>OY293303.1:30327192-31545780 GCA_958502075.1 Orchestes rusci
GGATATTTCGAATACGTTGGGCATGTTGCGTTGTGAATTAACGGCACAGTAAATTTTCGAAAGTGCTCCATCGGTAATTAATGAGTTTTGGGGGACAAAAATACCCAAATTTACACACTCAGTCGGGAGCACGACACGTTTTTGCATAATCTGATATCATATGATACACTTTTCGTGATACAGAAAAAAATCAATCCCTTTTAATTCAACCCTTAACCATTGCCATTAATTTAAGATAAGTATCTGACTGATGGTGTGATTCGTCATTCTCCTATTAAACATACGTTTAATTACTTGAATGGCGAAGTGTCACTTTTTTTTAGTAATGACTTGTCTAATTTGTACGTAGATTTATTATGATTCGTGGGGTGTGCTTTTTTCCATAATAAAAAATCCGGCCCGCCTTGAACGGCCCACCAGGGTATGAATATATATTTATTTCGTCCATAAATCTCTAGTGTCATACACGAACCACTACTCCGAGACGACCTTAGTAAAACTAACTATAATACCTGGTGTTTCATTAATATTGCGAAAAAATTCAGGGTGAGTCTCCCCACTTAAAAATAATAAGAAAACTTCATATAAAGGTGTGTCCGGAAATGCTTCGTTACAGAGCTACAGGGTGTTTAAGTTTTATTTTTATTTTTGTTTTTCTAAATAATATTTGAACCAATGTCTATATTTCCATAAAAATCGGTATTTGAGGGTTTCTTTTTATGCGGAATTCGAATTTTATCTCAGTTTGGCTCTAACTTGTAGAGGGCGCCACCTACATTTATCCTGACATGTACAGCCATAACTTTTTTGGACGTAACCGTATGACATATTTGAGTGAAATAACATATTTCTCATTTATTTTTATGCAAAAAAGGCATACTTGTTAGAAGTCGCTACGTTGGACCATTTTCGAGATATTTGGATTTGAAATAATTAATACATAGGATTCTGAAATTATGGCGAAGGTAACCTGCTAGAAGTTATAACATATTACGCATTAATGCTTCATATTTTCAGTGAAAAAGATAAAAGTCGACTTCTGTGTAATATTATCGACAACGCTTATTCAAATATTATTTAAACAAAAACAAATAAAAAAACTGAAAAAAAAATAAATTAAATAATAACTTTAACACCCTGTAGCTCTGTAACGAAGCATTTCCGGACACATCTTTATATGAAATTTTCTTTTTATTTTTGAGTGAGGAAACTTATCCTTTATTTTTGGCACTATCAATGAAACAGAATGCTCGGCCATAATCTCATTATCATTTGTATTCATTATTTCAAATCTAAATATCTCGAAAATGGTGACACGTAGCGACTTCTAACAAGTATGCCTTTTTTGCATAAAAATAAATGAGACATATGTTTTTTCACTCGAATATGTCATACGGTTACGTCCAAAAAAGTTGTGGCTGTACATGTCAGGACAAATGAGTGTAGGTGGCGCCCTCTACTCCGAATTCCGCATAAAAAGAAACTCTCAAATACCGATTTTTATGGAAATATAGACATTGGTTCAAATATTATTTAGAAAAAACAAAAATAAAAATAAAACTTCAACACCCTGTAGCTCTGTAACGAAGCATTTCCGGACACACCTTTATATAAAGTGTTCTTATTATTTTTAAGTGGGGAAACTCACCCTGAATTTTTTCGCAATATTAATGAAACACCCTGTATAAAATAATACACAGGGTGTCCCAGCAAGGGTGGCCACCGGCCATATCTCAGAAACTACTGGACCTAAAAGTTCAGGAAAAAAAAAATTATCACTAAAGTGGCCACGAGAAAATGCTGGGAAATATTTATAACTTCGAAATTTTTCCGCTAGGGGGCGCAATCAAAGCTTAAATATTAAAATTCGAAATTTCTCCGGAAATTCTCAGATTGAGGTATATCTTTATCAACATGGTTAGAAAACCTAGACAATTTCACGTCTTTTTGGTACAGGGCTCATTGGCGTACCGATCTTCGTGTGAGTAGGGGAAGGTAGTGAAAGTGTAATTGTTCAAGTGGCTGTAACTTATAAACGACTTGTCCGATTTTGTTGCGTATAGGCTTGTTTGGAAGATAAATGTGAGTACTTTCGTATATCGTATCCAGTGATGCGTGATTGTCTCCAGAAAAGTTGCTAGAAGGCGTAATTTGAATTAAAAACTGTTATTTTCGTTTCACCTCAAAAATTTAAATGGTACGGTATAATTCTGATAACAGAATCGAAATGAAGATTAAATTTACAAGAAAAAACCTCCAAACCGCAGGTTGATATCTTTTCTCGTTTTCGAGTTATGGCCGAGAAAATAATTTTTGACACTCGAAAAGTTGTTTGTTGTGTAGTTTTATTTAACTTTATAAATGTTCGAATTGTCCTCCATCTTGTAAAATACATTTCTCAATTCTGTTCCTACAAATAGAAACAGCTGTATCTATTTCAATTGGTGCAATGGAATGTATAGCATTCTCAATCCGCTCAATCATATTTTCTCTTGTGGTGGGACGAGTTTTGTAAACGATGTCCTTGATTCGTCAACACAAGTAATAGTCCAACACAGTTAAATCGGGGGATCTCGGTGGCCATGGGAACAAACTGCCCCTTCCAATCCAGCGATCTGGATAACGGTTGTTTAAAAAATCACGAACTCTCCGTGCATAATGAGCTGGGCAACCGTCATGTTGGTACCACATGGACATCCTAAGACCAATGGGAACATCTTCTAAAAGTATTTGCAAGTCATTTTCTAAAAAGTTTAAATATGATTCACCATTTAAATGGCCATCAATAATATACGGCCCAATAATTTTGTTTCCTAACACTCCGCACCAGACGTTTATACTCCACCTGTTTTGATGATCCACTTCCCGCATCCAGTGTGGGTTTTCCCGCGACCAAAAGTGCATGTTATGCAAATTAACATTTCCAGAACTAGAGAAACGGGCTTCATCGGTCCATAAAATTTGGGAGAGGAATTGAGGATGTTCGTTGCACATTTCTCGAAGCCAATAGCAATGGTCTAGTCGCCTGTTGAAATCATCTTCTGATAGAGCTTGGTGTAAGGAAAGATGGTATGGACGAAGTTTGAAGTCTCTTAAAATTCGGAGCACTGAAGAACGACTTAATCCTAGATGGTGGGAAATTTCTCTTGTGCTCAAATGCGGTGAAGCTTCCACGTAAGCGAGAACGTTTATAATATTGTCTTCATGGTTTCTTACCGGACGTCTTCTGATTGGAACTGGATTGAGCTGTACACTTCCCGTTGTTCTTAAACGTATTGCCATTCGCCGAAATACCTTTCTGCTGTAGTGCCTTCGTTCAGGATACCTTGCAGCGTATTCACGTGCCGCAATAGGAGCATTTCCAAAACATTGAAAATATACGGCGAGCATATCAAAAGCCTCGGCATTGGTGTAAGACATTTTAACAGAGAATGTTAAAATGATAATTTAGAGATTGTTATGATTGCAATATCTGTTCCAATTATCTCCATGAAAACCCGCCGATGTTTTTCCACAGCTACCTAGATTTTTTTTTAACCCATCATTGCAATATTTAATATATAATTAGATTGGGATTTATGCTCATCAAAATATTTTTCATTTATTATGAGTTTTGTTCTATTGAAATAACAAATGAAAACATTAAATTTTACATAATTTGGACTAGTTATTATTATTGAAGCCAAAAAAAAGCAGGTTGCAATAGAACTACACAACAAACAACTTTTCGAGTGTCAAAAACTCTTTTCTCGGCAATAACTCGAAATTGAAAAAAGATATCCACCTGCGTTTCAAAGGTTTTTTCTTGTAAATTTAATGAACCTTTCGATGCTCTTATCAGAATTATACCATACCATTTAAATTTTTGCGGTAAAATGAAAAACACTGTTTTTAATTCAAGTTACCCCTTCTAGCAATTTTGCTGGAGACAATCACGCACTACTGGATACGATGTTCGAAAGGACTCACATTTATCTTCTAGACAAGCCTATACGCAACAAAATCGGACAAGTCGTTAATAGGTTACAGCTACTTGAACAATTACACTTTCACTACCTTCCCCTACTCACACGAAGATCGGTACGCCAATGAGCCCTGTACCAAAAAGACGTGAAATTGTCTAGGTTTTCTAACCATGTTGATAAAGATATACCTCAATCTGAGAATTTCCGGAGAAACTTCGAATTTTAATATTTAAGCTTTGATTGCGCCCCCTAGCGGAAAAATTTCGAAGTTATAAATATTTCCCAGCATTTTCTCGTGGCCACATTAGTGATAATTTTTGTTTTCCTGAACTTTTAGGTCCAGTAGTTTCTGAGATATGGCCGGTGGCCACCCTGTACATTGCGTGTATCACTAAAAAATTACATAAAATGTTCACGTGGTATATGAAACTTATTAAACGCCAATTGGGTGAATAGTTTCAGTAAGAATATTGAAACTTAGCTTTTACGATTAAGTAACAATTGAATGCCTTTCGTTAGATCTGTTACTCAACAAGCTATATTTTTTTTAACGAACTACATACGTTAAAATGAGAATCAGCCTTTTCGGCCCATAGAGTATTCACAAGACTTTCTGCGAAATTTTGTGGAACCTCCAGCTAGTGCTAGGCGACCGGATAAACTCCGGAAAAACACAGGTCATTCTTATATCGAGGAAAAAAGGTCATCCCCAACCGGGCGGTAATGATAAACGGAGTTGCGGTTCTTTGGGTCGATATACTGTCTGAAATGTGCAATGGGTGCCTTACAATCCCTCATGAACAGGAAAAGCGTCCTAGCAGTTAAGCCTTCAAATTAAACATCGACTGCAACCTGGAACATATCGATGGTAAAGGGCAAACATTGTATGTCCACATTGACACAATGTGGACATAAAATATTTGCGCTTTAAACCATCGATATGTTGAGTCTCAACAATTTGAGATCACGTCGGAATCATCGAGCTGTCAAATTTTTATATAAGCTGTGTGATAATCAGGTTTTTTACCCTAAGCTTGCCAATTTTGTGTCATTACATGTTAAATCAAGACATACACGTTCAAAAGCACTTTTTCATCTTAATTTTCACCGTACTAATAACGGGCCAAACTCCTTTGTTTTTAGCGTTACACGCCTTGCCAATGATCATTCGTACATATTACATTTTTCGGATATTCTTTTCAGATTTAGTAGGTTTCCTAAACATCACGAAGAGTTACGGTATCTAAGTAAATTATTGTAAGTTGGTTCTAGTTTAGCTGGATAACATAGTTATTTAGGTACAAAGATGCCAAAATATTCCGGGATAAGCTGTGAATAAATAAATAAATAAATAAACGGGAAGGTCTCATGGGGTTATGCAGCAGTCTCACCTGAAGAGTCCAAGCTGTGGAGAACATATACCTTATTTATTTCATTTCTCTCGATATGACATGATATTTCATTTCTCTCGATATGACATGACCGTTCTATCGGTCCCAGAATCGGAAACCAAGTGAAATACGATCCACCTGAATTCTACGGGCCGACAAGAAAGCGATCAAGAAAATATGGGAAGGTTTCGATGCACATACCTGGGAGATGCGCCAGAGTAGCAAAAAACCATGAAGAGTGGCAAGACTGATAAAAAAGTCTGTAACCTAAAAGGATGAAAGCTATCCTATAAACCTTTAACCTTTTGGGCCAAATATCCAAAAAAAAAGTGAATCATGGATGCGCCACAGAACTACAGATCATATTTGATCGTTCTGAAAAGAGACAAAAGATGACAACTGATGATCGGGTTAATCGGATCAGTTTCCGAAAGGGCCTTATGAGTTTTAAAATTAAACGTGTTGAGGGTCATTAAGAACTAAAAATAGAACTTCTCTCTTTTTTAGCACTATTTACGAAACCAGCAAGCAAGTTCAAGATTTGACGGAATAAACAATAAAATCTCGTGAAGCACTTTTTATGCAAATCGTTGCTATCGGTTTTTTTTCTACTGGCCTGAATGAATTATGCTTACACCTCGACTTTTGAAAGTTCATACTAAAATTCCATCTTCATAAAAGGCACTAAACTTTGCAGAAAAGAATAATTGTGAAGTACTATCAAGAATTATTTTTTTTTAGATTTCACTGCAGTCTTGCCATATTCTTATGCTCCTTTTTTGGAGAATCGAAAAGAAGTTCCGGGTGAAAATAGGTGTTGGCAAATATGAATTTCGTAAATCACTCTTAAAAACATAGGAATCGATTATCAAAACTACACCAAAACTTCCCCCTAGTGAGGAACACTGTTTGACCAGACCAAAATAAGATCCATTATTTCGGAAAATGTTAAATCTATTATGCTGATCTGATAAAATCCATTGAATGATCATAAAGTGCTTCCCCATGCATGGTAATGACCCAGGAGAACGAACTCGATAGTAATTGGCAGTCAGTACATATTTTGTACAACAGAATAATTTTCAATTAACAATTTTAATAAAAAGAGCCTTGTCGCAAAACCCCCGAGACCTCAACCATCACAGATCATCAGATACGGACAGTAATTTATGATCAAATAAATGCACAAGTAATTATTATGGATAGTTGTCAGGCAGTCGTTTCACACCCTTTTTTTATCAGTTCGATTTTTCTACTTCGATGCGATACCCCTATGAATAGTGAACAGAGAACTAATGGATAATAAATTAAGGTGAAAGTTCTAAGTGATCAAACATGCCCCCAATGCAAACACATGCAATTAATAATGAGGAAAATAATTACTAAATCAGTACAACAAAGACGAATGGCTGAAGAGGCATTAAAAAAGACAAATAATTTATCCGATGGAAAAGTTCGCCGTCTTCGTGTAACTTTGTTATACGGAATGAGCCTAGGGCTACAATTTGCCTGCAACGGGATCATACCTCCATGTCAATAACGAGATTATTCAACTTTTCTTATTATTATCTTTTGATATTACAATTTTTATTTCGGGCTCGAAAAATTACTCGCCTACCTCGATCTCGCGAATCAATTAAAACTTTATGAGAGAACAACCCGAAATTGGAAATATTCTTTGAATGATAAAAATTGAAAAATAATTTATTCAGAATTCGAAGTTAACATCGCAAGGAAAAGATATATTGACTTTTTCAATTTTTTCAGAAATTCAAATTATTCATATTGAAGTTTCGTCTCCACGTGGTATATTTTCCTATATTTCTACTAATAATTTCCATCTCAGTCAATTTCTGAGAACTAATTCTGGATTTCCTTTTTTCCTTTTCCAAAATATATTTAAAATGCTGGATAGGTCTTGATAAAAGCTTGTGACTACAAGAAATGTACATAAGTATTTTTTTTTAATTCAAAGGGACCTATGCTCGATACAATAGACAGACACGTTGTAGACATTCTTTTACTGTTCCAAAAGATTCTGATTTAATGGTCTACAATGGTGACGAGCAACTTTCACATTTTTTGGAAACCAATCATTCTGATTTCTCACGATCTGTTATCAATGCACGCTAAAGTAACTACATTTTGAACTCGTGCATTTCCTCAGGCAGAAAATACAACAATCATACATATCCACTTTTTTCGAGTTGAAAAACTTTCCATATTCAATTTATTTGATAGTGTGAGTAACTCAACAGATTTCACAATTAATTGAAAAACTAAAAAACTTAAAAAAAAAGTTTTTACATACAAGACGCTTTTTCAAATAGTGATGCGATTAAACCCGATGATCAGCTGTCATCTTTTTTCTCTTTTTATTAACGAAGAAAAAAAAATTGTTATTTTGTTCACGAGATGGCGACGTTATTTTAATTTGATGATAAACCCAATTTTTAATTTTTGATCGATATTTTTTAAACTCCCGAAGATATTTTTAATTTCGATACAGCCTCTACTTGGGCTCGGAATAGCACAACTTTTTTCCCCTTCAACCAAAATTGTATCTCTCACAGTTTCCGAAATCCCCATATAGTTACTCGTATCTGTTTCTATGTTTTTGTACTCATTTTTGTAATTCTTCCATTGTCTTTGAATGTACAGTGTCCCGCGAGGTAAGGGAAAAAAAATCTCACTACGTTACCTTCAGGTAGATCCGAGTCGAAAATGTCCTATGAACATGGGTCCGGAAATGCTTTATTACAGAGCTACAGCAAAGTTTACTAATATACAATGCTACAGGGTGTTGAAGTTTCATGTTTATTTAGGTTTTTTCTAAATAATATTTGAATCAATGTCAATGTTTTGATACACATTGGTGTCTGGGAGTTTCCTGACATGCGAAATTCGAATTTGATATTAGTATGACTTAACTCATAGAGGGCGCCACATACACCTATTTTTCCGGTTATAAACAGCAATAACTTTTTTGGACGCACCTGTATAACATTTTCAAGCATCAAAACAGATTTGTTTGTATTACCTACGCAGAAAAAGTATGCTTGTTGAAAGTCGCTACGGGCAAGCATTCTCGAGATTCGTATTTGAAATAATAAAAACATGCGATTTTGAAAATATGGCGGAAGAAACCTGCTAGAAGTTCTATAGAATATTTTGTATGATTGCTACTCATTTCCAGTAAAAAAAATAAATTCAAGTGGTGTGTGATGTAAACAACAACTTTCATAGAAATAATAATATTTAAAAAAAAAATGGAAAAAAAATTATAGGAAAAAAAACACCCTGTAGTTTGGTAACGAAGCATTTGCGGATCCATGTTCATAGGACATTTTCGACTCGAATTTACCGTAGTGAAATTTTGTCCCCCACCTCGCGGGACCCTGTATATCTACAATTTATTTATTTGTGTACTTAGTTTCAGTAGTTTTAATCCTTGACCATTAGTATTTTTATAATGCTGATGGTTTATGTCTTTTTGCTTTACCGATGAAATGTAACTATTTTTCGTGGTAATAAAGCATATTTGGTCCGATTTGATTTGATATCTGGGACACTCTGTAGTTGAAGTCGAGTGTAAAGGTAGGCAAGGAGCTCAACAACGCTTCAAATAAGTCAGCTGCTACACAAAATTGAAATTATATATCCCTTTTTCATATTCCCTCCATGATAAAAGGCGTTTTTTATTATTATTATCATCATTTTTATTAGGAGAACAATAATTACTTGCGATATTGTACAGGGTGTCTCATAATGGATTTAAGGTTTTAGAGGAATAAAACGAACATTCAGAATATTGCTGCAACAATTTTAATAGTCTTGTTAGACACGGTAAGCCTGCGGAGTTATTTTTTAAACAAAACATCGTTCAAATGCTGGCCGTCTTCTAAGTAGCAGGCTGTTAGTCTAGAACGCAAGCTGCGGAAAACTCGCTGGCACATGTCTACGGGTATGACGGGTAATGCGGTCTCTCAGTTGCTGGATATTTTCTGATGCCGGATCAGTGTAGACAACACTCTTCAAGTAACCCCAAAGAAAAAACCCCAATGGGGTCAAGTCTGGGGATCCGTGAGGAAACGAAATATCTTCATTAATGGAAATAACCGTACCAGGAAAAAGGTCTGTAACTGCGTTGATTGAAATTTCTGCAATATGTGCCGTGGCACCATCTTATTGAAAGCTGCCGAAGATGCATCGTCTAAACGTCTTGTATTGAAATGTGCACAAAAAAGTCGACGCGTCACAGTATAAGAATCGTTCGACTTGAAAAAGGTTCATAATATCAAACTGGAAAATGCAGAGACGCCTGATGTGAAAATAAAATGCACATTCTCTTAATAATATGTGGAATAAGATAATATGTGCTAAGATTTGAATTAACCTTCTCCGAGAACTCAATTTTCTGTTTAGTTATCATGAAACCTTGTTATCAAATTGATACAAGACTAGTTGAAATGCTGAAATTGGCAGCGTTTACACTCAATTGACACCTTAAAATGAGACAAAAACACTACACAAAAAACTTATTCCAACAAACTTCGGCCCAATAAAGCCCTACTCGTAAAAATCTCAACCACACATTAGCAATACTCGTAAGTCAGCTCTGCCCATCCTACCAATTACTCCAAATGAGTTTACGATCAACCCAAGGCCCCGAAACAAATAGTCTTAAACAACGTTTAAGTGGACATTGTATTTACCCTTCGTGTCTTATTTGCTGGGCAATATTCTAAAACTCGTAACTTCCGGATTTGGATGCAGGAGTTATTTGAGCAACATCCATAATTGATGTATATTTGACAAGACAACGTTGATCCAGTTTTTGAACAACTCTTTATCATGAACTTCATTCTTATACAGTCATCAATTATTTTATATTTTTTTTAGCAACTTTTTTACACTAAGAAATTATTCTTTAATTCTGCTACTTAAAAACCCAATAAGAAAAATGACACTATTAGGTGTATTTTATAAAGTGACCGTCCAAGATATGGAACAGATTCATTTTAAATTCAAGGTTTTGATTTTTTTTTTAAACTTTCGCATACGTTGAGGTTTATTCATGGTTGCGGTCTTTTTTATGGCAAATTCATGTACACAGGGTGCAGCAAAAATAAGTAACGAGTATCAACTTCTTTTTTTCGTATGGAAACACCTATTTTCGATTTCATTTTTGAATTCTGCGTGGAATTCGAAGTATATTTCATAAAAGACCCATACCTATATCAAACCGTTTTCGAGAAAATGGCCTTATAAATCCATGATATTTTTATTTTAAAAGCAGGTTATCATTCTTGGTTCGATGTAAAGAAGTAGTAACTGATCAAGTCAAACAAACAGAATCGCGTAGTTGCTAATTTTCATATTCACAGTCAAGAGGCAGCAATTACAATAAACAATAGGTAACTCCGCGATTATGTTTTTTTGAGTTGGTTACCACGTATTACGTTGTTGAACATTCAATTCATTTTTTCAACCAATAAACAAATTAACCAGTTTTGAATTAACTAAAATTATGGATTTAAAATGCCATTTTCTCGAAAACGGTTGGATATAAGTATGGGGTATGTAACATGAAATATACTCAGAATTTTACGCAGAATTCAAAAATAAAACAAAAAATAGATGTGAAGAAGGGGGTTTTCGTGGCGTAGGGACAGAAAGGGAAATGAGAAAAGTTGGCACCAGGCGGGATTTGAACCCACGACCTTCGTCACGCCAGGACACTTTGAAACATATTTATTCAGTACATGATTTACATTTGGCTTTACAATTTTTTTTCCCCCAACAGGATGGGAGAGTTGTCTGCTCAAAACTAAACATACAAAAATCCTATCCTATTTATACATGAATGGTAGTGGTTCCTTCACCACATGGTAAGGAAACTCACTACCAGAAAGGGGACGGGCAGCAAGGGCCCGCGGACTGGTGTTAGCCCCAAAAAATCTACAACCTTCCTTAAAACAGGGTGAGTCGCATCCCTCCTACATCAATGATGTTTTTGGATGCACGACAGAGGGGTATGGCCGTTCGAAAATGACTACAGAAAATTAAATTCGAAAGCAGCGCGGTCCGAGATTATTAGTTGCATATCCGATGTCGTTCAAGGAAAACTAAACAAAAAACCTTGTTGAAATTGCGGTTGACTAGAAACACACTTATCATGAACCGAAAACCCCCTCCGGAACAACCCCCATATAATACCTCCAAAGGATTGTAACCGCCGAAGGTTGCTCACCATAACCTTAAAAAAAAAAACTTACATCCTAGAAGTGAGAATAGTTTGCATTGGGCTGGCTTTGCTCATAGGCATTGGTAGCTTAGTTGGTAGAGCGTTGTCCTGGCGTGACGAAGGATGGGAGGTACATCCTAGAAGTGAGAATAGTTTGCATTGGGCTGGCTTTGCTCATAGGCATTGGAAGCTCAGTTGGTAGAGCGTTGTTTTGGCGTGACGACGGTCGTGGGTTCAAATCCCGCCTGGTGCCAACTTTTCTCATTTCCCTTTCTGTCCCTACGCCACGAAAACTCCCTTCTTTACATTATTCGGACAAAGAAACTTCCCTTACATTTACATTATTGGCTTAATTTCGATGATTGGGGTGTCAACCCCGATACCTGCTTAAGTCGCTATATGTCGACGATGCATCTTGGTTGAAGGTGAAAAAGACTCATATAACCTCGAACATGTGTGTGATTCTTCCTACCCCCATATAACACCTCCAATGGATTGTAGCCGCCGAAGGTTGCTCACCATAACCTTCAAAAAAACTTACATCCTAGAAGTGAGAATAGTTTGCATTGGGCTGGCTTTGCTCATAGGCATTGGTAGCTTAGTTGGTAGAGCGTTGTCCTGGCGTGACGAAGGTCGTGAGTTCAAATCCCGCCTGGTGCCAACTTTTCTCATTTCCCTTTCGGTCCCTACGCCACGAAAACTCCCTTCTTTACATTATTCGGAAAAAGAAACTTCCCTTACAAAAAATAGATGTTTCTATTTGGAAAAAAAAAGTTGATAATCGTGACTTATTTTTGATGCACCCTATATACATGAATTTGCCGTAAAAAACGCATCCAAAAATAAAAATAGACGTGTCCGAGCAATTTCTAAAAAATCAAAACCCTGAATTTAAAATAAATTCTGGTAACATAAGTTCATAGAAGGAATTGATACACACATAAAAAACATCTAGGGAACAAAAATCGAGTTTGTTATAAGTTCTTGAAGATCACCGGGTATTATCTACAAATTTTGGAGATGTTAGAGGAAGGCATACGGGACGTGCAGGGTCGATTCATTCGATTGGCCTCACTTCGAGATCAAACGGTGACTGCAGGTCAGTGAAAAAATGAGTATGATGGTATTCTTGTGAGCAGCCAAATTTTGATAAACAGATTGCACATGATCAACCTTCACGCTCGAAGACCAGTCCAGGTTCCTCCCTTCATAAGAGGCAATCGCGGCCTGAGATTAGAATGAACTCGAGAATGACATTTAGGGGCAAAAAGGAGAATGTCACACAGTACTTGCAACGGACGACTCTCGATTCGGTTTTCATCCTGGTTCACATCAACTTCGTATGTGGAAACGAACCGAAAATGTCGAACATCCCCCATTCCAGGATGTGCACAGTTACCAGGAGGGCAAAGTTATGGTTTGGGGTGGAATTCATATCGGTGGAACATTTCATTTCCATAGACGGTTTTCTAAATGCTGCCACTAACCGTCACTGTATTTTGCAACTTGTGTTACCATATAGTGTCGAGATCGGGACAAATGCCCAACCTAATGCAAGATAACGCCCGTCCACACACCACACGGCTGATATGAAATTTCTGGAAACTGAGCATATTAATGTTTTACCATGGCCTGCGCAGTCACCAGACTATTGAACATCTATGGGATTAAATAGGACGAAGAGTCTTCCATCAACAAAGGCACTTCCAAATGAGGAAACAGCTAGTTAATTACTATAGTCATTCTGAATTATGGAACATATTATAGACAATAGATACCAGAGTGTGATCAATGCAAGATCAGGTCACACTTCACATTGAAATGGTAGACACTTGATGAACCTACAATGAACCTACAACGTTATATTTTTTATACTGTTCCATGGTGAATTTTAGATTTTTGATGGATTGCTAAATGAGAAAGGATAACATTGTTTAAAAAATTTTATCAATAGTATTCATTATAAACAACAACAACACAATTAATCTTTTATTCTTGTCCCCTTGATTTATTTGGTGTGTATGTTAAGGTCGTCAACATGTTTCTTTTGAAAAAGGAATATTGGAATAGTTATTCACCTAACAAGTGCGGAAAGTGGTACTTTTCCGCACGCGACGACAGTTGGCAAGCCGTTAAGCGCGGAAAAGACATTTTCCGCAAGAGTTAGGTACAATGTTTTTCCTACGAGTGGTTTTGTCCATCTTATTTATAAAAAAAGAAGTTTTTGATACGATAAAGATTTTCTAATAATACCTCAAAATGCCACATAAGGTAGAATAGTAACAGAAATCATTTAATTAGCACTTAACGTGTTCACTTTTGACAATACAAAAATCGTGCCGAAAAGTTACTTTTCCGCAGGAATTTTGTATGGACGGAAAAATAATGAAACACATTTTTTTCATCATGATATATTCATCGGAAACATTGGATCCTTGGATCCTGCTACAGTTATCAAAGAAGTAGGTGATGCTCGAGGTAATGCTGCATTTTAAAACCTCGATCCATTTCTCAGTTCACCTGTCCTGGCGATTTTTTCTAAAAAATTGTTAATTGCTTTTTTTCACATTCGAGTGTTTTTGTCCATCTTATTTGAAGTAAAAAAAATCATTTAATTAGTCATAAATATCTTCATTCTCAACAATACAAAAATCGTGCGGAGAAGTACAGCTTTCAAAACGAAAATTCGTGCGGAGAAGTTACTTTTCCGCACGCTCGTGGGAAAAGTTACTTTTCCATACGTTTGTATGGAAGAGTTACTTCATACGTTTGTATGGACGGAAAAATAATGAAACAAAATTTTTTCATCATGATACATTCATCGGAAACATTGGATTCTTGGATCCTGCATCAGTTATCAAAGACGTAGGTTATGCTCGAGGTAATGCTGCATTTTAAAACTTCGATCCATTTCTCAGTTTACCTGTTCTGGCGATTTTTACTTAAAATTGTTAAATGCTTTTTTTCACATTCGAGTGTTTTTGTCCATCTTATTTGAAGTAACAAAAATCATTTAATTAGTCATAAATATCTTCATTTTTAACAATAAAAAGATCGTGCGGAAAAGTAACTTCTCCGCACGCTCGTAGGAAATAGTAGTTTACGTAACAAGTTCGGAAAGTGCCAGTTTTCCGCACACGATTGCAAATGGCCGAACGACGCGAAAAAAAAAAATTCCGCACCAAGTGGTATTTGCCGCACGCTCGTAGAAAAAAAAGTTTACAAATGCACGAATCCAATAGATGATCCATTAGAGACTGTGGAAGAATGAATGATAATGTATGTCTCAATATCGTGTAAAATTTGACATTCAACTATTTTTAATAAACCTTGAAGTAAAATTCAGAATTTCCAAGAAGGAAATTGAATATCAAATTTTAAATTTTAGACTGGTGTTTTACTCATGTGGATAATTCAAACACGATATTACTCAACAATTGAAATGATCCACTCTGAAAAATGCTACGTGCAGCGGCCAGAAAACTCCCCTGATCTCAATCCGATAGATCATGTTTGGTCGGAGTTAAAAAGGCGACTTGTTCTCCGAAATGATCCCATAGAGAACTTTCATCAACTCATAGTCTTAGATCCGGTATTGGAAATATCTACCGTCATCTGTTATTTGATTATGATAAAGATTATGTGTAAGATAATTTGTTCATCGATAAATCGCGCATCGGTTGCCTAGCAAAATCACGGACCTTCACTGTTGAATAATATTTACTTGGATTGATTTTTTTTGATCAACTTCCCTCATTTGTTATTTATGAAAATCGATCATTAGTCGAAAGAAAATTGCAGAAGGAATTGGAAAAATATAGGTTGCCTACTTTTTTTTGGGTACCTACAACTATAAGGTTGCCAGGTACAAGCAGGTGGACAGGCGTTGAAAATATACCCTCATCTGTTATTCGATTGATTTTTTTTAAAGAAAGCTTATTTAATTTCCTATCGAACAGTATAAGGTTGCCTGATCAAAAGTGTGTCCCATCCATGGTTGCCTAATGTCAAAGTTAAATTCTAATTTTTGATTTCTTCAAATAATTTTTTAAATAATAAAGTTATTTGGTTAAGATCTGGTATATAAGGGTGTTTGGACACGCAAAATTACCTTGGTATGGTTCTTACTAGTGGGGGGCGCCACTTATACACCTTTTCACTGTTTCAAATAGTCATAACTTTTTGGTACACACCCGTATATTCTTTTTAAATTGAAAACGTGTTTTCTCCTTCCTTTTTACACAAAAAAAGGTATACTTTGTAGAAGTGGTTGGGAGTAACCTTTTTCAAGATATTTACACTTAAAGTAAAGCATGCAATGTGGTTTTGAATGGCAAATTTTGAAAATAAACATGAGGGGCTTTGAAAACGGCGTTATCATGGTAATTTTGACAGTTTGATTTGATGTTCAATGTTTCTTGATAAAAAAAATCTAATTTTATATTTTTTTCAACTTCATTTATCATTTTTGTATTATTTTTGTATTTTTTCCATTTTTACTTGTTTTTTTTAATAAGAAACATTGAATATTGAGTCACTTCTCAAAATTACCATGACAACGGTAATTTTTAAGTATGGGGATCTCGAAAACCGTAATAGATACAATAAATTCATTCAAACGGGGACAAAGTTGCGTATTTTGATGCTCAACAAAATGCCGTTTTTGAAAGCCAAGAAATTCCAACTACGTCTGAAATAATCCGAAAAAAAAAAGAAATGTTTGAAAATCGTTTTCATTTTTATCTGACCATTCTCTTCTTCTCATACAGATCATGGCGTAACTGCAAACCCAATATTTCCTTAAGTTTTAATTAATTGCCTTTGAGGTGTCAAAAATCAAATCCTAAAATCCAGGGCCGTATTTAAAAAAACAATGTTGATGATACCTGCTCATAGACTAAACGTCGGTTCTTCAATTTATTAACGCCATCTTGTGAAGGGCAAAAAGTGGCAACAGAAAAGTTCAATTTATTTTAAAAAATCTTTTCAAATGAGGTCAGAAAAAAATTCAAACGATTTTGAAAAATTTCGGTTTTTTTAGGATAATTTCGGACGTAGTCGGAGTTTCTTGACTTTCAAAACGGCATTTTGTTGAGCAATACGCAACTTTGTTCCCATTTGAATGAATTTGAATCTATTACGGTTTTCGAAATCCTCATACTTATCCTCGAATTTGTAGCACCCTGTATATTTCTAATACCGTATCTCGAACTGATAGGTGGATTTGAAAACGCCGTTGTCATGGTAATTTTGAGAAGTGACTCAATATTCAATGTTTCTTATTAAAAAAAAATCAAGAAAAAATGGAAAAAATAAAAAAATAATACAAAAATGATAAAAAAAAGTTGAAACAAATATAAAATGAGATTGTTTTTTTATCAAGAAACATTGAATAATTAATCAAACTATCAAAATTACCATGATCACGCTGTTTTCAAAGCCCCTCATGTTTATTTTAAAAATTTGCCATTGAAAACCACATTGCATGCTTTACTTTGAGTGTAAATATCTTGAAAAAAGGACGGAGAAAACACTTTTTCAATTTAAAAAGAATATACGGGTGTGTACCAAAAAGTTATGACTATTTGAAACAGTGAAAAGGTGTATAAGTGGCGCCCCCCACTAGTAAGAACCATACCAAGGTAATTTTGCGTGTCCAAACACCCTTATATACCAAATCTCAACCAAATAACTTTTTTTATTAAAAAAATTATTTGAAGAAATCAAAAATTAGAATTTAACTTTGACATTAGGCAACCATGGATGGGACACACTTTTGATCAGGCAACCTTATACTGTTCGATAGGAAATTAAATAAGCTTTCTTTAAAAAAAAATCAATCGAATAACAGATGAGGGTATATTTTCAACGCCTGTCCACCTGTTTGTACCTGGTAACCTTATAGTTGTGGGTACCCAAAGGACAGTAGGCAACCTATATTTTTCCAATTCTTTGTGCAATTTTCTTTCGACCAATGATCGATTTTCATCAATAACAAGCAAAGGCAGTTGATCAAAAAAAATCAATCCAAGTAAATATTATTCATCAGTGAAGGCCCGTGATTGTGCTAGGCAACCCATGCGCGATTTATCGATGAACAAATTATCTAACATATAATCTTTATCATAATCAAATAACAGATGAGGGAAGATATTCCTAATACCGGATCTCGTACTATCAGGAATGCTGTTGTAGAGGAATGGAATCAGCTGGATCAACATTTCATATCTGACCTAATAAACAGCATGCCAAACAGGTGTCGGGAGGTTATTCGTAAACGAGGAGGACCTACCAAATATTAATTCGTTTTTAAGGTTGTTAATTGAAATTATTCGTGAATTATGTTTTGTTCGTTTTTTCATTTTTTTTTTAATTACGTGAATAAACTTCTTTTATTTTGGGAGTAAACACTGACTTTTTATTAAAAATATGTAACTAACATTTATTTTTTCCTTAATGTTCATTTAAAAACTCCAAACAATTTTTAAACCATTTTTGCGGAGTGGATCATTTCAATTGTTGAGCAGTTTAGTATTCAAACCTATTAAAACATATTCATGGAAAACCGTTATTTGTGGGATTCGGTGGTGAAAAAGAGACATTGATAATACACTTCGAGCAAATTCAATAAAATTTTATATTGAGAGCCTTCAAGGCCAGTAAAAAAAAAGAACTTCAAAAAACAGAGAACTTTACAGGTCAAAGATTTGCCAAAATTTATTTGATAATAACTATGAAATAATTTGGGATAATCCAAAAATATTGTCAACCACATTTTCTAGTCAACTCGCAAAAACTTGAAAATGGTGTTAACCGGTTCCACACCAAAGGCCGGTTTACACGTATTCAGTGTTTAGTAGAGTACAAATCTTTAGTGGCTGGATCCGTGTAAACTCTCGATTCACTGATAAGTATTAAGTAAACATCATAGGATTAAACACTGAAGGCAAGTACTAAACTAAGTACTCTACTAAACACTGGATACGTGTAAACTGGCCTTGAGTGGCCAACTAGGCAAACATTGGCGAGCGTGGAGACATGTCTGTAGGTCGGTAAATGAGATACACATCAGAGAAATATTTTCTATAGGAGAACCCACCTCATATGGCATCTATTCCATTGAGTTGTATGACAAATTGCTCCTCAAATGTTTGCCAGTCTGTCATTAAAATATCGCGGACGGAATACTTGCGCGACATACATCACCGTGGTCCGTGGTATTTTGACTACAGATTGCCAAATATTTGTAAAACATGTGCGACATATAGGTACATGAATGTCAGGCTGACGAGATACATAGCTCACTTTGAACATTATGGAGCAACAGAGAGATTCAGATGAGAGTTAAAAAAAAAGATCATCAAAACACATCTTGAGTAATTTACACATCGACAATTTCTAGTAGATACCTATAATATAGTTTATTAGAACATAGCACGACTCATCGACAGGTCAGCCATCATCAAGATGGATTATCAGCAATTAGATCTCCCGAGAATCATATACCTACATATTAACGTGTAATGAGACGATAAGTTAAACTGAAGACATCAACGACAGTTCGTCCCTATCAAGTCGAGGGGACGTTTCTCAAAAAATGGGGTTTGAGAGATAAGGCCACCAAAAATTTTAATTTTGGAGACATATGACAAAAATGCGTACATATCTCTGAATCTGCACATGAAGATAAAAAGTCTTGGCGTAAAAAAGAACCTATTTAATTTCAAAATACGACGAACAGGCGGATCTCGGGGAACGTGCATCGGTCGTGTTCTGCGTCGAAGTTTGAGCCCGGAAGACATTAGGGGCTATGATTACGTTAACTTAACGTATCTATTTACTAATGTAAAAGTTCCATTTGCTAACAGCGTTACCATGGTAAAATAGATATGTCAAGTTAACGTAAATGTTCAATCATACTACAAACTACTGAAACATCACCTCAAATGTTTAGTGAATGAATGGTATGCAGTTGCATAGTGTTGCACAAGACTCTTGAAAATGTCTTGCAAGATCAAGACTCTTGCAAGAAAGTCAAGACAAGACTTTCAAAATTTCTTGTCTGGCACTGCAAGACAAGACAAGACTTTAATATGCAAGAAATTGCAAGAGTCTTGCAAGACTTCTTGAAAGTTGGTAATGATAAATTTGTGATAATTAAGTCTTTGCGCTAATTAACAGGACCATCTGACCGCAGAAATAGTCCATCCATTGCCAAATGTAAAGTCCAACGTCAATTGAATGTAATCTATGCAACCAACATAGCGATATGTAGCATTTGCTATGGTTTGCATTTAGTTCTGTTTCATGGTTTGAATTCTTGTTATTTGATGGTCGTGAAATTCAGCTCAGAGAGTAATTTTTTTTTTTAATATAATGGCTTGGCATATAATAGTTCCGTGCGATAATTCTTCTAAAGTTTTTCTACGAGTTATGGAACTTTTTCGAAATGGCTTTATTTCAACGAAATAGTTTCAATTGTCACTTTTGTGTCTTTTTGTAGTTTGTATGAGCTCTGAGTTGCTATGATTATTTTTATCTGTTGACGCTACACTATTCTCCTTTTTTCATATAACAGCGTTGAAGCTTCTATTTGTTTACCTATCAAGTTTTATAGCTAATCTAGAAGTTTTATTGCTGTGATATGGAGAATCTTGTGGTCATTTTATGTTGATGAAATTTTGATTTTTTTTCAAGAAATAGAACGACAAAGCAAAAAACTAATTATTGTAACATTTCAGTTTTTCTTGAGTAGAAAAGAACCAAGAGGCTGCCATTTTGGAAAGGATACGAAAACCAAGTTCGGTTTTTTAAAGTGGAACAACATTGATAAATGCATAGGTATATCAACCTCTATTTTATTCTGATATCAATCAACTCTAGATCAGTTTTCTCGACATATGCCATAATAATATAATTTAAATAATGAAAATTGAAAACATTTTAATACCTGCTGATATAGCATATAGCAGAGAAAAAAGTCCGCCACATTGTCTCTCATCTGTTGACATAGGTGCATATTACTCTTAGTAGGTATATTGACTAGAATTATATTTTTAAAATTATGGTAGGTGCATACCTATCTACCTATTTTATGTAATCACTTTTTTTGCGATTACTATATAGACAAAGAATAAAATTATTCTTTGATATAGATATACAGGGTCCTTCATTAGTGCGTCGGGCAATCCTAGCGTGGTTATTTACAAAAGTAGAAAAAAAAGTTTTATACAAAAGTTGTAGAATGTGACTTTATGCATATTTTAAAAATATTTTCAAACATACAGGGTGCGTCACAAAAGTATGGCACGAAAAAGTATGATTTTTTTAAATGGAACCCCCTGTATATTGATTGATATTTCAATTCTTTCTTCAATTTGGAACAAAAATTGTGATACAACTAATGTTCCTAAATTCAACCGTTATCGAGATATCGCGTTTTAAAAATGGCATTTTTGCAACTTTGACATGCTATAAAACTCAAACTATTCAAGTTAGAGAAAAATGGATTGCACATTCCTATCTTAACTTTTCAAGAGCTATTCAAGGAGATTAAATCCATTATTGTGAAAAAATGTCAAAATGTGCCGAAAAAAGTTGACAGTTGACGTTACCTTCTATCCAAATGACAGAAGAGCTCTTGAAAAGTTAAGATAGGAAAGTGCAAACCATTTTCCTCTAACTTGAATAGTTTGAGTTTTATAGCATGCCAAAGTTGCAAAAATGCCATTTTTAAAACGCGATATCTCGATAACGGTTGAATTCAGGAACATTAGTTGTAGCACAATTTTTGTTCCAAATTGAAGAAAGAATTGAAATATCAATTAATATACAGGGGGTTCCATTTAAAAAAATCATACTTTTTCGTGCCATACTTTTGTCACGCACCCTGTATGTTTGAAAATATTTTTAAAATATGCATAAAGTCACATTCTACAACTTTTGTATAAAACTTTTTTTTCTACTTTTGTAAATAACCACGCTAGGATTGCCCGACGCACTAATGAAGGACCCTGTATAAAGTGTCATATCATTGAGATAAGAATAAAATGGGCTACTTTCGAGCATGGAAATATCAATATACACAGAGGGTGTTTCATATTTTGATAAACAGAACTTGTTCCGTTAAGGTTTTTTTTGCAAAAATTAGCGTCGTTCATTTCCGTATCACTTTTTTTATATGACGAAGATTCTTTCTATGAAATAAAATATAGACATTTTTTTACCTTTTTGTCAGGATATAAAATCTTGACAAATATGTGCAAGCAAGAAATTTCAAGAGTCTTGCAAGACAAGACAAGACTTTGAAAATTTCTTGTCTTGAATTTCAAGACAAGACAAGAAACTAGTTTTCAAGACAAGAATTCTTGTGTTGTGCAACACTAGTTGCACGGCACAATATTGCTATTTCTTGACTGCAGTCTATTGTTATAACAAATACAGATTGTCATAGTGTACTTTTTAGTACTTACTGTGGTAAAAGTAAATTACCAGAAGATAGTCATTTTGAAATAAGCCAATTTTCAACAAACGATTGAGCCCAAACGGTTGGTCTGAGAAAAAAATCAAGAGATAAAATTTGCAGTACATTTTATGTACTTTGATTTATTTATTTTTTAAAAGGAAAGTGATTCTCGAAAAGTTGATGGGTTGTGAATTGTAAGCAACAAACCCAAAAAAATGAATTTTTTCACGTTTTATCTTTTGTTTTTTTTTCAATGTTATCTCACAGAATGGACAATTTGCATATTTTTTGGAAATATGGTGAATATAAGGATTAGTGAGTACTGATGCCATTGATGTTTGAAAAATCAACCTACGACCTCTATTAATGTAGTAATCACCGATTAAAGAGCGCCAATCAACATCCACTACGTCACAGAATACATTATCTAACTCTGTCTGGCGTATTGACTGAGATGACTCTGTCTCTCTCGGCAGGGTAAATATGGCTCCTCCTCGTTTTTGATCATACAGTGAAATTTGCATTATCTTTTTTATTTATTTAGTGTATTTTTGGGTATTTTGGAGAAAAAAAATCGCTAATGACTTTCTAATATTGTCTAGAATACGTATATAAAATTCCAATTCATTTGAAAATGTATGCAAATTGTCCATTGTGTCAGCAAACCTCAAATTCAAATTCAGCGTCCTAAAAAAAAACCCAACCAAAAAAATCACTACTCCAAAACTTTCCCGCGATGAGCCCTTTTGCACACATTGACTACATTAAACGGAAATTCAATATTTGTGTTCTCATGTTTAATTCAGACAAAAAACTCCCATTGTAACTTTCGATCAACTGCTTTGTTTTGAGAAACTTTCATTTGAATTCAAATAAAATAAAAATAGAACACACCATAATAAAAACGCGAAACTTGTTTTGGATACGTCACATGCCAGGCGATAACTGAAATACGGCAACACCGCCGAACCATCATGAGGCATGGACATGGACGGCACGACGGCAGGGCATGGTGCACACATACATGTATGATTGGCATTTTGAGGTCATGTTGATTTTGTGTTGTCATTTTGAGTGGATATTTTGTATCTCTGAAATAAGAATGGCTTTTGAAAAAATTTTAAGATGTATTGTCAAGTGATATGTTAAAACATTTTTTTAACCCTTCCATCAGCAGAACTACGCCCGGAAAGAAAAAAAGCTGTGGGAAAGAATAAACTAAGCTGAGAGTTCTTCATTTAATCGAAGTGTATACATATTTTTTGTACTATGAAAACCGGATGAGTTGTCAAAAAAATCGTAAAATCGGCATCAACCTTTGGATGGTTATCCGATGACGCCTTTCGAATCCTAGTTACTACCATGATTGTCTTGAAATTAACAAAAAAGCAAACAAATTTAATTCAATAACAAGAATGTAAACAAGAGTGTTCAACCTCAATCTTTTTGAACATAAGCGCCAAAGTTTGCAGCGTAGCCAGTTGTTGGTTTTCGAAGAAACGCCATTCTGTATTTGGATTGGACGTGGTTTCGTACGTCATCGTCTGACGCCTACATAGAGCATATTTGATATCACAGTTTTTTTCCTTTTGGCAATATAGAAAATTCTCATATTTCAGATTTTATCCTCAAATTATGTATTCTATTTTTTTTTTGTCTGGTTTATTTTTCGTCGGTCTATTTCTGCGACCAGGGCTAATCACCGACGCAAGGGAATTTGTCTCACCCCATCTGGTAATTTTGCCAAATCCCTCTCTGAAGATCCCAACCATCTTCAGAGAGGGATTTGGCAAAATTACCAGATGGGGTGACTTCAACGTGCCAACATCCATGACACGGGACCATCAGTTTAAGGTCTCTTCCGGTGCACCTCTTAGAACCCGATTCCAAATTTTAACGTCGGCGTGTTGGCCGGCCCGGGGTTTGAACCTCGGACCAGATGCGTGGTAGTCGATGCACTTATCCACTGCGCCACATCGCCGATATTTTAATTTTGGTGAAAGAGCCCATTAGAACCGACACGCGCATGTTGTCACCGCGTGCCCCAGATGTATAGGAAAGATAGCTGTTGAAACACCAAAAACGTAATCCAGTAACCCAGTAACCTAGGTAACCTAGGTAACCTGTGCATTTTAGAGGTCAAGCACGGAATGACGTCAGAGGAAGATGTGCTTGATCAAATCTTGTTTGTTATAGTATCATGAGCCCATCCTGTATATACATGAATAAGTGCGGAAAAATTCAGGGGGTGATTCTGGGAATAATTTTTTTTTAAAAACTTTATTTGAACGTATGTCCTAAAGGTCTTAACTTTGAGATTCAGGGTGGTGAAAATCTATGAAACCCCTGTAGGTATTTTAGTGAATATGGTATGCATCAGAAGGCCTTTTCCGACGTATATGACATATGTTTTTTTTTTTAAACTTCATTACCCTGCATCAGTGCAGGAATTGTAAAATTTCACGAACCGGTACGGTAACGGTCACTTTGCATTCAGTTTGTAAGGCGGATAAATAGCGCCGCAGGAGAGAAATTTCCAAGTGCGCATTCGCCATTTTATAAAAATTCATCCAAATTATTCACAAATAATCGATACATTTTTGACTTCATGTATTCAGTTAGTACCTCTGCACCTCCCTTCATCATAAACGGTAGACACTAAATTGTGAGTTGGCCTTGTATTTTTTATAACAATGAAATTACAAAAATATAACGATAACAAAAAATTACCAACATTTGAAAATAAATGACCTATTCGTAGCCTGTTCCAACCCCTACAAGAACCGTTTCAGAATGGTTTTTTCCAGTCAATCAATTAATTTTTAAGTTTGGACAAATGTTAACTTGTCGAAATTATTGTGTGCCACTGGAAATTACTGGTTCTGGGAAGGTTCGATGGGGGGTTGGAACAAACCTAATAATAACAGAACTCTTGACTGAACCTTAAACTAATCTTTAATTATTGTAAACGCTGTTGTTTTTTGCCAAATGAAAACTTGAAATGTAAGGAAAAGTGAGTGTTCATTTGATTGTTAAACAGTATCAGATAAACCCTTCGACCATATCGTATATGGTCGAAGGATACGAGACGAGACACAGACGGATGTTGCTCTGCATAAATCGTAAAGAAGTCGACTTATATTTTAATTTAATTGTGAGAAGTTAGTGAAATGGTGATTTAATATCACTGTCTACCCGTTTGTGCAAAAAGACTGTAAGTTTTGATACGTTCATGTCATCAAAAGATTATCTAAAACATCAGAAATACTCCGTATACCTCATTGGAATGTCAGGAATTTTCTGTATACGATAAGGCGCCGATATCGATGTATATTGTGTGAAGATTGGTGCGAGCCTACTATAACGATATTCTGGCCGGAATATTCTCAATCTCCCGACTCTGTTCCAGTTCGGTTTTATTTTGCTGCTTTTATTTTGAATAAAAAGTGAACTGGCTGATGAATAACAAAGTCCAACAGGTACTGATGTAATGTAACTACTTAACCTTGAGATAGATCCGTTATCAGGTTTGATATTCAAACTGCATCAACAGGTATTCGGATGTTTACATTAAATTCTTGACAGATGCGTTCTCAAATTCCTGACGAGTGCTTATAATAATAACTTGATATTTTATAATCCTCAATCTGTAATAATTTTATATTCCTATTGTTTTTCCTCTTGTGAACCTTCACTTATCCCAGGATCACCTGTTGTTTGTTATATTTTGAATGCCCCGATAGATCCCAGGGCGAGAAGCGTGTGTCCTTTGTTATTGATCCTTTTTCTAAATCTCTCTCCTCTAATTTTGTCTTAAAACCCGGTTTTATATTGAGATGGCAGAATCATCAGACGTTTCAACCAAAGACGTATTCAATCTGTTACAAAACTTCATACAACAGAGTAGCAACTCTGCAAACGAAATAAAATCTGAAATTAGAGCAATCAGAAGTGAGTTAACTGGAGAGTTGGAAGAACTGAAAAGAGAAAACTCCGTGCTTCGGAAAGAGAATGAAGAGTTGAGGTCAAGAGTATTGAATGTGGAAAAAATAGTGAGAAAGTATAGCTTGATTATATACGGCGTAGCTGAACAATCTTCACCTGTAGAAGACATCCAATTTGTACTCAATCTCTTCAAAGATACTTTAAAGGTCACCTGCCGGTTTGATGATATTCGCGATTTTCGGAGAATTGGAAACGCAGTTGAGGGAAGAAAACGTGCTATAGCTATCGAATTGATGTATTTTGGTCTTAAAACGGAAATTCTGAGACATAGTAAAAATCTCAAAGGTACTGGTGTCTTTATTGCCAAGGAGTACAGCAAGGAAGAATACGAGGACCAAAAGTGCCTTAGGGAAGAATTAAAAATTGCTATAAGTCGCAAACAAAAATCGACGATTAAAGGAAACCGACTGATTATTGAAGGAAAATCATTTTCTGCTGATGAACTGAGGAAGAGGAACCAGTTACGAGTCGTGGCAGAACCCGCTGAGGTATCAGAAAGTGAAAAGGAGTTGGCGAACGTACTTTATCCTGAAACTGATGACGAGCTGCTTCGAAACACAAGAAAAAGAAAGCTGGTTACACCTACTCCAACTGGGAACAAACGTTCCAATCGAACAAAAAACTAAATAAAACTCTTCACATATTTCTGTTAACATAAAATAAACAATTATAGCCTTTTGTGTGCTTACTGACTTCAACAACTGAGAAATGTTATTAAAAATTGGCCATGTCAACGCACGTTCTCTAGTTTGTAACTTTGATAAGGTGAAGAATCACATTTTGGAGCAGGATTATGATATATTTGGAATATCTGAGACGTGGTTGAATTCCAATATCAACACAGATGACATCCAGATTCAGGGCTACAGATTCACGAGAAGTGATCGGTTGACAACCACAAGAGGTGGGGGCGTGGGACTATATCTAAAGGAAAATCTGAAATACTCTACTCTAATCACAGAAAGTCTGGACTTTCTGGAACACCAATGGGTTAAGATCACATTATCAGGAGCTACTTATGTAATAGGTGTAATTTATAGGCGACCAGGCTCAAACTATCGGGCTTTTCTGAATCATATGGAAACAACTTTTATTGATTTATCTTCACGTTATGATAGGTATACATCGGGGTGGGTGATATGAATGTGAATTTTCTCAACCCAGATGAAAAGTCTGTCAGTGAATTGCGGAACATCTTGGGAACCTTCAATCTCACTCGAGTGATTAGCGAACCAACTCGTATTGGTAAGAATTCCTGCTCTCTGATAGATGTTATTGTTACCAACCTGCAGACAGAAGACAGTAAGGTCATAGACGAAGGTATTTCCGACCACTTCGTGATTTCCTGCAGCATTCCGATAGAAATAGAACAAACTCAAGCCTTAGCTTCTTTGTATAGAGATTTCAAATCAATAAACGTACAGGCCTTTAACACTGACTTGCAGCTTATACCATGGCATATTCTGTATACTCTCGATGGTGTAGACGGGAAAGTCGAATTTTTAACAAATAATTTGGTGAATCTGTTTGATCTGCATGCTCCATATAAACAATCGACAAAAACCCATAAACGGCCCTACACCCCATGGGTGACTGATACCATCAAGTATATGCAGAGAATAAGAGACAGAGCGCTAATTAAATATAAAAAAAAAGAAGACGGTGGCAGCTTGGAAATATTATAAGCAACTAAGAAATCTTACCTCACACGCAAGGAAAAGTACATTTACCTGTCACGGAAGCTCAAAAACAGTAATGTCAAGGATAAATGGAAAGAACTTCGAAAAGTGAATGTAATAAACAATAAAGCCACAGATATTCCAGCTCACTTGCAGGATGTCAACATGTTGAACTCTTTTTTTGTAAGATCTGTGGCTACTGACAAAAAACCAAACCCAGAGGTTCTACAGTTTTATAAAGAAAATTTGAAAAATACCTGTGAGGTTAGATTTGAATTCAGAACAATATCTGAAACTGAGATTTGTGAAATTATAAAAAACATCCACACAAATGCTTGTGGCAGCGACAAAATAAATCTCACAATGCTGATTTTATGTTGCCCTTTCATAATCGAGCACATTACTCATATAATGAATGAATGCATATCCCAACAGTATTTCCCTAAATCCTGGAAACATGCTCTTATACTCCCATTGCCAAAAGTGAAAGATCCACAATCACCAGAACAACTTCGATGTATAAGTATCCTGCCTACTATCTCAAAAATTATGGAGAAAATACTGGAAACGCAAATGCGAGAATTTCTCACCAAGCTTAAAGCACTCCCAGAAAAACAATCTGGATTCCGACAAGGATATTCGTGTGCAACTGCTCTATCATGTGTGTTAGACGATATATTACATTCTCTTGAATGCAATAAGATGTGTGCTCTAATTTTGCTTGATTATTCCAAAGCTTTCGATCTTGTCAATCATGAGTTGCTGATGTCTATTCTTCACTATACAGGCTTTGACCAGAAAGCCATTGCAGTGATCAAGTCATTTTTGGAAGATAGAAGACAACAAGTCAAAATTAATAATTACTTATCATCAGAACTGACCGTAAGTCAGGGAGTACCACAAGGTAGCATTCTCGGGCCATTGCTGTTCACGATATACACATCGGGATTCGGAGCCTCTTTGAAATTTTGTGACTACTATATGTATGCTGACGACACACAGCTCTACCTTTCTTTCGATAAGGCTGACACTCGCGTAGTGTCGAATAATCTCAACAGAGATTTGGAAGCGATCCTAAAAACATCTCAGGACCACCTACTTAGTCTTAACACGAATAAGACATGTGCTATGCTATTTGGACCAAGAAAGTTTGGGAGAATCGTTCATAGTGAGCTCGATCTCAAAATTGGTTCTGTACCAATTCAGTTCACTGATACTTGTAAGAACTTAGGGTTGATATTAGATCAGAACATCCGCTTCAAGGAGCACATAACAAGTATTCTAAAAAAAGCATATTTTGCATTAAAACTTATTTACTCTCAAAGGAGATTTCTTGATAAAAAAATAAAAAAGGAGCTATGTGAGACGCTGGTACTATCACATTTCAACCACTGTGATGTAGTGTATGGGCCCTGCTTGGATGCAAATGACAAACAAAGGATCCAGAAAGTCCAAAACAGCTGTCTAAGACTGATCTATGGTATTCGAAGGCCAAACAGAATATCGGATAAGCTGTGCGATGCAAGTTGGTTAAATATGGACAACAGAAGAAAACTTCACAAGGCATGTCTTTACTTCAAGATCTTGAAAACCGGGATACCAACGTATTTACATGATCGACTCTCATATAGAACAGACATTCATAACCTGAATCTACGCCATCGTAATCATTTAGTTATTCCCAGGCATAGGAAGTCTATATTTCGAAGGTCTTTTTCATATAATATTGCCACTTGCTCCGAACTAGGTACTTACGATTTGAGTTCTTCAATTAAATATTTCAAAACAAAATGTAAAGAAAAATTGTTCAGGTCTCAGTGTTCTTAAATTAAGGTCCTGATTTGTTATTTATTGTATTAAAATATGTTGATTCTCATAAGTATGTATTTTCTTTGCTAAGATAAGTTTATTATACTTAGATACTATTTGTACAGCACATGGGGAAGAATCGGTACTTGCTACCTACCATGTTGCCTTTATCAATCCTACTGTTATTCTTTAAGTTATGGTAACTTGTGAATGTAAAATTGGGTTGGTAATAAATGTATTATTATATTATTATTATTATAAACCACTAAAGAATGTTTTTCCTCCAAGTGAATTCGTTTTTTTCCGATAGGGAACCCGATTTCCGTAATCAACATATTTGTTTTCGTCAATGTTAATTAAATACCACTAAATCTAGCGGAAATTCTGCTAAGTTGTCAACACTAAATTGTACGACTACACTGAGGTACAATAGATCGGAGAGCGAATGGTTCAGAGTTGGTTTCATTTGCCAAGTTCAAGATTTTATATCTAGACTATCCTTTGAACAATCATTGTGAAATGTCCAGGAAGTACATTATTCTTGCCACTTTTTCGAATGGCTATTTCATAAAAAAATACACAGAGAAAAGTTTTGAAAAGTGTCTTTTTTTAACGTGAAAAAAGGCAATAAACAGTTTTTTTGAAAAAATCGCCAGGACACGCAAACTGACAAATGGATTGAAGTATTTTATTGCACCATGATAACTGATGCAGGATCAAAATTATAATGATGTTTTAGTTTTTTTGTTTCCAAACTTTTGTTCGCGGCTGTTTGAGTTCATTTTTATTTGTTTTTTCTTATAAAGTTGTTTAAAATGTTTTACTTGCGTTTTTCATAAGCGTTATATGAGGGCTATAGGGAAGCGTGAGGTGTAAATACAGTGTGTCTCTGGATCGACGCATGAATAGGTGAAAAAGACAAAATAAATTGAAATTAAGAATTCATCTTCTGGGGTTCAGCCCTGCTTGGTTGGAGACTAATTTGTGTCATAGTTTCAGTTTCGGAAAATCAAGTGTGTCTTGGAGATTAACCTAAAAGCTATTTATCTCACCTGTATAAAGCTTCTTTCATAGAAAATATGACAAAATGTTATTGAAGAAAGTTGTTCAGAATGAAAAACTGAGTGAGAATCGAGGTGAGAATGCAGAATTTCAAAACCCTTCGCCTACTTTTTTTTCCATTCCAAGTTTTCAGAAAAGCATGAAAATACGTTCAATCTGATATTTTGAACGTTTATATGTGTTTTCCTCGGTGTTTTCTCAGTTTTCAAATACTTTTATATTTCGCAGAATTATAAAGAATTTGCTGATGAGCTTTTCTGATTTTTTCATAATATGCAAGTAAAAGGAGGGTTTTGAAATGTTGCATTCTCACTCAGTTTTTCATTCTTAACAACTTTCTTTAAAAACATTTTGTCGTATCTTCTATAGAAGAAGCTCTTCACTGGTGAGAGAAATAGCTTTCAGGTTAATTTCCAGGACATACTTGAAGTGTGAAAGGTGACGTCCCATGAAGTTATATCTTTTGATTTTTTTTTGGTATCGACTGTTTGATAATTCGGATGATTTTATCTGATAGCACAATGTATTGGGGAGTTTCTCTTTCTCTTGAAAAATTTTGCTGGGATAAGTGGCTGTGCCAGAAAAAAAATATTTTCGATCACGTACACAGATATTTTATTATTAAGTTATTTTTTTCTAGCATTACCACTTATCCCAGCAATTTTTTTTTGGAACGGAAAAAACATTCCTTAACACTACGTGATTAGAAATCATGGTTACTATGAAAAACTAATGTGGCTGAATAGTTGGTTGGCAGATAAAAAATAACCTAGGTATGTATATGGTAAATTTGAGATCACAAAAAAAAATCTTTCGTTTTATACAAGAATAAATTTAATAAAACATAGGTACAGGGTTATTTCTTATAATTTGCCACCCCTTCAGAAACTATATTTAGAGCTCGATTTAGAGAGATAAAAAAATGTTCAAATGAATGTTTCATGATTTTCCTTGGAGATGTTATAATAACTAAGCGAAAGACCGTATCAGTTTTGCAAAATTATCAGCAGGTCAATTCCATTAATAAAATCAAAGCTTAAAACTATGTCCATATGACAGTCTCTTCTATTGATGTGACATTCCATTGATTTTTAATTTTTATCTCAAAAAGACGCATCTTCTTTGATGCGTCTTTTCGAGATGAAAAATTCAAGTTATCTTTTTTGCCTTAAAATTCAACGGAAAATTTTTGAAAAAATATTTTTACTTGCGATAAAACTAATATTTCTAGATTCTACCGTTATCGAGATATCGCGTTATAGAATGACATTTTTGCACCTTTGACATGCCATAAAACTCTAGCGGTTTAAGTTAGAGAAAAATGCTCACCTTAATTTTTGAAGAGCTAATCTCTAATTAAAATAAAATAAAAATTTAATAAAAATGCAATTATTTCAAGCTGTAAGAAAAATAAAAAATCAATTATCGATTTTATAACAACTGCTGAAAGTGCTCCGCTTTGTTGCTTGAAAAAGAATAAAACTTTGAAAATGTTATTAAAATCGCTTGAGACGTTTCGAATCTACAGACAAAAAATCGAAATTATTATTATTATCACCTATTTTATCAACGAAACGTTTGAGGACACATGTTTTCCTGCGTGTTTTCATTTACAAAAAGTGATCATCCTATTATCGAGCCTATTATACTCTAATAAGCATGTCAAAATTCGCACTTATTCAGACTCACCCTATATACAAAGTGTGTAAAATATTATTTCGCTTTTTTTATTATCACCATCATTTTGAATCGTGAATTTCATTAAAAAGTCAATTTCCTCAATACCTTCTTTTTAGAGATAAGCTCCTTCGACTCGACAGGGACGAATTGACTTAAACGTTGTCCCCATGAATGGAGAAACTATCCTACAAATACAATTTGATGACAAGTGACGCTCATTTGATGTCCCAATGACATATCAATACGTGACGAGCAGTTCTGGTGAAACATTAATTTACAACGTTCAAATATTTCCGAAATGAATGTAAAAAATACTTTCTGTACGTAGATATGAGTGTTACTACAATCCCTGGATAGACAACTAGACGGATTAGTGGAATCTCTGTAATGTAGATTGTAGTCTCACCAAGAAGAGAACTTTAAACACCAGACATCAATAAGCAGAAATCGGCGAGCTTCATGTTACATCACAAATCAAAGATGATGTGGCAGTAAACGTCATGTAAGCATGAGAAATTAATTTCGACAACTTCTTATTCAAATGTTCGTTACACTCACTATCAACCTCGCTATCAACAAAACCTTTTATGAAGAATTGTTGTAATGTCTTTGTAGTTATATTAGTGGTGAAATAAGAATCGGTGAAGTACATGGCTATAATACATGCAGTGTCAAAATAAAACAAAGAATAGCTGAACTTTTCAATGATTCACCGATTAAAATAAACTGTCATGTGAAATATGAAACTGTGATAGTGTTTGTAAATAAGTTCAAACATGTAAGTACCTACTTACTATTCTTGATGAGTTTGCATTTAGTTTTTTTGTTAGCACTTATTTATCTACATATTTGTAATAATTCATCGAATATCTGAGTATTTATCGTATTTTATCCATTGTATAATTTTATATACTGAAATTTTCTATCGCCTGAACTACCTCACTTTGGACAGTTGTTTATCAGTCTGTCTACGAGAACCCATGCAGAACTTATTTCACAGTAATGAATAATGAGAAGCATACATTGGTCAACTTTTTCCACATCAACAAAAAATACCAACTTAAATAAGATTTGTTTAAATATTACATGCACTTTTTTCCATGAAATGAATACCAAACTCGATACCAACCCTGTGATTTATGTTTAAACACTATTCGGTTACCTACAATATAATAATTTCATTAATAATTGTATCCTAGATCAGATTAGTGTTCAATCGAACTTTTTTTGAAGCCAAAGAAAAAATGTTGAAAGCGAGGTTAAAAGATTCAGTTTGGTTCATGTTGCATGAAGCTATGCAACATGAACCAAACTGAAATCTTGAATCATTATTTGCAAAAACCAGTCCATTATCTAAAAACAGCATTAAAAGCGTCTTCGACATAGGAGAAATATAGGTTATGTATGCGTTGATAGATTTACCTCGGGTTTTCCTTTAAATTATTATTTTTAAAATTACCTGGTACATCACACTCTTCCCATTTTGTTGCTTAGCTGCTTTGATATTGAGAGATACCACGCAATTGTTCTTAAAATCCCAAGTAAACAACACCGTCTCCTTAACTACAACCAAGTTACACCGCTTCCGCTTATCGTTACGTTTCGGAAGAAAATTTCGATATTCTTTGAAGAGCGGATGTTGAGAAAGATCTAAGTTATCGGCACTAGACATAATTTATTTTACAATTCTTCCTTAACGCGATAAAACAAAGTACAATATGAACAAAATATGTAAACAGTAAATCGCCAGTAGTTGTCAAAATCAAAATTGTCAGAAACAGCTGATCGAAGAAACGAGGAGTGTAGCGATATGGGAGTGGAAGAGTGCCGTCGATACGGGTTGAATACAGATAATGCGTCTTATTCACGACCACGACTACAGAATACAGTGTAGGTAGGTATGTATATTATGCTTTGATATTTGTTTGCCATAGAGTACGAGATACGGTACTCGAAATATATACTATCACCTGTTATTGATGCTAATAAAGTTAAAAATGTTAAATAATTTGTTCAAAAATAGAATGGGTCGCCTATCTAAATCCGGGGCTATACAGGCATTTCCAAATCATGGCACCAAAAAATTCCTAAACTTCATGGAAAAAAAATTGTAAACGGTTTTCTTAGGTTTATAAGAAGAAATATTTCAAAATGAAGGTTACATCTTCAAAGTCACTTTTTCCTCCCTACTAAATGGCGTCATCAAATTTATGATCCGACGTTTAGTCTCCGAGCAACCATCATCAACTGTCTTTCTAAATTGACGAACAATCTCGTTCTACGCTTAGTGGGTATATTCATTTTGATTTTAATTTCAACGACATATCACGCTTGACATTTATTCGACGCTTTGAGCTAATAGTCATCAATATGAACTGATGATGATCTGAAGGAACGAGACGTCGGATCAAAAATCTAATTACTTACGTCTTTTGTAAAGAAAAAAAATCACAATATAAATGTGAAGTATTTTTCGATCCATCTTTCTTAATTACCGACGCCAGAAGAAGAAGATTTCAAAAAACCATATTTATAATTTCAAGAACTGTTGGTTTTCTAATAACTTTTTTCATAATTTCCTGCTTTCAATTGACTTTGCATTTTCAGTGTATTTTACTTCCTTACAAAATATATTTATTGAATACTTTTCATATTATCATGTTATAATATTATCTATTTATTTTTCCCAACCATTATTAATTCACATTGATACATACATACAAAATATATTTATTGAATACTTTTCATATTATTATGTTATAATATTATCTATATATTTTTCCCAACCATTATTAATTCACATTCATGATGGCTTTATTAGCTCGAAACGTAGAATGAAATGTCAAGTGTAATATTAGGTTTGTTCCACCCTACCCAATTGATACCGTTCCGGAACGGTTATTGGAATTGTTAGAATTGAACTATTGCGCATGATCTAGATTTTCATCATTTCCATCACGATCCCAGAATAGCAGCAGTTGGAACGGATTTAGGTACCGATTTGAGGAATCGGTTTCTGAATCTTCTTCATTACTCATTATAATTTTAAGACAATTGAAAAATGTAGGAGGTGGTTTAAATGGCATTTCCAAAAACATTTTATGTAATGTGTGTGATATAGTTGGGAATCGTTTGTTGGACATTGTCAATACGTCTCTGTCAAGTGGTCGATTTCCTGAAAACTGGAAAGTGTCGACTGTGCTTCCAGTTCCGAAAGTATCAAACACGAATCTGTATAATGAACATAGACCTATTAATACAGTGGAAATCTACGAGAAAGTTTTGGAAGTGGCAGTGAAAATGCAACTTCAAGGACATTGTGATAGACATAACATTTTAGTGCCAAACCAATCAGGCTTCCGTTCAAAGCACTCCTGTGAAACTGTTGTGATAAAAGTCTGTGATATTTTCAAGAAAGAATTAGATAAGGGTAACTTGGTTCTAGCTGTATTTCTAGATTTAAGAAGAGCGTTCGAAACTATAAATAGAAAGATATTATTGGGAAAACTACGCAGTGTCGGCATTGAGGATGTGGTTTTAAAATGGTTTGAAAGCTATTTGAGCAATAGATACCAAAAAGTTCAATTTAACAACTCTGTGTCTGATCCTTTAATTGTAAAACATGGTGTGCCCCAAGGGACAGTGTTAGGCCCTCTATTGTTTTTAATTTATATTAATGATATTACCAAAGTTGTCTCGGAATGCAGTTTGGAACTATTCGCAGATGACACAATGATATATATAGCGGGTAAAAATTTGGTAGAAATGGAGAACAGTATGAACTCTGACTTGGATAAGTTGTATCGATGGCTTTGTAATAACCAATTATGTGTAAATACGGCTAAAACTAAATTGTGTTTGTTTGGAAAGAGATCGTGTTTGAGAGATGTTGATCTGAATAGTGTTAACATTTTTATAAACAATGATAAAATAATGTTTGAAAGGCAAATGAAGTACCTGGGTGTAATTTTTGATTCCAATTTGAACTTTTACGAACATTGTGATTATGTTACTCGGAAATTTTCCAAAAAAGTTGGTTTTATATCAAGAATAGGTAAAGCTTTGTCCTTAGATACTAAATTGTTATTATATAAGAGTATAGCGATGCCTCACCTCCATTTTTGTTCAACACTATTGTATGGTTTGCCTGCGTATAAAATCCACAAAATACAGATTATACAAAACAGAGGGATGAGGGCGATACTGAAATGAAACCGTTACACATCCATTGATACCATGCTTTGTAATTTGAATTTGATGTCCGTGAAGCAAAAAATTATTTTTAGTGTTTATGTATTTGTGTACAAACTTAAAAACCGCATGTTACCAGACTATTTGAGTGTTAGAGTAAACTGTTTTAAAGACCTACATTCTTACAACACCAGGAACTGTCTTGATTTTGCATTGATTGACAAATGTAACACAGATCAAATGCTAAATTCCCTACTATATAAAGGACTACTGGAATTTAACTCCCTACCAAATGTGATCAAGAATTGTGATAATTTTAGGCATTTTAAGGAACTAGTGAGAGCGCATGTATTCACCTGATTTTATTTTTTACACATATTTGTATACATTTTTGTCTGTATGATTTATTTATATTCACTGTTTACTGTATAGCTTCTATGCTAAATAAAGGATATTATTATTAATTTGCCGAAATAAATAAATAATGAAATAATGAAATATTTCCATTCAAAAATAAAAACAACGAAAATCTTATCTGCACTATGAACGAAATAACATATTCAGTACTATTCCATAGTAAATACAGAACCAAAACATACATTAACCAACTAAAATGGCGGTGCTATGCTAGAGTGCGCATGTCATCCCAATCAATTCCCACAGGTATCGAGAGAATCGTTCAGGAATCGACTCCGGAACGGTTCCAAGAAAGGTTGGTACGCGTAACGGGACGGTGCAAGGAATCATTAGACACTTCAAGCACGTCCTAAATTTCAAACGTATCCGTATCCGCATCAATCTGCGCATGCTCAGAATAGATGCGGGGGTTCCGATTCGTTCCGTTGCACATATCGTTGCGGGCCTTTCATCGTATCCGTATCTGAAAACGCATCTCAACTGATCGAAGAATTATAACAAAAGCTCTTCAAAAACGATAAACGAAAAACTCACAAACATCGAAACCAAACCAAAAATATAAACAAAAATCAATATCTGGGTCACAAAACGCGAAGTTTGACAACTTTGACGTTTCACCAATCCTTTTCGTATACGTAGAACCGATCGCTGCTTAAGCGGGTTTTTAATGATTAACGTATGTCGATTCGTTTACGGATCCGCATGCGGATACGTGAAAAAATGTTGGGTTTGCTTAAAGTGTCTATTCATACGCAGTTGGAATGGAATTTCTTAGGTGCACAAGACGAGGATGGTTTCAATTACGGTTCTCGGTCGGGTTTGGAACAAACCTATGTAGTTGAAATGACAATTAAAATTAGAATCTATCAAGCGTAGAATGAAAATTGTTCGCCTTTTTTCACAAAGGTGACAAGAGCACCTTCCTTTCTTTGAATTGTCTGGAGAATCTTTTTCATTTATCAAAGATGAAAAAAAAAAACACTGGAAAACTAGTTTGACCATTTAAAAAAAAATGTGCAGTGTGGGGCACCTCCTATAACGGCCATAGTAGAATGGACTTCATTATCGAATTTCTCATACCACAAAACCCCCGTACGCCAATTTTCAAAGCAGTTTGTGAAAAAGTTTCCAACATATCTAATGAAAAAAATCGATATTTAATTTTAAACTTGAGTTGAAAAACCTTCTCGTCCAAGAAGAATTGTAAAAGACATCTTGGAGAGGTTCATGACTTTCCACATTATTCCATCAATGAAACGCACTCTTTCAATTATCATTGTCTTGAGCAAAACAATGCATGAAAGTCCATGTAATTATACTTTTTCCTCAAATGAACTTTTGGTTGAACATTTAAGCACTGTTCCTGGAAAAATGTTTAATACCGAGTTACTATCCATGCAAACTTGGCAAGGTATGTATTGATTGTATTTTAATAGATAATCATATTATAGGTACAGATTATTATTTAATATATCGCACCCTCCGTACAACAAGCGCCGGGCATAATTCCGCTTTAAAACAAATGGAGATGTGCCTTTGTTGTACCGAACGTATGATTCAGTAACAGTAGATAACTCACACAAAATTGTCAAATCCGAAATTTGGTGATGTTCGAAGATATTAACAGAAATACAGGTTGCCAAGTTGAATTTTAATTTTTGATTTTTTATTTTGGTGAGATTTCGTATATGGGGGTTGTTTGACATGCAAAATTTATATCTGGTCTTGGTATGGGTCTTACATGTAGGAGACGCCACTTACACATCTTTCAACTTATTCAAATAGTTAACTCTTTTGTACGCACTCGAACATTTTTTTTGAATTAGAAAAATGATTTTTCCGTCATATTTACGTGAAAAAGGTACACTTTGTAAGAGTCGATAGAAGTGACCATTTTCAAGATATTTGCCCTTGAAGTAATCTATGCAATGTTGTTTCTAATGGAAAATTTTGATAATCAAGATAGGGTGCATCGAAAATGCCGTTGTCACGGTAATTTTGACAAGCGTCTCGATGTTCAATGTTTCTTATAAAAAAAAATCCAATAAAAAAAATATATATAAAATTAGTTAAAATTAGATTCATTTAAGAAACATTGAGCATTCAAGCTTATGTCAAAATTACCATGATAACGCCGTTTATTTTCATTTTCAAAATTTTCTATCTAAAACCACATTTCATGGATTACTTCAAGTTCAAATATCTTGAAAAGGGTTACTCCTAGGCACTTCTACAAAGTAAACCTTTTTTTATGTAAATATGATGGAAAAATCATTTTTTCAATTTAAAAAAAAATTACGAGTGCGTACAAAAAAGTTCTGACTATTTGAATGAGTGAAAAGTTGGGAAGTGGTGCCCCTTACAAGTAAGAGCAATTCCCTGCTCAGATTTGAATTTTGCATATTAAACAACACCTACGAAATTTCATGAAAATAACATGATTATTTCAAAAGTTATTTGAAAAAATCAAATATCAAAATTCAAAATTGAGGTCTATCGCAATATTTTTGTGTGAGGAATCTACTGTTACCGTATGACCCATTAGATACTTCTGGTCCACCCTGTAAAAGTTAATAATCTTTCCTATACATTATTATATTCTATACTATGCATGCATTTGTTTCAAGTTCAAAAATTATAGATAAGCAGCTGTTATTGAGTATATATGTATCGTATATTTATTATATTCAAATATGAACATAATAATATAATTATAACGCATTTATTATTTTTAAAACATACTCGATTTTACAATTTTCGAAATTTTCTATCCTAACGACTAAAAATCTATTATTATTATAATATACAAAACAAAGGTTCTTAATAAGGTGAATGTTCATATACCTATTATACCTACTGCTTACATCGTATTGTTGGAAAAAATGGGATACGTTTTGTAGTTTGATATCCCTATGGCATAAACGCTACCCTTTAGACTTCTTGACTTTTTATCCGGCTCGAAAAACATAAAACACAATGAGCTGGAGCATGACACGTTTTTGAATATCGCGCTTGAAATATGGAAAAATAAAACAGGATTAACTGAAGCGTCATCTACATTTTCAAATACCCCGCTTAAATAACAGCTGGAAGTGACACTGTCAACAACAACGCATGATTTGGCAACGATGGAGCTTGACGAACTATCATCTCGTGGTTAAGTGTTAATGGCCGATTGCACCAACCTATTTTGAGGATACTTAACGCTAAGGGACCCTTAACTTGACAGTTTTGCATGTAAAGTTGTCAATTTAAGGGTCCCTTAGCGTTAAGTATCCTCAAAATAGGTTGGTGCAATCGGCCAAAGTGTATCGTGGCTTTAACCAGATTGTAACCTTGCTGGTTAGGCAACCCGTAAACTTACCATTTGACATTTGACCGGGGTGTCACGAAAAGATACCGAATACCGGAATACCGAAAAACATTCTTGTTCATTCAACATTAGTCTGCAAGTGAGTCGTTTGGGCTGTAGAGCAAAACAGTATGTGGTAATTATACTTTTGCGCATTAATCAAATAACTGTTTACCAACTTATTTTTTATAATTTTGTTTATTGACAAATTCATTTTGATTTACAACAAGGTTTACGTAGGTACAGGGTGAGCAACGAAGAATGCGAGGTTCTGTATATCTGGGAAACTATTCAAGAGAAAAACTTGAAAAATCTTTTCAAGTTTCTAAAATGGACGCTAGAGGGCGTAACTGGAATCTTGAATCTAAAAATTGATGTTTTTGTGAATTTCGCTATATTATCCTGATAAAAATATCAGTGGCGGCTCCTCCCTAGGTTCGCAGGTTTGCGCAGCCCCCAAATACTGTAGGTAGAATGCTAATAATTATGTATTTGTTCAATTCTTAGTCGTGCCAAAAGTCCGTATCAGCAAATCAACATTAAAATGGGAAAAACAGTTAATTATTGGAACAATTTCACCAACTTCCCCTAATTACCTTCAAAATTCTCGCGCCTTCCGCTTCCGACACAGTTTATTAAGTTAATATTCGGATTCGGTGCTTCCATTCCGATACTTCGCCGTTTCCATGCAGTTTGCATCGCGCATGCAAACCAGCCCGGCTATAAAGTTGGGGGATTCGATTTTATACGCGTTGATTTTCAGTTCCGTCCTTGTAAGCTCAAATCAGCCGTATTTTTCTCGTCAGAAGGATTAGTTCAGTTCGAAAGAACTGATCTGATTCAACCAGTTCACTTCCTCCAATTTCTCTTGAGTTCACTTGAGATCATGAATCCGAAAGTTTCCAATAAAATACTTGACAGATGGAAGGGAAGTAAGGAAGGAGTTAGGTTATGCATGCATTGTTTATGTTTACAACTTGAACCTTGAACCTTGAACCTTGAACAACTACTGTAGAATTTTACAAAGTCGCACGTTGTTGCACTCGCTTGAGCTTTTGTTTTTTGTTGTTGATTCAATTATTGAAGTACTACCTATTTTCAAAACCATGTTGCTTCAAAACAATTCCCGTAAGTTTTGAAACGTTCTTTCAAACAAATACACCAATGATGTGTTGGAGAAAGAAAACAGATCTATGATGTTTGTAACTGCATCTCCTATGAAGTCCTCCAGGTCTTCCATAATTTCATTCGCTTACATTGATTTTATAGCCACAGACCAGTGGATTATAAAAAAAAACAAAAATATAACGTTAGGATTTTATATACCTATCTAAGTGATCTCATCCTACTTCCTACGAATTCCAACTGAACTTGGAAAATTGTTGGTTGGGTTACTTCGATCACTTTAGACTGAATCTCAGTTCTCTATCACTTTTACTCCAGTTTGGTTAGGGTCATTTCCCAAACAAACACGGTTCACATCACTTCGATCGATTCGGATCAGTTAGATTACGCGAAACAAATGGAATGAGGAATGAGGTTGCAGGTTGCAGGTTGCAGGCCGACTGCAAACTTGTTTATTTTGCCCGCTGATCACTGATTTTAGAATTGACGTGTGTTGTATGTTTGCATTTTTATCAGTTTTGTGCTGTAAAATATGGATTCTATTGAAAGTTTAGTTTCAAAGCCATTCTGTTGTCGATCATCATTCGATAAGGCCGGAATAAAAAGACTTGGGAGGCCTATTCCGAATTCAAAAATAAAACAATCGGTGATTAGCAGAAAAGGACATTTACCAGGACATTTAATCCAGAGTTTTATAATAAAAAAAGAGTCTCATTACAAGCATACCTGACTCAAGAGGGTTATCGATAAGTTTGCTGCTGCTAAATATCGTCGTATGGATTTTGTTTTCAAATAAAACTTAATTAGCTCTGTTCATTAAGTGAAATTGATATGTATTGTTATTAACGCTTTGTAACCTAACTTTATATACTGAATCATTTAAAATCCATTGCTTACAGTTTTTTTTGGACGGGGACCCAGAAATTGTTTTTGTCTAAGGGTAGCCGCCCCTGCAAACCTCACACTTTTATTGTACGATCCGCCAATGGAAAATATTCTCAATCTTCAAAGTCGAACCTTTTTTGTTTGACAATTTTTGATGTATCCCTGAAATTCGGAGGTTTTCTCAAATAACACCCTCTGTATCTTCGAAACGGTAAGCCAATCTTGACAAACCTGGGCTCGTTGGGAGGAGCTCCTCGTGGGCTAAAAATGTTATATTTGAAGTTTTGCTAGTTACACATATCGCCGGTAGAGGGCTTTTTTTTGACACCTCGACAAATCTGGTTGATTTTCTCAAAAAAATTGAAAACATTTTCATAGATTTGCATGAACAAAATGTTTTCAGATTAGTAGCGCTTATTGTCACATCGTAACTTCTGCCATGCGAATGGCATGCTTTTGATGCCTCTTGAGAAATATTTGTTATTTTTCAAGAAGGGCTTCTCGCAAATCAGACAAGGTTTTCTGATGTCTATTGCGAACATGTCTACCTAGCAATCCTAGCATACCTATCCCATGTGCTTGATTTCCCATTTTCAATTAATACAAGATATGTGCGGCCATGTACTGATGCCCCAGTCCACACCATGATACTACCGCCTCCAAACAGTGTTCGGGGTTAACAATTTTTCCAATATGAAACATTGAGTAAATTGGGACAATATGGAATCTTAGAACATTTGTTCATGCAAGTCTATAGGAATGTTTTCAATAATTGTTAATAAAATATCGGAAAACTGCAGCATTTTCTTCAAACATCTGTATCTTCTCTTAAGAAAGCACAAAAAAAACATTTTGTTGAGAAAAGATCGCACTTCACGACACAATATAATGGAGCTAAATTTTGCCGCTCAATTTTTACACAGGGTGTTGAAAAAAAAAGCTTCTGTTTCTCTTTGTATAATGACCAAGTCATTAGTATTTTTCGAAAACATAGGGCTAAACTTCATGCAAGTCTATAAGAATGTTTTCGTTCATTGATGATAAAATATCGAAAAACTGCAGCATTTTATTTGAACATCTGTATCTTCTCTAAAAAAGCGGATATTGACATGACCAAAAAAAAAACCAATTTGTTGAGAAAAGATTGTACTTCACAACAGAACATAATAAAGATGAATTTTGCCGCTCACTTTTTCCACAGGGTGTTGAGAACTTTAGGGTAAAAAAGTAGCTTCTGTTCCTCCCTGTATAATGACCAAGCCATCAGTATTTTTCCAAAACCAAAATCAAGAGTAATATTTCGAGACATAGGGCTACACTTTGGTAAAAATTTTGCCAAAATCGGACAAAAAATAAAAAAGTTACAGGGATATCAAATTGACTAGGTGAACTTAACTTGAGAATCCTTCGTTAAAGAGACAGTCCTCGTACTATTCCGCTTGATCCAAGTCCAAACGCAGAGGCAATAAGACACAACAGGCACCAACAAATAGATTTTAGTAGTCCAACACGATTTAAAAACAGTAGATTTTTTTTAAGCACATCAAAACCCAACAAACCGTTCACAAAAATCTTGAAAGTCCGTTGTGATTTCGTGTCCGGAGCAGTGGAAGCCAAAGATGCGTGAAAAACTGTCCACATAGAATGCAAAGTCATCCAAAACTACCCGAAGTCCAACGTTGGGCGCCAATGTTAACTGGGTGCTAGGTTGCTCTGTATGAAGCTCTCGTCGTGGGGCTGTGACATTAAACGGTCATATTGACGTAATTTGTAAGTCTAATCCCGACGTCCCAATATAGGTCAAAAATGACCAATAGATGACGACCCTGTGCCGCCCGGGTTCTATATAATCAGGATCTGAAATCAAATTGACTGAGTAACTTTCCTAATTGAGTAATCATATTTCTCCAAGCATTATTAATTCATCCTTATTTGCCCCACTGTTTGCGCAATTACAAAGAAGCGGGTTTCTAATAGTGTGGCACAATAAAAAGACTCTCAAAACCTTTATAAACCAGAAAACGTTGGATAGAAAGACAATTTTTTTAGAGAAAGTCGCGTATTTGAATGGAAAAGGAAAAGTAGAAGCACCGCTATTTTTATTTGCTGTCTGTAATAGCAGTTTAAATATTTATAGACGCATATAGATCACGGTTTGAAAAAAACGATTGATAAACATTTCTTTTCATAAAGAATGTGCATGATTATTCTTTTGAATTCAAATTGAATGGCGAATCGTTATTATGGAATCAGCTATTGCTAATTAGTTTTGTAACGAAGACGTTCCAGATCAGTAGCTCGCAAAATTTGTGGTGGATAACGAGGTGCCAAATCAAAACTAATCGAGTGATCACATAAAAAAACTTTTTGTCAGATGTCGACTGCAAGCCGCAAGACATCTCTTCGTCACCTTAACTACATGCTTCAGTATGACATTTGCTGTCTATGAACCTCCAAATTCTATCGATGCATACTCAACTATTAATGATTTCACATTTGTAGAATACGCTACTCAAAGTTTGTATGTTTATTGTGATACGCTCCTCGTATTAAACAACTCATCGCACAAGTAAGTCCCAAACAAAAGTGATAACCTGATAAACGAGTTAATTTCACAACTGGCAAACATACAACCAAGATTTATGTCTGTGGGTGTATATCCTAAACAATATAAGCCTATACACACCCATGAAAAGTCATAAAGCAAGAAACTCGCTAAGAATCCCGAATCCCTTTTCTTGCAAATCCCAGAAGGGCCTTAAATTAACCGTACATCTTTCATCAGAACGTGTGTAATGGCGTCGAAAGGGTGGAATTGAGGGGGGATGTGTCTTTAATTATGGAACCGACACCACCAGCGATTTATTGGCGGTGGGCGAATCTTAGTAGTGTGTGGAGTAATGCCTCAATGTTTCGTTTACGGCCAAAATGGGATCCAGGCTTTGTATAATCACTTTGGAAACATCATCCCTTGATTGATCTATCAACTGAATTTTTACCTTAGAGGTCATATAAAATACCTCAAAGTAGTCACGTGAGAAAAAAATTGGAAATTTCAGGGTATTGGGTTTCTGTTCAATTCTCCAATATTTCTTGACTGCTGGGATTGAATAAGCCGACAAAACCCATGAAAAATTACTTTTTCCTCTCTAGTATTAATTAGTCAATCCCGTCTTGAAATGGTATATTATTTTATATGGAGGAAAAGTGATACTTTTCATGACGCGCTCGTGTTTCCGACGGAGGAAAAGTGGAACTTTGCGGCCGAAACTCAATGACGTTTGAGAAAAAAATAACTTCAAACTCAATCGATACATCTCTAAACCCTCATAGATGAGGGCCTATTTAACAGTTAACACTAAAGCTGTTATATGCAACAGCATATAAGAGTAAGTAGATAAAACTGGCTAAAAGGATCTACATATGTAGTGTATTCTCAAGTTTATGCATTGAAATACAGGTTGTCGTGATTCCAAAGACGTAGCCCTGAACCAAATACAAGTGGAAAAAGCTTAATGAACATGTGTCCTGATCGGATCGAGATACAGGGAGTTGAAGATTTAGAATAAAATCGAATTTATTATTACACAGAAATATATGCGCCACCGAATTTTTCTTAAAATGTTTTCATTTTTTTCAGATGAAGCAGCTGGAAATACTTTTTTGCATTCTGATATTTTTTCGTATCTCTCTTCATTTTCAAGGAAAAGAATAGAAACCACTTTATTGCAACAGACGAAGTTGACTTGATTTTATTTTAACAATTTTCCGGCATGCAATAACGGGTTTTTAATTTTTTTCCTCGAAAACAAAGCAGAACACGAAAAAATATCAGAAGACAAAAAAGTACTTTTAGCTGCTTCATCTGAAAAAATATAAAATTCTCAGCACTTTTTGTTGTCAACCTTGCTCGTGAAACTGACCCTCGAAACGCCACTAGAACTCATAACTACCATCTAGTTAATGCTAATTTAGCATCTTGTTGCGGTGAAAAACGGCAAACGGATTTTTGAGATATGTATTGATGATAAATCAGATTTTTCACCCTGTATCTGGAAAACCAGACTTTTTACTTGTCCTGAATTTTATTGGGCCTTTTTACTTGAATTTGGTTCTGGATTGTTTCTATCATCAAGTAACACCCTGTATACTCATATTCATATTCAAAAATTCCTTTTCGGAAAAATTGAAGTTTACTAGTGAGAATACCATCAGAAAACCATGGCGAATCCAATTCTCTCGTTATGTGTGTGTTTGAATGAACCATTCTATCTAATGATTGTTCCCTTACTTGCAAATTTAAGGAAGGAACAAGTAATACATTTCGGAAACAATGTAGAAATGTTTATGTACTACAAATCAGATCTTGTTCGTATTGGCTTCGATACAATATAGGAACTGATTGACAAGCCCCAATTTGTATCTCCAAAGATTCACAAAACTCAGTCTCTACTGCAACCTAGCTAAGTGGATCATGAACATTTTCAATTTTCACGTGATAGCCATTTAATGTCAAAATGTTTTGACGCTCTTCGAATTACAAATATCTTGAACAGTCAAAAAAAAAAAACGTTCAAAAAATTAATTTTTTGACATATCATCTTCAAAGTGACCATCATTTTGAACAGTTTCTGTGATTTGCATGAATGTTCTAGCTTTTTATTTGTTATACCTCAATATAAATATCTGTTTAGTTTCTTGTTCCGTCAATTCAAGTTTCTTTGATTTCTAGTAGTTTTGAGAGGCAGGTAATGTCATCAGCTAGCTTTTTCATACCTTTATCCGTAACACAAAAAACGTCATATGTCACTGTGAGCAATTCGCAGTGTGACAGCAGCTATGAAGTTTCCTTAATGCAAACTGGGTACCTGGAAGAATGATGCAGTCTATAATATACTTCATTAGTTGCTGGAAAATCACCCATTCAAGCACTTTCGATAGTCTTCAGTGTACACATTACAGGGTGTCCGGAAAATACGTGTTGGTACAACGAGTGCAACGTTTGATGACAGAATCCTGTCGTCCAAATAGGTCGATTAAAGTCAATTCACCTACATATATTCAAAATTGCTTCGATAAGTCTACAGAAGGCGTTGAAGATTTAGGTTTAAAATAAATAAAAAAAAACCATGAAGACTTCGTAGTGTGTTTAGACAAGCCAAAAGAAAAAAGAGAGCCGTCTTCAACTGTGCAGTGAAGATTCCGGTGAGTGTCATCCACGTCATTTATGATCCTACTAATATGTTTTGAAGTTATATTTTGCTAACAACATTTGAATATGGCTACTAAATCCTGAAAAAAACAGATTCTATCTGACCTCTTGGATACCCAATCGCCGGACATGCTGTGCCTTTGCTTGGGCATTAGAGAGTGACAGAACGTACAATCATTATTTATTTCTAACAACGTCTGCTTAGTGCTTATCATATACTTAAACTTAACGCCCAATAAACCGCTTCGATTGCATTTGGATTATGTGCGGTGATCGAAGCAAACCAAGTGAGACAGAACAGTCATAAGGATAAATTAAATCTCAAAAGTCTGTCTCTCAAGTGCGATATTGTATGCAAGTGGTTTATTGTCGGTTTCAAAACCTTTGCTTCCTTCGTTGCAGAAGGCGTGGCATACGAGAAGCAGGTATAATATGGTGCATATCCATGTAACATATATGATCTAAGACTCATCCCCACTATCCGCCAAGACCGAACCCCGAACAGCCGACATCTTGTTGTATTTACGTCGTTCGTGGCAGCCTCTTTGCAGTTGGTGGAATAGTTTTAGATTGAAAGTCTAAATTGAGGTAAGTTTCAAATCAATTTTTTTGAAGTTCATATCTTGATGCTCTAAATTCCTATTGTCTACGAAAATTCAACTCTTCCAATCAAACTTCCTCCCCATCATCTCGTAAACATACCTATATTTGCACTATCTAACGGGTTATTTGACAGCCATTTTGTGGATGCAACAGTATTGTAATCAGTGGCTTAACTACAAGGGAGGCAGAGAGGGCCTGGAGACCCTTGGGGCACTTCCGAGAGTAATTCTTCAGTAAAAAAATGAATCCGTGATGAGTGGGCACATGGTTCCATTCCACCGTGACCACTTGTGAGTCTATTGTGGCTCACAAGATTGCCAGGTTATTTACCCACGAGGTCCAGTTTTTTAAATAGACTGATTGCCGCCCTGGGTGAGGCATTGTTCAGATCACTTGCAGTAATCCGAGGGCTCTCAAAGACATTTTGACGGTGGCGAGCAATTGCCGGTTACTCACAGAGAATGTGTCTGGCTGTCTCCTCCTCAAGGCACAGTTTGCATTCGGTGTTCTCAGAGAGCCCCATTCTGTACATAGGCACTTTTAACAGGCAGTGGCCGGTGAAACCCATCGCTTCACGGATTTTCTGTTTGTTTAGTTCCAGAAATTCTCTGGCGCGTTTCTTCTGAAGTTCAAAGATACATTCTTTCGAGTGTCGCATACCTGGCAGGTTTCTCCAATTTTGTAGAAACTGGTTATGCATCCATGTGTATATCTTGGCAGCCGCCACATTATATGCGATACCTGGGGCCGGCTCTGGTCCAATCAAGTCTCTGGTCGCCGCTTCGCGTGCAAGTCGGTCTGCAGCTTCATTTCCTTCGAGTCCAGAGTGGCTACGCCGAGCTTGTTCACTGCACTCTGGCAGCTCAATGGTCCTTAGCGCCGCATGACTGTCTCAAAATGTTTTTATTGTGGTAGCCGTTCAATCGTGGTCAAGCATCCATTGCGCGCTAAGTTCAATAGCTGATAGTTCAGCTGGGGATATTGTAGCTAATTCGCCCCGGCGGCTGTGTGATATTTTAACTTTCTTCTGATGGCTACAATAGGCTCCAGATCCTGCGCCAAAGGGCGTTTTAGATCCGGCCGTGTACCAGCAGCTGTCAGCTCTTGTTAGGCTGAAAAGGTCCAGTGTCCACTCTTTCCGGGAATGGATAAGTATGTCATACTTTTTCCTGCTGATGGTTTTGCTGAGCATGACATCAGAGAAAGCACCAGGAGTACCATGGTCCTCCAACTCTCCGCTCAGTCTGTTGGATCTTACTGTGTCCGCCTTCTACCTCTGTGGTTAGCTATGATTCCGTTCGTTGCCCTTTTCTCCTTGTTTTCCACAGATGGCCAGGCTTGCTTGACGCTGTAGAATTGTTAGTTTGGCTCTGGAGGTAGTTTGGTTGCCCTCTACATGCCAAACTATTGCACCGTACGTTATCATCGGCCTGGCAACTGTGACATATAACGCGTATATCTGTGTGGGGTTGATTCCCCAGGTTTTTCTGCAAACGCGTTTCCATGTCCACAGAGACATTTTTGCTATGTGGTGACATTTTTCAGATGAGCATTCCAAGTGACGGTTTTATCTAGCGTGACGCTTGGATATTTCACTCTTGTCTCAAATGGAACAATGGACAATCTAGACATTTTTTGGAAACATGAAAAATAAAAATATAAGGATTAGTATAGTTACCGATGCCATCGATCTTTAAAAATTAATCTAAGAGCTCTATTGATGTAGTAATCACCGATTAAAGAGCGCCAATCAACATCCACAACGTCACAGAATACATTATCTATCTCCGTCAACAACCTCTCTCTCTCGAGAGAGAGGTTGTTGTTGTTCCTTTTTTCTATTAAGCATATTTTCGAGTATTTTGGAAACATTTTTTCGCTGATAACTTTCAAGTATTGTGTAGAATACGTATATCAAATTTCAAGTCATTTCAAAATGTATGCAAATTGTCCATTACTCTAGTCAGAGTAGGGGCAATTAGGAAGTTCAGCGTCATCTTTCCGGTGAAGGGTATTATGATTATTTTGGCAAGGTCAACAGACATTTGCTCTCTCCTGCACCAATCATTCACAAGGTCGATGACCTCTTGGATTTTCCCATTGATTTCTTCATTCGGCATATTTCTCATTAGGACAACTCTACGTCTAAAAAGCCAAGTACGTCTACCTCTAACAACTTCACCATGGCTAGCAGGTCGACAATGAGAAGGGGCCACAAGAGGGGTTAAAGTACACCCCCTTGTGGGTATCCTCTCGCGGCCCTGAAACGCACCGCTGCGCAGTTGAGGGAGGTCCCAATCATCCGGCTTTCCAGAGTGCACCTAATAAATGTTGACACAGCAGGTTCGACCCCTCTTGAGCCCACCGACGCTTAGAGTGAGTCGGGTAGTGCAAGGAAAATACCCACAGCGATACTTTTGGCCTCGAGGAGTTCGTTTATTTTCACTACTATGTTGTTGAGCCTCAGTTTCGTTGATTTTCCTGCTTGGTAGGCATATTGATGTATGTTTCCCATTAGGTCTTCCCCCTGATATGCACGTCCAAGATCTTTTCTAAACTTTTCAGTAGGAAAGATGTGAGGCTTATTGGTCGGAGCGATTTTAGACTGGGGCCCGATCGTTCTGCCTTCGGTAAATAGACCACTTTTACTCTGGTTCATCCCTTTGGGACAAAGCGCCAAGCAAGACAAGCTCGAAAGAGTTTCATCAAGAGGAAAGGAGGCATTCCAGTCCGTGCTGAATTAGAGCTGGAAAGATTTCATCCTTCACTGGTGATTTGAATGGTTTGAAAAATGTGATGGCCATTTTAATTGCGTTGGCGGTCATTATCCTTTTGACCGTTGTCCAATCTTTGTGGGTTGGCCTACGTCCAGGCTACCGGAAAAGATGTGTTTGGCCAGGACCTCCAGAGTTTCTTTTTCTGTGGAAGTGAAGGTGCCATCGTGTTTTTTTTATAGCTCCAAGATCCCAGCAAGGTTCTTTCGCAAGGACCCTGTGGATCCTTGAGGTTTCCGGAAGGCTGTTCAGCTTTTTTCTCCACAAATTTCTTTTAGCAGCCCTGATCTGCTTGATATACTCTATTAGTGCTCTTTTGTATCTTTCCCATAAACCTGTTTTCTTGGTTTTGTTTCAGAGGCGCCTTACCTCCTTCCCTTTGTTTGTTCAGGGTTTCATCCACCAGGACGTACCTTGGTTGTCCCTGTTGTGTTTAAGGGGCAATTTTCGTAAAACGCTTGCACAATGGCACCTTGTAGATATTCAGATGCCAGTTTAATGCCATCACGATCCCTCACACCTATTGTGGCAGCAATCAGCTTGTTGTGGAGGGATGTTTTGAACCCACTCCAGTTAGTGCGCTTGGCGTCCCTGAATGAATCTGATTGCTTTAGACCCATCCAGTTATCTTCTTACTTATAGTTTTTGTGCAAATCAAGTACCTCATACCTATTCTGGCCAGTAAACGTTGGTTTGGAGCCAACGTTATTGACAAATAGTTCCCTAGTGAGTAATGAAAAAGAGACTCACATCTGCCATTGATGTCAGTGCTGCCCCATACTATGTGATGGGCATTTGCGTCACATCTCATGACGAGCTGTAGGTCCCTCGATTTGCAGCAGGCGATTAGTTCGTGCTCTTCTTGTGGAGGAGGCTGCGATGCTTGCCTGTCTCCAGCAAAGTAAGCAGAGCAGACTATCATATCCTTCATGCTATCTTCACTCGGGACAATTACTTGCAGTGCAGAGATCTGAAAGAACAAAGTGGTTAATATCCTCCCGTAGAAGTATGGCTGCCCGTGGTCTATCACTGGGGCTGCTTACTATGACTTTGCTTATGAAGGAGCCCATTCCTGCCACCTGGTTCGTACTTGTGAGCCATGGTTCTTGGATCAGTGCGATGTCTCCTGATGAAAGACTCTACCAAGAGTGTACGTAACCGTCCTGGAATGGCGTAGATTTATCTGAGGGATTTTAGGCCCAGATGCGGGTGTTGTTTCTGGCCTGCCATTTAAATTACCGTTGAATCTAGTTGGTAGTCTCTGGGAGTGTCCTTTGCCACTAGCATTCCCAGGGGGGGCGTGACGCGTTCCCTTTTTGTGAGTGGGCTTGCCGGGAATATTCTTCCCCTTACTTTTACCATTCCCCTTCTTTTTTCGAGGCAGTCCCGGACGCGTAAAGACGAAACGTACCATTGCACAACACAGTAACGCGTTGAGTCGTGGTACGCTTTGGCTAGAAATTAACGGATATTTTTGCCCGACAAAACGTACCTCGCTGCAACGCATGCATCTTACGCTTTCTATGTACGTACAACCAGATAATGTGCGTACAACATAAAATGTGCAATAAATTTGTATGAATCATCATGCCAATAATAATAGAACAGAAAATGTCTTTTTTTCTTTTAGAAGATTAACAATGACGTGGTGTGGATAATAAATTATGTAAAAAACATTTAAAATAAATTGATCTAAGGTGTTCGGTGTTTTCTCCATTCTTTTTGAAAAGAATTTTTTACAGAAGATTTTTATTGCTTTGACCTCTAGCTGATCTAGTTTTCAATTTTTTACTATTCTTTACTTTACAGGGTGATTCGCGTGGGTGATCTATCAAAAGTATTTCAAATAGGGCTTTTCCACACCTGGCGAATTTTGGTATAAATCGATATGAAAGTGTAATGCAACTTTTAATAATTATTTGGTAATTCCGGCGTTGCCGGATCCACTACTTTTTCCAGTAAGCTTTTTTTTTAAATTAAACAACCTCTATATATTATTTGATTTCCGAATTCTGTATGAAATTCTAAATAACTTTTATGGAATATGTTATACACGGTGTCCCAGCGAAAAGGTCGCACACACCAATTTCTGACTCTCCTGGTATATTTTGGACAAAACGCTCGGACGCGTCAATTTTGATTTTTATTATGTATAACCGTACAATACAGAGTGATCCAAAGATAAAGTATTGTGTTACAATTTAGATTTTTGAGTGGAGCCCCCCATTTCTTTTTTTAGATCTAGATTCCTTTTTGAAAATTGAGTTTAGTTTATCAAATAATATCTATTACCATCTTTGACCGTCTTGCAGATATTTTCATTCAGAGAAAAAAAATGCTGGTAATTCAAATAATCTTGATCATACGGGTGCGACCTTTTCGCGAGGACACCCTGTATGTCTGATGATAGTTTCCCACGTACCCATTCTACATTTCATTTCAAAAATGACATATTTTATCGATTTTTTCCAAATATTTCAGAAATTTTACAGGGTGCCCTAAATAACTTTCAAATATTCTCAAAAAAAATAGTCTGAATCTCATTTTTTTCGTTCTTGAAATATCCACTTCTTGTAACAAATCACCGAGCAGATTACTTACGTGAATCACACTGTATAGGAAATATAACGGCAGTATTGGGGTACTAACTTACTAACACGAAAAAAAAACTATTCATTCCATTGAACGGAACTTTTAATTAAAAAAAGATTTTGCATAAATAGGTAGGGTTTTTGTTTTGTGTTCTGTGGTAAAAAGACAAAGCTCGCACCCATAGCGAGCGCTCCCTTCCCTCATTCATTTTACCGTACTGTTATTAATTTGAAGTTGAGTTTCAATATGGGTGTTCCATGGATCAAAACAAAAAAAAAACAGTTGCTTCAAACATCTAAAAAACCGCTTCATAATATTCTACTCGGTGTTCAAGTTTAGAAATTATTGGAATCTCTTTAACTGACCTGAATATTTTATTGTTTCCTAATAATGTTATGAGGTGTCTTCTAAAATTATTATTGGGTAAAATTATTTGGAAGAAAATTAAATAAAAAAACATTGAAGAATGCTTTTTCCAACATAGATAGGTGAGTTTAATTTTCTTAGTGGTGAACGGAGCCGACAGACAGACAAAAAAAGTTGTATTTTCCAGAGATTCATGCATTTAGGGTTCAGGTTATTGTTTATTTTGTGGAATGCTAAAAAACTCTGCCTCATGCGCACCTACGTGATTCTATTGGACGCTTAGTACATACAGCACAGTTTATAGAATATACAGTTGGTTCACTTCCTGTCGCCTTCTTTGAAAATCGTGTCTCTAAAGCGATTTGCCGAAATTCCTTGAATCATAGACAAAATCCGGTCGAAAACCGACCCAGAACAGGTTTTACGAGGAAGACAAGTTGGAAAAAGGCCATCGATTTCCAAGCGGTGTACGAAACTCCAACGACGTATCTCAGGCGAAATTTCCGATTGGTGACACCTGGTATGCGGCAAGCGGGAGCCACTTTAGGCGACGAGTGAACCTTCTTGTCCTTAGTTAATATTCGGTGCATACAGTAAATGATAGCGCCATTAGAAAATTGGACAAAACTTTGATACTGAATCGGTTATCAAAGAAGTAATGTTGCACTTGAATACTTCAATCCATTTAGCACATCTTTTCAAAAATTGTTCAGCACTCTTTTGTCTCGTTTGAAAACATGGTTGGAGAAACCTTTTATTCTGTGTAACAATTGATGAAAATTGCTTGCATCATTCGGAAGAGCGTCAAAATTATGTCCTTTCTGAAAATCTCATAATAATTATTCAACAAAACCTTAGGATAATCTAGTCAAAAATGGCCCATTTGGCCCCCAATGGCCAAAAATGGATGGGTGATTGTCTAAAAGTTACACAATTTTTTTTTTTTTGATAGTGCCAAATGGATTGGAGTTTTTGAATACACTATCACTTTGACAACTGATGCAGGGGTGCGTTCACAAATGTCGTCGGGCGATCGCACGGCGACGCTCTGACCTTTCCCGGCTGTTCACAATTCTCGCCGAGTAAGATTCACACTCATTCACAATTTGGGTAAATATTTTCCCGGCGATCAACTTTTCAACCCACTTGTAAGCTGGTGAAGATTTGTCGCGCCTGCGTTGTGTGTACAAACGTGTGATCCTAAACAAAAACCAAAAACAACAAACTACACGGCTGATCGTTGATACATTAGGGCTGGTGAAAATTTAATTAAAAAATGAATATTATGTCGTCAGAATCGCACAATCTTGTGGTAGATGCGGATACCAATTAATCATGTCAGACGATGGAAAAATGATATTAAACCGAATCGAAAGTAAAAAATTGTAAGCTAAAAAAACATCATTGTCAATTAACTTTTTTCCAGACAATGATTTAGAGTATTACCCTGTGACAATGGCAAATGAGAATGAGAGGCGCTATCTGACGACGAATCACTGCCCTGGAATGCCGGAATCCATATTTTACACTTACACTTATTACACTTATTCCACACGCTTATAACTTCTTAGAAACACAGTATAAAATGAAAGCTTAGAAAGTATAGCTATGGTGGTATTATTTAGTGTTTTTGTAAAATGGTTGTATTATTATGCAATGACCGTAACAGTCAACAGTCATATAACACTTTCAAATTTTAGAGGTTATGATAAACCATAACAAGTCGAACAATCGTGAACGAGGATTTTTTATCATACGTCATCTGTCAGATGAAACTGACATTTGACGAATGTTCCGGGTAAATAATTGTGAACGCACCCCTGGATCAATGAAAAATATCAACGTCTTTCAAACTTTAAAAAAGGTGTTATACTCTAGCTTATATGAAGCGTTCAAAAATAAAGGTCAATAAAAAACTTATGTTGAAATGACGTGCATGTTATCAACAATCATGAAGAATTTTTTCAAATACCAGTACATTTGATTACACATCCGTTAATTCTTGTCACTCTTGTACTACTTATACAGAAGCTATCCAAAAATAAAGCAAAACAATTGATTTGATGTTCTTTTTGAACAGGTCTTGTGTAGGCTAGAGTATCACAATTACTTAGATGTGTACGTATACTCGTACTTGTTGCGAAATCTTTGCTAGAATTTATAAAGGGTTTTTTTCCAAATTTGAAAATCTGAGATTTCGAACAACCTGTACCTATTTAAAATTTCACTTCAAAACTACCACTAATGTGTTTTTGGATAAGCCAAAATCAAAAATACTATCTGTTTCTAAATTCAAAAAATGTCTATTAACTTTTCACGTTTTTGAAGGCCTTCTATTATTCGTAGGAAGCCATGAAAAATTAAAATCAAAAAAATTACAACTGTACCGATTAGAATTGAAATCGATTAAAATTTGATGCAGTTTGGCCCCTTGAAACTTTTTTGTAGAGCCAATATTAACTGGGCGTGTTGCAGCGTGGTACGTTTTGTCGGGCAAAAATATCCGTGAATTTCTAGCCAAAGCGTACCACGACTGAACGCGTTACTGTGTTGTATAATGGTACGTTTCGTCTTCACGCGTCCCGGACACCCTACCCGTAGCCGTGAAACAGAGATTGGGATAGTCTTTGTGGACTATCCCCCTTTTGACGCCTTCCGCCACAGCATTGTAGGAGACCCGGTGAAAAGGTCTCTTTGACGCCTGTTCGGGCGTGACATTGGAGGACCGCTGACGCTTGGAGCTGGAAGAGCTTCTACCCTCCTCCACCACCGATTTTAGCTCTCCTTCCAGTGCCCTTTTGCAGGCGGCTTTGTACCCCCACTCGTCCTTGAGGAGCGTCCGGAGCAACTTGGAGCTGTTCCCCACTTTCCCAGAGCCCACAGCGCCAGCGGCAGCAACCAGGGCTTGCACCCGGTCTAAACCGCCGGTGAGATCGGTACTCACCTGGATCACAAAGAACTGATCTTTGTCATACATCATGTGTTTTTGGTCGTTTCTAGAACTTGAGGTTACTCATATTTGTGATAGCTCCGTTTTTGTGAAATTTACGGAGAGCTCCATCTCTTTACACCATCCGGGACTTCACATGTGCTCACTGACTACTTACTGACTGTTTACCTTTCATAAGGATCAGGCCATCATCGCCCTGCGCATGAAAGCCCTCCGACTCCAATTTTGTCAGGAGACTATCCATTATCAGACACCAAAGCCTGGGTGAGAGGCAGTTGCCTTGGGGGCAGCCTACTTGCACGTCTGCCTCTATATGGCAGTCTCCTAAGGACGCTTCCACCTGGCGATCCCGGTGAGCTGACCGCTTAACTCACCAGGGAGGCAAATTTAAAACGAATGAACGAATTTTGTCGAGTGTTTCAGCGTTTTGAAGGTTGACTTTCGGACTGGATATGCAGCGCGCGGAAGGAAGTGATGCAATTTTCCAAATTTCCAAGATACTGCCATTTTGCTAAAAAATCGTTCTTCACTAAATTAATACCTCAAGGGTATCGCTGAGATCAGTACCTCAGGACGTATTTAGTATTTTTTCCAATAACTCTCCAGAAACAAGAGATAATATTTTTTTATTCCAATTCGTATGTGTTTTTTTGAGATTTGCAGACTCAACTTCGACATTACAGGATAAACGATACTCTTTACCAAATTAAAAAAAAAGATGATTCAAATGCAGCGGTTTTATACAGGGTCCCTTAAAAATACGACAAACAATATATTTGTTTTGGTATCGCGAAATTGTTGACTGACATACTTATAAAATATCTTTTGATAAAAATGTTTAATCCATTAGGTTAATTCCGCAATAGTAAACAAAAATTAGACTTCATAATTATTATCATCGTTTGCCGCCGGACACCCAAGGTTCGGTCCGGTGGCTTGGCCAAAAGTTCGGTGTCCGATTGTCCGGCCCAATGGGAGTCCGTTACATAATATAAGATATCTCTGCAGACTCCAGGTTATAAAAAATCCGAATACAGATGAGGATGTAACATTGGTGTCTAAGTTTGATCCTTGTTTTCATATTGTAACAATTGTGTTTCTCTTTTCAAAGTTGGTGATAAATTAACATAATATCCAGGAGTGTATTTCAACGTCTGAAGAAATTATTGTTTCATAGAAAACTTTTCGAAAATGTTCAACAATACCCTTTTCTCATCGGATGCTCTTCTTATAGATCAAAGAAATGGACAAAAGGGTTCCAACAGATGAAAGGCAGTTTAGTTGCTCACCGCCCTTGGCAGATCCAACACATAATAAAGCTTACCAGTGTGGCCAACAGACGAAAGTATCGCTTGACACCACCTTCAATGTGTTACAGACTCTTGGAAGAAATACACAATATAATACTCAATCATTCCCCAATACGCCCTCTACCAATGGGTACAATGGACCTCCAAATGATGGCAGGGGATTTTTGGAATTATTAGACACTGCCTTAGGTCATGCTATGCATATTTGTTTACGCAACTCACATGTACAAGGCAACAAGAGCCTAGCCCAATTGTGCTTTAAAGTTAAACGTGCCCTAATAAGTCCAAATAGAACACTCCACAATATAGAAACGCAGGGTATACCATTTGTTGTCAAGGACTTCATCTATTCTCTAGTACGCTTGACCAACTGCTGGCATACTTTGGTTGGGTATCGTGAACTTCATCAAAGCACACAATTGATTGAATTGAACAATATTTTGAATGCGGAGTTTCACCAAGCTTTCGAAAGATGGGAGAGCGTCAGTATAGAATTTTCGGCTATATTAACAAGAGTATTCACCAATTTGGATAGAGCTTCTAATGGATGCCAATTTAGAAGCATCGTTCCAGAAAACCAGGTTAGTGTAAGTTCTATTTTTTCATGTTGACTTTTCAAAATCACAAAAGTCTCTGGCTTCACGATAGTCACTGTTGCTATTTAAGTCGTGGGATAAAAAGTTTTAATAAACAGTAGATATTATATCGTAGTATACGGTTAATATACTATATTATACTTCTTTTAATAACAGCACATCTCACGCTATAAACATTACCTTAGATTAACGTAGAGGGTTAAAGTTTTATTGAATGAGACTATCAGACATGCGATTAATAATGAGTAGTAGGTAGATGATGAGAATGTTTAATTGTTAAATGGTCAGAGGAAAAGTCTATGCGCAACTAATCGTAAAATTCGTTGATTTTATATTGTTGCGTTTTATACGGTAATATACGCTATGCATAATAGTATACAGGGTGCGCCAAGGTGAGTGGCCTATTAGAACATTTCGGGAAATAAAGCGATTGAGATTCTGACAATTTGTATGGTTAGATTTTCAATGATGCTCTCTTCAAATGAAATGCTAGCGACGTTGTGCGAAGTCCGGTTATCTCGAAAATAGGTGTCAACCTGCTTGTTTCAAATACAACACCCTATATATTATCACATTTTTGAATTCTACGTAAAATTCTAAACAGATTTTATGTATCATGTGCTATACCTAAGTATAAGAGTTTTTGAAATATTTTAGTTTTAATGTCAAACATGATGTTTGTAGGTTCTTATTTAAATGTTTCGTGTAAGAAATCCTTCGCCATTTAATTTGTATTAGATTTCTTGTTGAAAGGGTCCTACTCCAAAGGATTTTTCACAAAATTTTGAAAACTTTAAGTATAGGGTGTCCCAAAAGTAAGGTTAAACAAAGTTTATTACATGCCACGGGACTAAAGTAGCACTTCGAATTCCGAAGAAAAAAAAAGAAAAACTCCGATATGTGATTGTTCAAGATCAAAATATCTGGAAAATGATGCTCGTAGCGAATTTTACCAGTCTTACCCCCATACAAATAATGAAGAGATCTGTTTATTTAATGAAATACAAGTACGCATAAGAAAGTTGTGGCTACTCAATACCTATTAGTGATAATAAGTTCAAAGGTGACGCCCTCTTCAAGATAGAGACATACTGGGATAAAATCTGTCACCCTTCAGGACATTGAGTGATATGAATAAAGAAAAGTAAAAAGCTTTTACTGTTATATATTAATTATTATCTTTGTCAGTAGTTGTAAAGCTTTATTTTTTATTCCAAGAAATTTAAGTAAAAGCATTTACTTCAGTTGAAACAATAAAACATGATCAAGATCATCCGACGAAAAAATGTATGTTTTTTCAATTGAACTGTGATTTTGTCAGTGTCCTAACAAGTGAAAAATAATTAATTAACATTTTAATTCATAGGTAATTAAAATAAGAAATGATAATAAACGTCTTTTATTGCAAAACATTTAGGTTATTTTTTATATTATATTGACACCCCCTTTATGTTTTTTATTTCACGTTTTTGAAAAAAATTACCCAAATAGGTTCAATGGTTTTGAAAAAAAAAATCAAAATTCTCCTTTACGCATATACAGAGTGCCCCAGAAAGTCTGGACGAGGTCAAACTTTCTCATTTCAAATCAGAACCCTATTTTTTTTTATTGATTTTTATATATTCCTGAAAAATACAAATACTTTTTATCAAGCATACCCTATACCTAAATTTGATTTTTAATTAAAAGATATTGACCTCGGAAAGTGGCAATTTTATATAACTTCGAGCTAATAGGTGAAATCAGGTAGACATTCTGTCTTCACCTGAATGCATTTTTGTAATTTTTATAGAATATTTGAAAAATATCATATCTTTCCTCACCTGTGTAAGGCATTTTTAGAGACGCTCAAATGGAAAATCTAAAATTATTATTTTATTCTAAAGTTAACTCTATTCAACTGAACTACATAGGTTTATTGTTAAATCAGTCGAATTTCTTATGAAATAAAACAGTCAAGGGATATAAATGAAGAAAGTTGTTGAGGAAAAAAGTGTCAGCTTTTCTTGGACTGTATATTAAAAATCGATAACGCAAAGCCAACGTTTTGCTACTGGTCCGTTGCATCATCAGGTCTAGATAATTAAAATCTGGAGCGCTCCATCATTAGATCCGCTGTCGGTACTGTTAAATACTTTTTCCTCAGCAACTATATATATTACCGTTATCTTATTATAAGTTTCTCACAAATTTCTTCCACTTGTTCCTGTCCTTCGCAATTTTTCTTGCATCTTCCCAAGTTTTTCCTTTGCTCTCAATTATTCCTCCTATGACTGTGTCCCATGTTCTTCGCGGTCTTCCTTTCTTCATGTTTCTCAGTATTTTTGCTTCCCATGTTCTTCTAACTGTCCTAGTCTCCTCTATTCTCTGTAGGTGGCCCCACCAACCCAGTTGTCTTTCTTCTATGTACTGTAATGTTTTTTTTTGTATTATTCTAACCATCTTGTCTGTGATGCCTCTTTCTCTCAGTGTCTCCCATAACTTCACTCTTGGGATTTCATCGAACGCTTTTTCTAGGTCTATGAATGCCATGTATATTGTTTTCTTCTCTTGTATTGCTTTTTGGGTGATTTGATTTATCGTGAAAATGTGGTCTTGTATGCTCCTTGCTCGTCTAAATCCGCTTTGTGCACCTTGTAGCGTAGGTTCTGCTATTGCTCTTATTCTGTTTTCTATTATTTGTTCCAGAATTTTCATTCCCGTACTTAGTAGTGTTATACCTCTATAGTTGTTACAATCTTTTCTGTCTCCTTTCTTATGTATTGGTACTATTAGTGCTATCTGCCAATCTTTTGGTAGTTCTTCTTTTCTCCATACTTTATTAAGTACTCTTAGTAGCATTTCTGTTCCCTTTTCTCCCATATTCTTCATCATTTCGGACGTGACTTTATCGTATCCTGGAGATTTCCCATTTTTCAGCCTTCTCATGGCGTCCTGCAGTTCTCTCAGCTCTATTCCTCCATCTACGCGTATATCCTCTTCTTCTGTATCCTCGTGTGTTTCCGTCCCTTCCTCGTTCACTTCTTCTGCGTTTAGAAGTTCTTGGAAATATTCTTTCCACCTTTCCATTATTTCATTTTCTTCGTTCAATATTTCTCCATTTTTATTTTTAATATAGTTTGTTTCTTTTGTTTTCTGTTTTCTTGTAGCTTTGAGCATTTTGTAGAACGATTTTTGATCTTCTTTCCTGCTTTTCTCCATCTTTTCTCCAAATTTTCTCCATTCGTCGTTTTTTGCTTCTTTTACCAGTTCTTTCACAGTTTTCCTTTGCTTTTTATATACGTCGTATTTTTCAGTTATTCTGTTGTTCAGGTATTGTTCCCATGTCTTCTTTTTTATTCTTATTTGTGTCTTTATTTCCTCTGTCCACCATGCTGTCTGTTTTCTGTTGTTATTTTTGTTGTATACCCCGCAAGCTTGTTTAGCTGATTCAATCAGTATTTTCTTCAGTTTCTCCCATAGTTCTCCTACTCCATCTTTCAAGTTTTCTATTTTTTCTGTCACCAGTGCTTCGTACTCGTCGGCTGTTTCACTATTTCTTAGTTTATATGTTTTTATGGATTCGTGTTTTATTTGTTTAACTTCTCCTCTTTCTTTTGTTTGCAGTTTTTTGGCCTTCTCTTCCTTTAGTTTGGCTATCACTACATAGTGGTCACTATACCTATTTCAGGTCCTCTTCTGGCTTTTGCGTCATTCACAAGTTTTCTTGTTTTGTTTTCCACCAGGATGTGATCAATTATCGATTTTTCTTCCCTGCTTTTCATTTCTCTTGTGTATCTGTTTATGTCTTTATGTTCGAAAAATGTGTTGGTAATCATCAGATCGTGTATTCTGCAGAAATCTAGCATTCTTTTACCGTTCCCATTTCGAGTACTTTCTCCGTGTATTCCAATCATGTTCTTATTTGTTTCATCTCTTTTTCCTACTCTGCTGTGGAAATCTCCCAAGATGAATATTCTTCCTTTTGCCTCTTCTAATGTTATCGTTAGTTCTTCCCAAAATTTGTCTTTGTTCTCTGTTTTGTCATCTTCATTTGGTCCATATACTACTATGATTGTTTCTTTTGTATTCGTGTTCTTATCTTTCATTTCTATTTTTAATATTCTCTCCGCTTGCTTCCCAGCTGTGTATGTTCATTTCTAATCTCTTGTGTATAATGCATCCCACTCCCGCTGCTGCTCTCTTTCTCTCTTCTACTCCACTGGTTATAAGTGTATGGCCTTTTTCCATTTTTATCGCTCCTTGTCCCTTCTTTTTTGTCTCTGTTATTGCTAGCATTTCCAATTCCATGTTTTCGAATTCCTCTTCTAGTTCTATTTCTTTTGCCTGCTATACTTCTGATATTCCATGTTCGTATTTTTCTTATATTGTTTCTTTTGGTCTTGTTTATCTGTCCTTCCGTTGTTTGTTCCCTTTTCGTATTTGTTTTCACAGCCATAGTCGTATATTTTGTATTGACTTGTCTATTAGGTGCATTCATTAGTTTTTTGCTCTTCTGTGCTCAAACTCTCCTCCTAATATTTCTTCTTTTTCATCCCATTTTCGTATTTTTCCGTTTACAATCAGTTTCTTGTAACCTACTTTGACTTGCTTCCCTTTACTTATTTCTTCCCTTGCTATTTCACGTATCTTTTTTTGTATTTCAAGTTCTTTTTGTGTAAGTTCTGAATCTATGTATACTTTTTCTGTATAGTTTCTCAGCTTGCTCTTATTTTTTAGAATGTCCAATTTCTCGGAGAAACTTTCTCTCTACTACGAAGGCATTGTCTCCTATTTTCTTACTATTCCGTAGCTTTACCTTGACCTTGACTTCATTATCCAAGAAATTTGCAATCGTTTCTTTTATCATCTTGTCGTCAGTCGACTCAATTTTTATTCCTGTTATTATCAGGTTTTTCCTTTTACTTTCTCTCTCCATTTTTTCGATTTTTTCATGTGAGTTTTTCATTTCTTTCTTTATCTCTATGTTGTCCTTCTTTAGTTCTGTTATTTGTTTTTGGTTTTCTCTCGCTTCTCTTCTCATTTCTTTTATTTCATTAAGCATTTCGCCGTTCTGGATTTTGAGTTCTCTCATCATCGTGATCATGGTTTCTTCTCCACTTTCCCCTCTATCCAAGTTGCTTTTAGGTGATTTTTTTCTGCATATCTTCTTTTTTGCGTACATTTCATCTAACTGGTCTCTTTTTCTCTTGTACTATTCTTCTGTATCCGTTCCGCTGCCTAGCGGCATTTTTAAAGATATATTTTATCACTCGTATCCGCTGGTAATGAGTGTAAAATCTCTTTTAGTCCGGCTCTGTGTTTGCCCGTACCGTATTGTGTGTTGCCTACCAGCAACAACCTGCCTTCGTCAGCTTTGATCTCAATGAGGTTATGTATATTCTCCTAGCGAAGTATGGATTGTTCAATTTATTGTTTATGAGTGGACTTACTGCGAGGTATTATGTCACAGTTTGTCCGCGTTTTTGATCTTCTCTATTTTCTCCCTTTGTGCACTTACTAACTCGTCACAGCCTGTAATTTCGGATTTTATGTCGGAGTGTTGTTTACACACGTTATAATCCGGACAGGTCCGTACTCCGTTCCTCAACAACTAAGTTTACCAATACTGGACGAAATCCAACTGCTATTAAATTGAAAAATACTGTCTGGTAGTGTTCCAAACTGCCTACATATGTCCTTTTTTCCAAAGTAGATACTATATTAAAAAATCACTAGCTGACCCAACAAATTATATACTGCCTCATAATCAATAAATGTTGTTCTAAATGAAATTGTTTCACAATGCAGACATATCAAACATATAAAAAATCATAAAAATCATCCCAGCAGTTCTTCATATACAATGAAAATATGTTAAATCTCACAAAATTTCTGGAGTATTTATTTTTTAAATGTTTAAACTGAAACCGTATCTCTTTTCACAACACTTCAAATCCCAAATAAAACCTACATATCTTATTTGAACAAAATCCTTTGGAAAATGACAAAATCAGGCAAACATAACCTCACTTGATCAATTTTTGTTTAATTTCTTGATCAAACTCCAAATCAAAACCTACGGTATTGGCCATAAGTGGATGATAGACAAAGAATTCGAGAAAACTTTGGCCCAACCAAAGTTATATGAATGGGGAATTCATGAAGAAATCACGAAAAATGAGTCATTTTTGCCAAGCTCTAGATTTTATATCTAGACTATCCTTTGTTCAATTACTGTGAAATTTTCATTAAGTACATTATTTTTCCCCTCTTTCGAATTGTGCAATACACAGAAAAAAAGTGTCCTTTTTTTGAAGGTGATAAAAGGGCACTGAACGATTTTTTTCGGGACAAGCAAACTGACGTATGGTTTGAAGTTTTTAAATGCACCATCAGTTCTTTGTTAAATGTAGGGTCAAAGTTCTCTCAAGTTTTAGGTCGATGATCCATTTATGGCCAATTCTGTACGTAATATCTGAACAAGATCCTTTGGCATAACAAAACTATGCAAACATAACCCCACCTGGTCATTTAAAAAAAAATCATCAAATCCCAAATAGAGCCTACATAATCTAATTTGAACAAAATACTCTGGAAAATAACAAAATGATGCAAACATTACCTCACTTTGTCAATTTTGTTGTCTTGACTAAACCCCAAATTAGAACCTACATATCTTATTTGGATCAAATCGTTTGGAAAATAATATAACCACACAAACCCCGCACCTCATACAAACAAATCAAAATCTACTCACTGTGAATAGGCGAATAAAATGCAAAATGACTATCTGATGCTTTTTGGAAACCTTTGTTTGACATGGATGCCCAGATAGGTTTGTTCTTTTGGTTGATATAAAGTAGATCTCGTATAATTTGTCCAATAGACAATGAAATATGCAAACCATTCACAATGGAGAAGAACGCTTTAATAATGCGAAAGACTTGTCAAAATCGTACCGCCATCGCAGGTAATGATAAAATGTCTTACGCATTTTTAGGGCGTCTTTTTTCATCGAGAATAGTTTTGCATATTTTATTGGCTATTAGGCCAAACTATACGGGCTGTACAATATAAATTCATTTTTTTCTTTGGTTCAGAATTGTGATTTAGATAAAAATCCACTGAGTGACGTTTTATAGAAAACATCTATTCTAGAATTGTTATGCTATACAGTGCGGCTCTGAGAGGTCCCTCCTTCTTCTAACTTTTGAACCATTTGATGTAATTTGTGGACGAAATTTGAACATACCATATGTGAGGACGTTCTGCATTTCTTGACATAGTAGTGCCAGCTCAAAATGTCGAAATGACAGCTTGGCGCCATTTAAAATAAAAAAATCAAATGGAGTGATACCCTTTTTTAAAGGCCCTTTGACCCCAATCACAACTTCCGAGTTTCAAGCTTCTGCTATCATTCCTGTTGATATATGAGCTATTACTCAATTTTTCTGACGAGGATGTTTTCCACCCCAATTCTTTTCTTTTTCTGAAATTCATCCTCATCAAAAAGATTGAGTGATAGCTCATTTTGAAGATCTTCTGTACATCATCATATCCACTTAGTTCGGAGAAGTCAACTCTTGCGAGTGAGTATTAATAAAGTGACAAAAAAAAATCTGACACGATGTCATAATATCAACATGAATGATAACAGAGGCTTGCGACTCTTGCGGACGTTGTAGTCAGGGTCAAAGGGCCTTGAAAATAAGGTTTCACTCGACCCCCCTTTCCATTTGATTTTTTCATTCAAAATGGCATCCAGCTGTCATTTTGACATTTTCAGCTGTCACAAACTATGTCAAAAAATGCAGAACGTTCTCACATGGTGTGTCCAAATTTCGCTGGCATATATCAAACGATTCCAAAGTTTTTGGGCCGCACTGTATATTGTTATGTGTGTTTAAAAAATTCGGTATTATATTTTTTTCAAGACCATCAAGATCAAGACCAAGACCAAAACTGACCCAGTCTTGTCTTGGTCTTGATATATCGAGACCAATACCAAGACCAAGACCAAATTTGTTTTTCGGGACCAAGGCCAAGACCAGCCAGTCTTGGTCTTGGTCCTGCGAAGCCCAAAAAATAATTACTTGAGTTCAATTTTTTTTTATCTGATCTGCTACGAAATCGGCATGTGGAGTCCTTCGTGGATGTTGAACAACTTTTTCCAAGAAATGTTTCGATATCTTGTCAAATTAACCAAATGAACTTTTTTTAAAAATTCTCGCCAAACCGATGATCTCATGACATGTGTCAAATTTGATTCTTTGGTCATCGGACATGCACAAGCTATCCTCAAAGAAAGTTCATTGAAAATATAAACAGTGAAATAGATTAGTCAGCGAATTGAATAGCTACAACAGCATTATACTACATTGAACAATTAATTCTAGAGCTTTCAACCCATACCGCGGTCCATGCCTCCAACCCTCCATATGGCTCCTGAGCTTGCAGAAAGGCTTCACACATCCTCTCAACAAACAAAAACCACTCCACCCTACTCAAGTTCATGGGATTCCATGGACTGGACTGACAACGATTATTGTGACTTAGGTGTCGTCACGTATGCCCCACATAGGCCCATGCCCCTAGTGCTTTGTGGAGACGTTTTTCAATACGTTCCAAAAGACAACGATGTCGTATATAATCCTAAGAGAGAGTAAGATGAGCTTATTATTCGTTTTTCATAAAATTTACAACTTTACACTACCACAGGATGGTTTCAGGAGAAAGGAGGAACCATATTAAACTTATTTGTAGAACAAAAAATGTTCTGAAAAACTGGCATTTTATAACCGAACAGTATTGTGTTAAGGCCGGCCCCAATTTGTATTGTGCTGGTTCTGACATGCCTGACATCCCTTTTGACGATGAATTTAATTTAGCTTTATAAGCTGTATTTTTATATTATAAGACTGAATTTTATCTTAGAAATGACAAGTTGAAGATCAAACATATAGGCTATTTTGTTGATTGTCGATTATCTCTGTTCTCAATATTTCATTAAAATGTTGGCGATATCTGTATTTTTCATTGTTAAAGGTGGATTATTAAACTCGTCGTCGGTGCTGACAACTTCGGCACTCGTAGAATCCCATATTGCCATTTATAAATTTTCCTGGCGCTGGAATTGAGGGCAACATTACCCCGAATTATTATGGAGTGTTTTCATTGTTGGATAGTGGTTGGTTTTGTGCTTTGAAAGTGAAGTTACGTTCTTTTTTCAAGATGGATTTGAGAAGAGAGGAAATGGGAATGCTGAGATGCTTGAGAATTTTGGTTGTATGTTTATATGGCTACAAAAAAACATCTTCAAAGCAATACCCTCATTTTCCAAACACCAAAACAACAACCAACTCAATAATCGAACCAACCACCAAGCGAAAGCCAAGCTGAAGCGGATTGAGATGACGTGACGATAAAAAAATATACAAAACCCTCCATGTTCCAGATAAACCGTAAACAGCTGTGATCGAAGTGTTTCTATTGGTTGAGGACACGTTGATGCTACGGTTTGGCTACGAGCGCATGACGTTGATTTCTAACGCCAGCGCCAGCTTTCAGCGCTGACGTAATCGTTTATAAACTGTCTTATCCAAATACGTATTTTCAACTTCCAACGCAAGCGCCATCACCAGTGCTAGCGCCAAATTTATGATTCGATAGGAAGCATTGATTCAATGAGATATAATAATAGAATTCCCAAGCTCTTTAGCAAGTCGAGAACTGGACATACGTGAACGCTTTGCAAGTTTGCATGAAGTATAAGAACGTTGAGAGCTTGAAAGCTTTGCGTTTTATTTTGTGTTGAGAGCATGAACGCTTTGCATGAAGTATGAAAACGTTGAATGCTTGGACGCTTTGCATTTTGTTAGGTGTTAAAAGCTTGAACGCTTTGCATGAAGTATGAGAACGTTGAAAGCTTGGACGCTTTGCCTTTTGTTTTGTGTTAAAAGCTTGAAAGCTTTGCATAAAGTATAATAACGTTAAAAGCTTGGACGCTTTGCATTTTATATATATTTTTTTCATAGATATCATTTGAAAGCATGAACGCTTTGCATGGAGCATGAAAACGTTAAAAGCTTGAACGCTTTGCATGAAGTATAAGAACGTTAAAGGCTTGGACGCTTTGCATTTGTCACCTATGTGTTAAAAGCTTCAACGCTTTGCATGAAGTATGAGAACGTTGAAAGCTTGGACGCTTTGCGTTTAATTTCGTGTTGAAAGCATGAACGCTTCGCATGAAGTATGAAAACGTCGAAACGTTGGACGCTTTGCGTTTTGTTCCGTGTTGAAAGCTTGAACGTTTTGCATGAAGTATGAGAACGTTGAAAGCTTGGTCGCTCTGCGTTTTGTTCCGTGTTGAAAGCTTGAACGTTTTGCATGAAGTATGAGAACGTTGAAAGCTTGAAAGCTTTGCGTTTTATTTCGTGTTGAAAGCATGAACGCTTTGCATGAAGTATGAAAACGTTGAAAGCATGAACGCTTTGCATGAAGTATGAAAACGTTGAAAGCTTGGACGCCTTGCGTTTTGCTTCGTGTTGAAAGCATGAACGCTTCGCATGAAGTATGAAAACGTCGAAAGCTTGGACGCTCTGCGTTTTCTTCCGTGTTGAAAAATTGAATGCTTTCCATGAAGTATAAGAACGTTGGAAGCATGGACGCTTTGCGTTTTGTTTCGTGTTGAAAGCTCGAACGCTTTCCATGAAGTATGAGAACGTTGAAAAATTTTACGCTTTGCGCCTTGTTGTGTGTTGAAAGCTCGAACGCTTTGCATGAAGTATGAGAACGTTGAAAGCTTGGAAGCTTTGCGTTTTGTTATGTGTTGAGAGCTTCAAAGCTTTGGATGAAATATGAAAACGTTGAAAGCTTGGGAGCTTTGTGTTTTGTTATGTGTTAAAAGCTTGAACGCTTTCCATAAAGTATGAGAACGCTGAATGCTTGGACGTTTTGCATTTTGTCATGTGTTTAAAGCTTGAACGCTTCGCATGAAGTATGAGAACATTGAAAGCTTGAACGCTTTGCGTTTTGTTTCGTGTTGAAAGCTTGAACGTATGCCATGAAGTATGAGAACAATGAAAAATTGGACGCTTTGCGTTTTGTTTCGAGTTGAAAGATCGAACGCTTTGCATGAATTATGGGAACGTTAAAAGCTACGACTTTTTGCGTTTTGTTTGGTGTTGAAAGCTTGAACACTTTGCATGAAATATGAGAACGTTGAGAGCTTGGACGCTTTGCATTTTGTTAAGCGTTGAAAATTTGAACGCTTCGCATGAAGTATGAAAACGTCAAAAGCTTGGACGCTTTGCGTTTTGTTTCGTGTTGAAAGCTTGAACGCTTTCCATGAAGTATGAGAACAATGAAAAATTGGACGCTTCGCGTTTTGTTCCGTGTTGAAAGCTCAAACGCTTTGCATGAAGTATGGGAACGTTAAAAGCTACGACTGTGTGCGTTTTGTTTGGTGTTGAAAGCTTGAACGCTCTGCATAGAGTATGAGAACATTGAAAGCTTGATCGCTTTGCGTTTTGTTTCGTGTTGAAAGCTTGAACGTTTCGCATGAAGTATGAAAACGTCGAAAGGTTGGACGCTTTGCGTTTTGTTTCGTGTTGAAAGCTTGAACGCTTTCCATGAAGTATGAGAACAATGAAAAATTGGATGCTTTGCGTTTTGTTTCGTTTTGGAAACACGAACGCTTTGCATGAAGTATGGGAACTTAAAAAGCTACGACTTTTTGCGTTTTGTTTGGTTTTGAAAGCTTGAACGCTTTGCATGAAGTATGAGAACATTGAAAGCTTGGACGCTTAGCATCAAGTATGAGAACGTTGAAAGCTTGGACGCTTTGCGTTTTGTGTCGTGTTGAAAGCTGGAACGCTTTGCATGAAGTATGAAAACATTGAAAGCTTGGATGCTTAGCATCAAGTATGAGAACGTTGAATGCTTGGGCGCTTTGCGTTTTGTCTCGTGTTGAAAGCTTGGACGCTTTGCATGAAGTATGAGAACATTGATAGCTTGGACGCTTTGCGTTTTGTCTTGTGTTAAAAGCTTGAACGCTTAGCATGAAGTATAAGAACGTTGAAAGCTTGGACTCTTTGCGTTATAGTCCGTGTTGAAAGCTCGAACTCTTCGCATGAAGTATCACAACGTTGAGAGCTTGGACGCTTTGCATTTTGTTATGTGTTAAAAGCTTGGACGCTTTGAATTTTGTTATGTGTTAAAAGCTTGTACGCTTTGCGTTTTGTCTCGTGTTGAAAGCTTGGACGCTTTGCATGAAGTATGAGAACGTTGAAAGCTTGGACGCTTTGCGTTTTGTCTCGTGTTGAAAGCTTGAACGCTGTGCATGAAGTATGAGAACATTGAAAGCTTGAACGCTTTGCGTTTTGTTTCGTGTTGAAAGCTTGAACGCTTTGCATGAAATATGAGAACGTTGACAGGTTGGACGCTTTGCATTTTGTTATGTGTTAAAAGCTTGAACGCTTCGCATGAAGTATGAAAACGTCAAAAGATTGGACGCTTTGCGTTTTGTTTCGTGTTGAAAGCTTGAACGCTATGCATTTTGTTATGTGTTGAAAGTTTGAACGCTTTGTATGAAGTATGAGAACGTTGAAAGCTTGGACTCTTTGCGTTTTATTCCGTGTTGAAAGCATGCACGCTTCGCATGAAGTATGAAAACGTTGAAAGCTTGGACGCTTTGCGTTTTGTTTTGTGTTGGAAGCTTGAACGCTTAGCATGAAATATGAGAACGTTGAAAGCTTTGACGCTTTGCATTTTGTTATGTGTTAAAAACTTGGACGCTTTGCATTTTGTTATGTGTTGGAAGCTTGAACGCTTTGCATGAAATATGAGAACGTTGAAAGCTTGGACGCTTTGCATTTTGTTATGCGTTGAAAATTTGAACGCTTCGCATGAAGTATGAAAACGTCAAAAGCTTGGACGCTTTGCGTTTTGTTTCGTGTTGAAAGCTCAAACGCTTTGCATGAAGTATGGGAACGTTAAAAGCTACGACTGTGTGCGTTTTGTTTGGTGTTGAAAGCTTGAACGCTCTGCATAGAGTATGAGAACATTGAAAGCTTGAACGCTTTGCGTTTTGTTTCATGTTGAAAGCTTGATTGCTTCGCATGAAGTATGAAAACGTCGAATGGTTGGACGCTTTGCGTTTTGTTTCGTGTTGAAAGCTTGAACGCTTTTCATGAAGTATGAGAACAATGAAAAATTGGATGCTTTGCGTTTTGTTTCGTTTTGGAAACACGAACGCTTTGCATGAAGTATGGGAACTTTAAAAGCTACGACTTTTTGCGTTTTGTTTGGTGTTGAAAGCTTGAACACTTTGCATGAAATATGAGAACGTTGAGAGCTTGGACGCTTTGCATTTTGTTATGCGTTGAAAATTTGAAAGCTTCGCATGGAGTATGAAAACGTCAAAAGCTTGGACGCTTTGCGTTTTGTTTCGTGTTGAAAGCTTGAACGCTTTCCATGAAGTATGAGAACAATGAAAAATTGGATGCTTTGCGTTTTGTTTCGTTTTGGAAACACGAACGCTTTGCATGAAGTATGGGAACTTTAAAAGCTACGACTTTTTGCGTTTTGTTTGGTTTTGAAAGCTTGAACGCTTTGCATGAAGTATGAGAACATTGAAAGCTTGGACGCTTAGCATCAAGTATGAGAACGTTGAAAGCTTGGACGCTTTGCGTTTTGTGTCGTGTTGAAAGCTGGAACGCTTTGCATGAAGTATGAGAACATTGAAAGCTTGGACGCTTAACATCAAGTATGAGAACGTTGAATGCTTGGGCGCTTTGCGTTTTGTCTCGTGTTGAAAGCTTGGACGCTTTGCATGAAGTATGAGAACATTGATAGCTTGGACGCTTTGCGTTTTGTCTTGTGTTAAAAGCTTGAACGCTTAGCATGAAGTATAAGAACGTTGAAAGCTTGGACTCTTTGCGTTATAGTCCGTGTTGAAAGCTCGAACGCTTCGCATGAAGTATCACAACGTTGAGAGCTTGGACGCTTTGCATTTTGTTATGTGTTAAAAGCTTGGACGCTTCGCATGAAGTATGAAAACGTCAAAAGATTGGACGCTTTGCGTTTTGTTTCGTGTTGAAAGCTTGAACGCTATGCATTGTGTTATGTGTTGAAAGTTTGAACGCTTTGTATGAAGTATGAGAACGTTGAAAGCTTGGACTCTTTGCGTTTTATTCCGTGTTGAAAGCATGCACGCTTCGCATGAAGTATGAGAACGTTGAAAGCTTTGACGCTTTGCATTTTGTTATGTGTTAAAAGCTTGGACGCTTTGCATTTTGTTATGTGTTGAAAGCTTGAACGCTTTGCATGAAATATGAGAACGTTGAAAGCTTGGTCGCTTTGCATTTTGTTACATGTTAAAAGCTTGGACACTTTGTATGAAGTATGAGAACATTGAAAGCTTGGACGCTTCGCGTTTTGTTATGTGTTGAAAGCTTGAACGCTTTGCATGAAGAGTGAAAACGTTGAAAGCTTGGACGCTTTGCGTTTTGTTATGTGTTAAAAGCTTGAACGCTCAGCATGAAGTATGGCATCGTTGAAAGCTTGAACGCTTTGCATTTTGTTATATCCCAGATAACAAGATTAACTTGGAATTTGTTTAAAAAGCACTAAGCTTAAGCAGAGGTTTGCTTTTGGTGCACTGCAAAAAAGCGCTTGGCTAGTCGACCAGTGTCCCTCCGGCCGACGCAAAAATAGCATTTCATAAAAAGCACTTTAAATAAGTGCCGTCTACGCACTACGGATATGTGCTTAGTCTTCGCTTCAGAGAAATGCGTATTTCACGCTCAAGAATTCTGCTCGTCGTGCGTTCAAATATACTGCTCGATGTAGGCTAAAATATATGTAAACACTGATACAGAAGACTCTATTTTCCAGTACATAATCAACAATGGACAATTATTCGAAACAAACCATGCATACCTATATTAACCAATTTGAAATTTTACCAAGTACCTACAAGCTGATGATAATATACAGGGTGTCCCAGCAAGGGTGGCCACCGGCCATATCTCAGAAACTACTGGACCTAAAAGTTCAGGAAAAAAAATATGATCACTAAAGTGGCCACGAAAAAATGCTGGGAAATATTCATAACTTCGAAATTTTTCCGCTAGGGGGCGCAATCAAAGCTTAAATATCAAAATTCGAAATTTCTCCGGAAATTCTCAGATTGAGGTATATCTTTATCAACATGGTTAGAAAACCTAGCAATTTCACGTCTTTTTGATACAGGGCTCATTGGCGTACCGATCTTCGTGTGAGTAGGGGAAGGTAGTGACAGTGTAATTGTTCAAGTGGCTGTAACTTATAAACGACTTGTCCGATTTTGTTGCGTATAGGCTTGTTTGGAAGATAAATGTGAGTACTTTCGTATACCGTATCCAGTGATGCGTGATTGTCTTCAGAAAAGTTGCTAGAAGGCGTAATTTGAATTAAAAACTGTTATTTTCGTTTCACCGCAAAAATTTAAATGGTACGGTATAATTCTGATAACAGAATCGAAATGAAGATTAAATTTACAAGAAAAAAAAAAAAAAAAAAAAAAACCTCAAACATTAAATTTTACATAATTTGGACTAGTTATTATCATCAGAATTATACCATACCATTTAAATTTTTGCGGTAAAATGAAAAACACTGTTTTTAATTCAAATTACGCCTTCTAGCAACTTTTCTGGAGACAATCACGCATCACTGGATACGATATACGAAAGTACTCACATTTATCTTCCAAACAAGCCTATACGCAACAAAATCGGACAAGTCGTTTATAAGTTACAGCCACTTGAACAATTACACTTTCACTACCTTCCCCTACTCACACGAAGATCGGTACGCCAATGAGCCCTGTACCAAAAAGACGTGAAATTGTCTAGGTTTCCTAACCATGTTGATAAAGATATACCTCAATCTGAGAATTTCCGGAGAAATTTCGAATTTTAATATTTAAGCTTTGATTGCGCCCCCTAGCGGCAAAATTTCGAAGTTAAAAATATTTTCCAGCATTTTCTCGTGGCCACTTTAGTGATCATATTTTTTTTCCTGAACTTTTAGGTCCAGTAGTTTCCGAGATATGGCTGGAGGCCACCCTTGCTGGGACACCCTGTACAGGGTGTTTCATTAATATTGCGAAAAAATTCAAGGTGAGTTTCCCCACTTGAAAATGATAAGAAAACTTCCTATAAAGGTGTGTCCGGAAATGCTTTGTTACAGAGCTACAGGGTGTTGAAGTTTTATTTCTATTTTTATTTTTTCTAAATAATATTTGAAGCAATGTCTATATTTCCATAAAAATCGGTATTTGAGGGTTTCTCTTTATGCGAAATTCGAATTTTATCTCAGTTTGACTCTAACTTGTAGAGGGCCCCACCTACACTCATTTGTCCTGACATGTACAGCCATAACTTTTTTGGACGTAACCGTATGACATATTTGAGTGAAAAAACATATTTCACCTTTATTTTTATGCAAAAAAGGCACACTTGTTAGAAGTCGCTACGTGGAACCATTTTCAAGATATTTAGATTTGAAATTATTAATACATATGATAATGAAATTATGGCCGAGCATTGTGTTTCATTGATAGTGCCAAAAATACAGGATAAGTTTCCTCACTTAAAAATAAAAAGAAAATTTCATATAAAGATGTGTCCGGAAATGCTTCGTTACAGAGCTACAGGGTGTGAAAGTTATTATTTGATTTATTTTTTTTCAGTTTTTTTATTTGTTTTTGTTCAAATAATATTTGAATAAGCGTTGTCGATAATATTACACAAAGGTCGACTTTTATCTTTTTTACTGAAAATATGAAGCATTAATGCGTAATATGTTATAACTTCTAGCAGGTTACCTTCGCCATAATTTCAAAATCCCGTGTATTAATTATTTCAAATCCAAATATCTCGAAAATGGTTCCACGTAGCGACTTCTAGCAAGTGTGCCTTTTTGGCATAAAAATAAAGGTGAAATATGTTTTTTCACTCAAATATGTCATACGGTTACGTCCAAAAAAGTTATGGCTGTACATGTCAGGACAAATGAGTGTAGGTGGGGCCCTCTACAAGTTAGAGCCAAACTGAGATAAAATTCGAATTCCGCATAAAAAGAAACCCTCAAATACCGATTTTTATGGAAATATAGACATTGGTTCAAATATTATTTAGAAAAAACAAAAATAAAAATAAAACTTCAACACCCTGTAGCTCTGTAACGAAGCATTTCCGGACACACCTTTATATAAAGTTTTCTTATTATTTTTAAGTGGGGAAACTCATCCTGAATTTTTTCGCAATATTAATGAAACACCCTGTATAGTGTAAATAACTAGAAATCATCTCATAAATGATTTAACACTACATGTATAAAACCCTTGAAACAATATTCTCAGCATAATAATTGTCCAGTATAATAACAATCATTCTCTAAAATTTTATTATCGAGAACACATCACTACTTATCAGGCCTTCGGCCTTATTATTCGTTGTCCTCTTAAGCCATGTCGTAGGTTCACAAACACAAAAATACAAAGCCGTTCCAAAGGATCACAATTCACAATCACAAGAAAACTAATGTGGTTCACCAAGGCCAAAAATATCACGAATAACTTTGTCAATTGGCTACTTCTACAAATAGCCGAATAAGTTGAAAAGCTGATGTGCTTGTCCTGTTTGGCTTGTCTCTGACTCTGCTCAGGGCAAACGCAAAATGCAGATAACAAAGACCAACGCGGTGGTCATACAATCAGGCAACTAGGTAATACGAACATGTCCGAGATTGTTCGGAAAAATGAAACAACAAGCCTAGCAGTACTTGAAAAGCGATTACAGGGCAGCATAAAAGCATAATATGTATTTTGAATGCGCGTATCATTCACTTTTTAAGTAATGTTGCAAGAAAGAAGCATCCAATAACCGCTTATTGAATAATGATATAAAATACTATCTTTTTGCTTGTCGGACGCAAGAAATTTGGCACGCTGCAATCGGCTTGCTATCTTTGAAGCATTTATTCGACAGTCCTGTCCTGATGTGCTTCAGATTTTAACAAAATTAGAAGCTATTTAGGAAGCGCTGGCAAATTTTTTATCATTCGCATAAAAGTGAATGCATATTATAGGCACATATCTTTCGCTTTTGATGTAGTCTTGCCAAAAATAAGTATTTGATGAGCGCTTAGTGAGTAAATGATATAAATTGCTTCCTTTTTGATTGCCGGCCGTAGGAATTCAAGTACCTTGCAGCAGAGTGTGCTATCTGGGATGTTAAAAGCTTGGACGCTTTGCATTTTGAAGTGAAGAACGCTTTGTATGAAGTATGAGAAACGTTGACAGCTTGGACTCTTTTCGTTTTATTCCGTGTTGAAAGCATGCACGCTTTGCATGAAGAGTGAAAACGTTGAAAGCTTGGACGCTTTGCGTTTTGTTATGTGTTAAAAGCTTGAACGCTCCAGTGATGCGTGTTTGTCTCCAGAAAAGTTGCTAGAAGGCGTAATTTGAATTAAAAACTGTTATTTTCGTTTCACCGCAAAAATTCGAATGGTACGGTATAATTCTGATAACAGAATCGAAATGAAGATTAAATTTACAAGAAAAAACCTAAAAAAAAAAAAAAAAAAAAATTCAAAAACTTTGAAACAATTAATTTTACATAATTTGGACTAGTTATTAATATCAGAATTATACCATACCATTTAAATTTTTGCGGTAAAATGAAAAACACTGTTTTTAATTCAAATTACGCCTTCTAACAACGTTTCTGGAGACAATCACGCATCACTGGATACGATATACGAAAGTACTCACATTTATCTTCCAAACAAGCCTATACGCAACAAAATCGGACAAGTCGTTTATAAGTTCCAGCCACTTGAACAATTACACTTTCACTACCTTCCCCTACTCACACGAAGATCGGTACGCCAATGAGCCCTGTACCAAAAAGACGTGAAATTGTCTAGGTTTTCTAACCAGTCTTGCCAAAAATAAGTATTTGATAAGCGCTTAGTGAGTAAATGATATAAATTGCTTCCTTTTTGATTGCCGGCCGTAGGAATTCAAGCACCTTGCAGCAGAGTGTGCTATCTGGGATGTTAAAAGCTTGGACCCTTTGCATTTTGAATTGAAGAACGCTTTGTATGAAGTATGAGAAACGTTGACAGCTTGGACTCTTTTCGTTTTATTCCGTGTTGAAAGCATGCACGCTTTGCATGAAGAGTGAAAACGTTGAAAGCTTGGACGCTTTGCGTTTTGTTATGTGTTAAAAGCTTGAACGCTCAGCATGAAGTATGGCAACGTTGAAAGCTTGGACGCTTTGCATTTTTTTATATGTTAAAAGCTTGGACGCTTTTCATTTTGTTATGTGTTAAAAGCTTGGACGCTTTGCATTTTGTTATGTGTTAAAAGCTTGAACGCTTTGCATGAAGTATGAGAACGTTGAAAGCTTGGACGCTTTGCGTTTTGTTATGTGTTAAAAGTTTGAACGCTTAGTATGAAGTATGAGATCGTTGAAAGCTTGGATTCTTTGCGTTTTATTCCGTGGTGAAGTATGCACGCTTCGCGCTTCGCATGAGGTTTGTAAGCGTTGAAAGCTTGGACGTTTTGCGTTTTGTTTCGTGTTGAAAGCTCGAACGCTTTGCATGAAGTATGAGAACGTAAAAAGCTTGGACGCTTGGCGTTTTGTTTCGTGTTGAAAGCCTGAACGCTTTGCATGAAGTAAATATAAGAACATTGAAAGCTTGGACTCTTTGCGTTATAGTCCGTGTTGAAAGCTCGAACGCTTCGCATGAAGTATCACAACGTTGAGAGCTTGGACGCTTTGCATTTTGTTATGTGTTAAAAGCTTGGACGCTTTGCATTTTGTTATGTCTTAAAAGCTTGTACGCTTTGCATTTTGTTATGTGTTAAAAGCTTGAACGCTTTGCATGAAGTATGAGAACGTTGAAAGCTTGGTCACTTTGCATTTTGTTTCGTGTTGAAAGCTCGAACACTTTGCATGAAGTATGAGAATGTTGAAAGCTTGGACGTTTTGTTTCGTGTTGAAAGCTCGAACGCTTTGCCTGAAGTATGAGAACGTTGAAAGCTTGGACGCTTTGCGTTTTGTTTCGTGTTGAAAGCTCTAACACTTTGCATGAAGTATAAGAACGTTGAAAGCTTGGACTCTTTGCGTTTTATTCCGTGTTGAAACATGCACGCCTCGCATGAAGTATGAAAACGTTGAAAGCTTGGACGCTTTGCGTTTTGTTTCGTGTTGAAAGCTTGAACGCTTTGCATGAAGTATGAGAGCGTTGAAAGCTTGGTCGCTTTGCATTTTGTTACGTGTTAAAAGCTTGAACGCTTTGTATGAAGTATGAGAACGTTGAAAGCTTGGACTCTTTGCGTTTTATTCCGTGTTGAAGCATGCACGCTCCGCATGAAGTATGAAAACGTTGAAAGCTTGAAGTATGAGAATGTTGAAAGCTTGGACGCTTTGCATTTTGTTATGTGTTTGCATGTGTTATGTGTGTGAAATTTCTCAGGAGAGAGAGAACCACTCCAATACATTGAAGTATTTGATAGAAGCATCTGAATTATCAAAAAGTCAATTTCAAAAAAATGAATCGGAACAACTAGATACTTTACTGCATTGACGTCACGTTGTTAACACTTCCGGCTAATTACAACCAGGCGCTATAGAAACAAAAAAACGTAATTCTATGTTCCAAGACTAGGTACCAAAAATTATCAAAATCGATCTGCACGTTTTCGAAAAATGTGGAAACAAATTTTCCTAAATCTTTGACGACCTCTGTAGGCTTAGGCCCGTATTCTCCGTTCGTACTTGAACTCGTTTAAGATTTGACGGCGTTTAAATACAAGATTTCGTATGCACCGGCGAAATTAGACAAGTTTAAGTCGGTTGAACGCCCGGTTTGGAGCGTTTAAGAATTTGAACGGCCTCAATTGTGGCGGAAGATGCGTGCGTCTTGAAAAATATATCATTACATAATAAATAAACTAATACCATTGAACTTATTATCTTCTATACAAAAATGAAAATCTGTATGTTTATTTCCCCAAGGCTTTTGAACCGTAGCACAGAATTATCTGAAATAGTAGTAGCCTATACCCTGAGATGGTTTAGGAAAAAAATAAAAACAAATAAAACAATAATAAAAAAAATATATAGAGAGAAATAAAAAAAAAGCCTGTGTTTTTAATATGTAGGTTTTATGGGGTATACGACCAGCAAGAGAAAAATGAAAATAAAAAAAAATACATAAATTGGATGAAATTCAAAAAAATGTGTTGTTACTATGTAGGTTCCATGGGGTATACGGCCTGCGAGAGGAAAAACAAAATAAAACATAAAAAAATAAATTTAAAATAAATAAAAAAATCTGTGTTATTATTATCTCATATCTGTATAAATGTGAAAGTCTGTATGTTTATTAACCTAAGGCTTTTGAACCGTAGCACATAGCCTCTACCCAAAGATGGTTTAGGAAAAAAAATCAAATATAACAATAATAAAAAATTAAAAAAAAAAAAATAAAAAATGAAAAAGTCTGTTGTCAATATGTAGGTTATAGGGGTATACGACCAGCAAGAGAAAAAAAAATTATGAAAAACATTCATTGAAAAAAAAATTAAAAAAATGTGTTGTCACTATGTAGGTTCTATGGGGTAAACGGCCAGCGGGAGGAAAAAAGAATAAAACAAAAACAATAAATTTACAAGAAATAAAAAAAAACGGTGTTATCATTATCTTATATATTATAAATGTGAAAGTATGTAAATTAAAAAATGAAAACATTTTAAAAAATAAAAAAGTCTGTGTTGTTAATATGAAGGTTCTATGGGTTATACGACCAGCGGGAAAAAAAATTAAAAAACGAAAAAATAAAAAAAAAATACATAAACTGAAAAAATTAAAAAAAAACTGTGTTGTTATTATGTAGGTTCTATAGTGTATATGGCCGGCGGAAGAAAAAAATAAAACATGGAAAAAATGAATTTGAAAGAAATAAAAAAATCTGTGTTTTTAATATCTTCTTATAAAAAATAAATGTGAAAGTCTGTGAGTTTCTAACGCTAAGGCTTTTGAACCGTAGCACAGAATTATCTGAAAATTTGCACAGTTATTAGCCTCTACCCAAAAATTGTTTGGAAAAAAAAGAAAAAACAAAAAACTAAAAAAGGCTGTGTTGTTAATATTGTGACGTTGCATGATGAATGCGCCGCCGCAAGCCATCACCACATTGTGTAGAATTGTTTGGAATCGATTGGCTTCTGGTACATTCTAGCAAGGCTAGATGGCGTCGAACATTCTTCGCTTTTCTAAAAATATCTGGATTGTTCTCTCAATCCTGGCGAGGGTATATAATGAGATCCGTCATTTCAAGCAGTTAGTTCAGTTCCGAATGCGTCGTGAAATATAAATCGTAAAACATAAATAAGCTGTGATTTTGTTTGTGAATAGTGAGTTCTGTACATAGTGACTTGTAAAATAAATTATTTAAAGCTGAACAGTGTTTTCTATAGTGAAACTTGTTACAATATGTAGGCTATGGGGTATACAAATAAATAAAAAAAATAAAAAAAATATATGAATTGAAAATCTTGGATAAATGTGAGTCTGTGTGTTTCTTTCCCTAGAACTTTTGAACCTTAGCACAGAATTATCTGAAAATTTGCACAGTTATTGGCCTCTACCCAAAAATTGTTTGGAAAAAAAAGAAAAAACAAAAAACTAAAAAAGGCTGTGTTGTTAATATGTAGGCTATGGGGTATACAAATAAATAAAAAAAATAAAAAAAATATATGAATTGAAAATCTTGGATAAATGTGAGTCTGTGTGTTCCTTTCCCTAGAACTTTTGAACCTTAGCACAGAATTATCTGAAAATTTGCACAGTTATCAGCCTCTACCCCAAGATGGTTTTGGAAAAAGAATGAAAAAAAAAAATAAATAAAAAATTATATAAAAAAAAATTGTGTTGGTAATATGTATGTAGGTTCTATGGGGTCTACGATCAGCGGGAGGAAAAAAAAATACATAAATTGAAAAAAATAAAGAAAAATGTGTTGTTATTATGTAGGTTTTATGTTCTATGGGGTATAAAAAAAAATAAAACATTAAAAAAATGAATTGAAAAAAAAATCTGTGTTATTATTATCTTAGAATAGGTTCAACGTGATATTTGAATTGGATGAAAACACTTACCGTATAATAATGCAAACTGAGAAACTTAACATAGGCTGGTCACGTTGTAAGGTTTTCAATGATTATGGCATCATCAGATGTTACAAATGTTGTCGTTTTGGACATATAGCCAAGGAGTGCAAAGAAGACAGAGTTTGTCCGAAAGGTGGCTCTAATCATGACATTGATGGTTGCACCAGTCAGATAATGAAATGTTTCAATTGTGTTTCATCAAATAAGAAATTTGGACTTATCCTAGAGACTGACCATGTTGTCTGGGATTTTTCAAAATGTAAAACATACCAGAGAGTGGAAAAACAACAAAAGGCAATTAGACTCTAAAATTGATATGCACTCCTCTTTGATCTACTTCAATTGCCAGGGATACCTACACAAAAAGGATAGCATTGAAGTCTTGCTGAAGGATTGGCGTCCCACATTGGTATTGTTAGCAGAAACTCATGTGTCAAACGATATTGGTGTGCATGAACTAAGAATGGAAGGCTATATTCTGGTACAATGCACGACATCCAACAGAAGAACTGGGGGAGTAATGGTCCTTATCAGAGAGGGTATCAAGTATAAAGTAAGGTGTACAGAGTGTGTGGAAGACTTTGTGTGGATTTAAGCTGTCCAGTTCTCAATTTCATATACTGCATATCAATGCAGCGTTCTTTACCATCCACCACAGACAAAAAATGCAGCATTCGTCGAGTATTTCTCCGAATATTTGGACCGAGTGAGCGAGTTTCATGGTGTCAACATCATAACAGGTGATTTCAATTTTGACTTGTCAAAGAATTCTTTTTACGGTCTTAAAATTGTAAACAGTGTTTTTACTAGTGGTATGTACCAATTTGTGAATTCTCCAACTCGAATAACACCCACTAGTGAAACGCTTATTGACTATATAGTGCCAAATAACAAAACTATAGTCCATCAAATTCATCATACTCCTAAAATTAGTGACCATTCGATTTTATCTGTAGCTTTAAAGTCAAGTTCTGATACAAAACCCGACATAAAAATCCAAAGATCAATGCACCGATATGATGCTGTAAATCTACAAAACCAACTAATGCTCTCTCCTTGGAACAGTGACTCATCGGATGTCAATGTTTTAGCCGAATGTTTTGTCAATGGTATCTCCTGTGTTTTGAATGATATATGTCCAGTCTCTTTGGTACGTGTTGAAGCTAACCATAAATACATGAAGTATATTACCCACGAAGTAAGAGTTTTGATGAGGGAACGTGATATAGTATACAAGAGTATGTTTATGAAGGATACATAATCATGGAGGCAATACAAAATCACCAGAAACCAAGTCGTATCAAGGATCAGATTTGAGAAGGAATTGTTCTATCAAAGATCCATTGACGATAATAAACATAATCCAACATTGTTATGGAAGAACCTAAAAACACTACTGCCGGAAAGGAATGTCTTGCCACCTGATGCTATCATCTTTGGTACGGAAACAGTAACGAGTGACGCCCAAATTGCAACCAAACTCAACGAATATTTTGTTGACAGTGTTCGTGATATTGTTGAAAATATTCCAAGTGGTACAAATCCTGCCCTCACAAATGTACAATCCAAAGTAAAGTTTTCTGTCTTTGACAGCATTTCAATGTCTGATCTAAGAAGTTACTTGAAGTGCCTAAGAAAGGTTGGAGGTGGTCAGTTGGGTATTTCAACACAAGTTCTTCAGGACGCCTGTGAAGTTATCGGGAATAGACTTTTAGATGTAATCAACACCTCTCTGTATGACGGTATTTTCCCTGAATCGTGGAAACTTTCAACAATAGTGCCAGTACCTAAGGTTGCCAATTCAAGGAAAGCATCGGACATGAGACCTATCAATACTGTTCCAATATTTGAAAAAGTGCTGGAGTTGAGTGTGAAGGATCAGTTGTTACAATACTGTGATACAAACCACCTAATTGTGCCTCAGCAGTCGGGTTTCCTAGAGAACCATTCTTGTGAAAGTTCATCTATGTGACGAATTTCTCAAAGCATTAGACTGTGATAATTATGTTTTAGCTGTGTTTTTAGACTTTAAAAGAGCATTCGAAACCATCGATCGACAAGTCTTATTAAGAAAAATTGAAATTCTCGGGGTCACTGGGACAGCTTTAGATTGGTTCACATCATACTTGACTAATAGGACACAATGTGTTAGATTTGGGAATTGTACATCCTGTGTTGTAAATGTGGATTACGGAGTGCCTCAGGGAACTGTGTTGGGACCTATACTTTTCCTGCTATACATAAATGATATTGTTTTAGCAGTAAATCATAGTGAAATTGTCCTTTTTGCAGATGACACTTTATTATATATAGTTGGGAAAGCAAGTGGTAGATAAGTTGAACTGTGATATGGAAAGCTTATACAGATGGCTCTGTGATAATAAGTTATGTTTGAATGTTTCTAAATCTAAATGCTGCATATTTGGTATGAAGTATATGTAGAGGTGTTGACCTCAATAATGTCAAGGTCAAAATAAACGATGAACATCTAGATATTGTTAAGGAAATCAAATACTTAGGAACAATTTTTGACTGTCACCTGACGTTTATACCTGATGCAGATTTTGTAATGCGGAAATATTCCCAAAAAGTGTATTTCCTGTCTAGAGTTGGTAAACAGTTATCTGCATTCACGAAAATGAAACTGTATCATGCTATTGTTGCGCCACATTTGCAGTATTGTTGTACATTATTGTTTCACCTGCCAAAGTACAAAACTGATGAACTCCAAAGAATTCAAAATAGGGCTATGAGAATAATGTTAAAGTGTAATAGGTATACGTCAACAAAACTTATGCATGACACCTTACATTTGTTAACAGTAAAAAAAAAGATTTTATTCAGTGTACGTATCTTTTTATTTAAAATAAGACTGAATGTTCTACCAACATATGTTTGTCAAAAAGTAAAATTCTTTAGTGATAAACATAATTATAGTACTAGGCATAGATGTGATTTTGTGTTGTTGAGCAAATGTAATACCACTCAGATGTTAAATTCAGTTTTATATAAGGGTCTACAACAATTTAATGATTTACCTCAGAACATTAAAGACTGTGTTACGCTTAATTCATTTAAAAGACTGCTTAGAATACATGTATGGAAAATGTAACCTACTGGTGTCACATTTATATTTTATATTTGTACACTCATGTTATATAATGTTGTTTTCAAAAAGTACAAATTTGTAAATAATAAATACGTTATGATAATAAAAATAATGAAAATAATTATTTCATTATTTTTATTATCATAACGTATTTATTATTCACAAATTTGTACTTTTTTCATAGCATCTGCTAAATAAACGTATATTTGATTTGATTTCGATTTGATTTATTCATAAACTGGCCAGAACCAGACGCGGGCGGTGCCGCGGGTTTAGGAGTTTAGGCTAGTTCATTATACAGTGCTTTTCTTTAATGTCCCGCCCCCTTCTATTTTTTGAACGGCTCAACTTAGAGACTTCAAATTCTAGGTGATGAAATACAAGCATGTTTACTATGTTTGTATGTTGACATATGAAAAATTCAAGATGGCGGCTGGGCGCCATCTTGGAATGTTTTTTTTAATAGGATAGGGGTCATGTGACACCTCGTTTTAAAGGTCCTGATGAGTACTTTATAACCCTAAAATATTGCGTCGATATCTTCAAGTACTACAAAATGGCGGTACATCTAATTACTAACATTGATACATACACTTTTTAGAAAAAATCGTCAAGTTCAATTCAAAAGATGCTTTTTTGACATTTTTGTAATCTATTCCTAACCCAAACTTTATGTCAAGAATATTTCCAGCATCTTTTGAATTGAACTTCACGAATTTTCAAAATGAGGTGTCACATGAATAGGGGTCATGTGACACTATTTAGAATAACATTCCAAGATGGCGCCCAGCCGCCATCTTGAATTTTTCATATGTCAATTGTATGTCAAAACATAGTAAACATGCTTGTATTTCATCACCTAGAATTTGAAGTGTCTAAGTTGAGCCGTTACAAAAATAAAAGGGGGGGGGGCATTAAAGAAAGGCACTGTATAATGGATATTCGGTGCTGATACCTGATTGTTTTTGGAGTGGGTTCATTTTGTTTTTCAATAAGGAGTTTGAAGACGAATTACTTCTTGAAGCCGATATTTTCGACATAATAATTGTTCTTGCATGGATTTACATGAAAATAAAAAATAGCAGATATGAGCGGGCGGACTATTCTATTAATTCAATGAACGTTATGTAATTTTTCCGGAGATTTCGCTTTTTTCGTATTATCTACCAGTGTTGCTGTTTTTTTTTATTTTAATCGATTTTTTTGATTAAAATCTTTTTTTCATATGTATTGTGTTTTTTTTTTAAATAATAACTGAACTATTATTATTTATTCTGAACATAATATTTTAATTCAAGTTTTGACACATAACAGAAAACACAACGCAACTTAACTAGTGTCACTCGTCATATTTAACAAAATTACTGAAACATAATTAACTGAATAATAACTCAACTAACATTTTTTAATCATTTTTAGTATTTTGATGATCAATTTTACTTTTCAAAAATGGAAGCAGAAAAGGAAATATATATTTTTTTAATCATTTGATTCAAATCAAAGATTTAAAAAAAAAATCATGTGATTAGAATCGCGGTTTAAATCAGTTATCTAAATCAATTGATTTAAATCAACGCAGCACTGTTATCTACAAAGTCATCAATGCCATAGCAGATGTGTGTTGAAGATACATCAAAACCAAAATCAAAATACCACTTGCAATAATTGATGAAATAGTTAAAGTACAAAATGGTTTTATTCAAATAATATCACGTTTCCCAATAGTTTTGGGATGTTCGTAAAATAATTCACCACGTGTAATTTCATTTTAATTCACCAGCTTCCTGTCCTTTTCCCGTATTATCATTTTATCAATAGCACTGCACTGATGAAATTATTGGTGGTGCTGAGCTGCCGAGGGTCAAAACAATTATTTATCAAAAAATTTTCAATCAAATTATTTGAAATATACCATGCATTATGTTAAAGTTACATTCAATTTCACTTCGAAGGAAAAGTGACAGATTTCCGCTTGCCAGACGGAAATCATATGGTACCATCTACATCGAATTTGTGTTCAAAGTCACCCTCAAGCCAAAACGATGTAGATGGTAGCATATCATTTTCGTAGCGGAAATTTATCACTTGCACTTCGAAGTGAAATTGAATGTGAACCAGGCATTAATATCAACTGTCAACATCATGGTCTTCAATCAACTTAAATACCACCAAAATGTTCCCACAATTTCCGACGTTGTCTAACTTAACTAGGTTTAACTGAATGTAGCGAAAATTAGCACGGTGCATACCAAGAAAAAGTCGAGGACGTTTAACTATTTGAACGCGTTTAGTTGAAGGCGTTTATCTGTAGAATCGGAGAATACGGGCCTGAAACGAAGTATTTTTGGATATAGGTAAGTTTGCCTAGATCGCCTTATTTTCGGTTAAGGAATTTGTGGTTAAACGTTGTACAGTCATTTCAGGGACACCCTGTATATAAAAAAATCTTATTTTCTAATGAAGAATCACCCCTCAAATTATTCGAATGATATTTACGGACACCCTGTATAATGAGTGTGGTAACTAGTTTATCATCGCACGTGAGTGAAATTTACAATTCAAGCCGCCGAGGAGAAGTTTGTAATCACTCAATGGCAGTAATAACCTGATTACCTTACGTATTTTATACAGTACCTATTTTATCTACAACCGTAGGGTAACCAAATATCCGGAAGAACTTTGAAAACATGAAAAAAATAAAAACTTGTCTCTGGCATTATTCAAGTTTTGATAGAATGAACGAGATGGTGCATCAAGTAATATGTGACTTCAATTGATTATCCCAATCTTTTTTTTCAACCAGCTCTAAATTGTTGGTGAATTAACATAATTTATGAATATTATATTATTAGATCAGTCGTAATTTTTGTCAAAAATGGATTAAAGTTATGATTCAAGCTCGACAGCGAAATTTCTGATTTCTCATCGAACCGACGATTTCATTGAGTGAAACAACGCCAATATTGATATCGTTGCTAACAATAACGTGCAGTTATAAAATAACAACACGTTGCTAACAGAAACGTGCGATCAAAAAAATATTACAGCATGGCGAGCGTACTTACACTCACCATACGAAAAATCGGGCGGTATGCAGCAGCACGGTTGTATAGATTCATCATTTTATTTTTATTCATATCTCATGATTTATACATTTATACAATTCACTTTTATACACTTTATACATTTTACTTTTGATATAGTGTTAATTTTTGTTTATCGAACTACATGTGTATTTACCTTATAGCTCTTGCTAAATAAAGATTATTATTATTATTATTATTATGATTTGTTTCGCAGTGGCTATTGCTTTTTGCTCGAGATCTCTAAGAAGGACTATTATGGTTTTTTATACCGTTAGATATGTGCTTTTTTCCGAAAACGGTATTTAATTGCTTCGTTTTTGCTTTTATTCTTCTCAATTCGTCATAAAACTCACATCTGCTTTGATTGTTGTAAGCTTGCTTTCCAGTCTACTTTTAATACTGGTATATAATTTTTTTTTGTTTCGTTTTCGTTGTATTTTCGTAGGATTTGTTTTTTCTATAATGATTGAAATCTGACTTATCTTGAATATTTCAAACGTTTTTTGGAAAAACTTTTATTTTTAAGGAGAAAAAGTCCCGTCATCCGGTTGGAGGTTTCAAAACTCTGGTAAGTATCCTTTTTTAAAACATGAAAGTCTGATTTTGACAAAAAGTTATAATTTCTCCAAAACTATATACAGGGTGTAACAGAGTAAGTGTTACAACGTGAAACTGTAGATGCGTTATCAAAAAAGAAAAAGATTTTTCCTCAACGTTTTCGATATACAGGGTGTCAAAGTTATGAAAAAAAAAGATTTTTCTTTAATTACTTCTAAACCACTTGGAATATTTTTATCAGATTCGGTACAGTGTCAAAACTCACTAGTTAGGATTATTTTATTGAAAAATCGAATAAAAAAATTAACCAGTGGCGTAGTTATAATACACCCTGTATATCGAAATCGAAAGTCCGCGGAAATTTTTTTCTAAGGAAAAATATTTTTCTTTTTTGATAAAGAATCTACAGTCTCACGTTGTAACACTCACTCTGTTACACCCTGTATAGTACTGAGAATAACATATTTGGATGTTTCCAATTCGACAGTCTCTATGCCTTTACCAATAATAAGATTGGTGCCATCATTTAGAAGAATTCGCTATCACTACTTTTTAAACTGTAAATGACACTCTTGGGCCTCTTGTATATGTCTTGAGGATATATGATAGCGCACGCCATAGTTATAATGCCTATAGGTAGTAAAGATCGTAGCATTTTCAATGGGGTGGTGGTTGAAATTGAGAGGGTAGTTGAAACGTGCGCGAAAACTCGTGGGAAAATAGGCTGCTCGGTTTCACACTTCTACCCTACCTTTTCGAAGTATTAGGCTTTGGGAGAATTAGGTAAATTACATCGTCGTACAAGGAGGGAGTGACTAAGACTTTTATGGAGATGTCCTTGTTTGTGACATTATTGAAACAGAAGCAGTTAAGTGACTTTGTTGTTCTCTGTTGTTTGTGTTCTATCTCAATCTCGTAGTTATACAGATGTTCTTCTGAATCCTTATTTTCAAAACAGAATCAAGTTTTCTAAGCTTTTATGTCTCTTTATATGTGATGAAGAATTCGCATATTTTGGCGTTTCAAATAATAACGAATTTTTAATCATTTTTATGATACAAAGCAAGCTGATTAGTGGATTGTCTGGGATTTTCTTGTATCGGAAGCAAAACATCTTATTTTTTCATCATCGGCGATAGCACTTTTGGGGGTTCCAGATAGATCTTGATCGGTTTTTCCCACTTCCCGCTATTTTGTGATGCTCCATAGTTCTGGGTGCAAATTGTCGATTGCTGTAGATATCGATGGACAAACGTTCTATTCTTGAAAAATCAAAGTTGCGATGAGGGAGCAAAATCGGGGTTCAACGATGCTGGTGTTTGCTGAACCAATGAACTACATAAAATTTTGACGTACAAGATAACTGATAGATAACCTCAATTTTGGTTTTTGTTTGTGTTTGATTTGATCCATTCTCAGATTTAGAGCATAGAATTGAATTCTGAATCGAAGCAAATGAGTCGTAATTAAAAAGAGATCGTTGATTTTGTTTATGCGTAATTTGATATGACGTTTGGAAAAGTATTTAACATGTCAATGTGGAAAGAAATGATAAGAAAAGAAAAAGGGGCAAATAAGAACTTCAAACCGTGAAGAACCTTTTCTTGTGAGCTGTGGCGCTGTGGTAGAAAAGGGGTGACCATTTCAATTATGTCAAGAGCTCTTTATCGACTCTGAATATTTGTTAAAATTCGTATACATTTTCCGTTTGATAACTGGAAGGAATTGGTCTAGGAAATCTAATACATTCCTTACAAAACTCACATCTGCAACCGCCTCACCGCAGTCACTTGTTTATCATATCATTCCACAGAATAAATTGAAATCTTCAACATACATTTTGAGTATAAAAATGGTGTTTGAACTCAAATTTTATAACATCCAAAATGCACCCAACTTAAAACACACAACAACAAACAATTTAATTTTGGAGCATGCGTTATCTCACTATACTCCCTTGCGCAATTTCCTGAATGTTTGTCAAGGGAACTTCAAATTATCTCTGGAACTGCTTCATCCCTCAAATTTGTTCCAAAAAAACGTATTCTATATTCTCATGAGAACCAGGTCCACTTCCCTCGCAAAGTTCTACGCTGCACGGATTCATCGTTGCTGACGCAACATTTTGTTACACTCACTGGCAACTATAACAACAACATAACGAGACAAAGCTCAATAGGGTTCTCTGAATGGTGGTGACTGGTAAGCGACAGGAAACTGCAGGGTTGAAAGCTACGTGCAGCAGATAAAGCAAGTCATCGCCGTCCAGTTACGATCGTAGAGCCATACGGCGGGAAAGTCCCATTCCAACCATGAACCATCACGCTTTCAACAAAAGTTGACCCGATCGATGAACACATTCACGTTTGTAATGGAGAGTTATTGATTTCTTTATTCGTCGTCTTAACGTTTATCTGGCATGTCGCATTTTTCGAAAAATTCGGGCTTAATGTACCGCTAATAAAAAATGTTCAAAATTGACTGGACGATCAAGATGTCAAGATGAGAAATAATTAACGGGGTGTTCTATTCAAGAACATGTATCTTGGATTCTCCACTACTTTTTGGTTGAGCTTGAATAATTCAATTTACGTTAGATATGAAGATGTCTGAGAGCCCAACAACTTTTTTATAAGACGTTTTTTCCTACCTTGTATATTTTTCCAGTATTCTTAATGCAAGTTATTACCGATAGTATTTTTTTAAAATGCCCAAAAATATATTAAATAATGATCTTCGCTAACTACATGACCAAAAACGCGGCGTCCCCAAAATGGCCCACAAACTTTGCAATAAGTTGAACAAGTTGCAAGACAGATTGGATGGACAGTCTGTGCAATCATTTGCTTGATATTTTCTCCACAAACACACACGATCTGAACATCAATCGGTCGTAGGATTTTGTATAACCTTGTTATTGCAGCGATGCGACGCATATATAGGCGGTTTTGCATTTTCGACCTAGTTTTGACGACACCACTGCCTCCTCATTAGCACATCCCACGAAATTCTTCTTTTCGCACATTCACTCATAATCACAACGATGATTTCTGACAATCAAAAGTGTCCATAGCTCGGATCACAATGTAAACTTTAGAGTTTGGAACGAGTCCCTTGACGAATCTCAAGAAACGCACCCTACAAATTAGAAAAGCAGGGGGTGGGACAAGGAGACCGTTACAAGGATCTTTGATTAAATTTAAGGCCTAATGTAAGAAGTTTTGGGTATTCCACTTAGGTGTAAAGATTTCCTTGAGGTCGAATAGATATACTTTGCTGCGTTTCTATTATTCCCTAAGGCTCCGCCCAATTGTGACGAGGTCAGTTTGACACCCAGATTAATGACGTCTTCGATGAATGGCAGAAATGTATTCTCATTTGTTTTATATGGAAGTTATTAGGCAATATTAGGCATGGACGGGGTGTGGTCACATGAGGGAATATCAGTTATTAATTGTATGAATGACCTGTAACAGGTTCATTGGAAAAATGGGTGAAAACTGGGCATCAACGAATACTGATAATGTTGGTAGAGGGAATTAGTGAAAGATTTCTGGGTTTGCCATAATTTGTCAGTATGTTGATTTTGTCTGTGAATTATGCCTGATCATTGAGTATTCGATTTTGACTGAAGCGCATGCAGCCGTTCTAAATGAGGTGAGAATATAAATATTTCTATACTTGTAACATAAAAAATATTATTGCAGTCTCCGCCAAGATCAAGATAAGTAACAAATAAAGTAGCATGATTTCCAACTTTATCCAAAACTTTGGTAAAAAGTTGACAATAATCGATGGTCGCAGTAGATCATAAATAAATATCATAAGCTCGTAATCGCGAAAAGTTTTCTATGTGTGGGAAAAGTTTCCCTTCTGTCTTGCTGTGTTAATAATGTTTGTTTTCCGATTTAGGTTTTTTTCTTCGAAGAAACAACGGATATTATTTCAGCAAAGTTTCTGGCGACGTTACAGGATCCAAATGATCTCTTAAGTATATCAATGTAATGTGAAACTTTGTTTGGTCGCTTGGAGTTTTTGATCAAGATTCTCTTGAGACTTTTATAACTAGCGATTTGGGAAAATAGCTAGAATTTATCTAACTATAGTATTCATCCATCACCTTTCAAATAATCGATAAATAAAAGATCCCAAATGCGTTAGCCTCCCTGAGAGTGAATGAAATAATCAAAAAAATGATGAGATTTATGAGAACATTTCATACCAATATCTGTCGAGAAATGGCTTGGTCATTACTTCCTGTGAATAACCTTTTGTTATTAAATGTAAAAATTTCAAATTCAATGTTTTATACTAAGACCAATATTGTTTTTTTTTCATAGTTTGCAACGTAAGTTATTGAGTGGACCGTGACAAGGACAGACTTCAACTTTTTAAACAACATCGTGTTTTTTTTTATTGCATTTGAACTCGAGGTAAAATTTTATATGGATCTCATCTGAATTACAATGTCCAAGATCCAATGATTTTCAAAATTGTCGCATCTGTAAAGAAATTTGTGAAAAAAAACATATGTGCATTACGTAAAAAGATTTTTCATTTGTATAATGTCGGTGGTTCTTCGAGTGACGTAGTAAATATAGTTGGTATCTTTTCAAGTGCAAATATACTGTTTCAAGTATCTGATTGTCCAAAACAGTTTTGTCGAGAGAAATAACGACAAAATGCTAATAAATGAGATGGGTGGTGTATGACTGTGATCATTAACCATAACAACTACTTCAAACAAACCGAACAAACAATTGCATGCATTATCTAATCAATATTTGAAAGTCATCGGCGGAAAATTTTTTTCAACGAAAACAGGGTTTGGCCTAAATAACGCGACGTGACATCATTACTCTTGCTATTCACTAGTTGTTTTGTGCCGCGAACCCGGCGAAATGCTCATTTGTCAATGTCAGACGATTGACAGTGACAGTTCGTTTTTTTCGTTTCATGTGAGCGTAGATCTGTTCAACTGTGGAACAATGGAACTAGGGTTTCTACACGGACATAGTGAAAATTTTCCAAAAATTGGCTCATTCATGTTGATGAGCTTCATAGGACAAAATGCCGACTTTCTTGATGCGTTAAAACAAGAGGGATTAAATTATCAGTTTATTAATGTATGTGCACATTGTCGGACTAATACCACCGAACGAATAACAATGAAAAGACTCACTCTAATGTGTAGCAGCATCAAAAGACAGCCCGTGGAGCCATTCGGGTGCACATCATCTTGGTAGCACAGAACAAACGTGCCTGATATTTGAAAATCATGAGTCAACAGCGCTTCTAATAATAAACTGATAACGTCGGTCGTTGAAAAGATTGGCATTCTCCTACCAACGGGTGGACGGGGTATGGTGTTCGGAACTTCGGCACTCCTCGGGTCAGTTTCGCGGCATTTCGCGCGCTTGGCAGAGTGATCCACCCAGAGTGAGCACAAAGCTTTTAAAATCTTATCTGGAAGAAAGAAAGCAAGTTGTCAAGGTTTCTGGGGTTTTGTCAAGAGAGAGTGCAATCAATATTGGAGTCCACCAGGGGTCAGTCCTGGGTTCCATTCTGTTCCTGATTTATATAAATGACCTCGCGAAAACACCTGCGAAGTGCACACTGTTTGCTGATGATACCACAGTTTCCTTTGCGGTCGCCACACTTGTGGGTTCACTTGAAGGATCCGTGTCTGCGCAGGAGAGGGTGAAGGAGTGGTTCTCCACCAATCAATTGCTACTCAATAAGGAAAAAAACAATGTCTTTCTTCTCAGGGATACTCAAGATGAGAATGGTAATATGACCGGTGTCAGATTTTTGGGGGTGCACTTGGACCCACACTTTCTATGAAGAGACCAAATTCACATCTTGAGCAAGAAGCTAGCAGGGAGCCTATTTGAGCTCAGAAATTTTGCTCAGAATGTGTCGGCGAGCGTCCTAAGAACGGCTTATTTTCTATTTTTCATTCACACTTGGCCTATGCAATCTTGGCTTGAGGACATTCTGCTGGGAGCTTATTCAAAATAAAAAACAAATTAATAAAAACCGCTTATTGATAGAATGTCATGGCTTATCGGTGGTGTGGTGCAGTGGTCAGGCTAATCACGCATCTGGTCCAAGGTTCAAAACACGGGTCGACCAACGCCGACGTTAAAATTTGGTTTTAAGAAGAGACGTTAAACTGTTTGTCCGGTGTCATAGATGTTGGCACGTACAAGAGCCCTACCCTCTACAGAGAGGGATTCGGCAAAATTACCAGATGGGATTTTCTGGATTTTCAATTTCTTGGCGTCAGTGACTAGCCTTGGTAGAAGAAATAGCCCGACGGAAAAAACAATGGAAAAAAAATATCAGCCTCTAAACATTCATAAACCTCTTATGCTTAACATCCAACAGCAAAAACTCTTTTTGTTATGTTCATGGTCTGTTATTTTGTTAGATAATTGATAACCATTCATGTCTATTGTTACACAATACATCAGCCTTAGTATGTATCTGGAATTTATAAAAATATTTCTGATGAAAAATGTATATTGAAAATGTGAAAATTGCTATTTATAACATCATGATTGATTAATTTGGTTACGACAAATATTGATATGGAAAAATCTAAATTAATCTGAGCATTTATGAACGTATCTGCAATTCTAATAGCCATCAATCTTTTTTGATAAAAAACCTCCAAAACAAATATGCATTATCAAACAATCACCAGCATCAGCAAATAAAAGTGTAACAGAAATTATCACGTTTTTCCAATTTTTCGGCTGTCGCAGCCTCATTTATTTCGAGCCAGAACTGTAATAGGAATTGATGAATTATAGATAATAATACAAGTGGGATTGTGTAATGGAAAAAGAGCGTCTGCAAAAGATAGCACGTATTGAATACTGGGCTGACTTTATAATTTAAAATACTTGACGATAAAATTTTGTATCGCATTATCTCACTGAACTTTCTTCCTATTTAAATTTTCTTTGATGGGAGATATCCTTTATTATTGTTGGATGAAACTTGAAACTGTTAAATTGTGTATAATTTGAAATTGTGATTGTGATTTGTAGTTTTGTGAAAAAGCCCTCAGCATATTTTCTTTATACTGGAGAAGCTGACGCTTTTTTTGGCATTTCCCTATGTAAACTGAGATACTGCTTTACCTGGAACTTCACTCTCACTCATACCTGAATCCGAGAAAAACCATGGTTTTTCTTGGCCTAAATCCCTTTCGAGTTGGATCCTTCTTATTCATCAAATTTTATTATCAAGAATTGTATGTATGTAGGTATGTCCTCTACACTTTCACAATCATATCATGATATGACATATCAAAAAATAAGAGGGTCTATGACAAGATTCTAATCTTCAAGGGTATGAATCCTTAGCTGATTTGAAAAAGTTTCCATCAATTTGTTTTTTTTTTTTAATTTGAAGAGTACTTACAATTCCTGGAAACGCTTTTTCGAGTTGAAAATTTCTACTTTAACCAGCATCCGCGTAAGCATGATAACAAAAATTATGATCGAAAACAAGTTGGTATTGCTATTTTTCTAAATAAACTTTCTTATTGAATCTGTGTTTTTTTGTGAATTATCTGCACGTCGCTATAGGTTTGTACGCGTATGATTTCAGGTCCGTGCGTATTTGAAAAATTGAAGGGGGTGGTTACTCGAATACCAAAAACGCCCACTTTTCCCTCATTTTACCGAGCGACTGTTTCGGAGATAACAACTGTGTTCGGAGATAACAACTGTAACAACGCTTTTTACTATTTAGGAAACACTGTATATCAAACATGAAGCGATTTCGGACCTTCATTGATGTGAACTTTTTATCATAAAATCATTGAAGGATTCACAGCCTTGAAGATAAGCATCTTATTATGAAAAAGATATACAGGGTGTTTCATTAATATTGCGAAAAAATTCAGTATTTTCCTGCCTAAAAATAAGAAGTAAACTTCCTATTAACACGTATCCGGAAATGCTTCATTACAGAGCTACAGAGTGCTGGACTTTTATTTTTATTTTTGTTTTTTCTTAATAATATTTGAAGCAATATCGATATTTTGATAAAAATCAGTGTCCAGGGTTCTTTTGTCATGCGAAATTCGAATTTGATCTCAGTATGGCTCCTACTTGAAGAGGGAACAGCCATAACTTTTTTGGTCGTACCCATATAACATTTTTGAGCAACAGAACAGATTTATTTGTATTTTTTTCGCAGAAAAAATATACGTGTTAAAAGTCGCTACAGGCAACCATTCTCGAGATATTCGGATTTGAAATAATAAATACATCTGATTTTGGAATAATGGCGGACTTATACTTATAAAGTCTTCTGTATGATTGCTACATATTTTTAGTAAAAAGATAAAATTCATCCAATGAGTGATGTAAACGACAGTTTTTATTAAAATATAATTATAACAAATAAAAAAAAGGAAAAAATGAAAAGATAAAAAAACTTCAATACCCTGTAGTTTTGTAACGAAGCATTTCCGGACACATGTTTATAGGAAGTTTTCTTCTTATTTTCAACAAGGAAGACTCATCCTGTTTTTTTTCTCAAAAAAATGCAAGACCTTGATTGACCATAATCCTAAAATCACATGTATTTTTTATTTTAAATCCAGATATCTCGAGAGTGGTTGCACTTAGCGGCTTTTAACAAATATACTTTTACTGCGTAAATATGATAAAGAAATCTAATTTTTGACTTGAAAATATAATACAGGCACGTCCAAAAAAGTTACGGCTATTAATAATAGGAAAAATAAGTGCAGGTAGCGCCCTCTACAAGCTAGAGCCATACTAAGATCAAATTCGAATTTCGCATGACAAAAAAACTTAAATACAAATTTTCATCAAAAGATCGTTATCAGACCAGGTACTAAGTATTTAGAAAAAACCAAAATAAAAATAAAACTTCAACACGCTGTAGCTCTGTAATGAAGCATTTCCGGACACATGTTTAGAAGAAGTTTTCTTCTTATCTTCCAGCGAGAAAACTCCTCCTGAATTTTTTCGCAATAATAATGAAACACCCTGTATAATATTTGATATCTTCCTGATACGTCTTCTATAATAAGACAATGTCATTGCTAAGCCTGTGTGGGCCATAAATAAGGTATTTAAATATGTACCCACTTATACAGGATGCGACAAAACAATCAGTGCATTTTGTGCTAGAGATGACATCCTGGAAGAGGATTCATTGTGCTCTTTCCAGTCGTTGCAACAGTTTGGAAGAATATGAGATCCATACTTATTATAGATGAAATCAGAAATCACCGCCATCCCGATTGATATGTGCCAAAACACGTAGGTACATCTGAAAACTTCAGAGATCGCCTTCATCAGTGCATCGATTGCTTCTAGAGAACATCATCTTGCTGATGTGGTCTTTAAAACTTGAATGGAAAAATGGGGGTGGTACTGACTCAAGCAGAATGTACTATTTTTTTTGGAATTCTTAACAATTATTTTTAATAGCCTCTTAAAACTGCACTGTTTGTTTTGCCGCACCATGTACTACCTTGTTTTTGGAACAAACACGCAATCACAGAGAATATATGAGTACATAATATTATATCTTAAATCCTCTTCATATCTTCTAAAAATGTATCGAAGATTTTATTTGAAAACGGTTGCTGTTAGGTAATTATAGATTTGTGTTGTCAAGGTGAAAAAGGTGAATTGTCAAGTGACGGTTGTCAGAAAGACTTGAAATAAACTTAGAATAAAAACGTACTCTCATAAACTTTATTTTGTTTATTACAAAATAGTCAACTACACAAATATACAGGGTTATTCACGTTATTCGACACGAAACATTATGGCCGAAGTATATGATTTTGAGAACTTTTTTTTTCTGGATGGATAGGGACCCTTTAAGGCTACATTTTGAAAATATTTTCATGTTATACAGGGTGTCCCCAAAACACGAAACACATCAAAGTTGTATTTTTTTAAATTGAACCCCCTGTATAATGATTGATATTAAATTCAACCGTTATCGAGAAATCGCGTTTTAAAAATGGCATTGTGCCGAAAAAAGTTGACAGTTGACGGTACCTTCTATCCAAATGACAGAAGAGCTCTTGAAAAGTTAAGATAGGAAAGTGCAAACCATTTTCCTCTAACTTGAATAGTTTGAATTTTATAGCATGTCAAAGTTGCAGATGATTCATTCATTACATAGGCGAAGAAGGCTTCCGTATTTATACAACATTTTCATTTACTCAGCCTGAAAAAGACAAATTGAAAATACTTCTCGACAAATTTGAAAATCACTTCCTGCCAAAACAAAATTTGACATATGATAGATACAAATTTTTCACATATCGTCAAAAGTCGGATCAATCTCTTGAACAGTTTTGTCATAGAATTAAAATCACTGGCAATGAAGTGTAAATTTGAGGAATTGCAGAATGATTTAACAAAAACTATGATTATTTGTGGGATTTCCAATAACATCATTCGAGAAAAACTACTACAGGAGAGTGATGATGTAAAATTAGAAGACATTATACAGAAATATGTGTTATTTATAAAATTGCAAAAGTCAACAGTGAAAATATTGGGAGTGAATTCACATTTGAATCATCGGTGGATGCCATCAACAAGAGCAAGGCAAACAAAGGAATAACTCCAAAGAAGATCAATGACTGTATGGGATGTGGTTTTTCTCATTTAGTCAATGAGTGTCCGGCATTTGGGAAGCAGTGCAATTTTTGTCACATCAAAAATCATTTTGAAACCAAGTGCATGAAAAAAAAGTCTAGAAATAGGATAAATGAGGTAGAGACTGATAATGTTGATATGATAAGCAAAGAAAATTATGGTGAGTTTATATTCATTGACGCTATAGACAAAGTGAATCAATCAACTAATAATTCAAATACTGAGTGGGCGACAAATCTAGAAATAAATAATAGAAGTATCAAATTTGAAATTGATTCAGGTGCAGATGTAAATATTTTACCGTTTATTACTTTGAAATATATGGGTGTATCACGTAAATTGATAACAAATACTGATGCTCGATTGAGATCATACACAGGAAATCAGTTGCCAGTCATTGGGAAATGTAGATTGCCATGTTTCAAGGGTGATGTATGCTACGATGTTGAATTTTTTGTAGTTAATGGTAACACACAAGCTATTTTAGGTTTGCAGTCCTGTATGTCTTTGAATCTTATTCAAAAAGTTGATTCAGTGGTTTCGGAAAATTACAACAAAATAATAAACGAGTACAGTGAATTATTTGAAGGAATAGGGTGTATCAGGCAAACATGTTCAATTAATCTAGAAGTTAACAGTGAACCAGTGATTCAACCAATCAGAAAAGTACCAATTTCTTTAATGCAACCTTTAAAAGAAGGGATAGATGATCTGATTGAAAAAAAAATTATAAAAAAAGTAGATGGCCCAACTGACTGGTTGAATGCTTTGATGGATGGTGAAATTCGTATTTGTTTAGATCCAAAAGATGTTAATGATGTTTGTAAACGTGAGTTTTATAAAATTCCAACATTTGACGAAATTTCGAACAATTTGACAGGTGCAAAAGTGTTCAGCACTCTTGATGCGACCAATGGTTTTTATCAGATTCCTCTGACTGATGAAAGCACTAAGCTTTGTGCCTTTGGGACACCTTATGGAAGGTATACATTCTTGAGACTTCCATACGGGATAAAGTGTGCCCCAGAAATTTTTCAAGAAAGATTCAAAGACATTTTTGGTGGCATCGAGGGAGCAGACATTTACATAGATGACATAATTGTATGGGATAAAGATCAGTCAGAACACGACAAACGGCTCAAAGAGGTATTGGAAACTGCTAGACAGAATAATGTCAGATTTAATGTGTTAAAATGCAAATTTGGACAGTCTTCTATAAAGTATATGGGACATCTCAGCTGCAGGTATTGCTCCAGACTCTAACAAAATAACAGCAATTATGGAATTACCAAGACCTGAAAATAAACAAGACATTCAAAGAGCACTTGGAATGTTAACCTATGTGAGTAAATTTATAAAAAAACTTTTCAGATAAAACTAAACCATTACGTGAGTTGCTTAAAAAAGATTGTGAATTTATATGGTTACCAGAACATGAACAAGCTTTCATTAATTTGAAGCAAACATTAATAAAAGAACCAGTCTTACAATTTTTTAACCCAAAACCGAAGATTATGCTTTCTGTTGATGCTTCAAAATCTGGAGTAGGAGCTTGTCTATTACAAAATAGTCTTCCTTGTGCATACGCCTCAAAAGCCCTAACTGAAACCCAAATTAGATACGCTCAAATTGAGAAAGAACTGTATGCAATCTGTTTTGGTGTTAATAAATTTTATGAGTATGTGTATGGACAAAAAATTACGGTTGGAACTGATCATCAACCACCTATTTCAATTTTCAAAAAACCATTGAATAAGTGTCCTGCTCGTTTGCAAAGAATGATGCTTCAGCTACAAAAATTTGACATTGAACTTAAATTTAAACCGGGAAAACAATTGATCTTAGCTGATGCTCTTTCACGTGCATGTTTACCTTCTTGTTAAAGTACAGATTTAGATAAAGAAATTGACAGTCAAGTTTGCTTGGTTAGATTGGAATCAAATGCAACAGAACAGAAAATTAAAGAGTTTCAAAATCATACTGATAAAGACCTTGTTTTGCAAGATTTAAAACAAGTTACTTTGAATGGATGGCCTAATTCAAACAAAAAGTTAAAAAATTCAGTCAACATTTTTGCTCCATATAAATCAAAGTTGACAATTTCGGATGGTTTGATTCTCAAGGGTAAATGTTTAACAGTTCCCAAGTCATTACAATCTGAAATGATCAAAAAAATTCATTACAGTCACTTAGGCTTTAAGAAATGTAGTAAGTTAGCTCAAGAGTCTTTATTTTGGCCAGGGATGACTCAACAAATCAAGGATAAAATTTCCCTTTGCCATCAATGTTTAACTTACACAAACTCTCAAGTTGAATAACCTTTAAAGTCTCACGAAGTACCTTTGTTGCCCTGGAATAAGGTAGCTTGTGATATTTTTGATATCAATGGTAAAAAGTACCTTGTAATAGTAGATTATAATTCAAAGTATATTGAGGTTGAAGAAATGAATAATAATACTACTAGCTTCGCAATAATTAGACATCTTAAGTCCATTTCCCGCCATGGTATACCACTCACTTTGGTAAGTGATGGAGGCTCGCAATTGCGATCAAAAGAGTTTGAGCATTTTTGTGAAGAGTGGGAGTTTGATCATATTATTACGTCACCTACTAATGCTTAATCGAATGGCATGGCAGAGAGAAATGTACAGACCGGTAAGAAAATGTTTAAAAAAATTTTTGCTGATAAAAAAGATATTCAAATTGCTCTACTGCATTACAGATCAACCCCTATTTTTGAAAATATTTCACCAGCGGAATTACTCATGTCAAGGAAATTGAGGACTAATTTAATGTTAACAAAAAATATGTCTAAACCAAATCTCACTAGTACATACAATAAAACTATTATATTTAAAAATCAACAGCAGCAGCGAAATTTTTATAATAGAGATAAAAGAAATTTACCCGAGCTTGATTTAAATGAAAAAGTTCATGTACAAAGAGAACCGAAAGGCAACTGGTTTCCTGGATGTATTATAAAAAAAGTCAGAGAAAGAGATTATAAAGTGCTAATGAATAATGGATCAGTCTTGATTCGTTATCGCAAGATTATTGAAAAAATTAATCCAACGTCATTGTGTGACAGTGCTGATCATTATTCATTGGCAAAGAAGAAAACAGTAAGTGATAGTACTGATGTTCCTAAAAAGGATAAAGAGATTAGGTATTTTATAGAGGTGAATAATACAAGTAATAATAGTATAGACAATATTGATCCTGATGTAGAACTTTTAAGTGATAATATAACAGAATTTGAAAGTGACAATCGAAGCGGTAGCAGTTATAATGAAGCTAATATGTTTACAAATGAGACACTTGAGACAGTTTATTCTGAATGTAACAATATAGACACTAGTGAGTTCCATGAAGAAACTAAAGTAGAAATTACAGAGGAAAGTGATGATTCGGATTTGGAATGAAAGATTTTTGAAAAAATACTTGTTACTAGTTCGGGTAGACTTTCAAAACCACCTTCCAAATTTGAGTAATCAGTTTCTGTAAAGTTAAGATTTTTTTTAGTGTTATCGGTAGTTGATAATCTTAGAAAAGGAGATGTTAGGTAATTATAGATTTGTATTGTGGAACAGACTGTCAAGGTGAAAAAGGTGAATTGTCAAGTGACGGTTGTCAGAAAGACTTGGAATAAAAACGTACTCTCATAAACTATATTTTGTTTATTACAAAATAGTCAAGTACACAAATATATACAGGGTGTTTCAGAATAACATGCTAATAATAAAGGGGGTGATTCTTGGGCTCATTTTAAGAAAAAAAATTCATATGAACGTATGTCCTAAACGCCTTAGCTTTTGAGATACAGGGTGTCAAAGTTTTAAAAAATAGATACTTTTTTTACAATAACTTTGTCATTACTGTAGATATCTTTATGAAATTTGAGTCATGTATTTTAGGCATTAATACTCATTCTTTGATGCACCAACAATTTAATTATTCTGACCAGTGCCGTCCATGCGGGTTTTGGTTTGCATATTTTTTGGGAAAAAAGATAAGGCGTTTAGGACATACGATCATATGAACTTTTTTTCTTAAAATGAGCCCAAGAATCACCTCCTTTATTATTAGCATGTTATTCTGAAACACCCTGTAGAATAACAGTTGCTCTTTCCATAAAATATTTCTCTCGTTAATGTAATGTCTTCTCGAGATTTATAAAATATCATAAGTGAATTCGGGAGATCTTTCATGAATATACTCAGTGACATTAGAAGTTTTACGCCGACTCATTTCTCATAAGACTCAATGTGAACATGACCTGATACAAAGCTTAATACCTCGCTTGAAAAAAGAAAGATATCAAATTAACCAAAAAGGCAAAATGTTGACAGTGAATGAGACTTCAATATTTTACCATTGAAGAAATTTCATTTCGACCAGAAAACTCTATAGTTTTGAATCTCCAGCACATTCCACCCAATTCTAATTGCATTGCTAGGTAGACTTCCAAATTTTGAAACACTTTATAGAGTTTCCTGGTAGAAATTGAACTTCTTCTATGCTAGAATATTGAAGTTTCATTCATTCTGAACATTTTGCTTTTTTGGTTAATTTGATATCCTTTTTTTCAAAGAAGATATGTAATATAATTAATTATAATTGAGTCTTATAGAAAATTAGTCGGTGTAACACTTCTAATGTCACTGAGGATATTTTCCGAAAGAGACTGTTATAATCTGTTATTTCCTATTAGTAGGAGAGCCAGTGACATTTTTCAGTGATGATTTCGTTAAGGCCGTTTTTTTAAAAGAATGTTGTACGGAGCCTAATCGGATGCCATCCGAGAGGGTTCACCCTGATCGCGGTTCCTGAGAGGTGGCGGAACGCCCCAAACATGTAAAAAAAATTGCATCTTTTTATCATTTAGTTGAGGCTGAATTTTTCACCAGTTGTTTATTGGTAGTCCACAATCATTTAGAAAAGTTGGCGGATCGATTGGCCGTTTTCTTAAGGGTAGCGGAACACCCTCAACATGTCGTGGGACCAATGAACTTTTTATGATTTAGTTAAGGTTGAATGTTTCACCAGCTGTTCTTTGGTAGCCCACAATTAGCCAGAAAAATTGACGGATCGATTGGCCAGTCCCTTGAGGGTGGCGGAACACCCTCAACATGTCGCGGGAACAATGAACTTTTCATAATATAATTCAGTTAAGGCTGCATTTTTCACCAGTTGTTTTTCAATAACCTATTATCTTCCAGAAAAATTGACGGATCGATCGGCCGGTTCCTTAAGGGTAGCGGATCACCCCCAACATGTCGCGGGAACCATGAACTCTTCATAATATGATTTAGTGAAAGGCTGAATATTGTTGTATGTTATTGTGGGATATATTTCAAGTGTACAATATGTCAAATGACGGACAAAATTGCGGTTCTAAGTACCTGGCGGAACGACTTGAATATTACGAATTACGATTGGTTTCATTTTTTAAAAATCTTCAAAGTGATCAAAGCCCTCCAATTAACTCCAGAGATAATATTTTGATACTTATTTGATACAAATGCAATTTAAAAATAAATTTCTCAAGCGATATAAAATATAAAAAAAAAATATCCAAAGTTTCCGTGACTTGTATAGTTGCAAAGTTATTTTCTATCCACCTTTCGAATAAGTATGACAAATGATAATATCATGAAACGCGCATTGGTCCTACGACATTTTGGGGGTGATCGGCCACTCTCAAGGAACCGGCCATTCGAACCGTCAATTTTTCTGGAAGATTATAGGTTATCAAAGAACAACTGGTGAAAAATCTAGTCTCAACTGAATCATATCATGAAAAGTTCATTGTTTTCGCGTCATATTGAGGGTGATCCGCCACCTTCAAGGAACTGGCCAATCGATCCGCCAGTTTTTCTGGGCGATTGTAGGTTACCAAAAAACAACTGATGAGAAATTCAGCCTTGACTGAATCATATTATGAAAATTTAGTTGTTCCCACGACATGTAAGGGCTGATCCGCCACCCCGGCCAATCGATCCGTAAATTTCTCTGGATGATTGTGGACTACCAAAGAACAACTGGTAAAAAAATCAGCCTTGACTAAATCATAAAAGTTCATCGTTCCTACGACATGTTGAGGGTGATTCGCCACACTTAAGGAACCGGCCCATCGATCCGCCAATTTTTCTGGATGATTGTGGAGTACCAAAAAACAACTGGTAAAAAAATCAGCCTTAACTAAATGATGAAAAGATGCAATTTTTTTACATTTTTGGAGCGTTCCGCCACCCCTTAGGAACAGCGATCAGGGCGAACCCTCTCGGATAGCACCCGATCAGGATCCGAACAACATTCTCTCAAAAAATAGGCCTTAACTAAATCATCACTGAAAAATATCACTGGCTCTTAGACTTTATGGTAAACGCCAAACAACTTTTGATCTACGTCATCGTTGCCACCAAGCTCTTTGTTATGAAGTTTGCTGGTGGCCAGATTTGGTCACCAGCAAATCACATAATGATTCGCTTGGTGGAAATTATGACGTGAATCGAAAGTTGTTTGGCATTTGCTGTAGACACGTTATAAGACTATTTGATGTAAGTGTAACGTAATACATGGAAGGCATCCAAAAAGAGAGTCGAAAAATAAATTTGAACCATCAACTCTTCATCATTCTTTGGAATTGCTTTGGAAATTGTATTTCTAAGCAATATAATTAACAAAGTCAACGTTCTTATCTTGTCCAAAGAACGTGAACCTCGCCAATCTTACATGAGAATAAACTTCGAAAATTATAATCCTGAAAGGCAATAACGATACCTCGGCAAGACGCAAAACTTCCATAAACTATGATATCCCTGTTTTTAGCCGCGGCGACGTATTGTCTTACAAAAGACCATCAAATTTACGGACCTCATTGTGTTTCGGCCTTACAAACTTGTGTGTGACTGGAGATTAACAGCTTTCTCCGATCTTATATGCATAAATATCCTGGATACCCGCATGGTCCCCCCACCACCCTCTCCTGTCTTAACACCCTTTGGCGTGAATTTGAGATGTTGATTGTGTTCAGGGTCAAGATGCGACCTGTACGAGGTTGGACTAGAAAGTAAAGTGGTTGCTTTTTATATAATATGGCTTATGACGTCGTATGACATGTCTTGTCGTTGATATCAAATTTTGACAAAAATTCAATCAATTGAAAAGTTGGATTGCGTCAGACGAAAAATTCGTTAATTTTTTGCTACACATTCATGAAAAGCTTGGATTTTTGCGCAAACGTGATTCAGTAACCTTTCGTTCAGAATTCCCAGAAATCTTTCATGTGAACCAGACTGAGTATTCGAATTCTAAACATTCTTTTCAGATTCACATGAGAATAGTAGCGCAATCATATTCAAGTATCATATTAATCAAACTGCGAAAAAATATTATGAATGAAGATAATGTTCATGTTTCTAGTTATCGGTTGATAGTCTATACAGGGCATTTTACTTAAAACTCCGCACGCCAATATCTCGGAAACGGATAGAAATATTTGATTTCTGTGAAAAGTAGTCAATGTAGGGAGTCAAGTAGTTATTTTTCACACTTAAAAAAAATCGAAACCTGCCAAGAGTTCAGCGTCGCGACGCGTCGAAAATATCAATCGATTGCAGGGACTTTGAGATTACGATTATGCAAAAGTACGTGTTATTTATAAACTTTTTTGTTATTAGTACGAACTCATTTATCTTACTCAGTTCTGAGTTATAACGGTCTAAAGAAAACATTTCATGATTGACAAAAAATGCGATAACGGATGATTTTTACAAGAAAGCTAGTCTCAATTTTTGTAAAACACGATATATTCAACGTATCGCGTTAAGTAGATATTTTTCAATGTTGAAAAAATTCGACGCCTACTTAGAGCTGAGCGTCGCGACGCGTCAAAAATATCAATCGCTTGCAGATTGCCTGGACTTTGAAATTACGCCGTTGCGAAAATACAAGTTATTTTTAAACTTGTTTGTTATTTACTCGAACCCATTCATCTTGATCATTCCTGACTTTATTTTAAGGAAATATTTCTTGGCTGACAAAAAATTCTTGTGAAAATCATCCGTAATCGCATTTCTTGTCAATCAAGAAAAGTTTAGTTTGAACTGTTATAATTCAGAAAGGAGTATAATGAATAAGTTCGAGTAAATACCAATAAAATTTACTAATAACATAGACTTCCACATGCGCGTAATTTCAAAGTCCTCGAAACCGATTTATATTTCCGACGCGTCGCGACGCTTAGTTCCTGAAGGCGTCAAATTTTTTGAAAAATATCCACCTGACTTCATACACTGACTACTTTTTACAAACATTGAGACCAGCATCCAAGTCAAAAACATCCGTCATCGCATTTTTTGTCAATCAAGACATGTTAAACATAAACCGGTATAACTCAGAAATAAGTGAGATAGATGAGTTCGAGTAAATAACAAAAAAGTTTATAAATAACATGTACTGTCGCATGCGCGTAATTTCAATGTCCCTGCAATCGCTTTATATTATCGACGCGTCGCGGCGCTTAGCTCTCAATAGGCGTCGAATTTTCCAAACTGCGAGAAATATCTACTTGACACGATACTATTTAACACTTTCCACAAAAAATGAAGATTTATATTGTTTTTCGAAATATTGGCGTGCGGAGAAAAACCCTGTATACAGTGTGTCGCAGATAAGATGAATACACCCTTGTATTTTTCTTATTTGAAGAAGCCGGCGGTCAAAATTTTGTATAATCATACAAACTGATGAGCTCCACTAATTATGACTTATTACTGAAATTTGATGTCTAAACCACGCCTTCTTTTTATACGCAAACAAGGCCAAATTTCAATATACTGCTTCGCGTCAGAGGTCTCGAAAAGAGTTACTAGAAAAAAATCATTTTTTTCTTCAATATTTTTGTTAATTTATTTTTCCATTCCACCCAATATGATTTCTATCAAAAACTGGAAATTTGGTCTCTTTTTGATATATTACTGTCATGGCTTCTCCAAAACAATTTTCAAGGTCATGGGAAGTCATAATTTTCATTGGGTAATTGATTTAATCCATGAAAAATACAAAAATTGAATCAGAATTCTCTCTTGAAACTCGGTATCCGAGGTAAGAATACAATTTAGAAAATATTTTTCCTATAACTTTTTTTTGATAACTTCGACGCGAAGCGAAATATCGGGAATTGGCTCTCTTTGCGAAGACGTAGTAGGTAGGCGGAGTATAGACATCAAATCTCAGTTTAATATCATAAATAGTGGAGCTCATCAGCTCATGTATATGACTGTACAAAAATTCGAACCCCGACATCTTCGAATATTTTTTCCCTATTATTAACTGCCATTACTTTTTTGGACGTACCTGTATGATATTTTTAAGCAACAAAACAGATTTATTGGTATTTTCTACGCAGAAAAAGTGAACTTGTTAAAAGTCGCTACGGGCAACCATTCTCGAGATATTCGGTTTTGAAATAATAAATACATGTGAATGCCATATTCATATTATTAAGAAGAATTGGTGAAAAAAAAAATAAAAAACTTTAGCACCGTGTTGCTTTGTAACGGAGCATTTCTGGACACATGTTTTGGGAGGTTTTCTTCTTATTCTCAAAAAAAAAACTTATCCTGTTTTATTTGAAAAAAATGCAACACCCTGCTTGACCATGATCTCAAAATCAGATTTATTTTTTATTTCAAATCCAAATATCTCGAGAATTGTTGAACGTAGCGACTTTTAACAAATATATTTTTTCTGCGTAAAAATAAGGAGGAAATCGGTTTTTCTGAATTGCAAATTTAATACAGGTACGTCCAAAAAAGTTACGGCTGTAAAAAATAGTAAAAATGAGTTAAGCTAGCGCTCTCTACCAGTCTCTAACACTAAAATCGAATTTCGCATGACAATTTCTCGACTAATTTATAAATGTCAAAGTACCAAGTTTCAATGATTTGATTGTTCAAAGATGAGCTTAACAGACAAAATACGTTTAGCACGATAAAATAAGTTTAATAGCAAATATGGCAACCGATATGTATTATTTTGCCCAAATTTTAAATTTCATGGCAATGTTTCCAAAAAATTAAAAAAGGCACAACTCCCTCATTTTTGTTTTAAGACAAAATTCATCATGACCTTTCATGTTCAGGAAAAAGTGAGCAATCGAAAATAATAAGAATATACACGGTGACCCATTAAAAAAAATATATTTTTTCAAATAAATCGAGATGGCAGTGTACAATTGTTTTTCTGTAAATACCACGTTAATCAGCGGAAAAAATACTATTAGTTCTCTCATTTGAACGACCTCATATCTTCAATAATAAAAATTAACAATAGTGCCGACTTAATCGGAGGCACCCTGTATAAATCAATTGCACTAACATTCTATTGTCAATACTTGACACAATTATAGGAATTGATATTTTGTAAACTTGAGGCTTGATTATTGAGCAGATATTGAAACAAAAATTGAATTGAATTTAGACAAGTGATCAAGATTGAAAATGTTGATAGTTACTGTTGCTTCAGAGCTGCAGCTCTAATTTTAAAACCAATATTAAAGATCGTTTCTTGCTCTGATATGTGTTTATTGCTAGAAAGATTGGTATAAAGTAGGTACATTGGCAAACTATTTATTCATCAAATTTGAAAAAAATAGAGTTCAATTAAATAATTTCGAAAGGGATGTAAGCATAACATAAAGGTATTCATGATTGAGATGTAGTACGGATTTCATTTATTTACGTTGTATACTGACAGCACAAGTCAGAAAAGCAGGTCCGAGGTTATGTACTTGCTATTTTGATTCAAAGACAACCAACTACACTATCGCTCATATGTAGAGCAACCGCCCAAAATTTGATAAAACTTTAATCCTGCATCAGTTATCAAAGAAGTGATGGTATTTTTAAAAACTCAAATTCATATGTAAGTTTAGGGGTCCTGGCGGTTTTTCCAGAAAAATTGTTTAGTGCCCTTTTTCTACGTTTAAAAGGGCACTTGACAATTTTTTGAAAAAAATCATCAGGACAAGTGAACTGAAAAATGGATTGAACATTCTAAATGCACCATCACTTCTCTGATAACTTATACAGGATTGAGGTTCTATTAGGCGGTTGCTCTACATATGATAACTACCCTGTACATCATATTTTCAGACAGAATATTCTGTCGTCCCTCGTATCCCCAAAATACTCTTCAACATTTCTCTTTAAACCACTTTTTTGGTTTCATCAAAGAAAATGTTTCCGATTTTTTGTGAATTCCGGGAATTCGGAAGGAACCTATGTAGGTATGTATGTTTATATGTATAAAATTCTGAAAATGGTTCAATGACATCATGATGTGGGATGAAGGCGAATGAACTCATTGGGCGCTTTTGTACAATAGGACTGAGACGGGTGCATATTTACATATCCCGACGTATGTGAACATGTTGAACTTGTTTGATCAAATTACTCCAGAAACAGAACCTTTATTCTCAATGGCCAGATGAGATTGGAATCACAGAACAAAAAACGCATCAAGGCAGCGTAGAGGAGAAAAGCAGTGCTCAGTTGATATGATTTTCTACTACTTCTGGTCCAGATTCCAGAGACAAAGTTTCTGGACATTTTCTATGAGACAAGCCGGCAAAGATGCCGACTCTCGCAAAATCAATAGAGGAAATGAAATGGCAACCCCCACCCATAGCGAACTTCATGATGAGTACTATGGTTGGTGTTTGGCACACTGATGTATCTCTTATATGGAACTCCTATCTCCAGACTGATTTTATTCGTGAAAGACCCAAAAGCGGTAGAAAACGTCTTATCAAGCCACAACCGAACCGTAATATCCACTCAAGCACCCGAAGAAACTTGATAATACTGTTATATTGCGTTTTATATCAATTAATTCAATTTCGATTATAGACAAGATTCACCATAGATAAATGTCAGTTCTATACTGTCTATATTACATAAGTCATACAACAAGGTTAATTATTATGTAGTGACCAACAACCAGTACAGTGAGTTCACTAAAGCCTACCTCTACATCCCCATTATTACAAGTTAAGCCTCTGTGGAGGTTCACTAACTCCACCAGAAGATGTCACACCCACATTATTATTGGATCTTTTTTGATTCGCTGTAATATCTACATTAAGATCAACATTATGATTTCTCTCATTATATAACTCTAAATAACATTCATTATCTGACTCTAAATAACATTTTTTACCTTCATCTTTTTCCCTTTTCCTTGAGAATAGAAATGAGGAATGGTTATTATCATTGATTTCCTTCTTCATTGGCTTGATAAAGTTTAGTTTTAGAAATTTTTGATTTCTAAAGAATATTTGACCATTTTTCATTTCTATTTTAAAGGTCCTGTCTCTAACACGTTTCAGAACAAGAGCAGGTTGCCATAAGCCATTTGAATTTAATTGGACAAATACATTATCACCAGCCCTAAGAGGTTTTTATGCTTTAACATTCCCATCATCGTATTTTTACACATATTTTGCTTGGATACTAACGACTTATTGTAAGCAGAAAAATGTATGTTTTGTGGTTTTAAACATGAAGTTTGTAATGGCAGAATTGATCTTAATTTTCGAGACATCAAAATTTCAGATGGTGTATACGTATCAATAATTTTCATATTTCTATACAATATAGAGCCATAAAAATATCCTTGTTATCGTCAAGGGTCTTTTTAAAAATGCTCTTGGCAGTTTGAACATCACGTTCTGCCATGCCATTGGACTGTGCGTGAGTTGGAGAGCTTACCACATGATCGAACTACCAGTCTTTTGAAAAGTTTGAAAATTCGTTGGAACTAAATTGTGGTCCCCCATCTGACACCACGGTCAATGATTCCATGTCTCGCAAAAATGCTTTTTAAACATTGTATCACCTTTAAACTAGTTGTTTTATAAATTTCCTCTGATTCAATAAATTTTGAATAATAGTCTATGACTAAAATTTATTGTTCTCCTTTTAACTCAAATAAATCACACCCGACCTTGTTCCATGGTATTTTAGGAATTTCATGACTTATCAATGCCACATTTTGAAATTTTTGTTTAATAACATTGGTCATGTTGATCCAAATAAAGAATCTTTGGCCAATGAAAGACATTTATTTATTCCCAGATGATTATAGTGAATTCTATCTAACATCTCATTTCTTAGACTTTTCGGAACTATTAATGCTATATCTTTAAACACGTCATCAAAAATAGTCAAATCATTTTTGTATTGTGAATATTTTTCAACACCATCAGGTAATTTTATGTTGTTATTAGGCTATCGGTTTATATTTGTTTCCTTGAACAATATTAATTCCTGATCACTATTTGTTTTTTGTTGAAACTCAGACCATTTAGTTTTAGTTATGTTTATTTCCGAGACAATCATACATACATGATCCAATATTTCTTTATCATACAATGTATCTTGTTCATCATGAATGTATGCTCTGGATAATGCATCAGCAAAAATTAAATCTTTACCACGCTTATGTTTAACATCAATATCATACTTTTGAATTTGTAATAGCATGCGTTGAAGTCGAGCTGGTCATTTGTTTAGTGGTTTTTTAAATATGTTAATTAAGGGTAGGTCCGTTTCAACCACTACTCTTTTTTCAAAAACAAACTGGTGGAACTTGTCCAGACCAACCCAAATCGCTAGAAGTTATTTCTCTATCTGTGCATATCTGCTCTGCGTATCAGTAAATGCCATTGATGCATAAGCACATGGTGAATTATTCTGGAGAAGCACTGCTCCACACCCTGATTTTGATGCATCAACAGACACTACTGTATCACAATTGACATTATAAAACTCCAAAACAGATTTGTTAAACAAAGTCTTTATAATTACGTCAAAAGCTTCTTGATGTTCTTTTTGCCATTCAAAGTGATTTTCTTTTTAAAGCAAACACCTGTTTTATCCGAGACATTTTTCATAAATTAACTAACATATGTAAGAACACCAAGTAGCCTTTGTAAGTCATGTTCACTTTTTGGTTAAGGCATTTCAGAAATGGCCCCTAATTTTGAATCATCTGGACTGATTCCAGAAGAACTTATCAGATGACCCATGTATTTTATTTGAGAAAGTCTAAATTTGCACTTTCCAAAATTGAATTTTACCCTGTGTTTTTTAGCCAACTGTAAAACTTTATTTTATCTTTCATCATGTTCTTCTACTGTACTATCCCAAATCAGCAAATCATCGATATATGTATCAACTCCTTCTACGTCAAAAATTTCCTTGTACCTAGCGTGGAATACTTCCGGTGCGGATTTTATACCATATTATGGAAGTCACAAGAATTTGTATCTTCCAAACGGAGTACCAAACGTACACAATTTCGAACTAGCCCCGTCAAGTTGAATGTGATAAAAACCCTGAGAAGCATCCAAGGTACTAAATATGTTTGCATTTGATAATTTGCTTGTTATTTGTTCTAAAGTGGGTATTTTACAGAATTTTCTTTTAATGTATTCATTTAAGTCCCTCGGATCAAGACATATACGCAATGTATTATTCGGTTTTATAACCACGACTAGTGCGTTAACCCAGTCTGAACTACCCTGTACTTTTTCTATAATTTGAGAATTCTCCAGTTTATCAAAACTCTCTTTTAATGAATTCAATAATGGTAACGCCACTTTACATGTTGGATGTACTACCGGTCTTGCATTTTTATCTGAATCAATGTGGTATTTCTGTTCTAAACACCCAATCCCTATAAAACAGATCTTTATATTATTTAATAAGTTCAGAGTAGTCTCTGACATTTGAATTTAAACCATCAATTCTCATCATCAGATTAAGTTTTATAATTGAACTGAGGCCTAAGATTGCTTTAGTGTTTGAGTCAACGATAAAGAAGTTCAGTTTTTTGGAAATATCATTTTTTCTGCACCACATGCTATAACAACCCATAACCTTCAACTTATTCTTGGTATAAGAATGTAAAACAACATTTGACTTGGTTATGTCAGACTTGCTAAATCCTAGTTTTTTAAATAAACTAAGTGACATCACATTGACCATTGCCCCTGTATCAATTTTAAGACTCACTTGTTTTTGTTAATTTCTAGCTCTACTTCCCATTCACTATTAGTTCACGGAGTTCACCTCATTTGTCATACACCCAACATAAAGAAAATTGCTGTCCATTGAAATTTTGTCAACAGTGTCTTCCTTCTCGTCTGTAATCTCATTTACTTTTCGCTCCTTAGTTTGCTCATGTAATTGCCTGTCCTTCTTGCTACATACTGTGGAAAAATGATTTGGATATTTGCAAAAACTGCACATCTTTCCAAAAGCTGGGCACTGGTTAATAGGATGTTCTTTTTTTTTCACAATTATTGCAATTTTTGATTATCTTTGGGGAGTTTTTTTTTTTGAATTTGAGACCGTGGACTTCACCTGACAACTGTATCCTTGCTTCGGACTTTGACAGATTCTAGAATTCGGCATAATTCCACCGCCTTCTCGAGTGATAAACTGTCATCTTCCAGAAGCCTCCCACTGATAGTCTCATTATTTATTATCCAGTTTTCTGCTGCATTTTAGGATTAGTGAGTTTATCATTGTAATCAACATGCTGCAGAGTAAATGGCCTTAGAAATTATCATGGGGTGATAACGTCTTCTATTCGATTGGACAAGCTTATAAGCTTGAACTGAGTTCAAAGCTGATTTATCGAATTTGAATGGAATAGATCATATTATATATGAGTATAATATGCTAAATATATTTGAATTCACGTTATCTTGACGAAGCTGTCTTTGTTCATTATAAGTTTATACTTTATACTTTTCTTCGCAGATAATTGGCTGTGAGAGCAGTATCATCTGTATAACTTGACAGCAAGGAACCTGTTGGTACCCCGGCCTCCATCAAATGTCTACCGTCCACTCCGTGCAAAGTTTCCTCGTGAAAAAAGCTATCTGTCACTTCACAAAATTAAATTTCTTCCATCTAGTGGATGAGGCCATCATAACAATACTATATGTCCATTCAAAGTTTCTGGTTTCGGTTGAGCGTGACCGATTTAGGGCCTTGAGAACAAGCCTGCCCTAGAGGTTTTCGTTTGATTTGGCAAGATTTAAAGGTTCTTTGTCTTTCCCAGGCAAAGAATGTGTGTTGATCGAGAACATAGCTTGCTATTCGGGCGCATTTATTTGCTGATTTTCACATTTTGTCTATGTTCACGAGTTATGCAATCAATTGTCGTATCTTTGACAGCCCGTGAGGCATTTAGCAATTCATTCCTGGACAGAAACATGGAACAAACTTATAGCTAACGTTGGTTATGTGAATATTTCATCTTATTATGGAAAAAGACGCTCAAATTTTGCTCAATGTTATCAGCAACATATGCTAAACCAGCTACACATTTCTTCATCCGTGCTATCTTAACCCTCCCTTTATCACGTAGTATAGAGAAAATTGAATACTCGCAACACATGCATTATAAACGAGCAAATTTCGGCTGATATCGGTGCTCAATCGATTTTTTAAATATTAAACGCACGAATTGAGACGCTCGCGTGTCGCGTAGGCTCAAGAAAAGAATTAATATTCAATGAACTTGTCAAGGAGTCTCAATTGCTCGGGATATCAAGATTGCTGTTATTTGCAAACTTTGGTGACGGACGAATAGAAGACGATAGAGGAGAGCCTATTTGATGGGACGATGAAACAAATAATGATGTTTTCTCTGACCAATGATTGATCTGGAAAGACTCTAGGAGCATTATATTAGTAGTCAAAGGAGATGCAGCATGTAACGTACAAGTAGGGAAGTCTGCTATTGAAAGTAACACAAATTCTATACAGGGTGGCCCCTCGAAAACGTTCCGGCATTGATTTTGCGCATTTGAATCTTGAACGGAAAGGGAGGTCAAGTGATACCTTATTTTGACAGCCTTTCGACCTCGAGTACAACTGCCAAGTCTCAAGCCTCCGCTGTCATTCCTGTTGATATGGCAGCTAAGTGAAGTAAAAAAAAAGAAAGACTGCTCGTTCACAATGCTCATGTTGCTTATCGTTTTCCTTGGAGTTTCTTGATCATTTTAAAAGAAAGTAGATCAAGATACCAAAGTAATGGCTCATATCCCAACCTTACCCGCACAAGATTAATCTGATTTATTCAATTTTTGTAACTTCTCCCGATAGACCAATCGAAAAGAATTGATTTTTCAAGTTACGTTTTTTTTTTCGATGCTGCACGATCCTCCTCTTGATATTTTTTTAGTCAAAACAGCATATCCTTGATTTTTATCCTCCCTGTTACTATACTCGTCCTATCCAATTATCCATAGACATGGAAAACCTCGATATACAGGGTGGAACAAATTCGAGTATACAGCAGTGGTAACTTGTTAATCATGAGAGATAAAAAGACGGTTGAATAGAGGTTAAAAAAGTTGCGCAATATAAATCTGAAAAAATGCCGCTTTTAAAAAAGTTTCAAAGACTTCCGGAGATATCCGGCAATAACCGATTTTTTCGAAATTCTTTCTGATCTTGTCCTGAATTTATTTGAACAGATAATTGGAAACGAATGACACATTTTCATGGCCACTTTTTCTGCTCTTTAAGATAGCAAGGTCAAAAATGATATTCAACGTTTCGAATTCTCACAACCATCATACAAAAAAAATCAAAATTTTTAGGTTACTCGCTTCCTGAAAATAATGATGCATCATACTTGACTTTTTTTTTGTTATTTTTCTTAATTTGTTTTTAAGTTTTTTACAAACGTGGAGCTTCTTCATTCGAGCTTGAAAAGTCGCAAGTTATTATTGATTCCATGACTACGATTCACGTAACGCGTTCTGAAAGGATCAAACACTTTTTTTTGATAACTCCCGTATCAACTTTCTGCATTATGTTACGGTTCAAATTCAATTACCAATTTTTCTTCAGTAAACCATACGTTCATTCTATTTATTGGTTTCACCATTTCACAGAATCAATTTTATATAGGTACCACTTTACAATCAATAAAGATCGATCATTCGATCATCTTCTGTAAACAAAGAACATCTGATTTGTCTGACACCCAGGAAGTGACTAGAGCATGGATTCCTGCAAGTTGTTTGTCTGTGTCGTCATAGTTAGGTGATCTGACTGCTCCAGTCGATCTGATCCTGCTAGAAAAGAATTGGTCTGCTGTTTTTTTCAAATGTTCATCTACTCAAGGCGTTTTGTCAGTTTGATTCCTAAAATTAGAACGGTAGCTTGGTTGTAAAAACCTCTATTTTCTGTGGCATTTTTGGCGACTACCAAGGAATCTTTCCATCACTTCGAGCCCTATTTTGATCTTGTGCGTTGCCTTTACCAAACTCCAGTGGTGAAGGATTTGTTGAGGATCTTGCAGTTCTGGACAAAGAAAAAGAACGAGCACGTAGTTGACCACGTGTCTCAAATTTAAGCCGCCTTACATCTTCGGTGAGTTTTCCTGCAAAACTATATTGTTGGTAGTATTTTGATGGTTTTTCTCTTTTCACTTTTCGGGCTTTTCTGTTCTGTTATTCATTTTTGTTATCTGTACATCCACGTTCCCTGTTGGATTTTGTTGTTAATGGCCTACATGCAACCTGGAAGCTATTGAGATACCTACCTTGGTGATCTTCCCCCACCAATCAGCACAGAGCATTTCTTGTTCGGGATCGACCTATCCGGAAAATTTAGCAAAGAGCCGGAAACATTCAACTCTAACCTCAGACCCGAAAACTGGATTTCTTCTCCTAGAAAGACCAGTCTGCTGCTGGAAAAATCCAAGGTCAGTTCGTTCCTTTTATTAACGGGACCCATCCGTCTTGCGCCTAAATCACGTAACACGTACATTTCTTTTATATTTTGTAAAGCCAAGTTAACACGATAAAATAATCATACATACATACCTGTGTCATACAGTTCAACACTTTGCAACAAAAACGCAAACGGTTTGTAGGCCATTAATGGCCATTTTTCGGTAACGTTATTGCGCTTTGTTTTGTGATTGATTAAGATGAATAAGTGAGTTAGTTTTTCACATTAATCACTTCTTTTTTTTTCAACTCAAGAATCATATCCAAAAACTATTGCTGCTGAAACGGAGCTCGCAGACACATTTTGACGCACTTTGTTGTTCATCATAGGGTGAGTACCGACGGGGAGTCTTAAAATGGGTGGCGCCCCAATTTTGCTGTGAATAGCTGTTACTCACGACCACTCTTCACTGTGAGCTGGCTTGGCCTTCTCATTTTTTTTTTTTTATTCCAGAAGACCATTGTCCAGTTTTGTTTTATTTACCACTGCCGGTAAATTCAACTAAAGTTCCCCTCTTCTCTTTTCTCTTCTTTATTTTTTTTAAAGTTACAATTTTAACGGTAACAATTATTCCAAAAGTGTGACATATCATTATTTTCAGAAAGCAAAGAGCAAAATGAATTAAAAAAGTAAGGTTCGTATTCGAAAAACAGGTTCGCGAGAATTTGAAATGTCGGATTTCGACCATGCTATCTCAAATAAGAGAAAAAGTGGTCATTTTGTTTTCAATTATCTCTTCAAATAAATTTGAGACAAAGCGAAGAAAAAGTTATAAAATTGGTTATTGTCGGATATCTCCGGAAGTCTCCGGATTTTCCAAGTTTTGAAGGGGCATTTTTTTTAGATTCAAATTGCGCAACTTTACCTGCATTTAACCGACGTTGTATCTCTCAGTGTTTACGAGTTATTTTACCACTCGAATTTCTTACAGCCTGTATATCAATTGCTTTCGTGAAAAGTCTCGGGACGATTGTCGCAAGTCGCACAAGTTCAAATGTTCACCACGCAACCCAAATTGTTTTGATTTTTTGATGCATACCGTTTAGTTTTTCAACAAAAAGCGACAGATTGGAAAGCAAAACGTTCGTTTTGTTAGAAAATGTTCAATGATTTGATCAGTTTCCTGGATAGTCTTCCGTCTTGATTCAGTTCAAGTGAAACGTCCGTATTCCAGTCTACACACAATGTTTTACTTTATCCGTATTGAATGAACAGGCAAGACGTGAAGTGGAATGTTATGTGTATACCCCGCTCAACAGTCAGAGAAGCATGCCATTATTTAGCCTTTGGATAAATTAAGATAAATCATTTGATTTGTTGTTGTTGAGAAATACATTTGAATTTTGATGAAATTGTATAGATTCCATCTAGATATCTCAATACCTATGATGAATTATTATTAAATCACTCCAGTCGCTCGAGAAAACCAGAGAATACTTTTATGCAATGATATGCCGTATTCAATATCAGCAATGCTATCAGGCACAAAAATTATTTTATAGCAAAAATTTAACGTCGGAAGATGGAATGTGATGGAATTTTCATAGGAAGAAATGAGGATTCCATAAAATTTGTTCACAAAACAACCAATACCAATGGTGTATCAAATATCGTCTATCATTGTTGACTTCAGTTGGTTAATTCGAAAATCAGAATGCTTTCAAGCAACATAATCACTTTCAAGTATGAAAGTTTCTTATCTATCTGCAATATACTCAGCACACAAAACGCCAAAATATCATTATTCAGGCAATAAGTTCTGATCTGATTTCATGCTCGAAATGATTCGATTTTCCGAAGGCTCACAGTTCGGAAGCGATTTAAATCATTCGTCAAATATTTGCCCAAAAATCTTTGCGGTTTGTTTGAGGAACTTTCGGGCTCGAAGTATCTCGCCGTGTTTGAATAAATAATATAGATTTTTGTATAGAGGCTTCCAATTGAAAGAGGCTCCTGTGGGATTTAAGATATATCGGAAATTTTAGAGTTTACTGGAATTCACCCCGTGAAGAAATCTGTCATACTCATCACGACAATTACAAGGATAAATCAGCGGCATTTACCGGCAAATACACCGCGCTAATTGGCCAGCTGAACATCTGTATATGGAGGATTAAAACTCGTCATTAATTGCCATACATAAGTGCACACATTTGCAAAAAATGCGCTTTTGTGTAAATTAGAAAAGTCGTATCAATCAGTCCTTTTCCATATTCCGGTGCTCAGATGCGCATTTATAATAAAAACACGGCTTCTGGACCAGAGCAATAAGCGGATTTTTTAATTATAATACAAAATTAGCTCACGTAATGACATTAAAGCAAGACCGCGACATATCTCTGAGGAGCTATCATTTTTATAATCACGCCGTGCGTCCGTGTTTTAACTTCGTATGCAGCCATGTTTTCTGGTCGGGATTTTTGCTATCGCTGTGTCAAGGGTTTAATTTTGTGGGCGGGAACGGACTGGTCGGATTTGTTTTTATCAAAAATGAGAGACTCACTTTTATATTTTTTTCAGGATTTGTTTTGCTTGAGTGATGAAAAAGCTGTAAAATAATAGAAGCACCATCAACTTCTTGCGCTTACCTCATTACACTTGATTAGTCTATATCGCAGACAAACATTGAAAAACTAGCAGATGTTGATATTGATTATTATTTTCATGCTTTATCTTGTAGCACACCTCTGCACATGATCTAGAAGCAGTAGATAATTATAATCATAATAATAATAGTAATAATAATGATAATAATAATAATAATGATACTAATAATAATAATGATAATAATGATAGCAATATTGATAATAATAATAATGATGATAATACTTTTTCATTTCATATCTTGCTACAATTTCACAATTAGAGTATTAGAGTAAAGAAATGAAACGACATCATATGATGGAAAATGTGGGAAATCTCTAGGACACAGGCAGAACACAAGGAAAGAAGACAACAAGCTTCCACATTTTTTCCCCCACATGGTTCTCATGGCTTGGACTGCTTTCAGATGATGAACATGAATTGAAAATTGTTACGCCATACTGGCTTTGCAAGAAAATATTGCAACATTTTTCAGTTTTGCTTTGAACTAAACATGAATTGATAGTCACCATGACCTCCTCTTCTACCCAATAACATGGCGGTGCATTGGAACAATAGATACGATTGTTTTTTTGGGAAAATTATTCCATTCTTCTACTTTGTTCTTCATTTACTCCTCTTATTTTCTCAAAACATCATATAAAATGTGAATTCGCCGATTGGCATTACAAATGTCTTGAAATCTACTTCTGCCACTCCTCTGTACTCCTTTGCGTTTGACCTTTCTTGCCCACTGCTCCAGAGTATCCAGGTCCTTCTGATTGACTCCCCCTCCTTGTCGCAGTCTTAGCAGTTGGAAGTCCATAAACTCTCCCCTTGCACTAGCCCTGTCCTTTATCGTGCATGACGTTACCACGTGGTCCCTGGATTCTATGCCTACACCACATGGACACGCTGAACTCGCCACCCCTCCAAGCTAATGCTTATGTAGGACGCATTCAAGTTTCCATGTCCCGTGAGTAGCTGTGTGGCCAGCGCTGACACTCCCAGGTCCCTACCAACCTCTGGACATACATTAAATGTGTTCCTACCCTTGTTTAATATATCCCAGTCTCTCTGCCAATTAGCCATATCTAGTTCTTTTCTTGTTTCTTGACTCTACTTGCGTTGAATAACTTGTCAGTTCGTCGGCCTCCTCCTCTGTGAATGTCTTTCAAAGTCTTTACACCCCTCATTATCGCTTGCAACTCAGCCTTCACGGTGCCCAGGTCAGCTGCGATCCTCCTCAACCGTTCCTCGCCGTCGCAAAGAGTGTAATATCCAACTCATGTCTCTCGCTCTTTTATACTCGCATCTACGTAAGCTTCCACGGTGCCCTCGATACTCTTGGTCTTGATTTTGCATCGTGTAGGGAATGGAGCTCGTTCATCCTCCCTGGCTTTGCTTCCTTCTCTAAGTTTCCTTATGCTCGGCCAGTCCTCTAATACTCCTGCAGCTCTATATTGCAGCAGCACTACCCCACATATCACTTGTAGCGCTTCTGTGGATACTGTCCTATATGCTATTCCTATAAGAAGGAGATACAGTGTTTCCCAGATTCGCTTCTCTATACAGGGATCTTGGCTCATATTATACCTACATCAAAATTTGAATAGAGAAAGTTTTAGAGAAAACTAAGTGCATTCGATATTTGGTTTCAGATTTCCGATCGGTCAATTAGTTTTGAAAATATCGGCGAAAGATCTAAAGTGGCGGCTTTTGTTTTTTGCCAGTAAATCCAAAACTGCTGATTTGACAGCTATGAGAATGCGACATTATTGGGAGACTTTTTTAAGAGGAATAAAATGACGTGTATGACATGTCTCAATCGCCTTTTGTTTCCCCATAACCCGCCTCAACTTTCAATTTTCTTATGACAGTCATATTGGATTTTTCGATTTTTGGAAAGAGCGTAAAATTTCTAGTCTAGTGATGTCTCACAAGTGCATAAAAGATTTGAGTATTATCGAAATATCACACTTCGTAGTTGCCTGAGGAGGCCATGATTTATTTGTCGCAAAATATGAACAAGTATACTGTATCAAGTTAGGGTCAACGCATTTAGTGTAGCAAATGTGTTGAACGCATTGGATTTTCAATAGAACATGGATATGCTACATCGCGACTTTTTTGACAATTAGCGACTGTTTTTCGTACAATCCTGAGAAGTGTATTTCTGTTCATAGTTGATCAAATCAATCACGGTTTTTCCAAATTGTGTTTTATGAGGCTGCCGTCATTCGGGATACATCTCCAACTACCTTGACCTTGCTGAGGTTATGTCGGCATTTCTATGTGACCGCCAGTAGAGCGCTAACATGACTAACTTTTCTTCATTTGAATAGAGATATAGAGATTACCAAGGATTCTTGACGGGTTTCGACAATTTGTTTATAAGATTTATTATTTTAATTTGAAAAGCGTAGGTGGGTACTCGTTATCAAAACACAACTGTCATACTGAATTATTGAACGCCAGAGCCTGCTCACATGAAAAAAAAGATTTTGCTTATAAACCAATTTCCAGACAAATAAATCATGTACTTTCTAGAAAAGAACGCCATGACATAACTACGAAATGTGATATTTCGATGATACTTGGATCTTTTATGCACTTGTGGGACATCACCAGACTGGAAAATTTATTTTATTTTATTTTATAATAAATCCAATATGTCAGCCATAAGAAAAATGTAAGTTGAGGTGGGTTGCGGGAAAGCTAAAAACGATTGAGACGTCATACACGACATTCTCTTCATCTTTAAAAATTGTCCAGATAATGTCACATTTTGAAAGCTGTCGAATCAGCCGTATCGGATTTACTGGCAAAAAATGAAATCCACCATTTTTGGTTTTCCGCCGATATTTCCAAAATCAATAGACCGATAGTGAATCTGAAGCCGAACAAAATGCTCTACAAGGGTGAGGTAGGTTGAGGTACCTAGCACCACGCCAGGATGGCTAAAATAATTCTAACAGCAAAACCCGACTGTAGATTCTCGGCATCAAGTGGTATTGGATTACACTGGTAATTGAAACTGAGCAAATTTATCTTGTTTACATTTAGGCATGATTTGTCCGAGTCACACCTCTCTTTAACCAGTTGCATATCATGCGCTACTATGCTTGTTAGAATGTTTTGATCTCTATGACTTCACAAAATGAATGTGTCATCAGCGAATAGTGTGAATTGTCTTTGAATGTGAAGAGATGGCAAATCATTCATAGACAATAGTAACAAGATTGGCCCAAGTACGGATCCATGCGGTAAGCCATGTCCGCTGAGCTAAGGAGTTCATCGGCTTCAACCATCTGATTCTGTTGTCTCCCACTCAGATAAAAACGGAACCAAAACTTTTTGGCTTCTCTGAATCCATATTGTTTTTTTTAAGTATGCTATCATTAACGCAATAACAGCCTTAAAAAAATTGCAAAACACCTCAGTAGCTTGTCATCATTCACTGACAGAAACAAATACTCGAACAAATCAAGCATTGCATTTGTTGGAAAGCAGGCGGGCATGGATCATTCTCAGTAGTGTACTGAAATAGTGACTTTTTTTAAGTACAACAACAAATGATCTTTACATGACAACATTTTTAGCAGGGCCGAAACTGTTAATTGTGCAATTTGTCATTATGTCCAAAGTATGTTTCGTCACTTTTTCACACACCTACCTCGCCATATTTCCGGAACCAATTCAGATACCACGAAGATAAAGATATTGTGGGAGAAGGGAACTGGAGTAGTTCCATTAGTATGAAAAATTTGTTTTTTTTGCAGAACTGCGAAAAACTTTCACATTAACCTTTTTGCAGCATCATTTTCAGTAAGCGAGAAACTTTTTTGTTTCATGAAATTTTGCTATACTATCTGCGTACAAAACAAAGCCAAAGGTTCAAACAAGTTTTTTGAAAAACAAATCAAGATTCTTATAAGCTACATATATAGTTTCGTGTTCTTCAACTTTCAATTTCAACTTCAACACTCGGTATTATCAAAACAAAGCGTTTTCGGAATTTCATATGAAAAAATTACAATTTCTTATGTAGAATCACCTTATTCATTATTTAGGGGTTGCTCGTGGACACCCTGTATAGTAATAATATGTACGTACCTACTTACAGGTATTGTTTTGTCAACTTGTGTTTAAAATACACATGCTTACGTTTCATGTCATTAATATGTTCCATAGTTTAAACGTCCTCACTATATTTTTTATGGCACTATTGATACAATAGTCCAGTCCAAACGATGCCACTAGAAGATTCGCTTGAATTGTTGCAGTGACTGTAGATATGCAAACTGCAGTTACAGCCTACCTGAACCAAGAATGCTTATCAGATTTCGATGATTATTGATCTGAACCTATGATATATTATAATCTTTTGGAACTTTCATTTATATTGTTGGCTTTAGGACAAAACCAAGTGAACGCCCCCTTGATAACGCTATACTAATAGCCGGCTGGCAGTAGGCAGTTAGCACGCAACGCGCCTTGCGAAAACTTTCAACTTCAACTAACTATAACTCGAAAATTATATATGTCATCAGACACACTTTTTTGAACCTTTAATTATTTTCCGTACGCTGATAGTGTGGCAATTTTTTTAAAGTTTCTTGCTTCCTGAAAATAATTCTGAAAAAGATGTTTAAGAGAATGTTGATGTTGAGTTTTGCAAAAAAACCTTATTTTTCATACTAACGGAATTACCTTGGTCCGTTTCTTCCTCAGTTCCTTTATCGATTGGTTCCGGAGATATGGCGAGGTATGTGTGAGAAAGAAATGATACATATTTTTGACAGATTCATGACAAATTTCACAATAATTGAAAACTTCGACCCTGCTAAAAATATCTTATGTCCAGGGACTAGTCTATCATTTCATAAAACCATGCGGCTGTACCCTACAGAGAGAAATGTAATCATCCCCAGCTTCACAAACTTTTCCACTTATAAAATCCGGGTACGCATATGAGCACGAACGGAAATGAGGCAGTCGAAGGACGCATGAGCAAACGCATGTGGACGACCGAACGAGGCACGCAAATTTGCCGCGTACGCATATGAGCACGAACGCAAATGGGGAAGCCCGAGCACGAATCATTTGCATCGGGTCGAGGCCGATTGCATACAGGTTCCGCAGACGCATGAGGCATGTTCGCAACCGATCCATCATAGTAAGCGAGCATTTTTTTCTCACTTTGTGTCACTGGTTTGTTGAACCGCCTCAGCCTCGACATGAATTTTGTTTATGTTCCTTCCGGACCGAGCACGAACCAAGCATGTTCCTCACTTTGATGTACCGCCAAGTTTTGAATCGGTTCGAGGCCGAATGCATACGGGTTCTCGTGCCTCGTTGGGACATCCACACACGTATGCTCATGTTGCCTCGGGCTCCCTCATTTGCGTCCGTGCTCATATGCGTACGCGGCATAACTTGTATGCAACCGGCCACGATCCGATCCATAACTTGGCGGTAGATCAAAGTGAGGCAGATGCTATGTTCGTGCTCGATCTGGACAAAACAAAAACAAAATTCATGTGGAGGCTGAGGCAGTTCAACAAGAACCAGTCAAACAAGTGATTAAAAGTGGATAAAGAATGCTCGATGGAAATGATGGATCGGTACCAAACAACGCCTCATGCGTCTGCTATTCGAAAACTTGTAATGTATCTATTTTTACGAATCCTAGACGTATTGTTTGTCCTCGGGCTGCCTCATCTGCGTTCGTGCGCATATGCGTACCCAGCTTTAAGCATATAAGATTTAGAACGGAAGTTTCTAGGATTCTGATCGTTTTCTTCCTTGTAGATTGTAGATGGGTATAATGACCGCAAATTTTCAATAGCCTGGAAAAACTCCATTATCAAACGAGGTAATTGTTGATGGCTTCCACTAGCCACTGAGGCAACCAAAGTTTTATCACAACGTTTATTTTTTATGTTCTTGAAAATATATTGAAGACCACCATTTTGTACCTGGAACAAAACAAAAACGTCTTCTTATGCTTGCTACGCAGATGGAAGAGTGAATAAATAATACAGCAGAAATCATTTTTTATCCCTTTAGCAACATTACATCAGTAATAAATATCCAACTAAGTAGAATCCATATTAATTAATAGGGCTTGATTTAGCATTTTTTCCTCTTGATTTGTTTATCAAATTCCAATATTCTCTAGGTTTGTTTGATGCTTGACAAATTCCTCTTTCATATTGTCTTTTTTTGGCAACCTTCACATGCGTTCTATAGATTCTACAATAGATTCTGAAATACTCATGAAAAAGTCGGCTATTTGTGTATTTGTTCATGACCTGTGAGCATTTTAGATTCTGCGAAGACGTTCTGATTCCGGGTGTCATCAACAGATTTTTCCTTTTCCTCTTCATCTCACAGATTGGAGTTCTTTGGGGCCAGAATATGGGGACCTGTATACACAGTGTGTAAGTGAAAAGTCTTGGAATAGTCAATTATTTCGAAAATTATGCACGTTACCAATTAACTTCCAATATAGAAGTTGTAGGACTTGAAGAAATCTGTCAAACTCTAACTTTCGCAATCATACAGGGTGTCCCAGAAAGTCGTGGTAAACAAAATTTATTGTTTTTCTAATGTCACCACCGCTATCACAAATAATCAATTCAGAACCATTCAAATACATACCAAAAAGTTATGAGGGGTGACTGGAAAGTAAACGTTGATAATCCAGGGGCACATACTCAACATGAAAATAAGCTGAACATGTTTCGGCTCATTTCCATATGAAGTACCCTTCATTATTGAAGGGTTATTCAACTGAACTGAACTTTTGAGTTACCCTGTATAAACAAAAGGAACAGAGAAATTACTCACATCTTATCTGTGGAAACTTGGCCCGAAATTGTTTGCAGTCATAGTGTTAGCCGTTAGTGGGTGGATAATTATTCATATTATCAAAACCTGCTCTCATTCAAGAGCCTGATAAGTTCAAAACGAACAATCTACTCAGAATATTTTTTCCCTACCTTTTTATTCTCGATTCGTCTTTTCACGTTCAATTTAAAATATTTTCCATACACATAAATAGCAGTCGAATCATGCAATCTGCATACCTTGGCGACCCCTTATTGAATAATAAAATTCTTTTGATCGTAATTTGCCATTATCTGTCGATGTATCGGGGCTCATTTCGCCCGCTCTTCAATGTTATTGTGTAATATTAAAGATATAATTTGAAATTTTATTGAATTCCGCGACGTAATGCGCATTTTCCCTCCATGAGCCCGGCCTTACCTTATTGGTATTTTGGCATATTTATAAATTGACAAGGGGTGAATTTTTTTGTACTGAAGGTCTGTACGGATTGCATGGAAATGCGGACTGTTGTGTGTATATAGAACTTTGAACGTTAGAGAACCAGATATATTTTTAACCACGAGTTGAATAAAAATATGTATTATGACTAGAACACTTTATTTCGTAGAAAGTGGCTGGGAAATCAAAACATATTTGTACCTTGTCAACAGTTGAGTGTCAGACAGATCGTCCAAAAAAAGTAGGTATTGAAACTGTATTGTATCCTGATAATTTTAATGTCAGTTTTGAGTATCAGATAATAATTTTTTTCAAGGATTTGGGTTTTTGTTGCCAGATTGTCGACAGTAAGGATCAACAATCCGGATTGTTAAGAATTATTAAGAAGAAAATATAATTTATGCACCAATCGAATATCATGAGACTTAGTTTCAGTGGTTATAGACATTGCTAAGGTTGTTTTATATCTATGTGTGTTTTGTTTTATAATAGTACCTATATCAATACAATATTTTCATCTGGAAAAGAGGTGAAAAGTGATCTATGCTTTTTGATTAAGCAAAATCGTGGTTTAGTTGATATTTGTCATGTCAGATGTTGACGCTTTGATGGAACAATTGCCTGTGCAACGGTGCCAAGGTAATTTACTTATTGATAATATCCTTGAACAGTTCTTATGTGAGTATATTTAAAATATCAAAATATTATCAAGAATAATATTTCTAAACCGACAGGGTGATCCAAATTCGAGTGTAAGCATGGATATCTCGAATCAAAGCCATTTTACGAAAAATATAAATAATAATACCACACAAGTACAACTTATTTGATATGTGATGAACTTTAAAAGTACGAACAATTTTTACTGAAACAAACGATTGATTTGTGATCTGAAACCAGGCAGGCTATAACCGAACGGATCTTAGTCATTCACATTAAACATACGACACATTTTGGTTATGAGGTTGTGATGTGAAATTTCAATCTCATAAAATGCCGCTTCGACACTTGGAAAATTCCGAAGTCTTCCGGAGATATCTGACAATAACCGATTTTCTCGAAATCCTTTTTTATTTTGTTCTGAATTAATTTCAAAAAATAATTGAAAACTAATGACTCATTTTCATGAACTTTTGTTTGCCCTTGAATATAGCGTGGTCGAAATTGAGATTCGACGTACGTTTCTAAACTTTTATTTTCAACCCAAATTTTTAATTCATTTTTGAAAATCTCTCTGCTTCCTGAAAATAATGATAGGTCATTTTGAAAGAATGCAGAAAGTGAATGATACGAAAGTTATCAAAATCCAAAGTTGTTTATCCTTTCAGAACGCGTCGCGCGGATCTTAGTCATGGTAACAATAATAACTATTGACATGAATACAGAAGCTTCAAGCTCTATGTTTGGAAAAAGTAAAAAAAAGAAGAAACGATTCTTGGAGAGACTCGGTGCAAAAGAAGGTCGATTTTAAACAGATCGGGTACTAACCTTCAGAGCCAACTCTTCACTGCTGGGCTTACTTGCCAGCGCCAGCGTCTGAAGTTGCTCACACAACACATCATGTACAGAAATCCAAAATAATTTCTCCTTTCTCTGGTCAATTTGGGTAAGTCCTAACATGATAAGAATGAACCAAATCCAAGCGTTTTGTTTGGGTTAAGTTAGTTTTTTTGGTACTTGTCAATTCTGATATTCTTTGATGTATTGGGGAATGGAGGAAGGTGGTAAATACAAAGCATCGAGGCCATATAGCGGGTGCATTGTGCACCTCCAAGACGAATGTCCAAGAGAAGATGAGGTTGCTCTCTTGAACCATCGTCGTCAAGCCTTAGCAAGTCAACTTGAGCGACAACGTAGTCCAAGGGCCTCTGACTTCTCCTGTATACCGCAGTTCTAAGGTACTGATTGATAACATAACCTGGTTTAAGTATGGAACTTACAGGATCCAATAATTTAGGCTAATCATTACCTTTTTGACTGACAATAATCAATAAAACAACAGCCTTCTCAGTTTCATTAGACATCGAGGGCGCCGCTAAACATTCGAACAGAAAATAACTTCTGCCTACCGTTGGAATCGAACCCACGGCCATCAGAGCTCTACTCTGACGTCTTAGGCGCTCGACCTAGAAGTCCTCTACTTAGTTTTGCAATAGCAACACTAGGTTCTGCACCCTTTTTCTTATTCATCCATGACAAAATCAAATGAAATTGCATCGCACTACCTTCTATATGAATATAGTTGTATCTGGAAAAAAGCTTTAATAGAATATACATCAGATAAAAAGAATAGTTTAGTAGATATGCTCTGTAGTTTTGTGGCGCATTCATGATCCACCTGATTTTTTGGGTATTTCGCCACACCCCATTGAAAAACAATCAAACTAGAGTTAATATACCGGATCTTCTATATCACCTGAAAAAAAATTCTATTAGAAAACAATAAAACCTAACAATGTCAAACGTTTCAGAAGCGAATCTGCTTCCGTCGTCAGCAAAAATAATTTGTGATAATGACGATTTTGAGTCCGAAAAAGATTTCATAAGAGATATTTTGTCAAAAAATAATTATCCCCTAAATTTTATTAAAAAGTGTTTTGATAGTTTTGAACAACCTAGACAAGGAGATCAGAATATACCTATAACTGATTCAATTTTTCCATACATACCTGGAATTTCTCATAAACTGAAACGTTTAGGTCAAACATACCGTCCGTCAAATATACGGATCATTTTCAAAACTAATAACACACTTCGCTCTAATTTAACAAATACTAGACCTGATAATATTAACGAGTCCACTAAAAATGTAATTTATAAAATTCCTTGTGAATGTAATAAATTTTATATTGGAGAGACCTCACGACCCTTAAAAAAGAGAATTGAAGAACATAAATCATACATGAAAAAAAAAGGGAATTTCATAGATCGGGAATTTGTCAACACGCATTTGATAATAATCATAGAATAAATTGGGATAATTCAAAAATCTTAACAAAAGAACCATGTTCTAAAAAACGTAAACTTGAAGAAAGTGCATATATAATGTTAAATTCTAACAAATGTGTAGCAACTTGCTCTGTAAATCTAAGTAATACATGGTAACCTCTATTAAGAAATTGATCATAGCCCCAAAAAATGAATTTTAAATACTGAACATATATAAAGTTAATCAATCAACACCAACCACTTCAATGTCAGTAGAAGTGACATTTTGTGCCAAAAACACTGAAAACACAATTTTTACTGCGAAATCACAAAAAAACGAGGACTAATTTTTGAATTTGAATTAATTGTTTCTTTTTTAGGTTCCACTGACGACGGAATCAGATTCGCTTCTGAAACGTTTGATATTGTTAGGTTTTATTGTTAACTAATAGAATTTTTTTCAGGTAATTTAGAAGATCCGGTATATTAACACTAGTTTGATTGTTTTTTGATAGGGTGTGGCGAAATACCCAAAAAATCAGGTAAATAAAGAATAGTTTGATGGCCCACATTTTGAATCTAGAGAGATATGAACTATAGAGACCAGCAACGCTTTTTCTGCACTTACAGTTCTCAGAAAAAATGCCTGACGACAATATTATAGACTTTTTTCTCTCAGAAATTATAACTTTACTGAAAAATACGGATGATCAGAAAGGTAAAAAAAGTCTATACATAGTCTTTTTGCTGTCACGATTCATATGAGCAAATATTTCAAAATCAGATAAGCTCATGAATATCTTTGTAGTCAAATGTTATGTAAATTGATTTGCACTCTCGAGTCATAGCTTGAATAATTCCATAATATTTTTCTGTACCTACTCTGCAACATAATCTCATGATAATTCTACTTGAGTAAACCCTCATGACCAAGGCATTTGTTTGAGCAGCCAAAACTTTGATGCAGCGCCATCTATCATGTACACGCAACAATCATACGAGCTGGATGAGATTCAACTGTTTGGTGATAATTAGGCTTGTCCTTAACATAAAGGGGTGTCTTAGACAGATTACCTGCGAAAATGAGCATGTCCTGTGGATACATACGCTTTTGATATATCGCGGCTCTGCCAGAGAGAAATCCTATACTCTAATCTGTTGTTTGTCGTGGCAAGTTGCAAATAGCCTAGATCCTAATTATATAACCAAGAAGTTTACTGGGGTCTGGGCCTTCTCATTTTTTCAATTCAAGTATATTTTTTCCAGAAAATATACTTGATAGTTCATAGGTACAGATCAATTTACATGTTCCTTTGATACTACGAATACTTCATGATGATACGAACAAGACATTTTCTTTCTTGTAGAAATGCTCAAGTATCACTCTGTCTCTGTGTTCATCATGCACGTGATAAATGTCTGGAGAACACTTTCCTCTGCGTTTTTGACCCTCTATCATAATCCCTACATATATTTTTATCTCTTCACATCGCTTCATGATGCTAGTGATAATGATTGGGAGGAAGTGGCTGCAACCATCCATGCTCATCCCTTCAAGGGTGGGTGTATTCCACAAATATGGGAAGATAAACCTAGTACGATGCCTTTGCGAAGTTTAGTAGGTACTTCAAGTGGACTTCTCTTAGTTTCAGCAGTGTCATGATTCTTTCCTCATTTGTCTCATCCGAAGGACTGGACATTCCACGTCAGGACGTGAACTACGGTCTACTCATCCTTTTAGCATCAACTGCAGTTGGAGTCTGTGGAAGTGACCTTTCTTTTTCTATCAAGAAGACTCTTCGCCTTGCCTATGCCCATTGCTTTTGAAATACCCACAAAAGGCTCGTGCCCTATAGGCCTTTTTGATGAACTCCCAGGTCGGTTAGCCCAAGTGTTCCCCTTCATGCCCCAGTAGTCTGAGACCCATACTTCCCTAACTTTAGTGATGGACATCTAAACACTAACCTTGAAGGTCACTATAAGCATCGATATTTCTCCTGAACAACTTGAGAAAAAATGAAAGTCCAAATTTAAACCAGATGTGCCATGGACGAGCCTTCGACAAGCTAAAAGAACAACATTAAACTCTTTCACGGAGCAAAATTCATAAGCTGGCATGAAGCACCAATACTAAGACAAATCAAGGAGCCGAATCAACTAACCGTTCCGGTACTGCTGTTGCGGTGTACTCATATATCTACGCTCAAGCACCGATAGATGTTTCGCAAGGCGACGGAGCTGGCGTGGTTAAGGCTCCTAGGAGACAAGGCGAGCTTCGTACGTTTTTGAATTTGCCAAAAGGAGATGCGAAAAGGTGACTGTGCGATACGGGAATAGGCGGTAGGTTGTCAGTATCCTCTCCTATCTCCTTATAGCCTAATCCTGGGCAGTCCAATCGCTGAAGTCGTTCTTTGTCATATATGTACATAGAATGAAAAACTTCTCCATCTCTTCATAAAATTTGATATTAAAATCTGCATCAACAACCTATAAAACAGGTACCAAGCAAGAAGCGCTACGCGAGGTTAGCTTTCCCAAAATAATCGAGAAGTGCAGATGCATCGTGGCAAAGGCGCCGCCTTTCGCCACTTCTATGTGAATTGAGCCTTATGATTCCTCTCACTCGCAGACTCTGAGTCACTTACAAAGTGCCATGGCAAGGGGCAAAATAGTGAAAAATTTGCCCAGTGAACTACCATTTGCCTCTACCAGCAACCGTCATCTGACAAATGTCGAGATTCGATTGAGAAAAATGTTATCCGTCTCGATAATCCATAACGTGGATTTAGAGAAAAGGATCATTCTGTTACTAACCTATAGGCATTCACCATCTGCCCAGGTCTACGTTGGTCCTATGTTGGCGTGAATGTTTATTTTGAGAAAGGGTTAGGTTGGGTGAGTTTTGTGAAAAATCAAAAATAATCTTCACGTTTTGAGATAATGCGTCAAACAGACAAGTTTTATGCATTGGAGGTCCCAGGCACATGAAATACGCTGAAATGATAATAATTAACACTGTTTACCTCACATTGAAAGTTTACCAAACATTATTATTCGTCAAAGTCTTTTCAATAAAATTCCGCTACAAGCGTCAATATGTCTACATTGATGGAAAATCACGCATACAAACGGGGATGTTTTTGCTTAAATTTGATAAAGTTGATATAATGGAAATCAGTGACTGATAGACGAACAAGACAGATGTTATAACGGCTAAAGCGAATAGGTGTAGGATGTAGAACATCGGATAAATTTAATTAACAGACAATGACATCAGCAGCTCGTCTTACACATACTTTGCGATAACTCGAGTTGGCAGTTGGATTGGAAGTCGATGCTTCAAGTTAATTTGCGTCTAATAACTTTGATATAGCAGCTTTCGTGCCTTCGCCCCGCTAATCTTTAGAGTGTCGAGTGACATGACATTCTTGTAAATTTAATAATGAAAGAGATTTCAAGTTTGGTATTAGTTATAGGACTATCGCAGAATACGTTGAAAGGACGAAGCATATTAAAACAATTATTGGAATTACTTTGAATGAAATTAACAAGTTGAACATTTTTTCTCGTATGTAAAGTATGCCATATTTGATATATTATGTGCGCGAAATATTTTGCATTTGCTATACACAGGGTGTTTCATTAATAATTCACATTACTAACTAGTTGAATATTATGATTTTTTTAATAAAAGTATGGCGCAATGAAATATTGTATGACTTCTAGCAGTGTATCTTTGTCATGATTCCAATATCTTATGTATTGATTATTTCAAATCCGAACATCTCGGAAATGGTTGCTCGTTGCGACTTTTACCAAATATACTTTTTTGGTGTAGAAATATCAAATAAATCGGAGACAAGTGAAAATGAGTTTAGGTGGTGGCCTCTTTAAATTGGAGGCATAGATAGATCACATTTTTTTAGCTATGATAGGAAGCATTCTCGAACACATTTTCATAAGAACTTAAACACTTTTTATATTTATATTTGTGCACATCTGGTAATCACCGGCAACATTTTCAATGGCAGTGGATGCGGAGAAATTATGTATACTTCTATTCTTTTCATTTTTATGTTTTATTTTTATCATCTCTATAAGAGCATAAAACGAATTGGAAATGCATGTAGGCAACCGAAAAATTCAACTTTACTTGTTGTTGTCTCTTCCATAATCACAAAAAAAACACAAGTTCACGGTCAAAACAATTAGGGTGAATTGAAATATATAAAAATTGCAAACGAAGGGAGCTCTCAATTATTATGGATAGAAGGTTATCATTTCTCATCTTGACGAATCACCATTTAACCAGTTTTGTGTTTTGTTTAAAACCTCCAGCTTTGAAAATATTTGGACGTGAATTACGATATCTTATAGAGGCGTGACATCCATGTTTCTTTTCTTTATATTTCACCCATGGATAACACCAAAGGAGTTAAACTGTTACGTTATTTATGTTCCGCTTATGTCAAATGCACGAAAAAGTATTGTTTCTAAAATGAGTTTCATATTTGGTAAATAATCAAAAGAAGTACATTTATATTAATTTGTGATCATTTTCACTATTGCGAGTTTTTTATTAATATTGAGCTGAAGGTTCAATGACCGGTTAGTTCATCAAAACAAAATAGGTTTATTCCAGAGTATTACAAGTTCATATCTTGGAGTATATTAAGGCGGGCCGTAATCCCAGAAAGCTCCGTCATTATTGATGAAATATTGCCACGATTTACTTACGAGGTGCAATAAATGGCCCGATAACGAGTTTCGAAATCTGAATGCCAGAGGCGTTCGTCAGAGAGTTACCATTGAAATGTCTTCAGAAGGATAAGGGAATCGGAGTCAGATTTGATATGGGTATCCTTCTCTTGAGAAAAAAAATCGAAGATCATACTTGACCATTCGCTTTGGGATATACGCTTCAATTTGAAGTCTATTTCAACTGAACTATTGGTTTTATGAATCATCTCGATTGAACATTGAAGTTTATTATTTTGACAAAACAAATTCACATTTAGTTTGAACGGATAAAATCTCGGACGGAATTCTATGATCTCAATGATTTTCTCAAGTATCGATTGGGTGATAGTAGAATATCCCTGATGTTATATTCGAATTCTGCTCATTTTAGATGCTCTTCATGTATTTTAAACATAGTTTTAGTTCTTGAGGAAAACGGATCAATAATTATTATTGTTGTTATGCGAATTGAACTGATGTTAATGAACTCATCAGAAAATCTGTCAAGTCAAATTGATCTCGAAGTGTTTCGAGAGTCTGAAGACGCCAATAAACTGTACCTTTGTGTGGAGGAAAAGCGGAGTTTAATTGATGAGCTGATATTTTCATAACCCTTCTTGGAGCACTGAATCAGGAGATCTTTATCACAACTATCACAAGACTTATCTAGACGGATCTAACTCTTTTTAAAACCTCTCCGCTACTGAATCTTTCGAAAGGACGTTAATGCAAACGGCTCATCGAGTTCCACAATGGGTCCATTGATGAGTGCCGATAAATCAGGGATCTATGCAAAATCCACCCCAACGTGGGGCGCCCCCGCGAACCTGAATATGCCGAGAAGAGAATCGTTCTGTGAGTAATAAATTACATAATTTTTTTGACATCACTCACCCAAACATGAATATTCATAAATATTTATGATTTATCAATTTCTGAACGTCGGATTTATTTCGCTATAGCTTGGAATACAATTTCTCCCTATAAGAAGAGTGTTATTGTGTACAACTCTAGATCCATATGCGATTATTTCATCGTGTTTTTTTTTTCTAGATACATTTTATTCAAGAGTTGACATCGCATGTCTAAAACTGAACAATATACACACGTGAAAATAGTTAGAAGGCATAATGCGAATAACTTCAAATGATTGACATCATCAAAGGCAAAGATGGTTTCAGGTTTATTTTGCGCCTGTATGCAATTTTTCCTTTAGGAGGGCTGTCAGAAAACTTTGGAATAAGCAATGTTTGATAATGGCGCAACCGGCTGTCTCTCATTCTCTCCGAACAAATACTAATCCCCGCATACATATGACGTATCCGCGAATATACACAAACGAACTTCAGAATTTTAAATGGCCCGTCAAATGGAGAACTGATTCTTTATTGTCTGGATTCTAGTTTTGTGCGAGTTCGGTATTCCGGTCCAGCGATCACGTACATTACATACGAACTGTCCCTCATGCCCATCTTTTCTTATTTTTCTTTATCTGACAAGCTCTGCATAATCGTGAAATGCGAAATGGATTTATTTTTCTCGATCTTCATGTCATTTTATGCCTGGATATAAGTCGACAAACAGAAGATAGTGAGTTTCAGCACTCATGGAATCATCATTATCTTGAATAGGTGAAAAATGTTTCATGTTGGTTTTTGTTATTCTGGATAAATAAGTATCAAAAAAAACTTAGCAAAAAGGTTCACGTTTGTAGGAGTACTACCCCAGATTGTTAAAATCATAATAATCATGTTTGATGTTGGGCGCAAATGAACGAATCAAATATTAATGTTTGGTTTACCTCTATTTCTAGGACCAACAGGAAGATTTGAAGGAACTATGCAGTGTGTCCCAGATTCGGTTCTCTATACAGGGATCTTGGCTCCTATTATACCTACAGCAAAGGTTGAATGGAGAAAGTTTTAGAGGAAACTTAGTGCATTCGATATTTGGTTCCAGATTTGCGATCGATCGATTGGTTTTGGAAATATCGGCGAAAAACCGAAAATGGCGGATTTTGTTTTTTGCCAGTAAATCCGAAACGACAGCTATGAAAATGTGACATTATCGGGACACTTTTTCAAGACGAATAAAATGGTGTGTATGACATGTGAGTCTTTTGTTTTCCCGCAACCCACCTCAACTTTCATTTTTCTTATACGGCCACCATATTGGATTTTTCGATTTTTGGAAAGAGTGTAACATTTCCAGTCTAGTGATGACTCACAAGTGCATAAAAGATTCAAGTATCTTCGGAATATCACATTTCGTAGTTAGGACTCAATCTTTTCCAAGGAGGCCATGATTTATTTGACAGAAAACTGGTTTATAAGCAGAATCCCAGGAGGCTCTGATATGTCGTTCAATAATTCTGCCAAAAGATGGCGTTGTGGTCTATAACACCCCGCAAATAATAATTCAGTATGAAAGTTGTGTTAACGTAAATAGAAGTACGCTTCTCTGTCATTAAAATAATAAAATTTGATCAAATTAACAACCATTTTTCTGAATTGGGTTTTATGAGGCTGCCGTCGTTCGGGGTACATCTCCAAATACCTTGCTGAGGTAATGTGGGCATTTCTCTGTGACTGCAAGTACAGCGCTAACATATACAACTTTTCTTCATTCGAATAGGGAATACCGGGCATTTTTAATAGGTTTAGACACTTTGTTTATTATGATTTATTATTTTAATGACAGAGAAGCGTACTACTATTTACGTAAACACAACTTTCATACTGAATTATTATTTGAGGGGTGTTATAGACCACAACGCCATCTTTCGGCATAATTATTGAACGACATTCAGAGCCTCCTTGGATTTTGCTTATAAACCAGTTTTCTGTCAAATAAATCATGGCCTCCTTAGAAAAGATTGAGTCCTAACTACGAAATGTGATATTCCGAAGACACTTAAATCTTTTATGCACTTGTGAGACATCACTAGACTGGAATTTTTTTTCCAAAAATCGAAAAATCTAATATGGCGGCCATAAGAAAAATGAAAGTTGAGGTGGGTTGCGGATAAACAAAAGACGATTGAGACATGTCATACACACCATTTTATTCGTCTTAAAAAAGTGTCCAGATAGTGTCACATTTTCATAGCTGTCCAATAGGGGGATATTTTATTTTTGTTTTTTTTTCAGTGAATTCTTTGATGCATACTAATGCCAAAAACAATTTTTTCAATTTTTTTTATCCATATTTATTCTAGAAAACTCAATTAATATCTGCTAATTTTCTAACGGTTTTATTCAAAATACTCTCAGGGAAACTACGTCACCGACACGTGATCCTGATCAACAAATGAAACGACTGATGACGCCCCATTCAGGTTGTGAAATTAGCGTAGCATTTTATTCAGCTCTATAGCGCATCCGACAATGAAATCACTCGTACACCCAAGTCTATCAGTTAAATTGCGAACGAGCTGAAAACGCCGCATCATGTGGGTAACCTCACTTTGTTTTTATTGTTTACATGCATCCGGTATTTGGGATTTGGGTACTGTTACTTGTTACTGTTATTATTGTTTCTAAACATATTCCAATACACACACAAATCATGGAATGTCCATTTCAACCTGTCCAAGTTCTCCATCGGGTGCTTCAAAACTTTGGAGACGAAAAAGCCATTTGAGAAGCCTCGATTCAATGAAATATCCTGGAAAGCACTTTGTGTAGTATACAGGTGCAAATGGACCTTTTCTTATGTTAAAATATTGTAGCCTCATCCTTTCTGAACATTTTGTTGTCTGAAGTGACTTAATAAGTGTTTTTTCGAAGAAGTTATGAAGCTTTTTATTGGGGTATGTTTATGAATTTTGGACAATAAAAGACAATAATGAGTGTTAACTTTTTATTGTCACGCAATATACAGGGTGTCTCACGGTCTATGGTACCTTAGACAATTACGGAAAACAAGACATAGGATCGATCTGAAAATTTGGCTCAGCACATAATCGAGTATGATCTATATTTTAAAAATATTTTCAGTTCTGCAGTGTTGCCGCTTCTACCCAAAAGTCGTAGCAACTTTCTTATTTCAAATGGACCACCCTGTATATTATTATTTTTTTGGATTCCTTGACTGATTCTAATTACTTTTGCTTGATATACTCCTATACCTATCGGCAGCGGTTCTCGAGATATAAATTAATTTATAATATTTTTGTCGTAAAACACATCATTTTGATTTTCCATTTGATTTTGAGCAAAAGAGGTTATTTGAGTTTTTCTTCTTTGATGCGTCGTTTTCCGGATAAAAAATTATGATAAAAAAAAATCACATATTTCAAGTTCTATACAAAATGGTTAATCTAAGTATTTCATCACAACTGCTCAAAGCGTTGCGCTTGTTGCTTGAAAAAAAAACACAACTCTTGAAAATTTATCAAAATCGCTTGAGACGTTCCGAAGTTACAGACAAAAAATCGAAATTATTATTCTTATTATTATTATTTTCTTAACGAGACTTTTGCGGACACATGTTCATTTGCAAAAAGTGATCAACCTAGCATTCTTTATTCAACATGTCAAAATGTGCAGGTTTTTCGGACTCACCCTGTATAATATCCTGAATATTATACAGCGTAAGCGATTGATCTAGAAAATAAATAGTTGGCTCTATTATTTTATAGACCACATGCTTGACTATAAATTCTCCAGTGAAATGTTTGTTTGTCATCACTCGGGATATCGAAGAATTTCTTCAGTCTACTACAAAGCGAAGAACTATCAAGAAAGGTGAATGAGTGAAGGTAAGAGGTAATTGATTATTATTTTTGCAGCAATCTTTTGTGAATGTCTCACAGGTATTCTTTTGAAAGTATGAAAGACCACGGCTCCGTATATGATCCTCGGTCTGATCACGGCTCGATAAAGCCAGTGAACGACGTGTGGTTTTAGGCCCCACCGCCTACCCACCGCTCGGCGCAGCAGCCACCTTGTGGCTATGTCCTTTTTAAATGTCCTTTTAATATGAGGTATCCACGTTAACTTACTTTCCAAGACCACCCGGGTTACTTGACCTCCTGTTTTAGAGCCAGCGGCATCTTATACAGAATGGGTGGCTTGAACTTCTTGAGATCCCTCCTGTTTGTGAGAAGGATTAGCTCCGTCTTTGTGGGATTCACCCATCTCTTTACACCATACCTCCAGCATTTGACACGCTGACCTCACACGCCCACAGACGATTCCGAGATGTTTACCTCTCACAAGGATTAGGCCACAATCGGACTAGGCCTGCGCATAGAAGCTCTCCTTGTCTGGAGACTGTCCATCAGTCACCATAGCCTGGTTGAGAGGTAGCTGCCCTGGACCCGTATTCTTGAATATTTGCAAGGAGAACTCTTGCGGGAAGTGGGAGTGATTCACCGTCATACGGTGATTCTAATATTCTTGAAAATTTGCCGGGTGATTTGGAGCTTCCCGGAAAGTTTCAGCTCACCACCTTATACACAAGGGAAAATGAGCTCCCACTAGTTTCCAACGTCACAATCTGATTATTAAACTTTGTTGTTGAAGTCGATTTTGTGTGCTGTTTATATAATGGATGTGCCCACTCAGTGCCCACTCAATGGATTCGTCGGTGACGGTCTTATTCGCCTTATCCCAGTCAGCCATGAGAATAGGGGGCAGCTAGAGAGGAGATGGTACTTTCTCCCGGAAAGTGAGTTTGGAGACGTAGATGTAGTGATCCCTCCTTATTGACAGTCCATGTACCATTTTCCCTTTTCAACAGCCCTATCTCTGTTGTTCCCTTTGAGACTAGTAGTTTCATGAGTCTCACCGACTCTGAGAAAGATTCGATCTCCCCGCAGAATCCACGCCATGCAAACCTCTTGCTACTTCTCACCTCTGATTTGAATTTCCTCCGGGCTTCAACGAAGATGTTCCATTCGAGCTGTCCTCCTCCCTTGGGAGCTCGGTGGTGCGACCTCATGTCGTCCTTTTAAAGCCGCTCCAGAGTATCGTTCCACAATGGAACTTTTTTGGTTCCCGCCTTATGGTGACGGTGGCCTTCACCGGGGAGGAGCGTCAGGGGTAGAGGAGCGTCAGCGGCACGGTATGCCCTGAAGGATTGGCCTTCCCTGACTAGTTGCGGCCAGTCCATCACCAGCCAGTCTTGCGAGGCCTCCTCTTACGCCGTGACCAGGAACCAGCCATTTTCCTGTAGCCCAGAGTTGCGAAAGCGAAGTTCGCGACCTCGGGAGTCCTGTGAGGAACCCGCCATGGTCAACCTCATCTTCTCGATGAGGTGACTCCTTATTGCTGCCGCTTCCTCTGGGTGCACTGTGAAGTCCCCCTCGGAGAGGATGGCCACCTCATTAGCCCTCCCGACTGCCGAGCGATAAGAGCCAGAAGAGGGGCCCTCAGCAGACGCCGGCGCTGACCTCGGGCAATTCCTCAGACGAGGTGACCTACCCGACTGATCGCCGCGGCTGGCCGCCGAAGAAGCAACCTCTCTGGGTCTCTTCGATCTTCTGTCGGGCGTGGACTCATCACTCCTGATTCTCTTCTTCCCATCTGCCGGGACCCGGGGTGGAGTGGGCTCTGGGTCTTCACTGGTGGATGCTGGGCTGTCCGGAAGCCCAGCACCCCTCCGAAGTGCCGGACGCCATGGAGCTGCTGCTGCCGTAGGTCCCCGGTAGTTCAGCTTGCTCAATCTTGGAACCGCTTGCCGAGACGACTGAAGATTCCTTTTTCATGGATGAGGTCACATCCATTTCAGTGGCGTTTGGACTCTTGGGGCCAGGATTGCCCTCAGAACTATTGATTGTCGATTTTTTATCTAAAAAAGAGTTATTGTCGTTTTCCATGATGAAGGTGGGGGAGGGGTTTTTCGTAAGTATGTTTATTCCCATGAGGGTAGTGTCAATTGATGGTTAGATGTGGTCTGGTCTTGATGTCATGTTAGAGCTCGCTTTCCCCACCGCTCCAACCTCGAAGTCCGGCAGCCGCGGTTGTATGTTGTATCACCTCCAACTCGAGCAGCACGGTCCTGACCAGGCGCCACCTGGCACCACTACACAAGAGTTGAGAGTGGGCCCCAGTACTAACAACGGCGGCCAAGGGAAATTGCCGTAGGACCCTAGTTGTTACGCCGCTACTTACTGGATTGGCATCACTGGGATTTCGCCTCATTGACTAAGGAGAGGCGCGGCTTCAGTCCTCGAGCTCCCACATGACATTTCTGTCTCCCTTCTTCTTTCCAGGGCTTGAGATCAGCTACGTAATGGCTTCAAGGCCGCGTGATGTTTGGTGAAGACACCTAGCAACACAAACACCACGCGGTCATACACCCTTACCTAGGCGAAGTTTGTGAATTATCATACCGGAAGACATGGAATCACGTTTTTCAAAAATCACCTTGTATGTTACTGATGATCCTGAAACAGCCTCAAAGGTCTTAAGTTTCATCTATGATGGTCATCCTAATCATTTCACATCCCCACATCAAAGATTTCTTTAAAAATATGCTAATTCGTTAGTGTTGCCGAAAAACATGATTTGGAATCCTCATTTATACATAGTTGAATCAATTTCTTATCGATTCTAGCGGAGACCTTTTCAACATTCATGACAATACTATAATTCGATAAATTAATACTGGATCGTTATCAATGATGTGGTTTGTAGTCTTTAGTACTCATATGGCCATGATGACTTTCTTTCTATCTTTTTTTTGGGAAATAATTTCCAATCAAAACCTTTTTTCAATTGTTGGACCAAACTCGAAGGTTCTAAGCTAAAATCGCGCGATTCTAATAGGTCAGATTTCACGGATCTAAGTTTGTATGAACAAGATAACAACAAATATCCTATATGGGGTCGTCTACTCGTTTATATCATCTCCAGGAATTATCCCTTTTAGAAATCTTGATATTCACACCACTTCTGGCACTCTTAATCTCAGATATAAGTTTTATGTACTTTACCACCAATACAGGAGGGCATAAGCTAAATTGGATGTGACTTTCTAACTTTACCCTAGATTGCAAGAAATGAATAAGAATTTTATTCGCTTGCACTGTTCAAGCAACAAACATATGATTATTTCTATTGTATCTATCTTGATCAACCAATCCATTTGACGTGAAGGTGTGCCAATAGAGAAATTTGTTAGGTAGTCCCTGATGAGACATAATGAGAAAAAAACATAACGCCGCATAATATTAAATCAGACCAGCCCAATCCACGGGGATTGGAAAAATCATTACCAGGCCTATTATTAACATACCAGTTATACAGAAAACATGATAAGTAATGGAATGGCATGAAGGATGGACGCGGTTGCATGATAGCTTGACATTTTTCAGTTTATTTTAGCACCAGGTACGTCGTGATTGTCAATAATTAATCAACTCAATGAATGAAGTAGCATGAGTGATATGCTATTGTGCTATCAGATCAACAAAAATTTTGTTTCACCTACCCGATTTTTTTCGAAATAAGTTGCCGTAACCTTCTTTCATATCATGTATTCGTGATGGTTGGGAAGTTCTCCCAAAAGAAAAAACGTCTTTCGAAAATGCTTATCTGTACCTGCATGGATTGTATTTATAAAATCTTCACAAAAGTCCGTCACACATTTTCCTAAGATCGGAATAAGCTGATTTAAGGAAACTCACCTCGATAAAAAGGTCCTTAATTTGTACGCCTCACTTCTGAACCTTTTTCCTGTTTGGTTTTCCTAGTAAATTTTCACGCCAGCGAAAAAAAGAGTCAAGTTATGAAATTGAGATCAGCTTTGAACAGTGAAGATCTCCACACAATGATAAGTCTATTAACAGGTCATGAATCTGAGAGGTAACTTCCACGAGCAGAGTAAAACCAGAAAGCATTCTGGTGAGAGTAATCACAGGCCACTGTGATATCGGAACAACTTCGAATGTGAGGTCTATGGGGACCAATGATCCCTGCAAGGACTGCATCGGGGAGGATGAAACTATAGAACTTCTTCTATGCCACTGCTAAAATTTTAAAGAAAAGATCCTCATGAATATACGAAAAAACTACCTTGAAGACTCAAAAGAAGCGGAAAACATAGACATCGTGCAGAACAAAGAAATAAAAGTGATCAAGGTACCACCTCTCAAAAAAGGGAACACAATGGGTCATTCGGCCGTCAATGCAAAGCAGAATTCGTAGTTTAGGGCAAACCCTTTTAACCTAACCTCAAGATAGATCAACCAGAATTCTTCAGATAAATGACATTTACAAACATTTTGATTCGTTTTTTATGGTTTTCAATGGAAGAAGAATATATCTGAGGAAAAGAACATTTGAACTTCAATACTCCTGGAAACCGAATAGTAAAAATTCATCACTATCGGTGAACTGATATGTACTTAAAAGTACAGGTTGTTATAAGAATGCATATTGCCGTATCTCGGTAACTATTCGCTGTGAAGACTGTGCGGTGTTATTACCAAAGTATACAAAAGAAGACCGTGGAAAATATTTTCAGAAATCCAAGATGGTCACCAGGTGGCGCAACCGTCATCTTACACCTTGAAAGTGACTTTTCAGTGTAGTCCACCAAGTAAATGTATCAAAAAAGATAAGTATGCTTTGTAAAAATAAGCGAGTAATTTGTTCAAAACTTTTTGACGTAGGTTCATCATTGCACGAAAAAATCAACTTTGAAAGCCTAGCAAATTCTGGTGGTGCGTTAATTTTGATGCAAACTGTAGTTTGGATTAGATGCAACCGCACAATATATTTTTTGAAATTCTTTGCAGATTCAAAACTGTTCAAAATGTTTACAACTAAAATAAAACAGTCGCAAAAAAATATAAAACTATTTTTATGAATCCTCCAATTTTAGTTATCCTCAGTTAGCCAACGTTTTAATTCATGCCTTATTGCTTCACTCGCAATTTTTAATGATAAGCAACTTCCAAGGTTGATATATCCCCTTTTTAATACACATAACACACTTTGACGTTTTCCCAAACGATTAGTTTGGACCTGATACAAAAATAAATCAGTTCATAAAAGACCTGCGAAGGCCTGAAAACGCCTAATCTTGTGCCAGTTTCAAAGTAGCTTGCTGCATACTCACTTGTACCTTCCAAGAAAATACGTTTAAGGAAGCGACTGGTTTTTGACTTCTCAATCTGAACTTTTGTGTTCGCTCCCTGAAATGGCTCTCAACCCCATGTTCCTCTACTGTTAGACATTTCCTTATTATCGTACCCATCAATGATCGGCTTTCACCAATTTTTTTTATGGCTTCTCTAAAATTTCTCTCTGCAGGATTTATCCGCATAGATCAGACTCGACAAAATATTTTATGAATTTCTCCAGATCAATTTTTGTCGCATTGATTTAAATATCTCAATATTTGATCCGCTCAAAAAACATAATAAAATTGAGACGTCTACCCAATAAAAGTGCTACTCATGACAGACGTTACTTTATTCAAAACTTATATTCGAATATTAACAGTCATAAATTCAGCCGTTTCTGTGAAGTTTTGATGGGTGATAATGTATCGTTTGAAAAAGCCAGCTGGGGTGAAAATTCTTGTATCAAAATATACACGAATATTCACGAATAAGGGTGAGGAGCTAACATTGCCAAGTTGAACATAGTATCGGTCAAGACAAATAAATATTCTTGCAGTAAAAATAAATTACTTCGATTCAGTGATTTTATTGTCTCCAAGTTAATTACAGGAACTCTAGAATGAACCCTGGCAATGAGGGATTAACTGGATTACTATTTCACAAGAAAGGAATGCGGGTCAGTCCCGCAGTCTTTCTAAGATACTGACCGAAACGATGTTTCGGACCAGAACGATTGTTGTGGCTAATGATCCAATGTTTGATCTTTGTTTCAAACTTTCCACATTCAATCCCTTTGTCGATATGCCCAAGAAATCTAGAGACTACGTATCAAACGTCCTGTTTATACCAAGTCATTACTGACGATTGCGAGCATTTAGAATTTCTTTATTTCAATTACAGTTTCCCTTTTGTAACCAGTGTTTCCCGCCTTTACTAAAATTATCGTGACCTGTTAATGAAGGTATGATACGTCGATGGCAGAGCAGTGACGTGCCGCTTTTCGAGTATTTCTCCGAAGACTAACCCAACGATGAGTGAACGTTGTAGGTTGCGGGGAACAGTTTTTTCTCTCTTCATAATACATAAAAAATAGCTACAAAAGTAATAGTGAAGTCGGACTGACAAAGAAAAAAATCAAAACGCAGATGGCAATTGTAGCGTGATCATCAAACACCAAACGACCTGGGTGAAATTCTATTGACAACGGCCGATATAATATATTATGTAAGTCCATAAGCATAACAAAGGCGATAATGCTTTTTAATCAGCATTTGAAGAGGGCCTATAAGATTAATGAACGTTTCTAACCTCGTTCATCCTGGAAGGGAAGCAATGTTTCTGTCACGACACTGGATTTCTATATGAAAATGTATCCTATTCTATTCCATCTTCTGCTCTAAGAGTAATTTGAACAACGCACTGCGACACTTTTAACACACTTAACATTTTGTTAATGGTGACTTAGGAATTCTTAAAGAGAATGGCTGAACTTAGGCCTTTTGCAACTTCACAGTTTACGTGTGCTTTCTTAATGGATAATAATATGGAGATTTCTCCATTTAGAAACGTTACCTCTTTGTCGCAAAGAGCTGTCTCTGATTGCAAAGCCTAATATATAATGCTTTCTGTGCTACCGAATCATGATATATGTATTGTAGAGTGCTTAATTCACAGTTGGTGAAAAATTTTGAGAGTGAGTATATTTATTAACATTATGTATTTTGAATCAAATCTCTAGATTAAAGATTTCTTCAAAGCAAAAAACAGTAAGACGACATGCAGGTAGCATACATTCAACAAGGGGAAATAAAAAACACGCATAAAGAGAGACTGGAAAATAAAAATGGTTAGAATAGACATTAGCCCTCTTTGACGTAGTCTGGAAAAGGGTTGCACGAATTTCAAGAATTTGCTCAAAGGATATACGGGTGGTTGTTATCGGTTCGTGCTAATAGTTAGAGCTCTAATGTTCTGTTGATCTAAAGAAGACCATACATTATTGAAACTGATCTTATGATCGTAGAATTATCTCGGATGCAGATTTTCTATGTGATCAAAAGTTTGATAGCATGTGCTAGAGAGTAATTTTCTCTCTCAGGTCAAGGAGATCGTTACTAGGTAAATTTTGATGATTTTGCTAGAACGTACTTGGTCACTTGCACACATGAAAAGAACTTTGCTCTCTCTCTCTTTAGAGATGAAAATATAATACAAACCGTGTGACGTCAGCATGCTTGCTTTTCTAATATGTAGATAATATTGAGTGGATTCTTCACGATACAAGATTTACAACATATGGTTCAGTGGAGCCAGATGCACTCTTATATTATTTACTACATTATTGGAGTACGTTGATTTGTAAACATCAGTAGCATCTTGATATATTACATATTTTGTAAAATGTGCAAATTGTGCATCGCTTTAATGGAAGGCGGACACTCGCAGATATTTGTGGCTGAATAGGTGCCAGAGTGATGTGTAGAGAATCAAAAATCGCTTTCTGGAAACTGACTGAGTGCGGCTTGGACATAGGAGTGGTAAGAAGACGAATAACTAATCAACAAGAGGATCGTCTTATATAAAAGACAATTTGAAGGTACCTTATGCCCATCCAAGAACTGCAAAAGAAGGTGAGACATGCAACTGGAGTTGAGAATTCTGCTTCTACACTAGGACGAGTTATTGAGAGTGGTTTAAGAAGTCGTCGACCCGTAAAAGTTTTTCAGCTATCACATCATCACATCACGACATAGCTCACCGTCTGAACTGGATCAGAGAGCATAAGCTAACGTGAACAATTTTGAGAGTGATAGCCATCCAGTCCGTGTAAAGCATGAGACTACAAGGTGTAGATATTGAGTGATACGTGGTGATATGTTCTGGGCAGACAGTATGGTCGAGAGATCACTTATCAAAGTTGAATGCACTATCACAGAAGATAGATGCATAAGAGTCATTCTTATTCCTCATTTGAGACTATGAAAGCTGAATAATTTTTAATAAAAAAAAATCATTTTGATGCGGAATTTTCCTGAATAAGTGAATGAAATTATTTCAAACAAAAAGAAAAAAACGCATTCAAAACAGAAGTCAGTTAACAAGAAAAAAAAATGATTACTAGCGAATATCAACATTTAGAATATATGAAGAAAATTATCACAACAGTTAGAAATAATAATAGAACAAGTTGTATTTATACTTATCATCCTTATCAAATGACATCATCATTTCCTTTGTTTTTGTTACAAGCCCTCGAAGTGGTTCTCGTTTTTTCACTTCGAAAGCTACTTTGTGGATATATTTATGAACAGAAGTTATTGTACCCTCAATATTCCTTTGAGATTGACTATCTACATGATGCAGAATCATCTACATGACGTAATTTTATTCGGATGAATATGATGAACCTGACCTCACTTAAGAACTTCTTATTTTGCTGTACACTTTTGATGAGCTTTACAAAGATTGTCTCTTCCTTTTCATCTTGCGATTTTGTCGATGTTATGAAGGTGTTTCTTCGGGAGTTAGTATATTCTCCTTTGGCAGTGTTTCCATTTTTGTGTCCTTGTTGATATCCTTGCTCCTAATGTACTAAGGAGCTCCTGTGATTATTCTTAGGCTCTTGCTATGGAATAAGTCAAGTTTCTTTATCCACTTCTCTGAGATCAAAGACCATGCTGGAGATCCATTAGTTATTATTGGCCTTATCATCATTTTGTATAATGTCACCTCACTCATTGATTCATTATAGATCAGTGAGTATGGTTTTTTCAATTATCCTATGGCTTTTTTTCTGGTATTATGCAATGGTTCCATCTCAACTTCCTGACAAATACCAGTCCAAGGTAAACTACCTTGTTTTTCCATTTGATTGTATTTTGTATTGTATTGTATACGTTGGGACACGGTGGTGAACACAACAGCAATCAGGTCACCCAGCAAGCCCATTGTGCGCCTTCAAGGTTGCTCTCTTGGATCGTCGTTGTCAAGCCTTAGCTAGCAACTCAGCTTGGGCGTCGACAACGGAGCCCAAGGGCATCCTCTAACCCCACCCGTATAACTGCAGTTCTGAATAAGGTGCTGATCAAGAACATCACCTAGTTAAGTATTGAACTTGGATGATAAACTAATTTAGGCTAATTACTAACTTTTTGATTGTCAGTAATCAATCTCGTTTGATTGCATTATTTTGAACTCCGATGGTTCCTGGAATTTTCTTTCATCTGGAATTCATCATTATTAATTGCATTTTTTGTGGGTTGATCAGGTCAAAAGACATACAATGTTTGAATTCTCCATGTTTTCTGGCGATTCACTGTAAACTGAGATTTGAGTCATTATGTGTGAAATCCAAGATGTCACTAATCTTCAATAACAAAATATTGCCCATAAAAAAAAAGAATGATCCACTGTTCGCGAATTGACGATTCTGACCTCCATCTTGTCTTCACGATAAATTAACTAACCTGCAATAGGGAACTTGCCCATTTTTTCTTTATCTTATTTATTTATTTTGAAGTGTGCGTTCATGTCTAAAAACACCGTATACCAAATATCAGCCCTCAAATCGCACCAGTTACTTAACAATAATTAATCAAAATTGACATCGACGCTGTGAAAATTCAAACGAAGCAAAAAACGCGGGAAAGTTGTGCCGTCATAACGCGTATCTTTGGTGACCATTTGAATGTTTGAAGTCTGATGTGACATTGAGTTAGTTCATTTCATAGTTTTTGAAAAAAATCAAGGATGGTTTATTGAGTTTCCGACTTCCTAAAGACCTTGTATAAATTTTTTTTTTTTTTCATCGACAATCGTTTTTCTTTAGAAAGCAAAAATCCTTATCAAGAATGACTTTTGCTCGAGAAATTAAAGTCTTGGTTCATTTGTCCTTTTGTATACCTCATCGCCGGAAATACTGTAGTATACAGGTAAAATGAAATATCAAGGTCCATTTTTTTAATTTGCAATATTATGTAATATGTGGAGTAATACGTACCCAAGAATAATATCTCTACAAATGTAAAAACACAATTATTGGTATTTATTTCATAATACTTACATCAAATTGATCTCCACATACATAAATAGCAATGTTTTTCAATAAGATATTCTCCACATTTTTTCTGCATACTCTTAGCAATTTTGTTTGCCGATTTTCGTCATCAGGCACGCAAATAAAAAGTTGTTGGGAGATTTCAAAGTTGAATTAGTACTTACACTGCGTTCTGCGGCAGAGTGCAATATTGATAATACTATCCTCTTTTTTAAAACATCTACGAAATAAACTCAATGTCACTCCAGACTTCAAACATTCAAATGGTTGCCAGGGATACGCGTTATGACGTCAAAACTTTCCCGCGCTTTTTGTTTCGTTTGCATTTTCTCAGCGTCGATGCCAACTTTGATCATTTATTGTAAAATAACTAGTGCGATTCAAGGGCTGATATTTGGTATACGGTGTTTTTGGACATGAACGCACACTTTAATACAAAAAAAAAATGGGCAAGTTCCCCATTGGAAGTTTTGATAAGATAATTTTCAATAGGTGGTTTTTCTTAAAAAAAAAACTAAAAGAAGAAAGCTGTTAGTATAAGAAGATCTGATTTCAAACCATAAGCTAGTACAAATGATCAAAGAGTATAAAAAAAGATTTTGGTGTAGGACGGACTCCTCAAACTTTATCCTTCAGACTTCTTGTGGTACACATCTTCAAGACCTTGTCAGACTTCTATCTGTTGAAGGCTGTGAACTTGTGCAATAAGGCATTATAGCGCCATGGGAAGTGACCCCAGAAATCTTGATGGTCAAAATTTGTTGGACTCACATTACAGACCTTATTTTAGATTTTCTAGTGCGCACCTTCAAGACCTCCCAATTTGGCTACTATGGATCTTTTTGTTGGAGGCTGTATAATTGTGGAATAAAACATTCATATCGCCATGAAGAGTAACTCCAGACCTTTGGATGTTCAAAATGTTTAAGGCTCACGTCTCAAACCTGGGCACCTACCAGACCTATAGATCTCTTGATGAAAGGTGTCTCTATAATCATTCTTGAACAAGGACTGAAGCAATCTGAACAATTTGGAATTTTGAACGAAGATGGGTTCACCCTGAAGTCTTGACAGAAATGGCATATTTATGAACGATGATGCTCATTTCATATAGACTACAGGAACAGTAGGAACAGTATAAACACATCATATCGAAAATCAGAAACAGTTATTGATTGTAATTAAAAACACACTCATTTCCCTGCCAATTTAGAATATTTCTCGAAAAATACTTGTTTTGGTCCATTCATTTTTGCTATTGCATGTCTGTACCATTAATCTGGTACATTTATCTATGATTGAGGAAATCGTTCAATTTCGATCGACCGAGACATAGGAACAGTATGAACACATCATATCGAAAATCAGAAACATTTATTGATTGTAATTAAAAACACCCTCATTTCTCTGCCAAATAGAATATTTCTCAAAAAATACTTGTTTTGGTCCATTCATTTTTGCTATTGCATGTCTGTACCATTAATCTGGTACATTTATCTATGATTGAGGAAACCGTTCGTTCAATTTCGATCGACCGTTCTTGTGTTCATTTTGAACTACACATTTCTTTCATTCATATATCTATACCCCACAAGCCAGGACATGGGAAAGTTAATTTTTTGAGTCTTTTGCACTGCCCCACGCACATTTTCCTTGTTCTTATGTTTTTTTGATACCAAACAATGCTTTTGCCGGAAAAATGACGACTTGGATGATTTGAAATAACTTGGATATAAACAGGTATACAGAAGATACCTACAGATCTCCAAGATTCACAACTCATGAGCAAACGACTGGCTTTTTATCATTGGGTTTGACGTGTATGAAATCCTTTATGAAATTGCCTCGGAGTTTGAGAGCTCGAAAAAGCAACGAATATACTATTTGTATATAAACGATACCTATTCATTGACGATACGGGTTGTGTTCATCCTTTGTCTTTGTTAATTAAAGACATTTGCGACTGATTGTGTTCGGCAATCCTCAAAAGTTTCAAGAGTTACTCTCTTGTTCTGTCGCTTGAATTGCTTTGTTTTTAGATTCCTTTCTGCATATTGTGTTATTCCATCAACGTGATGATACGCAATCATTATTCTCAAATGTATTTGGATAATAGAATTTTCATCTTGCAATATCGAATGAAGATATACTCAGAATGGGTTGAATTTTATGTGCTCGAAAAGGATTAGGGTAAAGATGATCCGTTGGCGACAAAGAAAAGACAGAAACGGTGAGAAATTTTGGGAGCGAATATAATAACAGTAAAATTAGCATTCGCCGAGGCTCAGTGTATTACATTTATTTACATCGAAATTCGGAATTTAAGTAAACGAAGTACGGGGACGCATGATATGAACATTATGACGGTTTTGACACCTACGGAGAGGTTGCCTTGTCATTTCGTCATTTTTAGCAGTGGCGGCACGACGGCATTGAATGGAGAACATCAAAGATTATCGAGAGTCAAGTTTGTTAATGAAACTGAGTCGATTGATTGGAATACACCGATGCTATATATGAAGGAACAAACCTGTAACTTGATAAAGAATTCAGATTGCAAGTTCAACAGTTTTATATCTCACCATTAGGGACGTGTGAAGCTTCAAAAATACGTGGATTTATATTGAAGATCTCAATACCATCAGATGTTCTGAAAATTCATTGAAAATAATAACTAGACATAGAATATTACTGCGGTTTTGGTGACCTAACTTGAACCAAGGTTGGGTTCGCAACAAGCATTGATAAGACCATAGTGAAGAAAAGAGTTGTCAGTAAACCGAACGTGTGAAGTGAGGAAATGATTCATCATTTTGAAAGTTATTTGAAAGTCATGTTAAGGAATCTGTTATTTTTGAAAAACGATAGGAAACAAGTTCTATACGGAAAATCCCAGGAAGAGTCTGTGGGCGTAGTCACTGTTATCTGGTACCCAACCATTGCGAACACCACCCACATCTATCAATATTTGAAGCAGAGTTGAGTTAGTTCACTTCAAAGTTTGTTCACAACTCAAGAGGACAAGATACAAAAGTTGACGGTAATTCTTTCGAAAATAGTCATGTGCCCCATATTCGTATCTATGGCATGCACAGTGCTTTTCTTTTCTGCACCCGACCCTCTTATTTTTGAGCCGTTTGATATAACAGAACAAAATTTGGATCCACAATGGACAATTTGCATACATTTTCAAATGACTTGAAATTCTATATATATGTTTTCTAGAAAATATTTAGAAGTCACCAGCGAAAAAGATTTTTCGAAATCCTCAAAAATATACTAAATAAATAAAATAGAAAACGCAATTGCAACGGGAAGGAGCAAGATCACCCTCTCGAGAGAGAAAAAGTTATTACAGTCAATACGCCAGACGGTGATAGATAATGTATTCTGTGACGTCGTGGAAGTTTATTGGCGCTCTTTAATCAATGATTAATACATTAATAGAGGTCGTAGGCTTATTTTTCAAACATCAATGGCATCAGTACTTACTAATCCTTATTTTTTTTTCATATTTCCAAAAAATGTGCAAATTGTCCATTGTGAGCACGTTCAGCATTTTTTGAGAAAGTAGGGGCAACTGAAAATGGCAAAACGACAAATCATAATCGAGTAATTTTTGTTAAAGATCTTTTCGCTTCTGGAAAACCCTTTCAAAACCAATTTTCAAAACACTGTATTTTTCGAATCCCACAATGATAAGTCAGGTTTTTCAAAATGGCGCTCAACTGTTGACTGTCACTACTCTCTGAAAATTGCAGAACATCCACAAATATTTTCTTCAAACAGCACTGCAAGCAAAATAAGCTTTCATCACATGAAAACAGACATGTATTCATCACGCCGGCAACCAAACTAAGTAGACATTACGCCTCAAAAGAGATGAGTATAGATTTTGTTCGAAAACGGTGGCAATTTATTGTGAATTACATGAGATTTTGTGGATGGTATTACTGATTTCTGTTTGATTATATCAAACGGAGATTGCCAGAAATGATTTCAGGAAGGTTCAATTTAGTTAATACATTATCGATTTTTTTGATTTAACGGATTATACGTCTCTCACAAGAGGGCGGAATATGTAGATTTTTCGTATTTTTTGACCATTGAGATACCGTTTTTGTTAGCGTTTTTTTTTAAAAAGCTATTGAGTTGCCTAGTTTGATAACTTACTTTACTTGCCTCATAAAACTTGAATTGTTCCAAAAAGTGATGAAGTAAAAAAATGGCACATTCCAGAAAAAATGCTTGCATCGAGTAAAATTTCAGACCGGCTTAAGTAAGTATTGAACAGTTTGATAGTGAGGGGCATTGCATGCATGCATAAAATGGTGGGGAAGTAAAAAGACATTACTGTGATGTGGAAACAGCTGTACAGGGTGTTCACGTTTATTTTGGCCAATAGCTATCTTATTCAATATAAACCTTGGAAAGTGATTTGAATTAGCGAAGTTTTAGTACTTTTTTTGAATTACCAGAGTTTGTTAACAGAGAAAACAATTGAGAATCAAAAGTCAGAAAAAATCGGGCTTCTTCAATTTTTTTTTAAATGGGACACACTATATTTTGTCCCCTAGTTCGATAGAGACTTTTTTTCCTGATTTCAAATATATAAGAATTGGAGGTGTTAACTTTAACGGTAATAAAAATACCAACGTTTTTCTTTACAAGGAATAATGATAATAGAATGGACAGAAGATGTTGATGAAAAGAGACCAGCCAACTATTCCATGTATAGAAAAGAGTAAATGTCTTGATAACCGTTAAAGATAGCACATAGCACCGCCAACCCTTATATTTTATAAATCAGGAAAGAGTTCTCTGTCAAACCAGGGGATAAAATACAGGGTCTCTCAATTGAAGAAAGATAAGAAGCCTCCATATTTTAACTATTGATCAATTGATTCTTCTGATAACAAATTTTGATAATTCAGAAAAAAATACTACAACTTTGCTTCTTTGAACCACTCTCTGGGGTTTATATTAACGGAGATAGCTATTGGTCAAAATATAAGTGAGCACCCTGTACATAAGAGTCACCACTATATGATATCGCTGCTTCAAAATATGTACGTCACTGTCTGCACTGTCAGTTCAAACTCATCGGACGTCTTCTGGAATAAGCAACGAAGTCTAGAGCAGCGCCTCTACAAAATCAACCGAAAACACAATAAAATAATTACTCGCTATCATTACGATGCAAATTTTCTTTAACTTGTGTCCTCCCCTAGCCTCCCTTCCATTCTGCTTCGGGAATAATATTCAGGATTAATTCGGGATATCTGCGAGCAGATCAGCGGTGTTCAACCCTTTTAAATTTCGACACACTCGAATTTGCATTATTTTTAAGCGTAATGGGGACGCCAGGGGCATACCGAGCTTACTTATTTAATTAAATTTTCCTTGCTTATAGAAAATGCACAAGACCATGTTTTGTGAAGATGAAATACTGATAAAAACATTCCACGTTATCCAACTGTCACACCTTTCACCCATTTGTTTTCAAGTTATCATAAGAAGTTTGGAAAAGTTACAACTTCCTTTTCCAGCCATATCGTCTGCATTTCCACGTTCTGTTATTTTTTTCATACATAAAAAACAGTAGATATTGACGATTGATTGTCCATTGTCCACTCCGAGCAATTATAACGATATCAGAAACTCGCTATCAAAGGAAAAACATTATACATCGTTCTGTTGTACCTCATAGACCAATACATCACTTGTCAAATTAGAAGGCTTATCTACGCCGATCAAATTTATACAAAATTCAATTCTAACATTGGACACTGCCGCATATCGCCTGCTGCAGCTAATATCAATGGCAATAGTCACGATAGCTTTCCTCACGGCCGTAATACTTCAAGTACAAATGTTATGGAGACTTTTATTGCTTTATACATTTGTTTTGAATCAATGATGCGATAACCCGATGCACTTCGTCTACCAGCCTTTATTTGGATATCATATATGCTTTGAGTTTTTCAAAAAAAACTTTCTACAGATTGTCTCAGAAGGAACCGAACATGAGATAACAGATTTCCCACAGAAAAATATTGCGAAAGACCAACTTGTCCAATCCGAAATTGATATTAAGAGAGATACAGGGTGTCAAATTTTTATTTCAATTTTTGATATCTTCAAATAACTTTTGAAATAATATAAATATTTTGTTGAAATTTAGAACAACAAGGATGGTTTAACACGCAAAATTTAAATATGACCTTCGTATGGCCGTTACGTGTAGGGGGCGCCACTAACACACCTTTGCACTCATATAGATAGTCATAATTTTTTTGTACGCACCCGTACATTTTTTGGAAAACTGAAAAATATATTTTTCCGTCATATTTGCATTAAAAAGGTTTAACTGGTAGAAGTAGCTGGGGTTTACTCTTTTGCACTTGAAGTGATCTATTGAGTAAGGATCCAAAAGACAAATTTTAAAAATTAACATAGCCCCCATGTTAATTTAAAAGTCAATTTAGACTGTTTGATTCAATGTCCAATAGTCCGGGAGGTACCGTCACTTTTGACCGTGTCGTTTCAATACTTTTGGCTTTGCCGTCACATTAGAGTTTTTGTTATGAAGATAATATGAAAATTTGTCAGCTGGCGCGACTAGGAGGCCTAAAGGTGACTATTCAAGTGTTAAACATTTTTGGGTTATTTCAGTACAGCTAAAATTCTGTGATTAGTTTCGTTATAAGGTGTTGATTGAAAAAAAAGAAATGTCAGCTGCATAAGATAAGTGGCAAAAGTCGTCAGCGGGCCATGTTTTTTTACTGACTGAAATGACCCAAAAATTTCTGACCCCGAAAAAGTCTTTCACACTGTAAGGCCCAAAAGGTAGCGCCAGCGGCTGACAAATTTTTATGTTATCTCCATAACAAAAACTATAACTTGACGGCAAAACCAAAAGTATTGAAATGAGACGGTCAAAATTGACTACAATGTTTCTTGATAAAAAAAATCAATCCAACTTTATATCTTTTTAAACATTGAACATTGAGACACTTGTCAAGATTACCATGATAACGGCGTTTCCGAAGGTTGCATGGATCACTTTGAGTGCAAATCTCTTGAAAAAGGTTACTCCTAGCCACTTCTACAAGATACCTTTTTTTCGTAGATATGTCGAAAAAATATTTTTTTTATTTGAAAAAAATTTACGAAAAAGTTATGACTTAGAATGAGTGTAAAGATGTGTGAGTTGCGCCCCCTACAAGTTAGAGCTATATCAAGACCAGATTTGAATTTTGCATGTCAAACCATCCTCATGTACAAAATTTTATCGAAATATCTTGATTATTTCAAAAGTTGTTTGAAAAAATCAAAAAATAAAATTTAACTTTGACCCTGTATCTCCCCAACTTTCGAAATAGACAAGTTGAGGTCTATCGCAATATTCTTCTGTGACGAATCTGCTGTTTGTTACTTTACATTTTTTTTTGGGACACCCTGTATACATTTTCAGGAACCATTATGCACGTATGATCAAAACTTCAAGCACAATTATTGTTCTTGAAACTGTTTTGTGAAGACTACAAACCTGACAAATACTCAAAATATGCAATTAATCTTTTAATTGCCCGATTTATTCGAGCATCTTGATAGGTAGTCTTGGTTATTGCGTATCAAGTGTTTCGCATTGCCCATTTCGCAGAGCTTTCGTCATTTGACACCCCTTGGTTAAGTTTCCATGTTAGCATTCACGACAACCTCTGGAATATAGTTTCCGATCGAATAGATTGAAACTATATTCGAATTCGTTATTAACACCCCATTGAGCTTAAATGGTCCTTCATTCGGCCCTTGTCTATGACCCCGCGAGAAGTATATTAGCTGGGGATCGCATTTGAATTTCTGAGAATGCCAGACGCGTCATGTTACTTCGTATATTAAATATACACGTGCTGATTTGGTTACCAATATTAAAGCGGTAGAATGCATTTTTTGAATTGGTGACGTGAATACTCCTATGCGTATGTACGTAACAATCATAATAATTATCATAATCAATTATAACAACAGTTTTCTGGTTGGTGTCAAATAAATACGTTGATCATCATTTTGGAGTAGAGAATGTTTGTACTTCCGGGACGCGTATTGGCATTCCTTACTACGCTACAGAGCATACATGAGCTGTATCGCAGTAAAGTATGGCTGGACTGGGCGCACAATTTGTTCGGCCATTGTTTACTACGGTACAGACCAAATGCGCTGCATCTAAGAAATAGGTTCATTTATGGTGGGAATGGATTTGTTCACTCAATTCATAATTATTATCGTTCACTAAGTACGATATATAAAGAAAATTGATTACACACATATGCATATAAAAATGATCTAGGTATTATAAATGTGAATCTAGAAAAATCCTATTCATGAGACGATGTGTGCGTCTGACTGAACAAAGTTTCAACAACAATAATCTGTGTCTTCACAGGGTGTTACTCAATGAGAGGCCGTAATTCCAAAGACGCAGAACCAAATTCAAGTAGAAAAGCAGAAAAGGTCAACATTGGTTAACATATTGTCATTATGTCATTGTGTCTTGAATATAAATATTCTGGTTTTCGAGATACAGGTTAAGAAAAAAAACGGATTTATTATTAGTAGATCGAGTCAACTTTGCTCGTTGTTATATTTGTTGTTATTAACATGATGTTTTTGACTCTCCTTGACACCCTATGATTTTTCATGTGGTAAAAAAGTAGATTTCCAACACATTGTATCTTGAAAACCAGACTATTTAGGACACATTCACATGTTTATCTTGAAATTGGTTCAGGAACGCGTCTTTGTAACTTTGGCTCATCATTGAATAAAACCCTGTAAAGGCTTATTGGAAAAACACCATAACATGCGGATTCAATTTAATAGCGTCGAATTAAAATACCTACCTACATATGCGTAAAAATAAAACTATCCTATACTAACCATTACCAAAGAATATTCTACTACGACAGTCGAATATTCTTTTCCAGTACAATTTATTTTTACGGCATACAGGGATTGTTTGAATTGGTCTTATAAAGTTGACTCTATATCCTCATTCGTAAAATTTTCATGTGACGGAAAAGTAACGTGGTAAAGCCGTAAATTTTGGTAAACAATAATAATCCAATAAGATTTTAACGTGAAAAAAAAACGGGAAAGCTGTTTTATTTTCAGAATTTGTCAGCAACTGCCTACTGAGTGTAAAACTTCGACCATACACGCTTGCTTGTATGGTGGAAGGTGTAAAATTAGCCAAATCGAAAATTTTCCCGTTGCGGTTTTTGAGCAAAAAGGTTCTGTTGAAATGTGCCAGAACAAAATAATAATATATAGACGTGGATTGTAGAAGTTGTTCACGTATATTTTGGCCAATAGCAATCTTCGTTAATATTAACCCTAGGGAGTGGTTCAAATAAGCAAAATGTAGTACTTTTTCTAAATTATCAGAAAAAGGAATAATTGAGCAACAGAAGTCGAAAAAAAAATCAAGCTTCTTCATATTTTTTAATGGGACACCCTGTATTTCGTCCCTTAGTTCGATAGAGATAGAGGATTTTTTCTTGATTTCAAATGTAAAAGTGTTGGGGGTGTTATCTCTAAGGGTTATAAAGATATTAACGTTTTTTCATACAAGAAATAATGATAATAAATTGGACAGAAGGTGTTGATTGGTAGAGACCAGCCAACTATTCCATGTATAGAAAACTGAACTAACTATTTGAAATCAGGAAAGAATTCTTTATCGGACTAGGGGATAAAATGCAGGCCGCTAAATCCGGAAATAATTAAATTCAAAAAAAAATCATGAAGTAAAGTCATGAAGAGTTTTTTCATGTACAATTTGAGTATAATTGTTATGCTGTAGCACAATTCAAAAGGACCACCCCTATTGCACAAAAACCGCAGGAGCAAAATTTCGGATTTTGCTAATTTTACGATTTTTTCTAAACCTGTATCTCGAAAACAAGAATATTTATATTCAATACACAATGACAATATGTTTACCTATAAGACCTTTTCTACTTGAATCCTTGGTTCAGTAATGCGTCTTTGGAGTAACGGCCTATCATTGAGTAGCATACACCCTGTGTACTCAAATTAAAAAAGTTGAAACTTTGTTCAGTTCAAATTTGCGAAATTAAAAATGGCTCCGTGAAGCCATTTCACACATCGTCACATTAAAATAATAGTAAAATATTTCTAGATTCACCTTTATAAAAGAAAATATTTATATATGTATGTAATTGATTCCCATTATATATCGTAGTGAACGATAATAATTAATGGATTGAGTGAACAAATCCATCCCTACCAAACTTTTCTTCCATACAGCGCATTTGGTCTGTATCGTAGTAAACAATGGCTGAACAAATTGTGGGGCCAGCTCAGCCATACTTTACTGCGATACAGCTCATCTATGCTCTGTAGCGTAGTAAGGAATGCCAATACGCTTCCGGGACCTAAGTGAACACTTTAGTCACTTATTACCGGGACTAAAGTATCACTTTTTATCCTTCCGGAAAATAATATTGACGAAAATCCCGGAACGAAATTGTAATGGTAATAATTGTGTAATTCAATAAAAGTGAAGTGGATTTGGTAGCCATCTCATGGTAAAAATGTGAGGTTGAACGAACGGATTACACAAAATCAGTGAAACCAATATAATACAAGTTTTTGGATGCCATTTTTTCGAGCCAAACAAGGAAAAAACTGAAACAATTTTGATGTATGGAATCTATTTTGACTTGTGTTTTGTTGGATGTCTCAAAAATAAAACCAGAGGTCTCTTTTCAACAATGTCGACGTTTCGACCAATATACAGGGTTATTCACGTTATTCGACACGAAACATTATGGATGAAGTATCTGATTTCAAAAAAGTTTTGTTTTCTGGATGGATGGGGACCATTTGAGGCTACATTTTAAAAATATTTTCACGTTATACAGGGTGTCCCCAAAACACGAAACGCATCAAAGTTGAATTTTTTTAAATGGAAACCCCTGTATATTGATTGATATTTCAATGCTTCCTTCAATTTTGAACAAAAATTGTGATTGAACTAATGTTCCTAAGTTCAACCGTTATCGAGATATCGCTTTTTAAAAATGGCATTTTTGCACCTTTGACATGCTATAAAACTCAAACTATTCCAGTTAGAAAAAAAAGGTTTGCACTCTCCTATCCTAACTTTTCAAGAGCTAGTCTATCATTTGAATAGAAGGTACCGTCAAATGTCGGGTTTTCTCGACACATTTTGACATTTTTTTACAAGAATGAATTTAATCTCCTTGAATAGCTTTTACAAAGTCAAGATAGGAATGTGCAAACAATTTTTTTCTAACTTGAATAGTTTGAGTTTCATAGCATGTCAAAGGTGCAAAAATGTCATTTTCAAGACGCGATATCTCGATAACGGTTGAACTTAGGAACATTAGTTGTATCACAATTTTTGTTCCAAATTGAAGGAAGAATTGAATTATCAATTAACATACAGGGTGTTCCCTTTAAAAAAATAAAACTTTGATACGTTTCGTGTATTGGGGACACCCTGTATAACATGAAAATATTTATATATTTATATATATAATGCAGCCTTAAAGGGTCCCTATCCATACAGTGAAAAAAATTTTTTTAAAATCAGATACTTTAGCCATAATGTTTCGTGTCGAATAACGTGAATAACCCTGTATATTGTCATCTTCAGAACACTACAATAATGAAAAGGAGTTCTTGATTGGTTGAATTTCTGATGTTAGACATAAACATTGCTTTGTTGCTTGACAATACACTCATCGAGCAATTTTATGTTTGATTTACGATTTTTTTTGTTTCTTTTATCAATAGCAGGTATAAATCGCAACGTTTACTATGGTGACTCGTCAAACAGTGCACGACCTCACAAACAACGCCTTTGCCATAGCAATATCGCATTCTAAATTTCTTTGTACATTCTTTTAAAAGTACAGGGTGTCTATTCAAGAATGGCAAGGTGTCAGATCTCGGAAACTAGGCAACCCAGAGACTTGCGGGAAAAAAATTACTGGGGTTTTTTCGAGATTTATGAATAGAAACAAACATAAATGAGTACCGCTATGGATTCCTTGAGAAATTTCCTTCAATTTTTTTCTAGCATGTCAAGACAGGTATCAGCTGTCAAACCTTACAACGCAAGAATGCTCATAACTTTGGTACACCCAACCGATTGACGCGATCTTGGTCTCATTTTTAAGAGGAGGTTCTCCTCCTCCACAACTTTGAGATATCAAATGATTCCGATCAAAATAGACGATTGTATTCAGTATAATATGAGGACGACGGACATTTTTGAATTTACTCAAAATTTTCAATAGAAGGTGTACTGAAAATTATTCGTCTTTCTCAACAAAATTCCGCACAACGTTCATGTATTACACTTGTTTCTAGATTTCGAAATAAAAAAGATATCTATACGCTTTTCTGTAATTTAATGTGAAATAGTGATACTATTCAAGATGCCGTCGTAAAGAAGATATTAACAAATTTTTGCGTTGCCTAGTAACCACTCAGTCACTGTTTTATTTTAAACAAATTGTATCTTGAATAGTAGAACATTTTTGCGTAAAATAATTACCAAAAAGCGTTTAGCTTATTTATTTCGAGAGCTAGAAAAACGTGTAATGCATGAAAGATGTACGAGATTTAGTCCAGACGAACAATTTTCACGATGCCTTTGTATTTAAAAAATTCTAGTGAATTTAAAAAATGTTCGTCGTCCCCATATTATATTAAATACAATCGTCTCTTCTGATCAGAATCATTTGAAATCTCAAAATTGTGGAAGAGGTGAACTTCCTCTTCAAAATGAGACCAAGATCGCGTCAATTGGTTGGGTTGTTTCATAGTTATGAGCATTCTTACGTTGTAAGGTTTGACAGCTTGAAAAAAATCAAAAAAACAAATTTGAAGGAAATTTATCATGGAATCCATAGCGGTACTCATTCATATTCAAGTAAAGAAATGATAACTGATGTGAGTTCATTTTTTGAAAAATGAAATGAATAGTCTTCTATCTCACAAATTACAAGCACTGTTGTTCATATTTGTTTCTATTTAAAAATCTCGAAAAAACAGCAATTTTGTGTTTTGATAGCACCGTTACGCCATCTTGTGGCTATTTTGGAAACTTTTGATATGAATCCAGCATTTTCTCTATTCCATATTACCCAGTAACTTTTTTCCCGCAAGTCTCTGGGATGCCCAGTTTTTGAGATCTGGCTACTTGCCATTCTTAAATAGACACCCTGTACTTCTAATCCCCCAGTATCATTATGGCACTCTCCACGGTCGAGCCATAAACTTTTCCTTCGGGATCAAAAGTGCTACTTCAGTTCCGTGGCATATAATATACTATCACGTCAACTTTTGCAGATGAGTAAAAAAAAACACAGAAGCACTATTTACATCGGCTCAAACAGTCAACTGCATTTGATCGGATCGGATTGCATACCGAACAATCACAACAGGTTTTCAATACATTCGACAACTTTTTCCGTCTCTCAAAAAAGTCTACAGAGAATCTAACGAACGATTTTTGACTAGTGACAAAGTAATGTTACCCTCGTACATGTATTTATGATCATAAAAGTAGTAGAAGTAGCAAAAGGATTCTATGAAGCACGCGGTAGAAATTTATTCACATATGATAAGCACTATTTTCCCAAAATATAAAAAACAACTGACCGTGAGCGCTCACAAATTTAGAGAATGAATCATTCATTAGTTGTCATCGCCTAAAGAAGTGTTTTTTAGTAAAAAATAACAAATGTTATTATTTTCGGAAAGTACTTGAGAAGTGGTTTTGGAGACGTAAATATAACCAATAAAAACTTTTGAATTTTGATGATGTTCATTTTGTAAAAGAGGATCGGAAAACATGAAAATAAAATGGAAATGCTTGTTGACTTTACGGAATCATTATTTTCTCCGTATTTCTGATCCTATCTGGTACAGTTCGAAAGATAGATATTCAGATAGATAATAATAATTTTACATTCATTGAGCGACCAAAGTACTTGAAAACACATTATAAAATAAAAAAATATAGTTTGAAAATTATAATTATTGTCATTTTGTTGTTAAAGGTTTATCAAGAAGCTGCATAACGCAGACCTTTGTCCAAAGCCAAGGTACTGGTAAGCCTCGGAACAATAGCGAAAAATCAAAGAGAAAAAGAATGTACATAAGTAGAACTTTTCGTGATTGTTCTTGCGAATAATTTGGCAAAAAGGAAGATCCTCACAAAAAAAAATATATTCTCAGTGAATTTTGGTGAATTACAAAAATCACAAATTTCAGAATGACAGCTAACCTACCATCAGCTACGTTTAAAAATAGTTATTTAACTATTGAGTCAAGAATAATTTCAAACGCCTTCTGTTATTAAACGATGCTGCTTCCAATAGTTTCTGGAAGATTCGATTGCTTCTGGTGATTCCATAAATGAATCGGATACTGTTCAGGAGCTGTATATGCCTAACTGATCAAGGCATGGTCTATATAGACAATGGCCGTGGTGAAGTTTGCTAAGTACAAGAGACTCGCAAAGAACTCTTTTGACTCGCGTGAGGCAGTGTCTTGGGAAATACAGTGGTTTTAGCATTTCATATCATACTTCTCTCAACTTATTATTCACAAATGTCCTTGTAACGCCAATCGGGATCAAGCTGGCAGATCTAGGTATTTGTGGTTTATTGTGTGGTTTATTTGTGAAATATTGTGTTTCTCCTGATAAGCTGGCGATTTTTCTAAATTCGAAATACAAGAACAGATTTTTTTAGGTTGATTTGATGCTTTCAGTGTAACGATTGAATTCAAGTCTCCGTTGAAACTCAGTGAGATAGTGTAGTTGCAACCCTCCCAATCTCTACGTATTATTATCACGTAGATTATCAGAAAGAGGCTGTATATTATGTAATGTTCTTCCATGTTTCATGTTTTAGCCCTGATGATGCAACGGACCTGTTGCGAAACGTTGGCTCATTGATATTGATCTTTAACATATTGTCCAAGAAAAGTTGAAACCTTTTTTCTTCAACAATTGCTTTTTTGTTCATTTAGAAATGATAGATCCGCGCGCAAATTCCAGGAGCACGAAGTATATCAATTTTTCCAACTAGAAATTCATAAGGGATCATTACAGAAAGAAATGTTCCAGCGTTGATTGACAACTCACGTTTCAAGTGTCTACTTCTGATTAATGATGATTGTTACTCCATCCAAAACCTATTGTAAAGATGCCAAAGACAATTGTTCATAGCGGTACAGTATAAGATGAATTGTGGCGTACTGGTCGTTCTTCATACCATATTGCTTTTGTAACTTGAAGGGTTATGCAAAAGGAATCTCTTCCATACTTTTTATGAAGCGCATTGAATCATCTTAATATATGTTCTTTGTTGCAATTTTCCTACATGATTCAAGATCCATGATCTTGACATTATTGTGATCGAACTCATGTTTGGTGTTTTGGACACAAGTTCATGAGATCTTTTTCAAACTCGACTCTAATTTTTATTTTTGTGATCATATATTGGAAATTTTGTTCAGTCAGCCATCACAGATTCCACATGATGTCTTGTTCTTTCTTTTTGAGAATAAGTTTTGGGTTGTCATCGAATTATCACACTTCGCTATTTCCATATTTATCGAAACTTTTAAAATTTCAGGTTATTCGTAACTACTTATCATCTTCTTGTATGTGGATGTGTCTCTTATCAGATCATCCGATGGTCTATCGTTAATGGCCTTGTCAAAAATCGTCTTCCCAAGATCTGTTTGTTATGACCGTTGTTCACAAAGACATGGAACGGTTTATAAACATTCTCGTCAATGAACCGTTATAAATCCAAAAGCATTGGGATTTTCAGACAATTCGAGAATCTCTTCCTCACTCAACAACAAAGTGTCGAAGAAGACAAAACGTTGGTGTATTTCTATCTCAATGGTGAAATGTACCTATAATAAGATCATAAATGACTGGAAGTTTGGGGGGACACTTACTTGACCTTTTCTTCAGAACGATAATCATTGTCATCAACAAACTGATATGAAAATGCCTCTACAAAAGTTTGTCAGTCAATTGCTTCATCATAATCTTGTCCATGACATTGGCCCAATAATTTGTTTGCTTATGTTGGCACAATATTCTATTTACTGTCTTAGCTAATACATTATCTAATGAAAGTATAAATTCAAAGAAAAATGAACATTAAGTATGTATAATCCAACCATTTGACAAAACGATAAAAAGTACTGAATATAATATTCAAGAAAATATAAGGAACAAAATAAGTAAACTACACACATTGTCGGGTCATGACAATATAATGATCATTATGATGATGCAAGTTTGTTTGCCCTGGAAAAAAAAACTAATGCTTAGCTAGAAAAAATGGTTATGGGAATAATGGACGATTTATCGTTATGTGCGATACGAATATGTAGGTATGATATTGGTATCGATACATGATACATACAATAGTTGAAAACTACTTTATTTCGTGATGATTAGAGGCAACTATTTTTAAAATTCCTAGTACCTACCTCCACTTATTAATCTTCAAATTACTTGTGGGGCTCTTTAAAAAGCTTTCGACAAACCGAGTACCTATAATAAACCATAACCAAAACTAGGCATTGCAAATTATTAATTTATACAGCCATGATATTCTAATTTATTTAGGTTCAGATAAACTTTTTCGTTTTAAATGGAACCTCACTCAACATACCCAAATCAACCTCCTTAACCAACCTCTTATTTTTCCCACAAGACAAAGGTTATTGTGATTTGAAAAGGAATGTAGTAGGAGGTCATGAAATAGTAATTTTTGACCTAAATCAAATGTATGAGCGGGAACGCTTAAAAAGAGTCGTTTTGTGTAGGTGTGGCGTCTTTTCTTAAGAGCGGTATTGCCAGTGTTGAAAATATGATTGAGTGATTTGATATTCCCAATAATCAGATATTTTAAACCACTCCATTTGATCGAGTCAACTCAAACGAAAAGTGTGCAGTATTGAAAAAATAAGGAATTTGATTCATAGGCGATTTGGTATCTTCTTATGTCTTGATAAAGTAGTTGTAGGGGAATGTTTAATGATGGATAATATGCAGCAATGCCAATTATTGCATCAGATCAGGGTATAAAAACACTGGCAAAATATGTGGCAAAGCTTTTTAAACCGACTATGTCGAAATATGATATTGAAGAGTACCTATCTCCTATAAATAGTAAATCGTAGCCTACAATTTTCCATGTGTATATTAGGTGAAACAATTTTTCGTTTATCTACCTACAAAGGAATATGGTATATTCAAAATAGTATACCTACGCATTAAATTTGGAATTAGGTATATTATGTCGTAGATATAAATAATATTGTCTGTTTGGCAACACAGTTTCTTGAAAGAAGTCTGTTACAGAACCAGTCAATGTCAATATGGTAGGTATATTTATGCCTGGTTCACATTGAACTCCACTTCGAAATGGAACTGACGGATTTCCGTTTGCTAAATGAAAATCATAAGATACCATCTACATTGAATTTGGATCGTGAACATATGATTACCGTTTACCAAGTGGAAAATTGATTTCCAGTTCGAAGTGTGATTCAATGTGAGCCTTACATTATAGGTATATGGTAGCTATATTATTGGGAATGATTAACTGGTCCAAAAACAATGAGCACTGTGCACTGTTAGGCACCTACCTACTTATACCTAGGTAGGTACTTGAAAAACATTGAAACATTCGTATGTCCAATCCCAAAGGCAAAACTACACGTTGACGGGTTAGTTCCCATACGAGTATTATCGCAAATGATATAACCTAGGTACAGCTCCGTACCTACCCACCTATCAGTAAAAAGAGCGATGCAAAAATATCTCCTAACGATATTGCTCCTGAGAGGAACTTTAACAATGGCCAAATAAAACGGAACACGATTGGTCTTATATTATATTCCTCAGTAAATCAATCATTGGAAAATGTTGGATGTTACGATTTTGGTCTAATATTATTCATTCATGAATCTATAATATTGGTAGAACAATATAAAGACAATATTGCAGTTACATTGTCCTTTTATATTGCTACAATCTAAACATTTGATATTGTGCCAATATTAAGAAAAAAAATGCACTTTTTCAACCAATATTAGCCAATATAGATAATCCTGGTTATTGTCTACATCTAGTATCTAGTTAGTCAACATTGGCTTGATATTTTACGACAATATTGCGTTTGCCAATATATACACAACGTTGGATTAATATTGGCGATTGGCTGTGATAACGATGACAATGAATCAATATAAGGCGAAGATTTTGTGCTACTTCAGCTAACTTCTGATTGAAATGTTCAATCTATGAAGTGATGACGTGAGAAGCATTTGTTCTGAAGAGGCAGTTTTGTCCCATCATCCAACGATTATATTTATTTATACAGGGAGGCTCAACGAAAAGGTCGCACCCCTATTTGTTACTCTTCTGGTATATTCTGGGAAAAACGTTCGGACACATCAATTTTTTTTTCTAGGGGGACGTCTTTTCATGTATAGCCGTAGAATATAGGGTGATCAAAAAATAAGGTATTGCGTTACAATCGTTACACTTTAGATTTCTAGATGGGAACACCCATTTTTTATTTCAGATTCAGATGCCTTTTTGAAAATTATGGTCAGTTTATTAAATAATGTCTATGACAATCTTTTACTATTTTGGAGATACTTGCATTTCAAGAAAAAAAAATTACAGTGAATGACAGTTTGACGCTTTGTTTCTCGGAGACTATTAGTCGTAGAACAATGCAATTTTGTGGGTACTTATAAAAAATGCTGATCATTTTTCACAAATACAGGGTCTTGACAAACTATGAAAAACGAAAAATATCAGTTTTTTTCAAAAAAACTCTTGTTTTGTAAATGAAATGTCTGTCTTTATATTTCATATATAATTTCTAAAGAAAAAAATCTTTCGATTGACACAACATGGTCATATAGCTAAAATTGATAGTTTTCAAGTAATTGAATTATTTTTTCAACATGTGAATGACTTGAAAACTATCAATGTAGTACTAATCGTATGAAAATGTTCTCTAAATCAAATCAAATCAAATCAAATATGCCTTATTGCTACAGAAAAATTTAAACAAATTTTATGGACAAAGCAAATACAAATGCAGAATGCTAGAGTAAAAACAATACAAAACATGATAATAGTATACATCACGTGAACAATAGAACAAAACTAGTACAAATATATTTATATTTTGTCAAATTTAAATTTAATTGGAATTGCTCATGGACAACAATAAACATTGGCACACCTCCAGCTATTTTATGATGACAAGTCAGTAAAACAATAACACAGCCAAGTAAACAATTATGGGTAGAACAATAATACTGCGGTGTTAAATATCGAAACAGGAACCAACGATTTCTCACGTTTTTTTTCGCTTCCCATTCAAAAAATAAACATCAGGTGGGGTGAGCGAGATCGGCGAACTCGAAATTTAATTTATAAATCTGAAGAAGTCATCTTGTTTCCGCCCTGCAGCATCTAGAATCAATATTTGAAATAAAAAGACAGACTTTTCTTTCGAAAAACACGATTTTTTTTTGGAAAAACTGATATTTTTTGTTGTTAATAATTTATCCCTGTAGATGACTGTGGAAAAAAGATAATTTGTATGACCAACATTTTTTATAGGTAGCTCCAAAATTTCATTGTTTCACGTCTAATATTCTCTGAGATACAAAGCGTCAAAGTACAGGGTTATTCATTATATTTTGACACCCATCTACAGCTCTTATTGCGAGTGATAGAAAAAAACTTTAAATACAAAAGTTTTGGTTTTTTTCACGTAGTATCTTCTGGTGATAGCGGAATCAACAAATCGAAATCATAACATAGAAAAAATTCATTAAGTCATATTTTTTTAAATGGAACACCCTGTATATTATTGACTAAAATGAAAGATCTCTTTAATCTGATTTCAAATATATATGGTTTGTAGGCATTTGGTTCAGTCACTTTGAAACTATTTGAATTCAAAAAATATATTTCTTTAAACTACAACAAATATTCACAACACTAACTTAATCATATAAACTATCAACATTCCATTAAAAACGAAGCTACATGTTTTCTACATAACCCCCATAACCAAAACTTTTGTATTTAAAGTTTTTTTCTATCACTCGCAATAAGAGCTGTAGATGGGTGTCAAAATATAATGAATAACCCTGTACCTCCCATAACTGTCATTTTTTTTTCTTGAAATGCAAGCATTTCTAAAACGGTCAAAGATCGTCATGGATATTATTTGATACTCTCTCCTTAATTTTCAAATTTTGACGTGTCCGAGCATTTTTCCCAAAATATACCAGGAGAGTCACAAATAGAGGTGCAACCTTTTTGTTGGGCAACCCTGTATAACCAAATCACATGGAGTGTTATATATAAATATATTATATCTCTCTCGAAGGGCCACCATATATTTTCAATAATTATTTTGAATGACGTGAATAGCATATTAGCCCTCAGGGAAACAACGTTTCGTCAGAGTCAAAAAGAAATTATGATAAAATGCTGTATTCTAAAAAGCCTGCCGCATCCTAACGGCTTGTCCTGCACATTCGTTCATAATCACATTAACTGACAAATAATGTATTTTTCGACTTTTGTATTTTAAAAGCAGTTGGGGCATATTTATAATATTATATCAAGGTATGTTGCACGATGGTAGCTGGAAATCCGAGTCAAAAACACGCAGCGGCTTCTGCTACAATTACTTTTTCTCTGCCACCACCGTATTTATGCTTGGTCGGATGATTTTCTTTATGCAGGACGTTGAATGTTTTGAGTCAAAAGGATGTGGAATTTTTTTGTTTACAAAAAAAATGGTTCAGAATTCAGATCAGGATCCTCAAAAAAATACTATACGATGGAAGTTCACCCACCTAGTGTTCCTAAGAACTAATAAGCAGAATGTCAGGTTTTTCAAAGAATAGGTAATTTTAGAAAGTGATGTTTCCAATTTTCCCATTGCCCGATTCTGCAGTGAAAAAATGGTAATTAAATCATATCAGAATATACCGATTTTGAAGTTAGTATCTCACGAAAATAACGAGCATCAGATTATTCATTGATCAATTTTTTTCATTGAACTCCTAATATTATACAAAACTACCATGAAAGAGTCAAGGAAGAGCAGAAAGGTTAAATTATGAAGGAAGAATATCTCTAATGAACTTCACACATCATCTGTCAACAAATATCTAAAATTAGTATGTGAAAGTTGAAACGTTCATTCTCCGTATTGTTAGAGCGAGTCAAGAATGAAGAAGCAGGAGTTCGCGACTTTCCCCTTTTCTCGATTTATTCATGAATATTCATGAAGAAAGTGTCATTCTGGGGGCGGCACTCGTACTATTTAAAATATCCATAATCTGAAATCATATTTGGAGTTGGATTTTGAATTTCTTGGGATCAGTCTCAGGGGTAGCGACGTTTATTTGCATAACTGAATAATTGATACCTATCTTGGCGAAGATCAAAATTAAAAGAAATTAGTACAGACCTAGCTTACACTGAAACGATCTTAATATCTTGAGAGGTTGATTTTTGCACAAGTACTCATAAGTGCGAAAATGTGTCAGAATTCAAAAAGTCATTAAATAGAAAACAGAAAAACCCGTATTTCTTCTAATTACCGGACTTTTCGGAATATTTACGACTGAGACAAAGATAAGAAGCTCGCCGCTCTCTAGCGGTAAAAATGCGGACACTTTTTTGATATCTGTTTAATAATTGTTGCAATGAGGAAATAAGGATTCTTAATTAGATCGGCGTTAATGGCTTTTACTGTGCGCGTCGGTTTAATTGAAAATTTACGCTCGTTCCGCTTCCTAATGGAAAAATGGAAAATGTAACAGACATCCGGTTGATAATCGGAACATTTTATGGTCAAGGAGTGTGACTGAAGTACCCCCTTTATCCATATTCAAGAAAAAAAAACAAAATGGACATTCAATTTTAGTGAATACTGAAAAAGAATCCGTTTTTCAGGCGCATTGCCCTAAGCACAATATTTTTGGATAGTAAATGAGATTGGACCGTCAGATCAGATGGTCCTCATCTGAAATTCCGGATTTGTATAAAGCAGAAAGGCAGAGCCGTCTATATTGTAATACAAGTAATGAAGTAATGGTTTTGGCAACACCGCGTGTGGTCTCGATTGAGGTTAGGTTCACTTCTAGTTTTAACTGAAACTCTAGACGGCTCTGCAACTATTTAACTAGTTTCAACCTGCTTTCATTCAACTTCAAATTGTATTTTGAAAAACTGAGAAATACGGTGAAAAATGAAGTGATTTTTGTCTTAAGATTGAGGTAAGTGGATAGGTAATAGTAGGTACCAGAGATATCGCAATCTAACAGTCAATATTTTCATGATAGACTGGTAGATAGTTTCATATCATGGTATGTATGTGTATGCCTTTCGGGAAATACTGGATGAGATAAATACATATTCAAATAGGAAAACTCGATTAAATAATATGCCTCATCCTGGATTCCTCACACATATAAGCACCAGCTTCTATGTTATGCGGAAAAATCAAAATAAACGAGTTTTGTTTCGTTCACTTTGGAAAAACAATATGGTGACGTAGGTAGTTCTTTTTGTTTAATCAGTTTTGAACATTATTATCAACTCCAGTCCTCCAGAAACTGCTTCAATCACATCCAAAAATCTGTAACCATCTACCCATCTTCCAGTTTTATTGTTTTATTGTTTAGAATTAATATTTTCTCCCAACAAATCATAAAACTCTTGTCAGGTTCGCATATGTATTATGTAAATTTTTACGTCATGAGGTGATGAACATCATACCTGTTGCGATAATATATAAGTTATTCTTTCAAATTACAGTTTCATTAAACAATTTTCGTATCTCGTAATCGTAATATATGTTACTTTTCAAAGAAAGCCCCTCCAATCAATGCAAAATTTTGACCATCGTTGACGTTAGATGCGACGTTGCAATTGTTACTTCATGGCTTGTATTACAACTTAGACGGCTCTGGATTAGGCCTTTAGATTTTCTTAAAATTTCAATCAAAGTTTAATAAATGGCTACCGATAGCCGTACAAATGAATGTACACCTTCATTAATCAATCAAAACATGTAGTTTCTTTGGATTCGGTGCGATATAAAAATTGTTATTAAACTAAATTTCCAAATATTGGTTTATTTTATCACTTGTCAATTTGGTAGGATATCCATACATGTTCATGAGTATTTGAACACATCGAGTATTCTCGCAAAAGACATACACATCACATCACATTAGAGGGGTGAGGTTTTGTTATTTTCCAAAAGATTTTGTTCAAATCAGGTAAGAAAGTTCTATGTAGGATTTGATCAAAAAATTATACAAAAATAATATAGTGTGGTTATGTTTGCATAGTTTTATTATTTTCATAAGAATTGTGTTCAAATCAGGTATGTCTGTCGGTTCCTTTTCGGATTTGATCCAAACAATTTTGGAACCATGATATAGTGAGGTTATGTTTCTAGAAGCCTTATTTCTGCCACGTGTACGATGCTGCACATGATTTTTTTTAACTCATCTAACTTCTGGGATAATCAACCGTTCTGGTAATTTCTCCTAACCCTGTATATGTTTCGCGACAAACATTGATGTGAGATGTGAGAGCGTTATTTGTATAGCGAAATAGGAATATGATACTATTTTTTGTCCATTTCTTAGAGGGCGCCACTTGCGGTATCTCTGGAGCCTTCAATTCGACAAGAATATTTTGTGTACCGATTTATTACAAATCTATTAGCATACAAGAAATGTCGCATGTTTTTTACAAAATCAACGTTTATACGTATGAATTCTCAAAACCCAACCGTTTTCGAAAATAAACAATATTGTGATTTGTTGTGTGGTAAATGTGAACAAAAACTAGTATAACACATATCCAATTCAGGACCAAAAAATACTCTCACAAAAACCAATTCACTATGGGGATAAAATTTGAAATGATAACTTTGAATCCCTGTATCATCTAAACTATCAACTTTTGAACTACATAGGTATGTATGCACATACATAGATCGTAGTATTTTGAGCATCTGAAATTATTGAGGAATTTTCAACTACAACTCCGACAGGTATACAGGGTGTCCACGAACAACCCCTAAGCGATGAAAGAGGTGATTCTACATAAAAAAACATGTCCAAAAATGCTCTTTTTCAATGATAATAGCGTAGGTATGTAGCGGTCTCTAACCTGAAAAATGAAATTTCAATTTCAATACCCTGTATTTTCGGACCTATCCCATTTTTGGGAAGTTCCCGAAAAAATTATTCTCACAACATGATCTTTGATACATGTGCTAAATGTGAAGTGGATAACTTCAATTAGCGTGCTGAAAATTCAATTTTGGGGATTGTTGCTCTTCATATAAATAAAATTCTGAATACTACGCGAGAAAGCTGCTGTTTCGTCAAGTGTTTGAAAGTTCCATGAGCAAAGCCTTAATTATTTGATTTGTGCTGGATTCCTTGTTGGAAGGGACCTTTCATAAAAGATTTTTCTACTAATATATTTTGACTAATAATGAGAAAGTGAGTAAAATGGAACCAAGAAAACTGCCAAAAATCAATTTTTTCAATTTCAGAATCATCACTAAAATTTTTGATCAACATGATAAAATATATAACATTTTTCATAATTCAGATTGAATTCAATTTGGATTATTTGAATTAGAACATTCTAAAATCGTTTGAAGCACAAGAGGATACCTAATATGACTAATTGAAACATGTCAAGTCACCATATCACTTAAAAAATCAATTATGCATTTCAATATATGTTGGTTCTTTTCTTTGTCACTTCACAAGCGACTGTTTATACTGCTCTCATTAAAAATAACACCTTCCATAATTTGATAAGACAGAGGGACATGGTCACAAGATCCCATATACGACACATTTTAATGTATTAGTAATATGGACCTTTCAATTTACTTTCCTCCTGATTATTTATTACATATTATATCATATTTTTAAATCAGCTATCAATTTCATTAATGCTGACTTGATCAGGGCAGATAAAAGATTGGAAACTGAAACCAACCATAAATAACCAAACCGTGAGCTGCGAAAAAAATTACCGGAAACCTCCCCGGGTGATTTTTCACAGAACGCGGCGGCGAAAATTATCAGAGGACCATTAAAATACATCAAAAATTAATTTCTTCGCGAGCCCTAGATTAAAAATTAAAACTTTCCGTTTTAAAAATTAATGGCTAAGAAAACAGAAGATAATTTCTAAATTCGATGTGATGAAAAGCGGACGCTATTAAAATTCTGTACGGGTAGGTTTTCCAAATTATCATCTGGATGTCTTTTTATATAAGCTATAAATAAATTACAAGGCCAAGAGAACTGACAAATTGGTGGGATTCTGGAAAACATATATCATGTCACAATCTAATATAAATAATACCTCAGGTGAACGTTATCTTATTGATGACACTTTCTACTATAAATTCTCGTCATTTCCGGATAGCCAGAATCAATTTTAGGAATTTCCGAGCCCAGATGAAATAGAAATAACAATAGGCTTTTCTTCTGGGAATCTCACTCACTTTGGACATATTGCCATCTGTCGAGGGGTCCATATATCGTGATATTTTCCAATGAAACAGTGATTAATGATTCAACCCGTGATGTGAAAATGTTGTCCATATCGCTAGTGAACACGTTATCATTTCCATCCAACTACATATAAGTATTGTTCATTGAAGCAATCACACTATGGGCGAATATCTAAGTCTATGCATTATCTTTGTTAATTTCGAAACTTGAAATTTAGGCAGGGAAGCGACAAAACAATTTAGAATCTGCTGCAGCGGAGCTTGTGTATGTTTATGCTATCGACATACTATAATAAGAGAGATATTGAGAATTAATAAGAGCTCCAATCTGTTAATAATATGGTTTTGTGATAACAAGTGCTTAGATTGTGAATTTTTTTCTTTCATAATGAATGAGTGGTGCGATTCCAGCATGAAATAGGTCAAAACTCGTTTATTACCTATATGCTTACTAAGACACGGGATGTCTCATTTATGATGAGAGAAGATTCAGGATGAGCTTTTCTGCTTGGAGATGAAAAAAAAAAGTTCTTATAAACATGAATCTGAAAATGCTATATCACAGAGGTATAGGGATGCAAAGTCATACTTTCATTTTTGTTTTTTTCTAGATGATATTTGAATAAGAGTTGTTGCTTATTATCACCTTTTGCTCAAACATCTGGAGCAATGATGTTTTATCTTTGACATGACTTTGGAGTCAGATGTATCGATATTTTCAAATCCAAATATCTCGGGAATGGTTGCTCGTAGACACTTTTACCAGATAGGTATACTTTTTCTGCATAGAAATGGGAAGAATTCTGTTTTTTCATTCAAAAATATCATAATCTAATACAAGTTTGTGTAGAGAAGTTATGTACATAACAGTAAAAATAAGTTTGGGTGGCGTCCTAAATTCTTCATGACAAAAAATACTAAAAACCAACCCTGCGTTCAGCGGATAACAAGCTGGAACAAATTATCTGTTATTTGGAAAACTTTAACACCCTGTAGTGCTCTAAGGAAGCTGGACTCATATTTATGAGAACTTTTCTTCTTATTTTTAATCAGGAAAACTTGACCTTAATTTTTTCGATTATCAATGAAACACCCTGTATGTATAGCTTTTCTATATCTTTTAGTAACCTTGGTCTTGGTAATATCTTACCTTTAGCTACGAAAAAAATGTTCCGTTTTATCTTGAGAATTGCTTTTCCGAACCTTCGCGTTGGCCAATGTAAATATTCCTTGTTTCCACTATCTCTCCACTACTCATTAGAATATTGCAACAATAGGTTTGTTGTTAACAAAAAAGTATCACCCGTGAATGAAGTCAGTTGAGCGCTCTCTGGAGAATCGTATGTTGCTGATCCACATACTCCATATACATGTAGACATAAATTCGGCGTTAATAGAATTTAATAGATCCGAAATCGCGTCTAAACAGTTTGGGAAACTATTGTGCCGATTTGGTTCTACGCCAATTGTTTGTAAGTACACGCCCAAAACTTAAATCGCCTTTCATTCGATTAATTAAATATTGTGTTTAGTGAATTCCTAGTTCTGTCGCCGAGAGATAACTTGTCGACGGGTTCGAAACAATCGTTTAAAGAACAAAGTATCGAGTAAAATGAAGGGAAGGAGAATTCAGAATCTAATTGAATATTCAGTCTATTTATTTTAATTTTTTTATATGTGACTCAAAGTTTTCCTCATTTGTGTTGAGGATAAAACTTTCAAACACATGCAAATCAGTTCCCATTCTTATCCACACGAAATAAAAGTGTCCATATAAATATGACGTGAAAAGGACAAAACCTTCTTCCTCTCCCCAAACACCTATAATTTGATGATTCACTTTTGAGAAAAGTTCAAATTTCGTCATCAGGCTCATTCGTATCTACGGCTGTAGCTTTTCATTCGCGTTTTAACGACATCTCGGGAGACCCGAAACTTTCATGCCATCTACATTAATGAAGGCGCATCAGAATTAGGCTTCATCTCACCTCGGTAAAATTCCTGATGATGGCCTCCCATTTGTATTAATATATATTTATATGGGCGTATCAATGACTCCCTCTAGCGTCGTTTGCAGCAAACCAAAGCAAAATGAGGTGCAAATGAAGCGACGTCCTTGTTTATTTGTCCTCTCCAGTCTGTTATTGCGTCTTTCATTATTCAACAGCACGAACTATGTCAAAATGTGAAGCTTCAATTCGACTTACATTTCGTATGTGATACACAGACTGATCTCGCTTAGATTTATCATTCTGATTTATCTCTTGGCATAAAGCAGTCATTTTATATAATGCGTCCCAAATTCAAATAATTCGTCGTCGGAAATCTAAAAGGTGAAAAAAGAAGAGCTCGAACTGAAGGCGGCGACATTTCCACCCATTTCAATTAAAACGCTAATAATTTTTAATTCTGGCGCAAACGGACCGGCGAACGCGCTGGCAGCGCCATCGCGCTGAATTAATTTTTATCAAAACTAACTTTTAAATTAGACGCCGCTGAATGTGACTACCGGAATATAAATTTATGGGAAAAACATGCCATGCCAAGGTGAACTAGGAAATTTGACCGTTCCTTTTGTCCATTTCCCATTTAAATGAATTTATATGTTTTTCGCTTGGCTGGACTCTCATTTTCGAAAACAAACAAACATATCATGATCACTGATGGAATATCATGAATCTGACCAAATAGTGCTTGGTTTGTTGGCAGACACACTTCTCAATGAAACATCGAAATAACATAGTTCAGAATCCATGAATAACGGTGGGCCTATATTATCCATAATATGGATTCTTTATCGCAACAATTCAGGACACAATAGGCAGAATGGCATTTATTCAAATACATCCTGACGAATGATAATAATACGATTCTCTTTTTTTAAAAATATTGCGGGAATGGACAGTGGCGTGGATGCTCTCCACTACTTATGAGAATTTTTACTCCTTTTTCAAATTGAAATCACGGGATTTGTGGATAAATGAAAATATTCCTATGAACATTTGTCCTCGTTTATTACACTATATTTGTTCCAATATTTCCTATGTTAGTACTCAAGGACGTCAATGGATAATGTCACAATCGTTTAGGGTGACGGTTTGGATATACTCACCCCATTCCGCTTGGGGCTGGAAACGAAAGAAGAAATATTTCTGGTCACAAATCAAACATGTCAACTTATGGCGGAGTGGATGGAGACTTGTAGCTTATATTGAACTGCTTCCGTCTCGAATAAGAATTTGATAGGTTCCTTTTGTTGAGATATTGTTTGGGCTCTACAAATAGTTAAAGGAAATCGTGATGTGTATCTTTATTTTCCTCATATCATTCTGAAAAACGACCACGAAGTATTACAGATATGATCGAAGATGCATCTTAGATATTGTTATTTTTCTTACTAATTGTTCAAACAATTGAAGAAGACTCATGCACAAAAGGTCTATCACATCCGCATATGTCGTGTTGTTCTTTAGAATTACACAGTTTTTCATAAGAATTCATACATTCAACCTTATTAATATTAACACAAAACAGAAGTATCACCATCAATCTTTTATGGTTACGAACACTACGCCCTTAGGTAATTTTGAAAGACTTCGTTTGATAACACAATATGGGTGCCTGGGGATTTTCACGATACTCTCACTATGACATTGTCAGAGCCGCGTCGCTTTCTTATGCACGTGAGGAAATTGGTGTGAGTTGTAAATGAGATCATAAATAAATGTTGATGGCAAAAAACATTGGCAAACAGTTACCTTTTGACAAAGTTAAAATATGGTTTTTAATCTAAATCAGCCAACGGATTGGTTTTTTATTTAGAGCTTAATGTGGAATTGTAGATATGTACAAAATAGAAGACTCATACCTATAAAAAGGCGATTGGTGTTTATATCGATCGCAATTTTTCTACTTGACATTTTAGCATCATATAAAAGGTGTACAAAATATAGCTGAAATATAGGAAGTCTCCAAACATATATGCATAGGGTGATTCACCACTATATTTTGATCCCCCTCTAACTCATTCTATACAAGGTGTACAAAATACAAAATTTGTTTGGTTTATACTGGAATTTTCAAATTTGGAAGTATTATTCATACAAGGTGTCCTAACCCAACTAATTTACCCAAACGCTGTCCACACCAGACAACTTCGAAGTTTTGAACGGAACTCCCTGAATTTCAAGCTTCATTATGCATTGAAGCAATAAAAATAAGGCAAAATCCAACCGCGTTTATCTCGCCAAAGATAAAGAGATCTAGTATAAACCAAACAACTTTTGTATTAAACTATTTTTTGTACACGTTGTATAAAATGAGTCAGAGTTAAAATATCGTAGGCATACTGCCCATAGTGACAAAGTCAAAAAACATACTTTTTAGATAATTCATGTTGAAGACTATAATTTATTCACGATTTTTCTTTAGGAATTCAATAAAAATACTACTTTTCTATGTACAGGGTGTTCACGTATATTTTGGCAAAAAGCTATCTCCGGTAATATTAACCCTAGAGAATGGTTCAAATGGGCAAAGTTGTAGTACTTTTTCAGAATTATCAGAATTTGTTATCAAAAAAATCAATTTAGCATCAGAAGTAAAAAAAAAATCAGGCTTCCTATCTTTTTTTTTTTTTGATAGATGATTTTGCTGTTATCAAATGGAACATTTGCAAGAAAAGAGAGAAAATAAAAAGGGGTAAAAATCTGGAGCCACTACCAGAGGTGAATACACGGTTGCGACGTGTTTTTCCTAACTCCGCTCTCGCTGCGGTGAACTCTAGACCGCTGTCTAGTTGTTTTGTGCAGCCTGAAAGGCTTTCACTCTTTTCTTGAATTCTGCGTCGACACGTGACTCAAACGCAGCTTGGGCTCTCTTGGATCAAAAAGCGTATGCTTTTGTCTTCTCTTTCCCTTTTTTGGGGTTCGTTCTGCCCATGTACGATGGGCAGCCGCGCCAGCTTGCGAGGTGTCCTTTCCCCCCGCAAACTACGCAGCTCGCGTTGCGTTCACCGCTAGCGAATCTCTCGAGGCGAGTCTCTCGAGCGTGCAGTCTCTGCTGCTGTGTGCACTAGCACACTTGACGCAGAGATGTGCATGGTGACACCTACTTTGGGTGTGATCCCATCGCTGGCACCGGAAACACTGCCGTGGTTCCGGTGACTTCTTTTTGAGTTCCACCTTGACATTGACGCCGAGCAGCTCTCTGATCTCAAAGATCCGCCTAGCGTCGGTTTTCACAAACACTAGGAGCATGACTTGCCGAGTTTTCCGGCTAGTCATGCGGAGCGGCACAGCATCGATGCCAAAGCGGGTGGCGAGCTGTGACCTGTCTGTCTCTGGGTCTGCGTTGGCAGGTAGTCCGCGAATGACTACCTGCAACGAACACTCCTCTGGTCGAGAGAAGGTGTGAAAGACAGCTGCCATCTCATCCAGAACGGTCTGGATGTCTTTGTGATCATCCAGTGAAGCTGGATTGATCCTCTCGTCGTCCCTCACAACGGAAGCCTTTGCATACGATATGCTGGCTGCTTGGAGCTCTGCACGCAGCTCACTCCACAAGCGGTTTCCTTCTAAAAAGATAGCGGGAGCCCTCTTGGAAGCTGTTGCGGCATTGTCCGTCGAGGTCGCGAGTGGAGGTACGAGCGGGACGTGTCCCGAACGTTCGTCGTCGAGGGTCGGTACCGTGGGCACCGGTGCCTCCTCTGCTGGTGGAGGGAGCGTGGCGACATTTCTCCGGACATGCCTCACCCAGACTTTTTGGAACACCCTGCATATGTAAGAAGAGTTTCTTTTAAAACAATAAAAAATCATATTTGGGACACTTTTTTCTGAAACGTCAAATTAAAAAGTTATAGGGGGCGGTATTTATAATCAATAACCCTGTACAGTTTCTATGAAATATGCAGTTGATCATTTACAGTAACCACTGAATTCAAGTTTTGTCATGATCACTTTTGACTGTGTAGAACATGATTCTTTTGACATGGCCCTAGCTATCTCATGCGTTTTGCGGCCTCTATGTGTCATATTTTTATCACTTATCCCAGATGTTTGGCTAATTATTTGAGTTGACTTGGACATGTATTAACTCGAAATGAAATTTTGACTCAGTCACTTTTGGCAGTATGCCCACGATATCGTGGATTTTTCACAAAATCCAACAACCATTATCTCAAAAGCGACAATAGATAAGATAGATACATCGAATACAGATTTGACTTAGGATTCAACGTAGAATCCAAAAATTAAGTTAATGAATATTGAAAATTTTAAAGTTGGGTGCGGTTTTGGGACAACCTTCATAAATTATTATACTGCTAAATTTAACAAACTAACCCAATCAACTTCTATGTTTTAGTACGGTCCTCACTTTCCGATAGTTTTTTGAAAAATAAAGTCGGTCCGAGAAGAACTGTAACAGCTCAAAAAGAAAACACTTTTCCGCGGAAATACGTCCAAAACTAGGCCTCTATTATCAAAGAAAAGTGGCCAAACTGTAATATTGCACTTTTCTTGGGAGAAATTGAACATTCATAAACATCAGTCTATCATCCGTGAGCGTAATACCTACAATTGTTATACTTCTCTACGAGGTCGACACGATTTGAGCTGTGACGAATCATTAGTCTGTTTTCTGCGGATGCCAGTGCCAAACGAGTTCCGAAGTCATCATCCAAAAAATATTTTTGCTATCTTTGTCACTGTTTTCTTCGTGAGTGAATTGTTGTTTTTACTTCTGATTCGTTAAATAAACTGATTTTAGATTTTTTTCGACCTATTACACTTTTCTTCGGGATGTGCCTTATACTAATGTCCATTACTGTAAGTATTTGAATTGGCACTCTTTACTTCTTTTCTTTGTGAAGGCGACCAGGGAGATTTTCTCAAAATTCTATCACTTGTTCATTTACGACTAGGTTACAGAGAAAAGGTGATAAGACTCTTTGCTGAGGGTAGCCTCTAGCAACCTATATATTCGAAGTTTTCTCAAGGATAGTTGCTTGGGTCTTTCTATCTTCCGGCATATTTTTTATCCACCTGCAGAATTTGTTGTTAATTTCAGGCGGGTTAATCATTGTGGTAGTTATTGAGTTGAAGGAGGTATGAGGTATGAGGTATGAGTATTTTCAATGGTCGCTTTATTTTGTGCACTACTTCATGCAAATAGTTCTCACATGATTTGCCAGATTGGTAGGCATTTTGCTTTTTACGTCGTAGTGGCTGCTCTAAATGTGGGATTTTCCGAATGTACCTTTCTATCATTTTTTTTATGGTTTCAAGTAAGAACGATGAAGAAGCCTTGAACAGAGGATAATAATTTTGGAATTGAGGTGTAAAGACGACCCGTGAGAGTTTCCAGGGCATGAGTGCATGGGTCCCGTTGCCAGGCTTGCCCTGAAATGTTGAAAAAGTATCGGTATATATTGAGAAAGCGGCAACTGATTTACCAAGGAACCTAGTTCCATTTGCATCAGGGATATTATCATCCAAGATTTTCATGATTTATGGTACACGATTATAGAACAAAGTGTTTTTTTATATGTTCTGTTACCCAGGTATGCAGTATGACAAGTGTATACATATTAGGTATGTATATCAAGTTTCCATCATTTGTTATCAACCAAACCAAAATGTTGTACTTCGATCTATGTCCTAACACTTATGTCTTTGAAGTTCTCTTTTTTCAAACGATACATTAATATTTATATTATTTGGTCAAATTGATTTTATTACAATGGCTTGATATTACAAGCCAGGTAACAATAAGCCATCACGTTACTCAACTCGTCAGGTGACAGGTAAATACATATCCATCTAGACTTCTACATAAGCTTCGTCTTGTTCCCACGATCCACTGAAGGAATCTTATTTTAATGGGAGGCTTTCCATCAACAATAAAACAAATTATGAGATTCAATATTTATTTCCAAGTTCGATAAAAAAGTGAGGCCAAAGAAATGATCTCTCTTAGTATTGCTAATTGATTCTTAGCTACTAGCGTATGAAAAATAGATCAACCATTGTTCTGATGTTGAGGTCAGCCAATCAAGTCCAAATTCTGCAAGAATAACAAAGATCATGCATTCAATCCAGTATATTTTCAGACATAAAGATTATAACGTCTATTGGGATGATTGGTCATTTTTATAAATAGACGCAACTGCTATCTAAATCTTAACATGGAACATATTATCTTGTAGGGAAACAATTGGAAAAAGTTTTCTGGATATGAATGATTGGTGGTTCCAAAACGTGACAGCAGCTAGATGCTGATACAATCCGAAAAAATAAATTAATGTTGCTAAAAAAAGGACAAATCATAGTAGCACTTATCTCTGGATAAGCGTAGCTTATAGAACCTGAGCAATTATTAGTTTGAATGAGCTATAACTCCATCCGGTATTTTGGAAAGCATCAAGCTATCTGACAAACCTTTATTTAATGCATTCTGAAGGTATTGAATAACTGATTATTAATTTAAAATTATTTCCACCTTCATTTCATCTCACCTTTTTTCAACTATCCCATAAATCAAACTACCGTTTTCAACCTGGTAGGTATATGTTTAACTCATAGCTGTAAGTTTTGTGACATATGAAAGCCAATAAAATTATTCAAATCACTGTCGTACAACAAATATCTCACTTCGGAACAAGATCGGCTATATGTACTGCATGTCAATTTTGATTAGGCCACAAATATTTGCAAAAGGGCACATCTCGCAAAACAATCTTTCCAAAGTATTCCTTGCGTGTCTCCCCTCGCAAATAAGCTTTGACGTCTATTCTTTACATCTGTCATTTTTCATGCAAATCGCGATGCACTCAACGTGATCCGATGGTAATATTAATATCGATCAAGAGTGGCTGATATAAGCTCACATCTTTGTATTTGGATGATACTTCTTTGAGTAATATTTCACGTCGATTTGCTACAAGGAGAGATTGGATTTTTGAATGACTAGATTTATCAGCTCTTCCCCTGCAAAAAGGACCAACATCGTGATCCACGGCGAGCTCAAAACCATTAATGCAAATACCAAATGAATATTAACAGTATCCGTCCCCACAGAAAAATTCACTTGCCGAAAAAAATTGCAGGACACCAAACATCGTGTTCTTTTTCCCTTGAAAGTAATAAAGGGTATAATTCTCAATTAGAGAATGTGGCACCAGCGGTCAGCCTTGTTAATAAATAAATTTGACACCGTGACATATGGGTTCGTATTGGTTTTTTCCTTTTTAACGGCACATCTACGCGTTGATGAATCCGGGTTTGTTCCAATGTTTTGGAATATTGATATTTTTCTTGTCGGATTGCATCAAAAGTAACTCACATCGAGTACGTTTTTCCGCATAACAAGAAAATATCTCGCTTAATAGGCATCCAGCTTCAAATTCGAATCAGCTTTTTTTCTGTTGAAAAAAATATTTGAAACTTGACAATAAGCATATATCTATAACATGCGAGTGAACATAAGTGACATTTTTGTATGAGATATTTCCTCTAGATGAAAATCTTTGACTGAGACGTCAAGACCGGAGGTCAAATTACGTTGAAGCGATGCATGAACTATAAAATGAATCTGTAAACGTACAAAACACCGAAATATAGAATTAATTCGCAGTAGGCAGTGACATCCGCACACGTCAAGATGATAGCAGGCGGAAACCGGCGGCCCGATCTGGCAGAGCAAACAGAGCCGAATAAAGTTGCACCGCTTCGCTCCATTCTGGCTCTAACTGCCACTGTCACCGATCTTCCGCTACATTAACTATGCACACGGCTTTCAGAAATTGCGCGGTCCAACATTATTTTTGTAATATGGATAATATTTTTTCCGACTTTGTTATGGTCATAATAACCTCTGACCAAAAAACTCTGGGCGTCATGATTCAACTTTAATTGCCTGCGTTTCTTCACATTGATACAAATATGAACAGCATTGGAAGGCTCTACAAGCAAACCTCTCTACCTAGTTTTCTGATACCAAGTGGATAGAGGAATCTATATCTATATACATAGAAGTAAATGTAAGTGATCTTTTATATTTTCCACAGAAACAATTTTCCGAGTTTTTTCTTACGACTTATCTTCATTTTCACCAGTCATTGCTATCTTTATGGCAAGGGTCTGAGTTACAGCTTCAGCACAGTAGATCACAAGATGTATCCATTTCAGTGAACCAGGATCAGGGATGCAGTATGGAACAAATCATTTAATGAAAATGGTTCCAAATGTCCCCGGTGAAACGTTGTTCTATCAGGTTCAGGTTTGCATGAGTCCCACATATTATCACTTTCAATAGATGATTATTTTTCTTCATAATTCTTTCAATTTTTAGAATGAGCAGATAACTAAATCATCCATGACCTACCTAATTTCAAGCTCTGCCGTATTTTTCTTGCGCAACATTTTCGGTAGTTGGCTTCTTTGGCAGTGTGTAGCCCTCTCTGTCTTAGTCTGTGACTGCTTGAGTGATAGATGCCTGCCTGATCATTTCACTCTCACCAATGCTCGCATATCCAGCGACGACTTCAAAAACGCACTGGAGCTTTCCAGACAGCGAAAGAAAATTGTTTTCATTGTCATTTGGTGCTGGTTCCACCACCAAAGTAAGTTGTCATTATCATGATTATCCAGTCCCAGATAATCGGCAAGGTGACTTTTTCCAAATTATCCCAACTCATATGACGACTTTACACAGTGTCCACCATAAAGTTGGTTACATATGGGAATTTTTAAAGTTGGGTACATTTGAGAAAAAAAAACACATTTTCACCCAACTTTATGGCAGACACTGTATATTCCTGAAAACCTTGGTGCCAAAGTTCAGTTTTCCTACTACTCTTTCTATTAACCTTAAGTTCTGAACACTTTTAATCTTTATGGATGAAGCATGACATTTCTTAGCATTGCCGCTTGAGGACTTTCTGATATTCCTATTTGGTATTAGGGCAGGATGAACAAGGATGCAACATTTTGCGAAATAGAGGATATTTCGAAAAATGTTGCATCCTGGGTTCAGTTTCAGAATTTTTTCCAAGAGGCTTCAGAACTATCGAAATAGTTTGGACAGTCCCCTTCTGCCTATGTTTTCTTACATGCCTCTGTTTTCAACAATTTTTGCGTTGTACTTGTCATTTTGAATTGTTTGTTCAAAAGAACAAAGTCTGGTCTATTGTTGAATAAACGTTGGTCTATGAGAGCAGTTCCACTATTTCTGGTAAGTATTCATTGGTCTTCATTGGTGATGTATGAGGTTTGAAACCAAGTCCGATTTTGTATTCTGTTTATACAAATGCTCGATTTTCTCTCGTGGTATGTTGTATGGTATCCGAAGTCTCTTCCAATTGATATTTTAAAGAAAGTTTCTGGTTGGGATCCCTTTTTCTTGAACCGTTAACTTGAAACCTCTTGTTTTCGGAAATAGTTGCCCTGACTAAATCAGGTGACCCCAAGTTTCTTTTTCTACATCAATCTGACTATACTCATTGACGTATATTCCATGGGGTGCCTTGGACATCCATGAGAGCGATTTTTCCATTTGCATTTCGAGTTCTCTTGCTTTTAGTTCACCTGTCACAATATTTATGGTGCTGTACTTACTCAAGCTTAACTACAATTTTATGTGATTAGAAAATCCTTTCACTTGTTTAAGCATCTGTTTGAGTTGATTTATTGTCGCACCTTACTTTTTTTGATCGTCAATATGAAGTAGATGGCTCAATCTTGCCACCCTTACGTTGTTCTTTTTGATGGTGAAACCATATGTTGTAAACTTGAGTCGGCTCGATAGAGAATTGATGGCCAGACAAAATGACAGTGGGCTCATCTGAATGCCTTATGATCTATGAGGTCGGATTCTGGATTGCGAGTTGGTCATGGATGATTTAGAAAGACTGCTTTGTTATCTTTGATTCTAAATGGTTTGAGTACATAATTTTGTAATTCACAGAGGCAGCGGACAAGTTTCTTTGGTTATTATAAGCCTAGTAGCACATAGCTGAATTTATACTTAGATGTTTCTGTCATTCTCTAGCTTCACTTGTGCAACCTTTCAGCTGAATAGCAATGATTTTTCTTTTGCAACATAAGTAGATGCGATTTGTGATGCATGAGGTCATTAGTTGTTGTAGTGTCTTGGAGGTGTGTATCTTTAGGAACTTAGTTAGCTCATAAAGGATAATAATATTGAAAAAAAAAGTTGACACATAGTTCAGCACCTTGAGTAATTATTATTTAAATTATTGACAAACATTTTCACAATGTTCTCATTTTTCACTCAGTGGGGCAGAGAGTTGTACGAGCGAATTCCACTAGAAAACAATTATTTTTGCAGTTCTGTGGTCCTTACCATCGGGATATTATTGACATTGATCTACATACATATCAAGCCACTGCAACATATTTGACATACTACCTATGCATGGAAGTATATTCATATTTTTTCTCTACTTGGCACTCTCTTGCTGAGGTGCTGATTCACACGAGTGTCAACTCCTTGATCCTCATTGGCCATCGTATAACAACCAGTTATTTTGAAAATATTTGCTCAACTGCTTGCAAACTACAGTTTCTATTATTTTGTCCACTTTACCTATAGTGCGTTTATAGAGCGGAGGTCGCTCATCAAAAGGGTTAGGACATTTTTTATATGGGAACTATGATGCTTCTTTTTGAATCGTTCGACATTTTTACACTTGTTATGGAGGTATTCACAAGATATAAAAGTGAAAACCCTAGGACACAAAAAAGATCTATGAGACATTTCACGGTGAAAGAACCATCACTGGGTAGAGCTTTTGTTTTTTAGATCATGAGCCACCTGAGCTGAGACAATGTTGACGGTTGAAAATTTGACAAACTACACTGCATACCACTTATAGCCGATATCCACGGTTTAGGCTCTATACTGTCGGAAATATCTTGTAGACTGTCAGCATACAAGTCATTCAAATTTTTCTCCATCCTATTGGAATAATATTGGTCAATGTCATGGTTTGTGAGATCTGCCACCTTATCTTGTCTGTCCACTTACCACTTCAATGTAGACCAAATCTTTTTGATTTTTTATTTCTCAGAACTGAAATCACCCTACACCTATTCATTTTGTAGTCATTCCAGTCAGTTTTGACTGATGTGATATCCAATTTCTTGTAAGCCGTGCTTCTCACTTGTTCTTTAGTTACTTCATGCGTTATTCCATGGCATTTTGGTTTCTTAATCTTTCTTTTCTGAAGTGGAGCATACATTTCTGTTGCTTTCTGTACGATTATTGTAAAATATGTCATTAAAATTTGCGGAGGTGTAATTCCAATCTTGTCCCACCCCACAGATTGGTCACTGGACAGGGTCATGTTAGACCCAATGATCTCATGATCGGTGATTGCAGAAAATACTCGTGAGGTTCAGACTAAATCATAGACATTTGTTATTTTATGATTAATGAAGGTGGTCGACACATCCCTTATTCTCGTCTCTTTCTTAACTATTAGCCTGAAACTTGCTGCCTGTATCGAATGCCAATACATTCTTGCGTCACTCCCATTTTTCAACAGGTCGATATTTATATTACCTATGACCATCACGCCCTTCTCTGCTCATGAATGCAATCCTCATTCAACTTCTCGCTCATATATTTCTGGAACTCCCAACATCTACCGTTTGGCGACTTATAGATAGCACCCACCAAGACATTCTCTTTCCTCAGTTGCCTCCTTGTCCATAATGCCCAGTAGCTATAGTCTACAGCCTCACTACTTACTATCTTGTATGTCAGAATAATATAAATAGTCATTCCTGTAGTGTGTCTGTGAATAACAGCTTACCATGTTATATCCAGGTATGGCTTTTTCTTTGTCATCCACTCCAGATGTCTCTCACTCATGCTGCCAAACTGGACGGTCATTTAGCACGACGTATGAAAAAATAGGGACTTTTTGCACCTCCTAAATTTCCATTCCGTTGTGGTTATCGTTATTCTGAGCATGCGCAGTGAAAAAATCACAATACTTTATCGTTATTAGGGAGTTTCTGAACCCCTTGTTAATCTCATCGTTATTAACGTATCCCGCTATACTGATCATGCGCAGAAAACAAAACTTTGATAACGAACAGGACTAAAAAAAAAGAGATTTTGAAACTAGTATTCAACGTTTGACGTTTGAGTCATCACTGTCATCATAGTAATCTGATTTGTTGTGTTAAGTCTTTGATCTAGTGATATTTTTGCCTAGCAGAGCAGCACGAATGAGCACAAAATACACAAAATATGGAAGATACTTTCATCCAAATTGGACCAGACTAGGTAACAAAATGTAAGGCTTACATTCAATTTCATACTTCGAAATGGAAGTGACCGATTTCCGCTTGGCAAACGGACATCCTATGCTTCCATATATATTGAATTTGTGTTCAAACTCACTTTCACGCCAAATACAATGTGAATGGTAACATATGCTTCCTGTTTGGCAAGCGGAAATCTGTCACTTACCCACATTCCGAAGTGAAATTGAGCGTAATGCCTGGTTCACATTGAATTTAATTTCGAAGTGGAACTGTCAAAGTTCCGTTTCGCAAACGGGAACCATATGCTACCATCCACATTGTATTTGGCATAAGCGTGACTTTGAACGCAAATACAATGTAGATGGTAGCCTATGGTTTCCGTTTGCCAAGAGGAAACTTGACAATTCCACTTCGAAATGAAATTAAATGTGAAAACACCGACCGGTATGATATACAGATCACATCAATTACACTGTTGCCAAGCTGTGATACATAGGATCAATTTATGTTAAATTATTTAATAAAAAGACAGGAATCTCACAAATCCAGTGCAACTGTAGTCATTTTTCATAATCTAAATTGTACTTCGTAATTTTCACGATTTCTATGTAATAATGAAATATTAATGTATAACAATGATGACAACATGCAAAAATAACCGACGATTATTAAGCGAACGTTAACGTTCCGTAGATAAAGTAACACGTTATCGGTTAATAACCGATTCGATTATTTCCAGACCTCAGCGCATGCTCAGAATAACCGGCAACGTTAATAACGGGTCGAATGAGACCTTCAAAAACTCCCTTTAACCATAACGGATTCCTTCAATTACGGAGAAAAAAGGAAGAGCTTATCGTTATGGTAATGCTTATTTTTCAGCAGCGATGTTGCCGGAATGTGTATTAAATGGATACTACTGCTAATAATATTTTTTTCTCAAGCAATTGATCAAAATCAGATTCAAATAACTACTTTACATGACAATAGACGATCGCGGAAACCAAGATGGAATGTTTTACATACAAAAAATAAACCCAGTAAAATATTCGCGTTTATTTCATACTTTTCCGGATTGATCTAATCAACAATCTGACACATCTTGTCACGAACTTAATCACGGAACACGACCTTACTCGGACCTAACTTTACTTCTCTGCTTCTGATATCTTATAAATATTATTGTTGTTTACACAAAACAATAAACCCATGGGTTCAACGACGTCGATTTAATGTTTTCTGGTTGTTTAATGTTTATGCTCTATACAACTTACTAATTTGTGTGTGTCTGTACTTTATAGATTATTTGAAAATAGTTGAAAGTCGGAGGTGGAACTCGTTTTTTAGCACCTGTGCTGTGTGTAGTTCAAAGTCTGTCCATTTTAAAGATAATTTTATCAATCTCCAATTTTGTTATAATTGGTATGGTATCGTTCAGGTTTGTCCGATGTTTAAAAAAATGATTATATATACATTATATATTATATATAGAAATAAATACTAGCGAAATAACTAATAAACAAGAAATAATTACTAAAAGTGTCATTAGTTTCGCCTGTTGGTCAGACGCAAGATAACGAATAAAGTGAAATCGTAATGGAGCAAAACCTCTCCAAATAACGGATAAAGTAGATGTCATTTTTGATAAAGTTAACCATAACGGATGAAATATCTCAAGTTTTTTTAAGAGGTGCAAAAAGTCTCTATTTATTAGCTTTGTGCAGTTAATAGGACGTCCCTAAAGTTCATCGCCTTCCAGGCTAGTATACTGCCAATCTCTGAAGGCCATTTTGAAATTCAGCACTCAAAATTTCATGATGGTGAATGATGTTCCCGGTTTCAACTGTCTCACTCATTTTTGATTTGCGTTAGTCTATTGCCTTTCAAAACCAATATACAAGACCCGCTTAAACGATTGTTGAACAAGAACTGCCCAATGGACAATTTGCATCAATTTTGGAATGACTTAAAACTTCATTTTTTTTTATTTTATGTATACGCATTATTCCCATAAAAAAAATACCATCGCTCTATTTGGTACTCTGTTGACGTCGCGTCACATATGTTTTCAGTCCGTATAACAAGCAGGCGTTCTTTATTTCATAAATAAAATGGGCGGATGTTCCTTTTCCCATCAAACTGCGATAAGTTTAATCAACACGACATCAAAAAAAGACCCAGTAGGTTATACGCTGCGAACCTATGCGTGTATCAAAAAGCAATAAAATATGATCGATAAAAACAAGCGACTTGAAGGATACTGTGTAAAATGTTAAACTATAACTGTGACGTCACGAGTATCGAGACGGGATACGCGCGTTCCTAGTGGGCGGGGCCAGACCCAATTTTCAATAAATAATGACTACTTTATTTACGACCGCAGGTTGATTGTTTTAACGTTAATATAATATGCCCCAATTTTGATATTTCAAGGAAAAAATAGTGACGATTCACGACGGTATCTTTGTCAATCGTCAAAATCGTGTGTCCATTACTGGAAGTATAACTAAACGAGCTCTAACAATATTGAGTCCGAGAAGCCAATAACAATCAATAATAATTGTTATCATGTGGCGGACTTCTTGTCATTATCAATGTAGACACTTTCCATCTCACTAATTATATTATCTATTGTAGGAAGTAGCCCTATATCACTGGTTAACTATTCCCAAGTCTCTTTACTGTGACAGAAACTTGTAAACTTAAAATCATCTGACCTGTACCAGCATTTGAATTCGGCTTTGAGCAATCAAGCAGAGTGAATTTCAAGGTTACAACGGAGTCCGTGTTCCATGTTTACCGACTTCCCAAAATCAAGGCGACTATGAGATGCCGATGTTCAATTGTTTGTCAGTCTTTAGGTGATGCCCAATTGTTTGTTGTTGGGAAAGGCTGAATTGGAAGATTGTTTGCCAGCCTCGTATCCGAGGATGATGCGGTATGAGTTCTGGGTTTGGGGATGTTGCGGTCATGGGGGTTATTAAGCATGCCGTTCGCATGTGATTCAACACCAGATAAAGTTGTTAAATGTTTCGTTAACGCGTGCCCAATTTATCTTAGTGCCCATTCATAGCATAACATTTATAATGTATGTGAGAGCTCCAACATTATGATGTTTTGTATACAGGGTCTCCGGAAATGATGAGCAAAAAATTCAGGTGAGAATTCCAGACAAAAAATAAATGCTACACCTACCTCTCCCCATAATATTTTTTCGGAAAGTGGAGGGTGTTAATGTTACATTTTATTTTTAGTTTTTTGCAATACCATTTGCCACGCTCATAATATTTTGACGAAATCTCGTTTCTGGGGATTTATCATTTTAATTTATTTTCAGCCTTAAACATAGCATGCTTTGGAATCATGCGGTATAGTTGCCGTAAAAACAAGATTGGGAAGAATCTGTTTTAAAAGTTGGTGATTTTTTGAAAATTTCTTGTTAACGCCGATTGTGGTCAAAGACAAAAATACTGAAATAAAAAAGAATAAAAAAATTACAAAATTACCAACTGGCAAAACTAATTCCCTCCAAACTTGTTTTTACGGCAACTTTTAGCATACGACTCCAGAGTATGCTATGTTCAAGGTTGATAATAGATTAAAAATTTTGTATTGATCACATGCAATTAAAGTTATTTTAGCGTGTTTCTTCAGGTTTTTTTCGAAGACGATTTGATTTATCGAAACACAAGTAGTGTACCATATTCACTCCAAATTCGCGTACAGTGTAGCACAAAAAAGTTGGGAGCATTCAAATCAAAGAATAGGTTTGTATGTGGCGCCCTCTACATAATACGAAGAAACGGTAGGCAAATTTGACTTCCTCATCCCGATGAAGCCCCAGATACGAAATTTTGTCAAAATATTGTGGGCGTGGCAAAAGCCATTGTCAAAAACTGCAAATAAAATTTAAGTTTAACACCCTGTAACTCCGTTCAATCAATTTTCGAAAACATGTTATATAGAAAGGTGGCTATTATTTTCAGTCTAGAATGCACCCTTGATTTTTTTGCTCATCATTTTCGGATATCCTGTATAACGTTGTACACTTGAGGACTTTCGAAGATATTCGAAAAAACCCGAAATTTCGCAAAAAAGTTTTTACTATTTCCTGCGTTTGTTTGAAAAGACATTTTAAAATGAATTTCACTTTGTCAATGCCACTTTTTCTCCTCTACAAGATGATTGAAAATCTGACGTTTGGTCTTCAAGCTGCCATCATCAACTTTATTTTTTCAAATACGGACCTGGATTTTTTATTTTATTCTTAGTTATCTTTTGACGTCCTTGAGCAGAGCCGTCTATATTGTAATACAAGCCATGAAGTAATGACAAGTAATGACGTGCAACGTCGCAATTTGGACCACCGTTGACGTTAATCGGTGGTCGAAATTTTGCATTGATTGAAGGTGTTTTCTTTAGTTGAGTTCAAGTTTCGCTCCGAGCGCGAAATTGTCCATTTAAGCGCGTACAATTTTTGGCGCTCCGAGTATTCAGAGCGAATACTCGAAATCACCTTTTGAAAATCAAGGTATTTTACGATTACGAGTTACGGAAAATGTTCAATAAAACAGTAACTTGAAAGAATAACTTATATATTATCGCAACAGGTATGATGTTTATCAAATTATAACATAAGAATTAACATAATACATAATATCCTAACCTAACAACAGTTTTATGATTTTTTGGGAAAAAATATTGATTCTAAACAACACAAGATCAAAACCGCCAGATAGGTAGATGGTTACAGATTTTGAGATGTGATTTCCTCAGTTTCTGGAGGACAGGAGTTGATAATTACTATTATTAAAACAGAGAAACCAAAAAGCATCAACTCCGTCACGCACCAAAATGTTTTTCCAAAGTCCTCAACGAAACAGCACTCGTTTTCTATGATTTTTCCACATAACATAGAAGCTGGTGCATATGTATGAGGAATTCAGGATGAGGCATTAATTCATCCATTTTCCCTATTTCAATATGTATTTTTTTTCTTTAGTACCCACCCACTTACCTTAATCTTAAATTTTTAGAACGCAGAAACCACATTTTTTCACTGAGCTTTTTTCTCATTCTCACATTCTCAAAATACAATTTCAATGAGGGGAATGTTTTGTGGTTGAATGAAAGCACTGAATCACTGAAAACTGAAAGCAGTTTTGAAACGTTGAATGTCTGGGAGGCTAGGTTACATTCAATTTCATTTCGAAGTGGAACTGTCAAATTTCCGCTTGGCAAACGGGAATAATATGCTACCATCTACATATGATTCCCGTAGCATATGATTCCCGTTCATAACTCACCCAAAGAAAGCATCTTCAATCAATGCAAAATTTCGACCACCGTTTAACGTCAACGGTGGTCCGAAATTGCGACGTTGCAATTGTTGACTTCATGGCTTGTATTACAAAATAGACGACTCTGCTTTGAGGCATTGAGGTGATTAGATGAGGGTGTAGAGTAATGAGTTGCCTTAGCAACCTCAATATTTGCAATTATTATCAACCTATTATTGTTATTTCCAATATTTTGTTAAAATGGCAATATTTTTTAATACTTTCGCCGAAATTGATTCAGTTTTTTATATGTATTTTTTTTATTTTCCATGTCATTTGTGGATTCAATTTAATTTCATTAAATGTATCGTTATTGGATGTTATTTCGATTTTTGTTCAGTCAATTAGTTTTGTCTAGTTGTGCAGGTTTTCTCATAAGAATAACGTGTCGGTTAAAGATGGATTTATGAACCAAACTATGTGTTAGGGAGACAAGGGTTTCATAACTAATTTTCTCTGGTATTATTTTTCAGATGAGAATTTTTTTCGACGATTGTTATACCTCAATGCCTTAAGGACGTCAAAAAATAACCAAAAATAAAATAAAAAATCCAGGTCCTTATTTAAAAAGATGAACTTGATATTGTTAATTTTAGATTAATAAAGATGTATAACAGTTCTCCTCACTTCATTAGAAATTTACAAGCTGACAGATTAAAAGTGATACTAGAGGACTATCTGTTCAAAGACGCATTTTATACCATGTCTATCGATGAGTTTTTCGGTGAATTCAGATTTTAGAAACGGGTAGATATGGATTTGGATTCAGAACTGGTCGATATTTGTATGGATATGTATTGAGAATCGGTTGTTTGCGTTGTTCTACAGCTCCTGTAGCTGTTTTGAATTATTGAACAGTTATTTTTTTATCTGTATTGAAAAATCCTAGTTGGCTATCTGATAATATGTCGTTTGGATGACCTCTGCACTGCATGCTGAATGCACATTTTTGTTGGATAAAGAATTTGATTTAACTTCTGTGAGGAAATTATAATTTCTTTTGTGCTCTGAGATCAATCGCTTTTTCTGTAACTTTCTTACGCTTCAGATGTGTCAATGCCCCAAAGTATAACAGTGAAGCGAATCTGTGGATAATATATCATTCTCTCTTGATTTATTGGAGACAAAAGACATTTTTTTTATAATTTATTTACTCTTTTTTCCACCTTTGTAATGACTCATTTGATATTGCATGTTTCCGCATCAGTATGTACTTATGTTTGGATTTAGAGAAGATATGTTTATTGAACAAAAATAATCGTTTCAAAAGCTATTGGTATATTATAGGTGAATTTGAGAACTCTTTTGTCAATATTTTATAGAAAAAGTGGTACAGAAGCTATTAATTTTCAATAGTAGATCTTGAAAATAATACTTTCTCAAGTAGGTCACCTCAAGATAGAGATGTCAACATTTTTTGTCTATCCTTTTCTTGAAAACTTAAAGAACTTTCTAATAAAAACGCTCATGTCCGTCAGATCATATTATAATAAAAGGACACATTCATCTAAATAGCATGAATAATATTATCGAGTGATGCCCACAAAACCAGCGGGACGAGTCTTTCAAAAAGTCTTGTCTCGTCTGGACAAAGGAATAAGATGTCTTGTCTCGAGTCTCATCTCTCAGCCTCCAGTCTCCAGTATTTTTGTTATACTTACTTGGAACGCTATTATGCCTGTTGAATGGTGCCAATTCAACAGGCAAAAAAAACATGAAATTATTTTGAATTTATTCATAGTTTTCTGAACTTTAGGACGATTTTTCACAAAATTTTACTGAGACACCCTGTGTGTTTTTTTTTGAGAACTTTCATGCTGAATCGGAGAATAACATGCAAACCGACATTCTCTTGTGGTTTTTGAGTTATGAATTCATTCGTGAAAGTGTCACTTCTCACAGTTTTCTGAACTTGGCGACTTTTCTGAAAATTTAACTGAGACAACCTGTGTGTTTTTTCGATAAGGCATTTTATGCTAAATCAAATTGTTACATGCACACCGCACTATCTATAGTAATTTTTGATTTATGAATTATTTATTTCTGAAAGTATCACTTTTCACAGTTTTCTAAATGAAGACGATTTTTCTCACAATTAAACAAAGACACGCTCTGTGTTTGTTCAATGTTTTTAATGAGAAATTTTATGCTCGAGTCTCGTATGAGAGAGATTCTCGCAAATGTATCGAAGCTTTGTAATGTTATACTTATTCAAGTACGGGATACTTACCTTCTTGCTGTAATGCAAGAATAGACACAGAAAATTATAAGTGTTGAGAAGAAAGATGTTTTCGAGAATAATACAAAGAAATACATCTCAACGAAACAGAATTTTGAACTAAACATTTTTTCTAGAAATAAACAAAAAAAATCAAATACAAGGTGTTATAGAAGTATGTACCAAACATTTAATAGCAGCTCATTGAGTGATTTTGAGTCAAAAAGTTCATAAAAACGTGGGTCCGCAAATAAAAAAAAAAAATGTTAGCATGTCAGTTTTGTGGTCCAAAAATGTGCAATTAGAAAAGCGGTTTTTTTTTTTCTCAAAAACGAGACCATATAGGGAAAAAAGATTAAATGACAAAAGTAAGGTGTATTTTTGGTAGCTTGATTTAAAACAATATAAAAATTACGAAAAAGTAGCATACATTTTTTTGTCCATGAATATTTGTCATGGTATGTACTTCTGGGACTAGCCTCAATAATTAAATCAAGTTTAGGTTAGTCTGAATTGGCCCCGTATCACTACAAATCATACTCTTCTAACTTCATACTCAAAAAAAAAATTCTTAGTCAATTACTGAATAAAAATGTTGGTCGTTGAAGGCTGATGGACCATATAGTGCAATCACCAATGCTACCTTCCAACGACAGAGTAGAATGGAAACTGACGAGAACTACATTCGCCCAGCCAGCCATAACTTTTTAACAGCACAAGATATACAGGTATTCTTCTCATGTCCTTACGTAAAAGATGACTGTTGTTGTTCATTGTGCCACGCATGTTTCACGTATTTCTCTTGATGAAACCAATAATCTGGAGGCCTTGAGAGTAATTATGAAAATCGGATTGATGAAGATTACTGTCAAGTGTTACATGCAAAGCCTTGATCATATCGACAGCGTCCATCGCTCTTCTTCGATGATGTAGGTGGAAGTGGATTGACAATTGGATCTCAAGAATCATTATGCAATACCACTGGAAATTGAACTCCTCGCCATTCAATTATTATGGATAAGAACATTAAGTGATAAGGAAATAACTGGTCACGGACAGCTGAAGGAGCATTGGTTTTATATAGAAGACATGGGGTACTCTAGTCACTTGCATCTCCCGCGACACTAAGCCACATATTTCAACTTATTGACGACGATGCGGAGATCCAATCATCCCCATTCATTGATAAATTTGGTGAGATTGATAATGTGAAGCGTCAAAGAAAGATGATGCTTGTTAGACCAACTTCTTCAAAAAGTATTATATCAGCGTCCATTTCAGTCTGAAAGTTGACGATAAGTTTGATGCATTATATCATTATTCTAGTGACCTTTCTCAATTCAATGGAGTTGACAATTAGAGGAGGGTCAACTTAGTTTGAAAAGATTCAAGGTTCATTATACTTGTTGCATTAACTTTGAGAACATTCAGCTTTTTCCCTTATCAATGATCCGTTCTGACACATCCTATAATATGTTTTATTCGTTTTGCTAATAAAACGTAATCGACTGAGCACAAACTCTTGATGCAATAAAATGAACATATACGAACCAAAAGGGTTTCCATGTTTTGTCGACAATGCGCTTCAATAGATGAAAGATTAGTTGGGCAGAAAGTTCCAAATAGTCCTAGGCTTAGATATTCTCCTATTATAGATAATGGCAACGATTCAATCAGAGCTTGTATTTGTTCTTTATTCGTCTTGCAATAGAAGGTGGCATTGCGATATCAATTCACTACCAGAATCTTCCATATTTTCGTTTTCTTATTTGCGTCCAGGATACACCAAGTATCCAAGACAAAATCCAAACCACAAGTCCTAAACTAATTTCTTTCTCTCAAATATCAATTTTCAATTGTATTCCTAATGAGGTATAGACCATTGCGTGATGGGTTTGTGAGCCTGTGAAGTTTACTTCCGTTATTTCTTCCAATTTTGTGATAGGTAGTTGATTATTGGTCTATACAATGTATTGGTGTTATTATGCGATAAAATCATGGATTATTCGAAGAAATGAGCAAAAATTCCATCGGGACCATAGCACAGCAGCTTACGGTAGCAAACAAGGGAGTTTTCTCACAAACATTACTTTTCAAATAATATCTGTGGCCTGTGCCTGTAGAATATTATTATATTGATTTGATCATAGACAACCTGTACAAGTAGTTGCTCTCATTAATAATTTGATTTCGAATACTCCGGAACAGTCAGAGTTTTGCCTGCCATATGCCATATACCATAAGAATTGACAGAACGTTTATCCAGTTCCATTATTTCAAAATACTCGTCCATATCTTATGATTTGATTCGATTAGGGATTAGATGTGATATTCGAAGAGTTTTTAGAAGTGTGGGAAACAATTTTGTTTGTACAATTTTGACGCCTTATACTTATTCGTTACCAACATAACCGCACTCAGTACTTTCCGAACATTCCTTTTTACCTTGATAATCATTTTGGCACTGATTTTTAATTCCTTTGAATGGTATTTTGTGTGCAGAGGATAGACACTTATTTTCCTAATTAGGATGAGCTTTTGACGGAGTTACCTCACTCAAATCAATATTATTGCATCTTTTAGTTGATTGAGAGAAGTCCTATTAACTGTGCTATCTATTCTACCGCCGCTTTTAGCCATTACGTTATGAAGGTTATACCAATGTTGGAGAGTTTGATTCTTCTGAATCATCATACAGGTTGTATTTAATGATCTGCCACAGCTGTTTGATGATAACCTTATAGAAAGCTATATCAGTTGGATATAGGCATGTGGCTTGAAACATTTAGCTGAGAGTTATTATTCAAACTGGTTGAAGGAGGAATATATTGTCCAAGAAAAGCTGAAACCTTTTTTCTTCAACAATTGAAGGAGAAAGCTATTTATCTTGGTGATTACGGTATAGAAACCTACACTTGTGTCTATGGCCAATAGTGAAGCTGAGCCTCGTATAATTGGTTCACTTTATTCACAAATAAATTTTTTCGTTGCGTTGGTTGGAAGAGAACATTATTTCACAGAAGCCCAATCAAAGGCAAGTTTGGTTCGATTCCATCGGACAGAATCAATTTTTTTCTTTTAAGTGTTCAATATAACTGTGTTCCAGAAGAAAACTTCTTTAGACATGTTTATCTCAAACAGATAAAAAGCGTCCATATTCACGAAGTAGCAGCCTGGGTTAAGTGAGAACACAGAAAAACTCCAAGTCTTCAAGTTTTTCTGTGTTTCTTCTTGTTTATCTCAAATTTTTTAGCACGTTAATTAGATTGGGGGTGATGCTCAATCACGAACAAATTATTCTGGTAAAGTAAAAGAGAGTTTACCTCGGTAAGCTAGATCACGATACACCTTAATACGGTATGTCAGCCTTGCGATCAAAATTCCAAGGTGGGTTCAAATCCCACCTGGTGCGAACTTTTCCCATTTCTCTTTCTGTCCGTATGCCCCGAAAAACCCCTCTTCTTCACATGATTTGGACATAGAAACTCTCTTTACAAAAACTCGTTTATTTCGCGCAGTGGCGCCGTTTCTATGTTTACCATGACAATATGCGGAAAGTAGCTTTTCATGATTGTTACAGTCTCATTACAAGTGTTGTTTTTGTATAGGAACGTAGCTTTTTATGGTTATTATTTTGGTTATTGCCGCAGATGACGCCACAGTGATTGCGCACTGGCATACCTCGTTCAAGTTTAGTGTTTCGTGAGCTAGATGCAAAACTCGTGAAGCTAAAGCTGACTTCAATCAAGTATAGATGTAGGGTTTGCGACCTGCCAGCAAGAGAATTCAGAGCTTTCTGGACAAAATTTATACCATTCACAGTTCCGTTTGATGCTCATTTGAATGATTATTTTTTCTTTTTAAGACGTGTTACCTGACACGTCCGAAGTACATTCGATAGCGATGAAAAACGATAACACAAAACAGCTTTGTGTTTGTATAATCTTTTCAGAATTTCACTGTACTCATTACTGCTGCAGGAAAAGTTTTTATATCTTCAAGCATCAGGAAAATGAAGTTTATCCAATGACTCACTTGAGATCATGGACTCAATAAATTTTTTTCTCAAGATTCACGAGTGGGACAGCGTTATTAGCGGATCATTATATTATGCAAACCAAGTGGAATCTAAAAAGTAACAAAATAGTCATCATTGACTAATGAATTTTGAATACATTCCTGTAGACCTTGTATGTACATATGTATTTGAGTATACGCCAGCCTTGTCTAAATAATGAAAAATGTTTTAGATTTTAAAAGTAGGGAATGCAAAATCTCCTCGAAATAAAAAAGCGACCGGTGAATCGACCAATACACGTAGATTGAACTCGCTATTAGCGAATTAAAAATTCACCTTGTGAAATCTGGAACGGGCAATCCAGACGGGATCAGGGCCGATTTGAAATTGATGGACAATATCTATGCATGATGTAATTTCGGTTAGGAAATTGGGCGCAATCAGCGATGATCATCGGGGACAAAGCGATTACCTTATTTGCATTTTTATTATCGCTAATTCTCATTTGCGCTGGTCATATTACTTATTTGTCTGGACGACGTTCGTATAAACTAGTCTACTTATATCGAAGCTATATGATATTCTTCCATTCCAAAAATTGAGCAATATTTTACTTGAAATATAGCCCCAACTCGATCCAGGGGATTTGCATATCCAATTCGGCAGATCCATAATAAAGAAAGATAAAGCCTACGAAAAGATAATCTTTCAATTTTGGTAAGATGTTTTTTGTTTAATATTATTCAAAGAAAATATATTCGGGTGAAAGGCGAATAGGGCTAATAAATATTAAGCTTTATTATGAGGCGCCATGGCCTTGTTCCTTTTTTGATTATAAAAATGGTACTATTATTCGTGAAAATTCTAATAATTTCTTATTAGTCGATCATGATGGTGAAAAATATTTTGAAAAACATACTTGTCTTGAAAATGATGTGAATTATAGTATGGAACTTCGGTTGACCCGTTTTATTCTGTTTTTTTGAAATAATCATAAAATTGAAAATACATACGAATTATTTTCTAGAGATATGTACATCGATAATCAGAATGAAATAAAAAGGATTCTTTACGCCAATTACCTCCACCTCCAACCCTTTCCGTCTTCATTTCGGTTGTACCTGTTTGATCCTGCGGACGTCTAGTTGGTGATTTACTATAAAAAAAGATCCATCTTTCTCACCAGCGGCATCTGGTAAACTGCCTTTGTCATTATGCCATCATCAGTTAGCTTTTGCCATCTCATTGCGATGAGCGACTACATCAGCGGTGGTGGTGATGGAAACCTGGTGGGTGAGTCATTATCTCAAGTCAGTTGCCCCGTTTTTTGTCGTAGAAATGAGGTCGCACATTTTTTGAAAGCGGTCGTTCTTTCATCATCACTTGCGGACCTTCCGATGGCCGGGTTTGAGCATTTGCGATTTTTTCCAGTGAGGCTACCTCAAAAAACCAACTTGGAAGAACTGAATCCGTGTTAGAGAGAAGATCGCCACTATTCAGATGGTTCTGTGCCAGAACACATATGAAAACTTTAGAAATCGCATACATCAGCGCTTCGGGGGCTATCTGGAGGACATCACCCTGCTGATTTGATCTAAAAAATGGGCTGTAGTAGTGACTCGAGCAAGATGACCCACTTTTTGTGAATTGTGCTAATTTTTTCCTAATAACCCATCAAAAGTGCACTGTTTTTTTTTACCGCACCCTGTATAACATGTGTGGCGGATTTGCAAGTATAACATGAGTACTAGCTTCCTAAGTTGAGATTAGTTTTCCCATCAGAAGATCCTCTTTCTGCTATGCCTTATGGTATATTCTCAAGCTCGCCAAATACACAACCGGTCAACGTATAACATACCATAAAGCCATGTTTTGCTTTTGATCTTATGACAAACTTGATGATTATTGGTTTCGATTTCGAAGATTCAGAGACCATCAGCTTCTTTTTTGACCCATCTGTAAGATCTAGAAAAACTTATCAGAACATGATATCTACCAACACTCATGCACTCTTGAAAAAGGTTGGTCAAATAAATCCATGATACAGTACAAAAAAGCCCCACGTTTTTGTTGTATACTGCTGAGGGTGAAAGGGTCCCGGAAAATGCAACACGATTTTAGCAGGTAAGTGAATCTTTTTCAACACTGGGATATTGATTGCATTCGGTGTAGAATGAGCGGAAGCATCCTTAGAAGCTCCTGAGCTCGGAAAAAAGCTGGCAAGTCCGGTTATATACGGCAAGCAGAAGTCGATGTTTTTACCGGTCAAAAATATGTTGAGCTGGACATGCATGTTATCAGTTAAGGTAAGAGGCGAAACTATATTGACGTCCGCGGTGTCCGTCACGTTGGCACAGACTGATGGGTAGCAATGCGTGTGGAGAGCTTGTTCGACGACTGGCCGCGGCGGGTTACTTGCCGGGCTGCTTTCTGGGAGCTCTCGGGGCTACGTGGCGCGCGTCTGGATGCAGTTTATAAGATGTTGTTTTTGTTCTTTATCACTGAACATGAAGTTGACTTGTTGCAAGATATTGCCAATGAGTACTTCGAATGATGATAATTGATAAGATGACACTTCTTCATATACGTATTTTGTATGCGTTGGGGAAGGGCGGTTAACACCACCGTAATTGGGCCACCCAGCGGGCCCATTGTGCGCCCTAAGAGAACAGGCTCCTCTCCTGGGTCTTCCCCGTCAAGCTTTAGCAATTCAGCTTAGGCGACGACAACGCAGCCCAGGGCAGTTCCTCTGACCTGGCACTTTATCCGTTTTTTAGTTTTTTTAATCAAATATAAACTTTCAAAGAAAAACTATCTGTTTACTTTTGGATAACAGACAAATTCTATCTAACTTTCTTGGCAATGATCTTCCGTATTTTTGTATTGTCCTAAATCATCATTGAAATTCGATCTGAGTGGCCTTCCCGAAAAATCACTCGGTATAATCAATTTCAAAGTCTGTTTCCAAATGTTGATTCAAGATTATTGATGACAGTTTTTCTGTCAAGGTTCGATAATTAGTGATTCCTGTACGCGAGTCATTAGAAAGGACAAAAAAGACGAATCAGCGTTTTATTCTCACAATATTCTCAATCTATTAGAAGGACCTTATAAAATCACCCCCTGACATGTTTACCTTGACGCGGTGGAGAGGGCTATCCGGAGCTGCCAGGAGACGGCTCAGGAAGCTTCTCAAGGACGGGTGGGACTACAAAGTCACATTCGAAAAGGCAATGGGAGGGGCGATGAATCCGGTGGTGGAGGAGGGTAAAAGCTTTTCCTGCTCCAAGCGTCAGTGATCCTCCAATGTCACGCCCGAACAGGCGTCGAAGAGACCCTGTCACCGTTCCTCCTACAATGCTGTGGTGGAAGGCATCAGGGTGGGGATAGTTCACAAAGACTATTTCTCCCAGCACCCCACAGCTGACAACCTTAGAACACTGCAGATGGCTATCCTGAAGTCGTTAGCAGATGTACCGACAGGATCGCAGGTCAGGTCTCCACGCTGCACTCATCGGCCTGGCTGGTTAAACCTGACCTGCGCGGACAAACAAAGTGCTCAATGGCTGGCGGAATTGTCGTTTATCCGTCAGCCATGAAAAGGAGCTCAAATAAAGTAAGTCAGGAAAGAAGACCTCCCCAGACCACGTCGCGGATCGCTAATATCGCGGATCCGTGCACAAAACAGTGCGGTCTCCGCTGTGGGTATTTACCTGGACATAGAGGGAGCATTTAATAATGCACTACCTAACTTACTCAACGAGTCAGTACGCTCAAGAGGGGTCGAATCTTCAGTTTCAACATTTATTAGGTGCACACTGGAAAACCAGGTGATCGAAAACTCCCTCAACTGCGCAGTGATACGTCTCAGGGCCGCGAGAGGATGCCCTCAGGGAGATGTACTTTCATCCCTCTTGTGGTCCCTTCTCATTGATGACCAGCAAGCCATGGTGAAGTTGTTGGAGGTGGACGTACTCGGCTATTCAGACGACGTAGTTGTCCTGATCAGAAATATCCCGGATGAAGAAATCAATGGGAAGATCCAAGAGGTCATCAACCTTGTGAATGATTGGTGCAGGAGAGAGCAAATGTCTGCTAACCCTGCCAAAACAATCATTTTACCTTCACTAGAAGAAAGAAGCTAAACTTCCTATTTTCCCCTACTCTTAATGGGGTATCTGTTCCATTTGAGACAAAGGTGAAATATCTAGGCGTCACGCTGGACAAAACCCCAACTTGGAATGCTCATTTAAAAAATGTCATCTGTAAAGCAAAACTATCTCTATGGACGTGCAAACGCATTTGTAGAAAAACCTGGGGAATCAACACCAAACAGATGTACTGGTTATATGTCACGATCGTCAGACGGATGATAAACTACGGTGCAATAATTTGGTATGTAGAGGGCATTCAGAGCACACCTAGAGCCTCACTAACAAGTCTACAGCGTCAAGCCAACCTGGCCATCTGTGGAGCGACCAGCACCACACCGTCCGCAGCGCTTGAATGCCTGCTAAATCTCCTTCCTTTACACATTGTGCTAGAAAAAAAGGCGAGAAGGGCAACGTACAGAGTCATAGCTAATCACAGAGGTAGCAGGGCTGACACAATAACATCCAACCGACTGATCAGGAAGTCAGAGGACCATCGTACTCTAGGTGCTTTCTCTGATGTCATGCCCACCAAGACCATCAGCAGGAAAAACTATGATATACTTATCCCTCTCCGGAAAAAGTGGACACAGGACTTTTTCAGCCTTACAAGAGCTTAAACCTGCTGGTACACGGACGGATCTAAAACGCCCTTTGGCGCAGGATCTGGAGCATATTATAGCCAGGAAAAAGTTGAAATATCACAGCCTGGGAAAATTAGCTACAATATTCCAAGCTGAACTATCAGCTATTGAACTCAGGGCTTAATAGATGCTCGACCACGATTGGACGGCTTCCACAATAAAAATATTCTCAGACAGTCAAGCGGAACTCTACAAGAACTCTTCGAGGACTGTAGAGAGCTGACAGAATGCACTGAACAAGCTCTTGCTAACAATGTAGAACTAGTAAAGATTAATATGGCCACTCTGGACACGAAGGAAATGAAGTTGCAGACCGACTTGCACGCAAAGCGGGAAGCGGCGATCAGAGACTTTATTGGACCAGAGCTGGCCCTAGGTATCGCATATTATGTTTCGGCTGCCATGATATCCACATGGATGGACAACCAGTTTATACAATACTGGAGGTACCTGCCAGGCATGCGACACTTAAAAAAAAATTATCTTTAAACCACAAAAGAAACGCGCCAGATAAATTCTGGAACTCAACAGACAGGAAATCCGAGTACCGGTGGGTTTATACACCGGTCACTGCTTGTTGAGAATGAATATGCAGAGGATGGGGCTCACTGAGGACACCGATTGCAGACTGTGCCTGGAGGAGGAAGAGACAGCCAGACACATTCTCTGTGAGTGCCTCACCCAAGGCAGCAATCAGTCTGTTTAAAGGACTGGGCCTCATGGGTGAATAACCTGGCAATCATGTGAGCACAATGGACCCACTAGTGGTCACGGTGGAATGGAGCCATGTGCCCACTCACAAATCGAAATCACAAATCACAATCACACCTTATAAAATCTGTAAAGCGTTTGGGCCCTCTTCTTCATAGTTCAATAATTTTACAATACAATGAAAATACTGTTCATATGTAGAAATGTTTCTGATCTGGTCTTTCTGCGCATTCGTTCACCATCCTTAGTTTCTTTTAATCTTCATTCAAATTGTACAATTTCGTCTTTTTAATTTGATTGTTCAATATTCAATACATCACTTTCTAATACTATTCATTAAAAATTGTTTTTCTCCTAAGATGCATCATCGCAAAAATAGTCCTTCCTTCGTCCATGTTAGATCAACTAACAAACGGACTCCACCCACATATACTCCTCACATGAATGGGTTTTTTGCATTGCTCAATGGATAGACCGAAATCTATTTAACACCCCATAAAAACTAAACCAGCATAAAAACGACCATCTTCATATTCATTAACAGCATTTTTATCTGAAGAAAGGAGGGGTGAAAAATTTAATTACCGAACTCGCCCCTTTACATCTCTGGAAAAAATGTCTTCCATTGTTAGATGGGGGCAATCTCATCGAGAGATTTCAATTATTCATAGTTGTTTTAAGGCAAAAAAATGAGATGTTTAATTGGTTTAAGTGCCACTCAAATTTTCATACCAGTTGTTGATCCAATTCTTTTATCAATTAGCAATCTATTCAGAGCAACATTATTCCTGTTTTAATATTATATCCATGATTTGCAGAAATTTGACGAAAGGTAATGATAGAAAATACCCACTTTGTCCAAGTTGTGGACATTTAATAATACATAATCCTATTATTCCATGCGGATGTTTTGTGCACCTGGAAATATATTTAATGAACTAATGAACGAAGGATTTGGTCTCTGACAGCTCTATACAGTCTGTCTGGATTCCCGAAAGTCGGATTATAGTTTGGCAATGGCATGGGAGAGCTGGAATTTAACACAAAAGAAAGCGTGTCGGCAACTAGATTAGATCAAATTGGATCATGTGCTGAGGGCTTAAGAGTTGGGTGGAAATTAGGAAGGACTGTCGAATTGTTACTCAATTTGTGTACGTTAATTTACAATGTTCTTTGATCTTTATGGAAAATAAGACCTTGAACATCAACCTTCCAATATTCTTGGGCAAGTACCACGTATACATAGTTCAACCAAAAAACCTCTTCTCAGATAATATCTCCAAAATGTCATGTTATTGAGTAACACGTCATAGTGTTGATCAATCAATTATGGAGACTAAATCAATTATTCGGAAGCTGTGATATTGATCGTCAAAACAGCATCCGATATCGGCGCATTCACCGAAGTATGTAGATAATTGATCGTTCTATTTTTATTCCGATAATCACCCCTTTTTTGGAGAGGCCAGTATTTCATTCATATGGTTGCTAAGATGCAGTGGTGGTTTGAGTGTGTGGCAAGAGTTATGGCAAGAGTTATGAAAAATATTTTTAAAGCTATTACTGATTGTAGGGGTGGGTCAAAATAGGACTTTTTGCTTGTCTTAATAAATAAGCATAATGTGATATTTCTACTTCCGAATGAATCTAGCAAAACGATGTTTTCTCAATAGTATCCCATGAAGATAAAAGATCTTTTTCTGTAGCTATTCTATTGAGATTTGAATGTAGGGGTGTTTTCAATGTTAACGTTAGGGATGAGGGGTTGCTTGAGAATAAGAGCTTAGTCACAAATGGGAAATATCCCTTCCTTTTGAAGTTTGTTTCATGTTGATTGATTCCTTTTGACGTTTTTTCAAGCTCCACGATGTGATGCTGCCAAAAAGTCAATCAATTGAAATCATGCGTTGACTGATTACTGACGTTTAGCGTTTAGCGGATAGTTTTGAAGCCGTCGAAGAACAGTGGTATTATGCAATAATAAAACTACTTTTCAACATTGGCGGGGAGAGAGGGGTCTACTGGTGGTGGAAGGGGGCTACGCCGATGCTTCTGAACCTCATTGCATTTTTACATGATTTGAACTGTACCAGTGATACATATCACGAATTTGGAAAGCCTTTTTTTTTGTTTAAAAGGATCTTGTATTAGAATGTAGATATGGCAAGTTTATAGCATTCATTTGATAAGGAAGGTGGTTTTATTTCGAAAGTGATGTTGACATTTATTTGAGAAATGGAAATGGATACTAGCCTCAAGATAATTCTATCTGATTTCATCTGCATAAAGTGATTAGATGAATAATATATTATATTTGCACTTTTTTCTGTTGTCCTATTGTTATTGTGTAACCCGAGGTGTAACCCAACTCAACCAAACTTCAATCCTAACTTTTTAAAAATGTGTGTTGATATTTTCCATCTAGAGAGAATGCATGTGAGATGTACAGGGTGACCCATTTTGGGTACTTTTGCGGAGTATCTCCGTTATTTTTATAGATAAAAAGTTGCGGTTCTCGCGACAGTGTGCTACTTTTTCGTAAAACTGGAGATGCCCCAAAACAAAATTTTCACAGTCATTTTAGTTTTTATGATATAGGACTAGATTGAAAATGTTGCATTTCAAGGTACTCTTCGTATCTAAACTATCAGATAACTTATGGACAATCTAAAAACTGTTTCTTATATAACTTTTCCCCTAGAGCTCAATTTTGCCTTCGGAATTTTTATACACGGTCAGGTCAAGAAGTTATCGGACCTTACTCTATTTTTTAAATGCAACCTTATAAAACTTGTCTTTTTTCTACCTTCTCAAAAATATATAAAAGTATGCACTTTTTGTCATAAACACCCAGATAACTCAAATTTTTCTGAAATTGAATGCTTAAATTGATAGTTGCTATGGCAACATACAGAAATAAAAATGTCAAATATTATTTATTTCATACTGTACTGTAAAATAGTATCGTTTACCGGACTAGTTGGCAATGTACGATATACAGCCGTTTAATGTCATTGAACTACTCGTATAGAAATTCCATCTCCAGAAAACATCTTGACTCGTAATTTGAAGTCATTTACCGGCTTAGTAACGTATATTACTATTGTCTGATTGTTTTTGGAACGACATTTGATTAAAGTGTTTTTATTTATTTTTTATTTTTTCTTTCTCTATTTTTTTCAATAACGTTATTTCTTGTTTTTTTCATGTTTGTCACAGATTTACTGTTATTAAAAAACTCTATGAGTATTTTTAAACAAGAAGATTAGTTGTTTATCATTGTTATTCATAACCTACAATTTCAGAAAATTGTCATTTATTTGGGTGTTGAGCAAGGTTAATTGATATGTAGAGGTTGCGCCGTAACTAGGGAATCGGAAATCAACGAACGATAAACCGAATCGATTCCGTCATCGAGCTCCATTATTGACATTCCTGTCATAGGCGTGTCATCTTGATGTCATAACATGTCCGTATTTCAGGGTCTTAACACTTTTTTTACCGAGTGTCGGCCGGTTTTAAACGTGTTTGAGGGTAAGTTATTACACAGCTTTTGGTATACAGTGAAATATCTTCTTATTATCAAGTGTGAAACATATTCTATCTTTTTTTAGATGTGTATTTGAATTTCAGCACCAAATCGTAGCCGACTGACGTCATTTTTGTCTGAATTCTGATTCGTCCAAAACCCGAACGTATAAAGACGCAACCTTATTACTATCAATTAACCTTGGGTGTTGAGGGGGTCTTCCCGCGGGCTGACGTGATGAAAACAGACAGTAGGTATTCATCACGCCGGCAACCAAACTAAGTAAACATTGCTCCTCAAAAGAGATGGGTATAGATTTTGTTCGAAGATGGTGGCAATTTATTGTGAATCACATGAGATTTTGTGGAAGGTATAACTGATTTCTGTTTAATTATATCAAACGGAGATTGTCAGAAATGATCTCAAAAAGGTTCAATTTAGTTAATACACCATCGATTTTTTTTTTGATTTAACGGATTATACGTCTCTCACAAGAGGGCGGAATATGTAGATTCTTCGAATTTTTTGACCATTGAGATACCGTTTTTGTTAGCATTTTTTTTCAAAATTATATATTTGGTTGTCTAGTTTGATATCTCACCTACCTGATAAAACTTGAATTGTTCCAAAAGACGATGTAATAAAAAATGGCGCATTTCGGAAAAATTCTTGCATTGAGTAAAATTTCAGACCGGATAAATTCCCTTAATGAAAAAAAGTGCATATTGTGATATATTTCTGATAAGTTAAAAAAGACTTATATTATAGCTTATAAATATACAGGGTGTTCCATTTGAAAAAATGAGGTGGTGTTCGATAACTTTTTGACCTGACCCTGTATGATAATTCCGAAGGCAGAATTGAGCTCTACGGAAAAAGTTATATGAGAAACAGTTTTCACATTTTTCATAAGTTATCTGATGGTTTAGATACGAGGGGTACTTAAAAATGCAACATTTTCAATTGAGCCTTGTATCTTAAAAATTGAAAGGGCTATTAAAATTTTGCTAATGGCATGTTTAGTTTTACGAGAAAGTAGCACACTGTCGCGAAAACCGCAACTTTCTATCTATAAAATTAACGGAGATACCCCGCAAAAGTATCCTGTGCATTTTAAAACTTCAATACATTATTTGTCAGTTTGCGTGTCGGCGATTTTTTCCAAAAATTGTTCAGTGCCCCTTTACCTTGTTTAAAAGAAAAGGTTGTGAATGGAACTTTCTTCTGTGCATTTTTGAAAAAATTGCCTAGCATCATCCGAGAGAGGGGCAAACATTATGTATAGGGTGATTTATTTTCAGCGACAGGGTGCCAGTTCTCGTAAACTATTCATCATAGAGACCAAGGAAAAAGAACTGTAATGTTTGTAATGTGCTCAAAAGAAAATGCCGGAATCATATTTCAAGCTATGGAAACAGATTGTGGATTATATTTTCTACAAAACTGCCTCTCGACACCTCTCTCTAAGTTGGCAAATAAGAACTACCAGGCCGTCAAAGCTGATGTTACTAAATCCCCTATAACTTCGAAATTCCTTAACCGATTTGATTGTTCTTTAGCTCATTGTAAAGAAGAAAATCTGCTCTTTCTGGTGAATGTACTCAAATCGGATCAAATCAAATGAAATATGCTCTATTGGTGATAATACATCGTATTTATAACAAAGCGAGTAATTACAAGTAAAATTAAGAACAATAAAAGCACCAATAGGGAAGTATATAAACGATATTTTACAATTACAGTCACAGACCATTCGCTCATCCAGACAAAATTCCTGCTAGTCAATAAAATCGTCGTCCATAAATTCGGCAGTATTATAGTAACCTTTTTTTCTTAGCAAGTCGCTCACTCTTCTCTTGAACTGATCAGCGGATTGGGACATTCTTACATCCGTCGGCAGGTGGTTAAACATTTTTATGCTATCATAAAACACAGAATTTTTTTGAAAGAGATGATTTCGGAATTGGCAAAGGGATCGTGTTTGACTCTCTAAACTGGTACCTGGTTTGCTTGTCATGGACTCGGTGCTTCTTGAAGATCAGTTTAACAGTTTCCAGGATGAATAAGCATGCAAGCGTTAGAATGCCGTGTCGCTTGAAGAAAGGCTTGCATGAGACTCTGAATTTGATTTTGAAGATGAATCGGATTGCTCTTTTTTGCAGCACAAATACCGACTTGAACAAGGTGCTACTGCAAAAACCCCGAAAGGGAATCCCAGTTATGTGGATAATTTCCTATCACTTCATGAAGATCATTTTTCTATATCTTTTGAAATAGAAGAGTTGAGGAATCCTTCGAGAAATACATTCGAAACAGCCTTTGTGAATTTGTATAAATTTGTATGTGTCAAAAAGGTACACATCAAATTTGTTCTGATTCGCGTTCAACATTCTCTCGAGTCGATGTCCAAATGAAAAGCCTATAAGTGAGAATGCCAACTATTTTTCGTTTTTTTTCCACGAGCAGCTGTCAAGTAGAAAACAGTGCACCACACCAGTGGCGGAACAAGATGCCTTGGGGCCCCAGAGCAAAGACTGCATAATGGGCCCCACAGATAAATGAGAATTTCAAGTATTACGCTTTTGAAATATACACTTTATGACTGGAGAATCGTCTGCGTTGGTCAAACGTTGAACTAAAACACAGAAAAAACTCAACAACAATAATAATATTATTGTAAAATGAATAAGTATATCCTTGAACCCCGTGGCATTCTATTGGTATACCTTGCTCATACCTTGCTAATAATTTACGATCGTAACAATCAATTTTGACTTTCCGCCAAAAAGTTTAAAACACATACATCGAAAAAAATCAAACTCAAATATTATTACAAAAACTAAATCTATTTTGATCGTGTTATTGTTTTAACTTTTGTTCTATTTGTGAACTGTATTTTAAAATGATGAAAACGCAATAGGTTGGTAAAGCAGAACAAAACTGTGTCTATTTGACTTTAACACGAACACTTCACAATGAAAACTTTTTTTTTTTGACAAACTGGTCACAGGCTGGCTCAGGTATCTCAATTTGCGTTCTGGATACATAAATATGAGGCAGGGCTCTATTTGAACCAACAAAATAATAATAAACACAAATTTATTCAGATTCATATTTTAAATATAGGTCCATGGACCTTATATTTCACAATTTTTAATGAAAGAATCCTTCAGAATTACGTACATACAGCAAATGCCAAACAACTTTCGATTCACGTCATAATTGCCACCAAGCAAGTTATTATGTGATTTGCTGGTGACCAAATTTGGCCACCAGCAAACTTCATAACAACGTGCTTGGTGGCAATTATGACGTAGGTCGAAAGTAGTTTGGCATTTGCTGTAAATGAGTTGTTTGAATGGGCAACTAACAAAACAGCCAAAGAAAAATAAAAAATGATTTGAAAAAATAAAAAATAATCGATCAAATTAAAAAAAAAAAACGTTTTGTTAAAGCACTTATTTAGTGCGATGATGAAACTTGACGGGCCCCCGGGCTTTGCCTCGAATTGTTCCATCATAGTTCCGCCAAACAAAAAAAATATGCAAATGCTCAAAATCCCCATCGTTGGCAAGGCACTGCAACTTTTTGACACTTCAAATTTACAGGGGATGTTTCAAAAGTATTTCTCGAGGGATTACTGATGAAGTTTCCATGACTCTTTTATTTCAAAAGATATTGTAGAAAAATCACCTGCATGAGAGTAGTAAGAAATTATCCAAATAACACGATGGAGGCATCTATTTAGTGGGTTTGCATTTGAAAATTTCGAAAAAACCTCAATTTGACTTTCACAATTCATGTTGTGTGGTCGACTAAAGCGAATAAAACCGAGTAATAGCACCAGAAAAAACAGATTTTCCATTTTAAAATGACCCTAAGAACAGTCAAATCGGTTGAGGAATTTCGAAGTTATATGCAATTTAGTAACATCAAGTTTGACGGCCTTTGGCTGTCTTATTTGACAACTAAGAGATAAGTGCCAGGGAGCAATTTTGTAGAGAATATCATCCAGAATATGATTCCGTATTCTTTTTTGGTAGTTCACCGGAAAAAAATCCGAAAATGTATCGATGTTCGGTTTTTACGGTACCGTTATAGGTAAAAATATCCTAGGAAGGTGAAATAAAAGTTATTGCGTGCTATGGGACTAGCGATAAATGGGAGGTGCAGAACAATAATAATTATTGTCTTTTGAAATATCAATTGTTGTGAAGGATGGAGGGATAAAATATGAAAGGCTAAAGAAAGTTGACAAACCTTTCTTATCGCTGATTTGTGCTAAATCTCTTTGAAGAAATTTGTAGTTCGTCATTTTACACCAATATACAGGGTGTCCCTCTTAAGATGGATACAAGTCAATATCTCATTTTTTTTCTTCAACGATAACGTTCAGTTTTGTTATGGGAATGTATGGCTTACAATATTTCTTTCGAAATAAAGTGTTCTTTAATATGGCAACGAGGAAGTCATATCATTGCTAAATTCGTGCAATATAATAAACAGGATTTATTCGAGTTTGGAGGAAAAAGTGATATTGGATATCCTTCTTATAAGTCGCATATTGTTCGTGATCTAAGCTATCTAGAAGTCTACAGTGCTTATTATAAGGTAATTCTGTTGAAACCAGTCGCATACAACACCTAAAAAGTACGCCTGTGAGTTACCATACTTCATACACCAAGGAAAATGTGAGCATTATGCCCAAACATACCCATACCAAAAATGAACGTTATCGTTTAAGAATCGATGGGGATATTGACTTGTATCCATCTTAAGTGGGACATCCTGTATGTTTTCGAACAAAAAATGTGTTTAAAAAAGATAAAAATAGATCAGAAACAAATCACAAACGAACAGTTCAGTGGAAATTGTTTGTTATTTTGGGATGGTGATTTCAACTGAATGGGCATTCCTCTGCTTAGATCAAGCAGGCACATATTGAATAAACTTTCTGTATGTCACTGATCTATAGAAACAATACTGCACACGAAAACATCTTTCTGTGTGGCTGGTAGCATCATGTAGGTGTTAAACACCAGATATTGACTATGTTTGGATCATATGGAATTATTGATAACTTTATAAAACTTTCTTGCAAATTATGTAAAATTTAAACAAAGATATCTCGAGAATGGCACACCTTAACATCATTAAAATATATGTACTCGGAATCAGGAAAAAAATATCTTTCATTTTAGCGCATAATATACATCAAAAGAAATTGAAGCTGTCTAGATTTTTTCATTTATCGCGATGACTCATTTTTTTTGAAAACTGCAGAAGATAACATTATCAAAAAACACTACTGGGATCACCCCACGAACTCGACAGAGGGAGCATTAAAGGTGTAAAACTGCTCTAACGAGTGTTAATCTTGACTTCAAGCTTTCGCTCACATAATTTCGAGCTTCTTCAGGAATATATAATTGTTACTAGTAGCCCCGTTATACTGTCCACCTGCTTGATTATGAAAAAATCTACAAGTTTTATGCAAAAATGTTTTCTTCATCTTGAAAAATTGACGCTCTATAAGCCACGTCAATATAATAAAAAAAACCTGTACTTGGAATGGATAGGAGAGTTTTTGAGACAACCCCTTGATTTCGTCTAATTCGAGGATAGGTATGTCAGAGCCGATATCAAGGTCACTTTAGAGTACAGAATAGGTACTTACGGCAGACAATTTCAAGATCCACCTTAATTTTCAAGAGTACTATATGTATAACCGATTCCGTACCTCAAGGTGACATTGAAAAGATACTTTTCGGTATCTAAGATCCTATTCAGTATTTGACACTTTCTGGAATGTCAGATAAAGATACTATATATTTCAATTTACAAAATACAGTTCTTTTCAAAAAGTATGTTAATAAACGAACTAAGATATTGTAACTTAGATATTTACGTACTTAAATGGATCGAAGATACTCTTGAGTTACTGAGATATTTTTTTCTGACAGCACTGGCTGTCAGTGATTTTTCTTTGGAAGGTGAACATCTGAACATTTCTCAATTGTTACCATCACTATTTTCTCTCTTCCCCAAGAACTCATGTCTATAAGAAAGTCATAAAATCGATGGTTGGGGGTAGAAGCCGCGTATTTGCCACAGCGGGGGTATTTAACGCAACATTAAATATACTCAGTCGTGGAGATTCGCGTATAGGCCGCTTTCCATTAGGCAAATGACGCGCATCTTGAGACTCGAAAAAACTATGAGATACGAGCGTCGCCAGGATGCCATTCACTAGACATATTATAAAGCTTATAGTTGATTTATGTGCGACAAATTCAAATTTTAAAATGAGCAGTCTATGAGGCATAATAAACCTTTCTTGAAGAATTGGAGTTATCATTTTTCAGGGTGTGGAAATATAATCTTTAGGTGATTCAATCCATTCTTGATATTTGAAGAAGAATAACGCACTGAGACTTTGGTGTATGTGGATATGATTGCGGTCATTTCCATGAAACAGGCAGATGGTCTCATTGGTTCTTGCTTGATCGAATAGGTATCTGTATAAAAAAAATTAAGCTCTCTCACCATCTTGAACAGAAACATGGATCAAAGAAACGATCGATGCCATCGAACATTTAGTTTTCATCCACCAAAGTATGCAGAATATTTATCTGATAGTAACATTACCATTCGTACGAGCCTCTACACAAAATGTCTCTGTTCACGTATTAAAATCTATTCATTTCAAAAAATGCAATGCAACAATGTTGAATGAAGTGTGAGTGAGCAATTCCAAGACCCCGTATGCTAACTTTTCTGTAAATTTCATGTACGGATCTCAAGACTGGAAGCCTTATGCTTCAATGGTGTACCTATTTGTTTTTCACCAAAGTTGGAAACGAGAATCGATTAGACTATAAAATTTATCAATTTATTCAATCTCATCAAAATATTATTGTGGTGATTTGGGTTTTTTGACTGTAGAAATATTTGATTTGGCGCATTCGCATCTTCAAATAACAAAGCCCTAAATAGATTCTCACGTGTTGTTTTGCAGAATAGTTCTAATCACTGAATACTCAAGACTTATCTCACCAAACATGTTATATAACTAAAAGATTATGTGATTGTTTCTAGGTAACTTCAGTAATATTTTTGAAAATTTATCGACGTAATGTAACACTCGACAACAACCGACTGGATATTAATTTGAAATGTTTGTTCAATAATTGTATCACATTATTTCATGATCACAAAACACTCCTTTATAATATCGCGTCAATATTACTATCAAGTTTGAAAAGTACAGCACGCATTGACTTTAATACTATATACTAGGCAGCCCATTCATAAAATGGTATTAGTCTTGACGCCAACATCACAATAAGTGCGAAAGAGACAACACTATGAGTGGAAAGAGATAGACCGAGGAATTTAAACCCATCGGCCAACACCGCACGAGAACATATGATTATTTCCAAACGTACGTCCGAAATCGATTTCATCTGGAACAGCGGCGGCACATTTCGAGTTTCTACCGTTTTGTATGGAAAATATAAACGAATATTGATTTGGGTACCTATGTAGTTATTTTTATTTTTATATGACAATATATTACATTTTTGACTTTCTGAATCAATAAAAAATCCAAATTTGAACGTATTTTCTGTATCAAAAACTTTCTAATACATTATACATTATTTTTTGATGCTGATGCTTATGCTGATGTTCATGCGAAAATCATGGATCAGTAGAAAGTTTTCACTTTTTAAAACAAGTCAAATAAAATAAGTATCTTTATTACCATGAAAAATAGTCACAATTTTATCGGTAAAGCAAAATGAAAGAAAAATGAATATAAGTACTGTGAAAAAACTAATAGTCAAAGATCAAAACTAAGAACACAAGCAAACAATAATTGTAATAATAATATAATATCTTTATTTAGCATGAGCTATAAAAATGACAGTGTATAAAATGGTATATTATATTACAAATTTATGAGCATGTATCTAGTAAATAATAATTTAAGTATACTCAGGAAGCATAAAATAATCAAATATTCTAAAGTAGTATAATATAATAACATATTATACAGGGAAAAATGTAAACACTACAGCAACACCACAGTTTGAAATGTTAACAATACATATTTCCTGAACGGTCTTTTAAATACATTCAAGTTATCACAGTCTTTAAAGTTTGGTGGCGAATTGTTAAATTCTTGGAATAGTTATATACAAATCAAAAAGACACAAGAAATATACAAACAATGGAAACACAGCCAAGATTACCTGTTCATAGGGCTGATGAACAATATTTAAACAAACTAATAACAAGGAACTTTTTTGAAAATATGTATAAGTAGGGAGTCCACCAGCTGCTTATTGGACACCTCATTAATTTTTAATTGAATGTTTGGGGAAGAAAAATGTGTTTTATGATTTTCACACAACCACGGTGGCGGACATTCACATAGCATTACAGTCAACACTATTTTCTTCAAATAAAACAATTCTTTTCCAAAATCAAACGTGTTTTTTCTTTTTCATGTTGGTCGAATTATGCTTCATAATTTTTGACGTCAGACCATGATCATTATATCTATATATACAGAACTTGAAACTTGAATAACCTACTTTTGAAAAAATCATATTTGAACGAAATAAAAAAAATACGTATCGATTTTTTCGCGATTTTCTATAGTTTGCACTAAAAAAGTCGAATTAATTTTCATGCAACTTCCCCATTATGACGATAGTTACACAGAAATAAAAAAGTAACACTCTCAACGGCCTAATCTACTCGTTTCTAAATAAAATTGTCTTTGTGTTGTTGCTCCTTGTCCGGCCTATAAAAGAGGTGTCACTTTTTTTACTGGTCTCGTGATGAATCCTCAATGTGAAATATTTTTTCAAATCCACTTATTTGAGACAATTTTATCAGAAACGTAAAATTAAAAACATGAAGGGAGTGTCAATACATAAAAAGAAAACCCTGTACAATAAAAAAAACATTTTAGAGCACTTAAAAACACTATAATGATTTCGGAAAATTTATCTTTATCAAAATCAAGAGAGTTGAACAAGTTGTTGAACAACATAATATAGAACATAATCGTCTTCTTTTTTCAGTATTATTTTTCATTCTTTTATTTCCGCAGGTCTTGCAATAATAATTGTAAAAGTAAGCATTTTTACTTGAGACTTCAGCTTTAAGATTGTGATAAAAAAAAACGAAAATGAGAGAAAGTTGTGGAAGTATCCAATAAGTAACTCATCTAGACTGTGTATGAAATTGAATATTCAAGTGATATGAATATGAATATCCTTTCTTGTCCGAGAACTACATAGGTATCAATTAATGATTGTCAAGTTACATAATCGGTTCTTATTGCATTAAAAACTACCATTCAGGATTCCTACGCTTACAATTATCATTTTTCCAAATCCGTTTAATTTTGTTGTTGTTATGGACGAATAAAAACAAATCTCGAAACTTCCCAAAAATTGAAAAATTCTCATTTTCATAAATGAAATATGATGTCGACACTACTGGATCCCTCTCCAGTCAATGCTCAATGCAAATTTCACTTACACACTTACCTTACCTGTGAAAGGTGATTTTACTGATTTCTAGATCTGAATGGTCCAGTTTTTGATACAGCAAGCAAACTCTAACCATTTTGCACAAATAAAGTCACAATTATAACACTTCACAACCACCAAAATAAAACTTTTCCAGTCGTTATTCGATTGGCATCGCCGCACTACCTTCAAAATCGATACCTGAAAAAAGGTGCTTTTCAGGAGCAGCGTTGCCGTTTGCCGTATACTAGGACTCATATTTACTATGAAGATATACCCTATATTCAATGCAGCAAAAATCATTATTGAACGAATGTTTGTAATTAATCTTTGTATAGCATAAAAATGTATCACATTATTTATGATTTGAAATATAATCATCATTAGACTTAGACACTATCAGTGCTGTTCAACATTGGTTTATTCCCACAAAATCATGGTTTTAAATGTGTCTCATTATGCGGTAATATAGAAAAGTGAACCTTGATGCTTGATGCACATACTCGAAAAATGAACAATTCTAATTCCTCCTTAATTTTCATTGTATCATGTCTTATCAATCAATCTCGTAAACAGAAAAATTTCTATAATGAAAATGTTGATGAAGATTTGCCCAAATCGGCAACCGCGTCCAAAGCAGGTCAGCTTTCGGCGACGCAGATAGATATAACTCGACAAGGATAGCGGAACAATACATTTCTCAGACATACGTCCAGATTTGCACGTGATGCCCTGACGATAAGGACACACGACACAGGCCGAGATGTGTCGAGCTTCGCACTTCGCAGAAAGTCCGCGACCATTTTGTTTTGATTTCGGCGTCGGCCATTAGGTATTTATTATTTTGTAACGTCGTGGAGTAAAGAAGGGACAGTGTTGTGCCAAAAGTTTTTGTTAATAACTTTGTTGTGAGATTGAAAACCTAATATCTCTCTTGAAATGAGTACTGATCAGTCGTGTGAATCCAACCAGAAGCAAGAAGGTAAGATATTAATAATATTATCCAATCGAGAGCATGCCCGTTTCGGCCATTTTTAATGACCTGGTTCATTCACATCAAAGTTGTTTTTAAGGGGGCCCAGTGCCGATTCTCGCTCGAAAAACTACCACTTTTGCATTGCACAACACTATCAAAAATCATTGATGAGACCGATGTGTTCTTCTTATGAGCATAAACAGATCTAACTCTCCTTCTTCATCCTTCATATCATGACATTTTTTTACTTTATAGTGTGGTGTGTAGTTATTTTAGTATTTACACACTCAGCACAACAAATATGTAATAATTGAAAAAGTCGGTGATATTCAATCCCCTGTATTTTTGTTCATAGTAGGTATTCAGATTTCATCAAGTTTTTTTTTAGTTTGGTAGGTCTGACTTTTCTCTATCTAGTGAGCGTTCTTCCAGTTCTATCTCCGTCGTACAGATATACACGAGAAGTAAATTTTGTGAAGTTTTGGATAAATATACCGCGAAAACGGGTTGATGAAATTTGAATCCAATAGGCATGCAAGTTGGGGTCAAAGTTTATGACTTGGTGTTTGGTAAACTTTCCGCAAGAAAAAAAATGCATCCATTTCTTGTTGACAGAAATGTAATTTTTTTTCCTTAGCAAAAAATGAATCAAATTACAAAGTACAAAAAAAATTGTACAAAAAATTCACCATACCCGTACAGCTTAAACTTGCGTGTCTATAAAATTGAAATTTCACCTACCCATTTTGACCAAAATATAGGTATTTTGAGTAGGTATTTAACATTTTATGAAATGAATGATTTTATCACTTTTCATGTTTCTCTGTCACTGAAAGAAAAGATTGGGTTTATAGTTAAGAAATCATTATTTAGAGACATTTTATTATCATATAATAACCCTTTTTTTTAATAAACTATTTTTGTTAACTGAGAATAATTTCGATAAAATTCTATGTTTCCCTAAAATAAATGATTTATTATACTTGCATTTATTAATAATTAACAAGAATTATTTGAACCCAATAAAGTTATATGTTCAGTGAAATTAAACAAAAATATTTTATAGTTAGGTTATGTTTTATTTATAGTCAACATATTATATTTTATATCAACTTATAATATTGATGGCTCGATTGATGGTTTATTTCTTGGAACCTATTATTGAACTTATTCTTCAAAAAACATGTACTTTTTTATTACCAGTTGTGAGTTGTCTCTAATGATAGTAGTATATTAGGTATTTTAGAAAGATGATCTGAGTATCTAAAGCCATCATTGACACAAAATAGTTTCAATCAGTGACAATCCGTGTTCCTCTGAATGAAAAAAATCGGATGAAAACTGTTTTACGGCAAAACAAAACATCGCTCAACCAACCCTACGAGTACCCATGCGAGTTATAGGTTATAGTTCTCCTGTCATGAGTGTCAACCAGTTTCGCCGATTTGATTTTCTGTTCAAAAATGAATCAAGTCAGGGGGTCATAAGTGTCATGTTTGTATTATTTGTTGATTTGTATTCGTAAAATATTATTTCTGGTATACCTATAAAAATGAACGAATAGCTGGATATCTTTTTGTAAGGAAACAGGTTCGGGGACTTGGCTAGTTACTGAGAAGGTAAGTTAATTTTATGTATTATAGTTCTCGATTTCTCATAAACAATTATTGCTCCTATGATTGAAAGTTTATATATTTGCCCAATGTGTATCTGTTTCAACTTTTATCATGGTCATGCCGTTACCAAATGGGAAATTTGCAAAACTTAACAAATCAAGTGATAATTTAACTTTACGTAGATGTTCAATCTTAATATGGAACCCATTATGGTGCATGGCGTCGCGCGTCGCGTCGTATCAATCGTCATAACTCATGCCCAGACTTCCTGAAACAACCTGTATGAATAGAGGTGTATGAATGAAAGGAAGTTTTTCAAAATTTTAATAAAACCCGAGAAAACCTTAATTTTCAAGACTTTTTTCCAAATTTCAGTTTACATTAAATTTAAAACTGGACTGAACATGACTATTATGACAACATTTTCATAAAAAATATGGTTAAAATTTTTTGGGAAAAGGTTATATTTTAGCACTTTCCCCAAATGTCAACAAGTTCTTGCACACCTCTCTTTAAAATTTTGTAGTCTTCTTGATGAATAAAACGGTCAATTTTGTTTCAGATTTCTGGTCTGGGGACATACTACATACCTAATATTAATGAAGAAACAAGGAAAAAGCTAGTTAAAATGGTTTCCCATGCACTACTGCCATTTTTGTCATAATTGAATGCACCTTATGCTGAAATTATGTACTAACATTTATCGTCCTATCAATGCCAAAAGTCACTAATTTACATGCATTTCCTATGTATATACTTAGTGACTTTTGGCACTAATTGGACGTTATGTAAGTTTTTACCATTTTGTATCGTGTTGTAAAATCTTGTTTATTATCTTTTTGAAGGCCATAGATAGGTTTAGTCTTCAATACTTAACTATATCGACATTTAGTTATTGAACATTATCAAAAATAAATGAGATATTTTTTATAAATAAATTCCATGCATAACATTCATTTGACTTTATTTATATTTAATGAATGTCGACATACCATAAATTATATTTATTTGAATATTTTTATATGTAAGGCTTATTATACGTAATTATTCACAAATAGTTGATATACCTTTGTTTATTATAAATAAATCGATTATTCTTAATAAATTAACATTTTTTTTTGAAAAATAAATATAAAGATCAATGTAAATAATGCTTTATTTATAGTCAATAAATAAAAGCTTACAACAAATAATATAAATTGAAATATTTTCAATGGATGATTTTTTTCTCACAAAAAAAACATTCATTCCGCCATATCCCAATAAAGAATTTATTAAACGTTAATAAGTTTAGGTAAATGTGAATAAACTGTTTTTTCAGTGAAATTACCGACGAAGTTGAAACTGAATAACTTTTATTAGAAAGATAAAAGTCATGCCTACCAAACTTGAGAAAAACAACAATATCATCTTTCCTCCTACCAGGGGTTTGCATTTCACTCTCGTTTCTAAGTACCTAGGTATTCCATAATTATTGTGCCGAGTAGGTACGAAGATTTAAAGGGCATATTCACCAGCCCAAAATAAAGTTTTTTTCTCATATAAACATATATCCTAACTTGCTTCGTTTTCATGATACAGGGTATCAAAGTTTTTTTTTTTAAATCAGTTTTTTATCAATTACTCAAAAAACCTTTTAGCTGATTTTGACAACATTTGGCACGATTATTTTCCGACATGAGGGTACATTTTTTGTGTAATCAGAACACCTTTATTTATTCCAGTGGTGTCCAAGGGGGTCATCTAGTTTATTTTATAGATGAAATTATGGTACGCCACTGCTTTTTTCAATATTTTATAATTTTTTCAAATCAAGCAATTGAAGATGTTGCTTTTTTGTCTCTTTTTTTCCTGTACCTAGCTCCGTTTCCTCGTTCGTTTCCTAAAAATAAAAATCAAAAACCGTTTTCCCGTAACTTCTCGGACGCTGTGCTCACATTGCAAAAAATCATTTTTTTATTAATTACTCAGAGACTTTTCAACATTTGGCACGATTATTTGCCGTCATAAGGCCCATATTTTTGTGGAATCAGAACAACGCAATTTATAGTTTATTAGCTCCTAACTGGTATTTAATAACTCAACAGCCTTTCAACTTTACGAAGAACATTAATTCTTTTTTTATTCCACAACTTAGCTCAAGAAATAAATATTTTACAGGTCATCAAAACGTTATCAAGATAAATTATTGATCCCACGATATTTAAAAGGGAAACTTAAAAAAAAATGACTGGCTGATTTTATACTTGCATGTGTACGGCCTTGAAAATTGTTAAAAACACAATAACTGCTCTTGGAAGCTAAACATTTCATCAGTTTGTCTGCAGTATACTTTTCACACCACGTGTTACAAAAGCATATACTCTCCAAGTGCTATGTGAATAGTTGTTGTTGCACAACTGATTGACTGATGAACTGATCAAAATATTCTGAGTGCTCGTTTTATTTCCAGGTGCTGTGAAAAAATCATTTCCAACAATTACATATAGGAAGTATAAGTTGGCGGAAGCAGAGTGCATGGCTACGATACTCGAAACAAAGAAGACGCAGGGAACAAGATCAAAATATTTTTGTATTCCAATTCAAGGCTTGATAAAATTATTATTAAATCATACGAATGTAATCAGTCATTGAATGTCCCAAAAATTATATTTTAAAACTTGTGTACTGTAGGTATACCTATACAAATACTAATGTGCTGGTTATATGACCAATGTAACAGAAATATGTTGTGAGTACAATATGGCATCCACGTTAAGTAATTTTAGAAGTAACTAGAACAAATAGCGTACATGTCACTGTAAATAACATGATATCAAGATAAAAACGTTATATAAATATTGCTGTCATGTGTTTGCAACATCTTGTAACATTCAATGTCACTTTGTGATATCACTACCCGGGACATAATCTGTTACATACATGTTAAATTAACATCACCACAACGTTACAACCAATGTCACATTACCAAAATTTAATATCAATGTTATATTGAGGTTATAAAACTTTGATGGGATAACATTGATAATTTGAGAAAACACTTTATCTTCAGCACCATTTGTAGTCAAATTTGGAAAGAAGATCCTCAAAACAGATAACCTCAAGGATGTCAAAAGTTTTGAAAAAACATCTTTATAACTGATAGACTATAAGAAAATGTTTGATATTTGTTAAAATGTGAACAACTAGAAAGTTTCAGAAAGATCATTCGATTTACACACGCCTCCTAGATGCGCGTGATCAGGAGCAAACATTTTCACCTCTCTGTAATGTACAAGGTGTTCCAAAGAGATGTTATCACTTGATTGCACTGTAGAAAATGTGGAAAGAGGGGTTGGTGTTGAACGATAGTTTGACTAAGGAAAATTCAGTTACCTTGCAGTGCTATATACACGAGAAAATTACCGCAACAACAATAAATTTCTGCCACCATCCCAGTGAACACAGATCATCTTCAGGACATACCATATTAGTCCACAATGTCTCGCGTGGGATGATCTACATATATCTAGACATCCATGGGTATTTTCTGGAAAATATTATGATCTCAATCATGTATTTGAAAAAAATGAACCTACTAAGGACGCTGAATGCTTACCAAAAAAAAGAGCGTTGACCCTACTAGCATTCTGTAAATGCTTCCTACGCTACCGAATCCACATAAAAATAGAAAAAAAAAATGGGTATTTGGAAAATTTATAATTTTTTATTGCTTTTTAACTTGAATTAAAAAAAATTTGTTTATCATTCAAAGTCCTTTGTCATATTATTAATAAAATGATATAAGAGTAACACAGCTTAAAAACTTTCGTCTGTCCTGATGGTGTCGTTGCGTTGTATTTTGAACTTTTAGTCCTGAGATTGTGTTTATTATAAAATTTTGTATCCAACACTTTTTTTGTGTAGTGACATTGACGTTACCTTAAAGTTAAGGTTCTTAAGCCAGTGGGGTAGGTGTGTATGTGAATGTCTCTTTTGGTATTGACTTCCAACAAGGTGGTCAGTTCATATTTTTATTTATACATTTCGGCCTTGTCAGTTTTTTAAATGAATCTAGGTGCTGACCTGAAACTAAAAGAATAAATAATGAGAACTCTTACCTTGGCTGTTATGTTATGTGTGTTTGTGTAATGAATGTTCTAAGTATAATTAGTATCGTTTGTATTATTGATGAATAATACATATTTTTTTATAGAAAATACTGCGTTTGAAGTTTTATAGTCTTTGTTAAGTCATATAAATATCACAGAGGAGTTAAATTTATTTCTAAATATCCTTAGTTGATCCTCTGGATGTTTCTGTACTTTCCAGAAGAAGACCTATGGAGACTATTCTGGGATGGTTCCATTCATAACCCATATAGTTCCAGAAGTACGCTCTCACAAACTTAATGAGATGTTCCCCCGCGTCCCTGGGACTAGCTATAATATGTCTCTAGATGATGTCACTGGAACAGATGTGTGTAGACTGAGCAGTATTGTTTCCATAGTTAAGGTTCTTGCTTTCTAACAATGCACGTCTTTATATGGATGTCTTGGAAAATGCTTACATTATCAAAAAAACATTGTTGGTACACTCTCCTTCACTTACTTTGTGGGAGAAAAAGCTTTTCCTCATTTATAGAAACTGATTATGAGACCAGAAATTCAGTCATTAACGTAAGCTCACTTTTCATGAGCGCAGATAGGTTGTCTTATAGACGTTTAATGTGATTCCATGGAGAAGTAAATTGAATTCCAGACCAAAAAACGTCTCGATTTTATAGCTTAATATCTATGACTGTGTCTGTCAAATTGAAAATTCCGCATCCATTCCGCTTTGGCTATTAAACTGTTTATGGCGGTCAAATATTCCAATTTAATATGGAAGCCTCGGCGAATTTATTGTCTTTATTGTCTATTTTAGGTTCAAATATTCGGTAAGTTCTCTTTTCTCGCGAGTCCATCAACTTTTCTGTATAATTTTATTGCCAATTTTCAAGGTTATTTCAGTCCTTGATATAGTCTTTTTCGCAGATTGGTTTCTCCTTTAATCCACTTTAGATTGATATTAAAAAAAATGTTAACGATAGAAAGCAAAAATAAGTTGCCTTGATAGGTTGATAAGCAGGGGAATATATTAAGTAGACCTTGAATCGATCACGAACTCGCACAATTACAACCCCAAATATGTTCTTGTTCATTTACCACGCCCGGGGAAAATATGTTGAAATTAATGTTGCTTCCAATATTGGAAGAGATCTGAATATAAATTTCCGAATATTCACTTTATTTCCTCTTGTGTTTCGATGGCCTCGTGAGGAGAAAATTTAATATCGAACTAATTCGTATTCACAAGGCAAAGATTTATTTGATTTTGAACGAACAATTCAGCAATATTGTTTGTGAGAAAATTATCTATCCAGATGAATTCTCTTCACATTGATTAGAGGGCAGAAAGAGAAAAATAAAGGTTCGTGGTTTTGCATAATTGCTGAAAGGAAAGGATTTGTTGACGCGTCTGGCCGAATAACTGGTATGTGTATAGCAATAAAAATGACCGACTATTTTTCGGAGAATATTCTCAATCTCAAAGTCATGATCTATTTGCATTCAAAAATACATCTTTGGATAGTTCTACGAAATGTGTTCTGTAGACGTATTGTTCTTGAATTTGTACACAGTGCATGTTTCTATATTTCAAAACTAATGGAGTGATCTATTGAATGCTTCATTATTTATTTATATTATATTTATCATCTTTCACTTCAATCAATCTCACTGGATCATTCTATTCGATATTGTTTTTGATTCATGGAGTGCTAAAGAGTCTTTTAGTAAAGATCTCACGACCTATCACGTGCTGACGGTGCCAGGTAAGTAAGGTGGACTTTCTATCTCAAAATAAATGATATTTTTATATTTCAAGAGAAGAGCTAGGAATGACTATTCATTAATTATGTATGACTGATGTTTATATAAGTGAGTGAGTATTAGTTTTATGTCTATCAATGATGGCAAATGGCACCAAATGTTATAGCACCCACTCACATTCCATACTATAAGTCGATTATTTACAGCCATAAAAGATATCTTTTATGCAGACATGAGGTAAAAGCATTGACTGACGTACACAGCAAAATTCCGGCTGCAGACACACACAGACTAGCATTGTCTGCCGACAGTCCAGCAAGTGATAAAGAAAAGCATTCGAGAGTAGCTTTGGCTTCAGATAACTGGACACAGAATGCCCACTGGTCAGTTTCGGGATATGTAAAATGAAGTTAGGAATAATATTGTTCAAAGTGGACAATGGTCCATTCAAAGACGTCGGGTCCGGTTGGACGGTATATATTAAAAGCATGCGATGCAACTGGTAGAGCAAACCAGCAACTTTTACATGATGTAAGCTATTTTAGAAAATCGACTTTGAATCAATATGGTCTTTGTTTTTGCTAAGAACTAAGAAAGTTGTGCATCCCCGTTATATCTACATTATTGGACGTGCTAGAATATATCAAGCAAAAAATATGACCTGATCCATTTTAAAACGTATCACCCACGTCATCTGGAAAAATTGAGATATCAGTGAAATTGGCCAGAACACAAAAAATTTGATAGTGCTTGATCATCCTCTTAACCCCTCAGAGCTACCACCTCAAAATTTTGAAATGAACATTCTGTATATTGAGATAGTAGATAGGTAGTTGATGATTTGATGCAATTCTCTCGAATCCAAGACTTTTCTTTCTTGAAATCGAAACCGGGTTTTCACCTCATATTTGTATCATGTATCTGCTGATGAAGTCTTATTGTACTCCTGAACAGGGTGATTCATTTTTGGCGACCAGGTGTCAGTTCCCGTGAACTATTCACCAGAGAGACACAGGAAAAAAATGTGTATAGTGATGTGCCCAAGAGAAAATGCTGGAAATAAATTTTTTCAAGTTTCTAGGATCACTGCAAGGGGGGTAATAATAATAATAATAATAATAATAATAATAATAATAATCTTTATTTTTGCAATAGGCAAGATACAGTGTAATACTTAATCTACTTTATATATATACAGGGTGTTTCAGAATAACATGCTAATAATGAAGGGGGTGATTCTTGGGCTCATTTTAAGAAAAAAAATTCATATGAACGTATGTCCTAAAACATTTTTCTATTTCCCAAAAAATATGCAAACCAAAACCCGCATGGACGGCACTGGTCAGAATAATTAAATTGTTGGTGCATCAAAAAATGAGTATTAATGCCTAAAATACATGATCCAAATTTCATAAAGATATCTACAGTAATGACAAAGTTATTGTAAAAAAAGTATCTATTTTTTAAAACTTTGACACCCTGTATCTCAAAAGTTAAGGCGTTTAGGACATACGTTCATATGAATTTTTTTTCTTAAAATGAGCCCAAGAATCACCCCCTTTATTATTAGCATGTTATTCTGAAACACCCTGTATAGTATATGCTTGGCCGGATTGCAAAAAAAGGAGCTGAAAGCAATTAAAAATTGATTGAATAGTACTGATTGAATAGTACTGAGACAACAGAAAATGGACATATTTTCGAAATGTTTCCCATTGAATTACCAAAAAAGAATATAGAAGCAGATTTAGGACGATATTCTCTACAAAATGGCCCCTCGGCACTTTTCTCTAAGTTGTCAAACTTGATGATCCTAAATTGCCTATAACCTCAAAATCCCTTGACCGATTTGACAGTTTCATGCTGGGTATAAAGAAGAAAATCTGCTCTTTTTAGTGCATGGGTTCAATTTTATTCGCTTTAGCCGATGACACAACATAAATTATTGTCAAAGTCAACACTGTTATCAAGGCTTTTTTGAAATTTTCAAATGCAAACCCACTAAAAACATGCCTCTATCGTGTTATTTAGAACATTTCCTACCACTTTCATGAAGATCATTTTTCTGTATGTTTTGAAATAGGAGAGTCATTAATATTCATCAGAAATCCCTCGAGAAATATACTTCTGTCAATTTGAATATGCCAAAAAGTTTGTTTGATTCCTGTAAGATAACGTGTTAAAAAAAAAGTGAGAATGCCAACTATTTTTCGTTTCGTTTTCTACGAGTTGGCTGTTAAATAGAATAAAGTGCGGCTTACGATAGCTCATAAACCATCAGTGAACAACTTATTTCAAAAATGTTAAAAAAAGAAATTAGCACGAAAAAGTAACAAGAGACCAGGAAAAATGCTCAAAATGCGCACCGTCGCTGGCAAGACACTCCTATCTTTTTGACACATTTAAAATTACAGGGGCGGTTTCAAAAGGATTCCTCGAGGGATTCCTGAAGTTCACAAAATACTTTTATTTCAAAAGATATAGAAAAATCATCCGAAAGTGGTAGGAAATTTTCCAAATAACACGATGGATGCATCTATTTAGTATTTGAAAATCTCGAAAAAAACTCAAAAACCGGTTTGATTTTGAGAATTTATGATGTGTCGTCGGCTAAAGCAAATAAAATTGATCCCAATCACATGCACCACAAAGATGAGATTTTCCTCTTTTGAACAAGTCAAAGAACAGTCGAATTGGTTTAGCGATTTCGAAGTTATAGGCAATTTAGTAATATCAACCTATCAAGTCATCACGTAGTATTATTATTTTTTATTTTTTTTTTGATAGTAAGAAAAACTTCGAAAATATGTCACTTTTCTGTTTTCACAGTTCCGTTACGCCCCCTTGCGGCGATCCTAGAAACTTGAAATATTTTCCTGGCATTTTCTTTTGGGCACATTACTGTACAGATTTTTTTCCTATGTCTCTACGATGAAGAGTTTACGGGAACTGGCACCTTGTCGCTGAAAATGAATCACCCTGTACAAGGGTTCTCCAGATTATCCGGAATTAAAATTGACAAACTATATATGATCTCTCACATTAGGTTCAATGAAATTCAGTAGGTCTGCCCTTGCTTGCTTGGAGATTTTATTCTACAAATAAGACCATTCAGACCAAATTGAAAAAACTGGCTTAGACGTCGAAAATTATTGGTTGAAGCTGCAATCGGAACAATAATTCATAAGAAATCTAGGGGGAGTAGATCTGGCGCATCTGTCGGCCATCCAAAAAAGGTCCTTCGCCACATAATCAAGAGAACACATTCCTCTTAATCACATCTGATGATCTATAGGAGTGAAAATACGCGAATTCTTGGTTCGCATTAATATCTATATTTCGCTATATATCTCAGTCCACCCTCATACAACTCCCTTTTATCTTTGACTGTTACAAATGTCATCCCATCAAAATTCAAAATTAATAAGTTGCGAAAACCGCGCGCTTACGCCGGTTTCGAATCCCGAAATCTTAATAATAAAAAATTACCTATCATTATGGTGCTCGCAGCTAATACACGATAGGGAAATTCAGCTGGATATTCAAGTCTACCAACCCTCGTTTCGGTGTTTTTGATACGGAGAAGATTTACGGTAGACTTGATATTTTAAATAATTAATTTCTTCATATACCACCACATCACAATTTTGCGTGAAAAAATATTATAAATAATACAGAATCGAAGCTATTACTTGAAACACTGATGCATCTCTATAATATTGATTATGATTTGTGCTTGTCAATATATCGCATACGTTTTATAATATGATGTCTGCCAGTTGAAAAATTATCGTTTTTGACCAATAGCGGTGAAACTCTTAGAAAAGGGAAAAATTTGTTTTAATATTTTATGCGCAAAGCGTATTAGGATAGGTATAGGAGGTAATTTGATGGCAGTCCGTTTGTATCAACTGAAAAAGGAGAACTCAGCTACACATTCACTTAACGTATAGACTTCAAAGTCAAGTCACGTTCGGATTACGATTTGAACTCTTTTAATGATTGCTTCACGGAATTAGCTATATTCTTCAACAGCGTTACATTAGAAAGGCCAATATTTATTCTTTAATCGCGTCTCAGGCTGTTCAGGATTAAAAGTTAGCATCACAGTACTACTCATTCCCATTGTAGGACTCCTCAAGTTTGGGTATATTCATATTTTCAGATTGTGCAGGGCCTTTTGCAAGGCAGCGATGAGTTTTTTTTCATGCTTTGGAGTTGATGTTCTCAAATAGATTGGAATCCACTGTACGACAATGCGAAGAATAAAGCTATTGCCGACTGTAGGTATACAATCGTCAACATAGTTTTGGACCTGTCGCAGACCACCCCCTTGAATTTAACATTGCCTTTGATAGGGTAGCAAGTGACACATTTGAACGCATCGAATAATAACTACAAGCAACGTCAATGTCTGTTGTAGATCACATGGATAATTTGATGTTAAGTGGAAATCAGACCTGTTTCCTTACCGTGAAGTCGTATGTTCTCATAATAATAATATAACAGCAAAAAATAAGCTGCGTAGACGATAATTATTATTATAAAAGCTAAGAATGGTAGGTAGCGCGGTCGAACGTAGCTCTTTTGAAAATCTTGTTATTTTGTGATCATATTTCAGACGAAATGAAATCGTAAAACTATAAACACACCAAAAAGTACAATTTAGAACAAACTAAATAATCAGGGTTGCGAGATGGTACAGATCTCAGTTCAGTCATGGTCACTTTTGAAGCAGTTCAAAATCCATTCGTCAATTACCTATTCACAAAAGACTGTTCAAAAAGTTAGGAACAAAACGAATACAGAAAATGCAAGCTCAATTGCCTTTATCTTCTGGAAATTTATGAATTGAGCAACTATAAAAAATCGAATCGTTGAAGAAACGTAATTGACGCATCAAAGCAACTTAATGGCTTGTACAAAGAAAACGCGTAATAAAATTAGTAGTTACGCAACGTTACGATCGAGAGGATCACTAGCTCACCCTGTCAATAAGAAACACGCTTAATGAATCGTTTCGCAATAAAAACATGGGGAAAGAAGCAAGGTGGATTTCCCATTTCCTTTTATGCGTAATTTACACCGAAGCAATCGATGTGTAAGGCGAAACGATCACACCAGGCTTTTACGACTGCTCTCTTACTACTTCTTTGCCATTCCGGCTAACTAAGAAATTACTAAAATCAGCTTCATTGCAACTTGTATATCGTTCGTTGATGACAGTAGGTAAAATTTGGAAGGAATCGATAATTGTTTCAACTGCCAGGGAAACTTTTTAACGGAGCTTGAAAGCTGAGTAAGGAAGATTTTGAGAAACAACATTGTCAAATAATTTTAATGAGCAGTTCCAGTATTTTTTCTGATGACTTCTTCCAAATATAATGATTGACTTTTTAGTAATATTGTTCTAGTAGTAACTAGAACAGTATTTTTCCATAAATGAAATCATCACACCAAAAGTGTGAGTGTTAATTCTCTGTGACACCGAGCCAAAACTAGACTTTCAACTCGCAACATACATATATACCGTCGCTATGTATTATTGAGCTACCTCAAACATCTGACTACTGCCGTTGCTACTGCCTAATAAGCAGTGGAGCCAAACTTCTTCAGATGAAGCTCGAAATGTTTTACAAGAAATCTTATTTTGAATCTTGAATTTTGATGTTGCTTGCAATCTGTCCATATCCGATTCATGTCAATTTTATAGTAGGTACTGTACACAAAACACTGCAGAAGGGTATTAAGCAGGCCTCGTCAAAATTCAGGATCCGAAATAAGATATCTTGTCAAATTTTTGGACCTACATCGAAATGTAGTGTTGGAGAAGTAGACAAAAAGGTCCAAGAATTTAGAGTTGCAAATGACTCTGACATCACCGTGAACAGAAAACGATCAGAAGAAAGCAAATTGAAGCAGTAAATGTGTGTTTCCAGGTGAGTTATTTTTCCTTCTCTCTTAAAACAGTGTTCGTAAAAGACTTATTCAGTTTACCAGGGGTGGACTAGGATTTACATTTTATTGCTTAGATTTTCAAGATTTGAAAAAAGAATTGGATAACTTGGACCTTCAGCTACAAAAAAGGTACTTCTGTTCATTATCGATAAAATGAACCGTTTTCGAGAAAAAAACATATTTTTATTCGAAAAAACCTCGAAAAAAACCATGACGAGGTAGCGCCCTTGATGAAATTATTTAAAAAAATGTAAACCTATGTTTTTTTCGAATGTTGCATTATTTTTCCAGATTAATTCACACAAACATTTCAAGGAAAATTTTTTCAAAAAAAGGACGGCCCTGCATCATGGCTATTTTCGATGTTTTTTTCAATAAAAATATGTTTTTTTATCGAAAACGGTTCACTTTATCGATAGTGAAAAAGAGTACCTTTTTTGTAGCTTGAGGTTCAAGCTATCCAAATTTATTTTTTTCAAGACCTGGGTGTCCCTCATATTAAATATTCATGAAATTATTAATTAATCGAAAGTTATTTGCAAAAGAAAATTTACACCGTCGCCCTTTAGAGGGCCATATCCCCGTAGGGAGGGCCTCTAGGGAAGAGAATTATAGAAACTCATCATCATCTTTTCTCATGTTCTACCTGTATCCGAGAGATGGCCCACATTTTCCGGGACATCCTGCAGAATTATCTCAAGGCATTCCAGTTTTGGTGATTGCAAAGATGATTTCATTCTTTATTCCAGTAAACACTTTTGATTGCGATGTTTATTCATTATTATAAAGAAAAGTTGTCTACTCAAATTCATTATTGGGCAGATCTGCTCACTTTTGAAATGCAAAAGTGCGCTTTTCTTTTAAGACAACACTGCACCATTTTGGTCACTTGAAATCATTTCTTAACTTCCAAAACATGGAAATGTCCAATAGCATCTCCTATGCTGGATTCTCAGCATCAAAAATCCACCTCATAACCTCAATTTGGAATTGCCTGATAAGATCATTTGGTCACTTTTCCAAAAATAAGTTCTGATTCCTCTTTAGCTTTGTCGAATTGTTTTTTTTTTAATATTTGCATCACGCAAAAATACACAAATCAATAGTGAGAAAGTTGTGATGCGACGGTTGTTTTTTACTGCATGTATTTATTTTTACTAGCGATTTTCTAAAGCAAGTTTCTTCCCCAGTAAGTACTCGTTGAGTGGAAATACAATTATTTCACTACCTTCCATCCATAGATTCTTTATTGACCGTTTTGCAAATAGCCTGTAGATTAATATCGTATAGCCAGCCAATTAAGTAAAACTCTGCCTAGCCCGAGCTTTCTTACATTCTGTATTTGAGTGAAATCCGGGCGCGCGAGAAGCGTTTCCGGAAAGCCGGAAGTCGGCTAAATGCTCCGTACCCGGTGTTTGCATGTTATACCTCCGGAATAAATACACGTGCACGTACAAACAAACCTACATCTTCGTGGGTCATGTAAGTACTTGAATGGCTGGAACAACGACGGAGAGTAGCTAATAGGTTCTTAAAAAGACGATCTTTGAATATTCTGCATGGATTTACAGTTATAATGAAATACTTGATATATTTTGGAAGAAAGTGTGAAATGAACGACAGACATGCCACGGAAAAATTCATGAATTATTCTTCTGACACAAAAATGGTGAAACAGAGAAATAGTTCAGTTCTTAAGAACATTAGCTGCAACAAAAATAAGAGGTAAGTACGATAGGTGGGTGCACGTATTAGTTCCAGGGTATAAAATTCCCCGCAGAAGCACAAACATGTAAAAGAAACTTGGTCTTGGAGAAAGCCTAAATAACCCGTAATCAAAATGTTTTATGTTACATGACTACTTTGAAATATTTATGTGGAGACTAATCGTTAACCCTTGGAGTTTTGGTTATGCTATAACGATCTCGAGCTCCATTTTTCTTGAGTATCAAAAATGGTACATCGAATCGTTTATTTCAGCATTTCATTGAATTCTGGACCTTGATATTCAAATATGGTGAGAATAATATTTGTACATACAGGGTAAGTAGAATGAGCTGTAACTCATTAATATCTTCAGAACCGCCCATGCTGCTTCTACAAAATTTGGTACCTGGAGGTTTTTGAATCTGCAAAATCAAACAGTCTTATCTGCACCGTTGCCAGTTTTCTCAGTTTTACACTACACGTGATTATTTTGTTATTCAAAATGGAAGGCGCGATCTATTTTTATTGCAATGAAATGGGTATGTCAAATTCCCAAATTTTCAGAAATTTATCTTTACCAGTTAAAAATATGTGGGGAGATGCAATTTCAGTAAAAATCTTTTTATAACTCATGAATATTCCACTACCGTCTAAGCTGTGTTCACAAAATTTTTGGGTTTTTGCCAGGCTTCCCAATTTTGCACTGCACGTGAATATTTTGTTATATTGAATGCGATACCCAATTAATATCTGCATGCCAAATTAAGTGAGATATCCAAAATTTCACTTTTGCCAGATGTTCACTGGAATAAAAATAAATTGCTCATTCTATTTAAAATGACAAAACTCCAATGTGTAGCGCAAAACTGGGAAATCAGGCAACAGTGCCAATTTCACTGTTCAATTCCGCATACCAAAAATCTCCGAGGTACCAAACTTTTAAATTTAAGATATTACTCAAGAGTAGCTGCTTTTTACACTAACATATTATTAAAATAAGGTAACTATCACAAAAACGTGTTACTAAGATGAATAACGAAAAACATGACATCATTGATTTCAAGAAAAAAATGTTGATTATCAGTAAAATATTCATTTGCATAAAAACTAAAATAATCCCTTATTTATATCACTGAATAAAATTTAATTCAGATGAGTGCAAGATATTTAGATTCGATCAAGACTTATTTTCATCATCACATTCTTTTTTCCCAGCAGTTAATTTTCGATTTCGAATCAATAATCAACCATTGAATTAGTCCAGATTCATGTTCTTGTTAAAGCTTGAATTAAATATGTTGCGTAAAAATCTGATTTCCATCGGAAAAAGTAGTTTTGACTATCCTTTTCAGTTGATCTAGATGAAGCTAGAATATTGTAAATGGGGTTAATTTCGTTTTTTTTTCGATACATTTTGGCTTGTTCAAGTCAACTTTTTTGCAACATCACTTCACATGAAATATTTAAGCTTGGGCTACTTTCGTTTAGTGGAAGAGAATGTTTTGAAGATCCCATTTTTAATGATCGAGTGATGTTTATTTTTTAATTCAAGTTTATGCATATGATAACCATCAACAAGTGTGAAGAAATTATAAACTATACATATTGAATGGTTACAATTATTGAAGCAGTTCAATCATAAAAAAATGGTTTTGAGCATACCAAACGCAGTATTAGCAGGCCCTAGAGCATAAAGATTAAAAATTGAGAAAAATGGAGCAGTTAGGTAAATTCCGAAGCGTATTGTCTCCATTTAATCTCTCTCCGGGGACGCATAAACTCTCCGATACATTTTTACGAACTTCTGAAATTTGCCGAAGTTCTGATGAAAAATTCGTTTTGTTTTCTTTATTTTACATAATTTAGAAGTTTCATTAAATTTTATAATCTTATCGTCATCAAGATACTGATCTGCGCCGTTGGAACTTCCAGTTAAGCTTTGTTCATTCAAGTTATGGTCTACATATGTAAAATAAGTTAGCAAGCTGGAAAAGGGCTAAGCTAAGACTATTCAGTAAGTGGAAGTTCTGAGTTTTCAAGTAATGTCAATGAAATATTCAGATCGGCAGACTATAAGGGGTTACTCAACCAAGAAGACATAATGTGTTCAGATAATATATAGGCGAATTTCGAAATTACGCGAATAGCTTTATTCTGATTTATGTGGTTCTTCTGTCAGAGCTGCATATATGGATACAGAACGAGCTCCTTAATAGAGAGTGAGCAAGATATACCACGATATATTTCATTTTTTTGTTGGAAGTAAGGCATTTAAACACAAAAGTTGAGTTGGGAGTAGAGCAAAATCCAAAAGTCTCTTCACAGAAATTCTCTAATTTATCTGCTTTACGCGTTTCGGCTACATGCCATTATCAAGAAGTCATAATGATATTTATCAGCGGGTGGAAACATGAAGACAAATAACGGTCAGTATATAAAACAAATATTCAAATGACTTTCACATTTTTCAAGGGGGCAGGGGCGCGGGCGGAGCGAATTTTTAGAATTAAAAAGCACTATTAAAAACTTATATAGGGCGGCGCTAAGCGAAAATAAAGGCGATTTCGTGAACAATATAGACCAAACAACGATTTGTGACAATTCCTGGAAAAGATCATAATCCCTCATTGCACAAATCGATACAAAAGAATCCTAAGGATATTCCACTATACACCTTTTTTGGAGTATTTGATGCAGTACTATGATTTATTTACGCTAATTGACAACTATCGTTAAATTTATCAAATAAATACGGTCATCTTTATTCAAGTGTCGGTAAATTTAGCTATATTGAAACTGTAATGGAGCAGATATTTTGATGCTTATTTACCTATGTAGTTATCTAGTTATTATTTCTCTTTTAATAGAAGAAAAAGAAATGATTTTGTTAAAAATAAAAAATCATAAGATAATTCTATCTATAAAATCTCAATGAAAATATTCCTATTTGACAAGCGGACTCGCATATATTTATCTGGATACACTTATTCGACACCACCGTGAAAGAAGAAGAAAGAGCTCGAATTTGATTTATGCAGGAAACGCGGAGAGCAGCAAGGCTCGGAATGTGTGAAAGAAATCCAAAAAAAGACTGAAAACCTATAAATCCTTCTCGCAATATCGCCTTGTGTGGTTTTGAATAGCTTCGTTACGATCAAATATGTTTTGTTCTAAACTAAATTTGGTGGTTCCCACGACAAAGTGACTCAAACGTTAATGATTAATTCATAAATTTGGCAGTAATGATTGTTTGCAATAAAATAAATAACCCTTGTTCGCATATAGAATATAAAGCATCGCGAGCTGTTCGGTTTCTTTCATATTGGCTTTCAAATTCACGGTAAGTCTCAACCTTTTTGAAATAGTATCTGGCCGCACCTCTTTGTATTCCGAATGTGACCTAAAACCGATTTTTTATTTGTCTTGCACGATTCGAGAAGAATGGAGACGTCTAGTTACTGACAGGTCACGGATTTGTTGAATTATTTTCCCCTGTTTATTATTAGAATGTATGAAATCTATTTTTAAGTATTGGAATCGTTAAGAACATTTTTACAACTCTTGCAGTCTAATACAAGCTAATTAAAAGCAAAAATCTAATAAACTTAGCCCCTCCAGCCAATAAACAACTTTTTATAGTCCTTCTTATGACACTTTTAAAACCTTTTAAAATGATTTTTACTACTGTTTGATAGAATCTTCAGAAAAAATACTGTCAGCATAAATTTATTGACATATTTATTTCTGGTTTATTTTATTTCAAGTCCCGTTATTGGTAGGAAGCTCAATGTTATGGACAGGTATTTTAGGGATATAATCGAATGTTCTACAAAAAATAAATTACTGTTACATAATATGTAGGAACTTATCGATGATACTTGAAGGGCTGGTAGAACAACTCTTGAAATGACTCAAGTAAAAATCGATTATTTTCGAGATATTGCCACTCTATTAAAAATCGTTTAAATCGTCTTGGATCAGATTTTCGAGTGCTACACCTGAAAATTTTGCAACTGTGAACAGCCAATTCAATAATAATCACAGACCAACATAAATAATCAAAACATTTATCTTTTTTTATCAAGGAAATAAGGACATTTGATGTTTTTCTTTATGCTAACGAGTTGTTCTCAGCCCTTTATGAATTATCGTTTACTTTCCGGACATCCTCTATAAATAATAATTCGATGAATCAAATATTTGAAGAGTGCTCACTAACATGTTGAAAAAAAAACAAAGAAAAGATGACAAGACAGATATTCACTCTTGAATGTTCGGAAATCTAAGCATATCAAAACAGAGGTGTTATCGCTGTTTTAGCATTCGTGTCATTCAAAGGTCGTGTGCTACGTCGTTTATCTATAGATAGAGCATATTCAATTACCAGAAGTTGTCAGCCATCTTTGAAGTCTCGAGGCTTATTTTCCAAATGAATGTGTTTCTTAAGCTCAACATGCTAATACGTATAACACAAGAAAACGAACTTATATAAAGGGCATATAAAAGGGGACCGATATATCGGAGAAGTCTTTAAGTTTAAGCAAAAGCTCACGCTTCGAGAGAGTAGTAATTTTGGAACTTGGATGGGATTAAAAGTGGAGTGATTACTTTGAATTTAATCACAACTTAATTCGTAATAAAATATTTAGTTGCTGCAGATTATCAGCAGAAGCAGGTGCTTTAAAACGTGACTTTAATTCAATTTATTCATACATTGATATTTTTAATTTTGACTCTGTGGAGTATTGTTCAGTTTGAGTTATCATGGCAACCTGTGATAGATTCATTTCAAACATTTTAAAGTATGAAACAAGACAGATTAGTCTCAGACCCCTCAAAACTCATTGTTTTTTCATGTGTCAACATAGCATCATGATTTATCCGTGATTTCTTTCTTATGATACAAGTAACATTCTTTGAAGAAAACATGTTCGATCAACTTACCGATTTGCATCCAATGCAAAACTAAAAAAACACAAGAAACAATAATTTTTCGACGTGCTGAGACACTCAACACAGCTATACATAACAAAATTTAAATGTAACAATCGGCGGTTCAGTTTTCAACCAAATATTGAAATTTCAAACTCAGCTTTCATAGATCTGGCGCCAATCGAGCATCATCAAATAAACGAACATAACTTGACTTCAAAACATGTCGAAGAGGAGCCCGAAACGAGAACAAAAAGTCAATCCAATGGGCTTTTTCTGCAGAGAACTCATTTTTGTTTCAAGTGTACTTTTAATGACGTCAATAACATAAATATGAAGATGACGTTATTTCCAATACTTACTGAAAGGAGGTGTATTGGAACAAAGATATTGACCAATTAACTTTAGATTTGGCTAATGCCCATGAAAAGTTCTTAGTAAGTAGGTTGAAACGTTATACAGGGTGTCCCATATTCAACCGACAACGCATGAGAAGTGATAGATAGAATGTTGAGATGAGGACATACAGGGTTTGAAACAATTATTCTTCATTTCGATTTTCGTCATTTTTCCTCATCAAGACGACACAGCGAAACGAAATTACGCATAGGGGGGTTGTTTATCACGAGAAATCCAAATTCATTCACGGTATTGATATCACTAGTAGGGGGCGCCACTAACGGCACATTGAGCTTATTTAAATCATGAAAACGTTTGTCCAGTTTGGTGCATCGATGTAGATATTGGAAAAATCGATTCTTCAAACTTTTTACATAAAAAGGGTGTATTTTGTTTTGTTTCTGTCTCCAGAGGTAACCGTTCTCGAGATAGACTTCATTGAAATTTTCAATGCAACGGAAATTGGAAAAATTGAATGAAAGAAAATCGGTAGTCCCGTTAAACGTCAGGACCAAAAAATTCAGCTTAGAGGGCTAGAAAAATGACTGTTTGCTCTTGTTAAATTTCATGTTTTCACAACTTTGAGACGGCCTGTTTAAGAAATAAATTTTCTCATCGTAGCTCCTATTTTTTCTGAAGGCGGACTTTTTTTATCAGGAATGACATTTTTTCGTATCTCTCAATGTTATGTCTATTTGATTATTAATCGCATCCGCGGATATACAGTCATTGTGCCAAACTTGGGACGAACGCTCGGACGAAAAAAGGTACCTAAGATAAAAATTTTCAAAAAATGTAAGATCGCGCCTAGGACATACCCGACCGCGTTCCCGCCAATTTAGTAGTGGCGAACATTTGATTTAAACCAAACGTTTTTTTCTAATGAAAAAAAAAAATTAAAGAAGGTATGTACAGGGTCATTCCGTATATTATATTGACCCATATGCTAGCGGAGTTGTTTATGACGATATGAAAATTTTGTAAATATGAAAATTTCAGTTATTCAACTGAACTTTTCAAAAATTCTATCAAAAAAAAAACAAAAGACCATCGGAATGTCAATATTTTTCCACAAGTTGCATTTTTTTCAATAGAACCCCTTGTACAGTATCATATGTGTACACACATACAAAAATCTTTAATACTTGGTAAATAAATAAAGTTTTAAAGCCTTGGTAATTTCTACGCTTCCTTGATTACCTGACCGATAACTTAGGTATGTTTGTTTGTTTATTTGATGTCGCAAATTGCATTGTGTCATACTGTTTTTTTTTCAATAGTTGTGTGAAATTTAGTTTAGTTTCACACGTTACAATAATGCAGAGACATCATTTGGATCGCAGTGGGAATGCTTCAAGCGCGTTTGAGTCAAAGAGTGGTCGCCAACATACTCCATACGAGCAAAAGTGTCAATAATCCTCTGTGGTCGAGATATCAAGCAAGGGAAAGTGTGGATGAACGCCATACAATGGCAACTGATGAAATTGAAGATCGTTTCATAAGACTACGGGCACTTCGAGACCGGACGGTAACTGCAACACAACTGGCAATCCAGCTTCACGCATCACGTGCTTGTAAGCGGTCAAACCATCAGAAAAAGGCTCCATAAATCTGGATTGAATGCCTGGGGACCCGTGAGGGTTCCTGTGTTATCGAGAGAAGATCGCACCAGCCGATTTCAGTAGGCACAGGAACATGAAAACTAATTAAGACAAGACTGGGCCCCTATTTTGTTCACCGATGAATCCCGATTCGGACTAGCACCTGATACACGCAGAACGAGACTATGGAGACGATCTGGAAACGCATAGCGCTTGGTAGCTACCCAGGAAGTCCTAAGGCAGCAAGGAGGAACTGTAATGGTGTGGGGTGGTATCACTCTTGGAGGAAGAACTGACCTCGTTCATTTGGATAGGTTCCTAAATACAATTGATTATCGAGACATTATTCTTGGGCCTATTGTTTTATCATTTGCACCACAAGTTTGTCGGTTGGTCCCCGATTTCAACTGATGCACGACAATGCACGTCCACATACTGCTAGGGTGGTGAGACATTTTTTTGATGAAAATGGAATTAATGTTTTACCAATCGGGCATTTATGGGACACATTGGGTAGAGCGATTTTACGTCAAAATGTAGTGTTTAATACACGAGAACAACTTTTTAAGTGCCTTTCTGTCGAAGGGAATGCTATTCTGCAAAATCACATCGACAATCTTATTCTGAGTATGCCACGAAGATGTGGAGCGGTGATTAATAACCGAGGTGGCCATACCATTATATTGTTTAAACTTTCAAGCATGAAAAAATATGGTGCATTATTTTTTCAGTTTTTGAAATTTGATTAAGTTGATTTGAATTAACGTAAATTAAGTGGGTTTTTTGGAAATTTCTATAAATATGTTCAATAAAATATGGTTTCTACAATGTTAGCAATTCACCACAAAATAATAACTTTATACATACAGAAGGGAGTTTTCGTGGTGTAGGGACAAAAAGGGAAATGAGAAAAGTGTCAACCCCGATACCTGCTAAAGTCCCTTTATGTCGACGATGCATCTTGGTTGAAGGTGAAAAAGAAACACCTCCAATGGATTGTAACCACCGAAGGTTGCTCACCATAACCTTAAAAAAAAAACCTACATCCTAGAAGTAAGAATAGTTTGCATTGGGCTGGCTTTGCTCATAGGCATTGTTAGCTCAGTTGGTAGAGCGTTGTCCTGGCGTGACGAAGATCGTGGGTTCAAATCCCGCCTGGTGCCAACTTTTCTCATTTCCCTTTCTGTCCCCACGCCACGAAAACTCCCTTCTTTACATTATTCGGACAAAGAAACTTCCCTTACATTTATACATACATTTTCCTGTATTTTATCAAGTGCTACCTAGTTTATTTTGATGTGTGTAATATGAATTTTTTCCTGATTTAAAAAATATATAGTTTGATACTTTTCTGATGAGTCGTTCAGGAGAAATTCAAGTCTAAATATGTATAAAAATTAGTATTTAGATCCCAGTTGCCATGGGTGAAGTTGCAGAAATTTATTAACTCGTGAATATTTGAAATAACATCTAGAAGATAAAGTTATTTGAACTCCATTTCTATTGATTCAATCTATATATTATCACGATTCTATCATCTTTTCCATAGCAATAGGGATGTGAAATGTAATTTTTAAACATATTTAAACTTGATTATCTCCTGAACGACTCATCAGAAAAATATCAGACTATATATTTTTCAAATCAGGAAATTGAGCTCTTTCATAATATATGATATTATACAGGAAGTTCCATTGAAAAAAATGCTACTTGTATAGAAATGTTGACATTCCGATAGACTTTTGTTTTTTTTTTATAAGATTTTTGAAAAGTTCAGTGGAATATCTGAGACTTTCATATCTCCAAAATCTTCATATCTCCATAGATAATGCCGCTAGCATATGGGTCAATATATACGGAATGACCCTGTACATGACCCATGATAGACTATAGCGTTGTAAAATCAGACAAAATCATGAAAACATTGATTTCTTATACAAAATTTCAAGCAGTCCCATGTTCGGCTCATTATGCCAAACATATACAAGCTTTTTTTTATCACCAAAACTTACATTTTCAATAGTTCAGACCGCCACCCAAGTATTAGGCCCAAAATTTTCTTGATTGGGTTTTTTTGCAAAGATAGAAAGCTTAAAAGTCAAAAACTGTCCCAAGTATGGGCCAATGACTGTACTGTTTATAATTTTTTCTTGAACAAATCCATCAAATGATTTTTTCGTTGGTATCAATGATTCCTCATGTCTATATCGGTCTGTGAACAATTTTTTGACGCGAATGTATCAAACGTAAAGAAAAATTCCCAGTTCAGGATGAAAACGAGTGACCAAATAGCTTCACACCACTCTGCTTCTCAGAGAAAATTTTAGTCATGGTTTCTGAGGCAGATGCTGAGATTATTGATTTTCCAAAGTGTGACTGAGCATTTTGTGTTTGTTATATCTTCGCAAGTATTCTCTAGATCGAAAGTGAGCTCAAATTATCGTCACACCAAGAATTCTATGACCTGCACACCAAGATCTATGCAAATCATACAAGGATGCTTTATCAGAATGAGGCGGAACAATCAAATAAGCTTGGCATAGTGCTATCACGATAATCTCAGGTATAATTGTTTATTAACCCTCAGTAATAAACCGCGTATCTATATCCAGAGGAGAGGCCCAGTCCCGTAACCAAAAGACACAAATCATCTGGATCTAAATTATGAGCTCACAGGCCTGCAGGAAAGCAATTAGATCGCATCCTACACATCGCAGGATATTCATGGCTTATTGTCCTCTCTATGACCAGGTGATAGCAGTCCTGTCCCGAGATCATGTCCTGCATACGTCATGAGAATGACGATTTTACAATAGATGTCAGATGTGACACACGACGGAATATTTACTGCCCGATTTGATACATGCACTCGTTAATATTCTGATTATTGCAGCAATATTGCCTGGAACAATTTCAATAGGATCGTGGCAGCAGCGCACGCTAACACTTCTTCAACAATGTCTCCTAGCCCTTGAATAGTATTTATGAGCTTGAGCAATTGAATGTCCCTGCAAAAGTCCAACGGACTAAAAACTCATCAAAACCCCTTATCAGTTTAGAATTACAAATATTCAAATAAATAGGTTGTTTACCAATCTAGGTTACTTTATAGGAACATTTTCAGACAAAATACGGGTACCTTTCTCACAATCAATAAGAGCAATTAAAACATCAGACTTTTCGGTCCGTAGAGCTCAAAGTGGGGTTGTCCAGTCCAAATTGAGATGTTTCCTACTTCGGCCAAAAGTCCGGATGTTTCGGCCCATATACTTGTCCAGACTAATTTGCGCTCTGTGTGGGCTCTTTTATTTATTAGACATGCAGACCGATCTTCAACTTAGAAAATAAGTGAATCAGGTCTATTGAAATAGGAAGAAACAAGAACTACTAACGTATCGAACATGAAAACTAGATCAGTTTGTATCTTCTTGTTATTGGAATTGGGAAAAAGCGAGTTTTCAAAGATCAGGGAGCTGTGGATAAAAATAATATTTCCTGATCTTTGGTGTTGACTGTTGACTTATGGCGTAATCAACAGTTTTGATTTTTCTTTGGTTTCGTCAGACTATACACTGCATAATATAGGTGATTCGAAAGTTTGTTACTTTGTTACAGTCTTTATCCGCCCTCCTTCAGGCCAGTAAGACGCATTTTTTGGTTGGTATGTTTGGAGAAGATGACATAGTGAATAATGCACACTTTGCTAACATGACTTTTTCATGCGTGATTGCAATGATATGTATCCAGAAAGACGTAGATTGGTTTCGCTGGATCAAGCTGAGAAAACATGCAGCCATGTTCATTTTGAGTATTGAATAACAATGAGTGATATTCTCGAAAGATATTATTTTGTATCAATTTGCAGGGGTAACAAAACCAAACCGAACCGAATACTTCGTCTACTTTGATTGTTCGCGTTAAATCTATTGGAGCATTAATTTGAACAAATGCGTTGCAAAGACAAAAGCTCCGTATTATTTTACCGTCTTATTCCAATTTCGAAACATCGAAACATTTTCTTTGTTCTGTCGTCGCATTGGTTTCCTGTAAGGAAATTTAATCATGGCTCAAGTAACATCTTTGAATTTATTTATGAACTGTGGAAATAGTGAAGCCTTAATTTGCTTGGCAGTCAATCAATCATATAAAAGAATCTTTTGAGATCCGTGTTGCAATAAATTATATCGGTTAGTTCACTTACATGTAGAGGCTCTATTTATTCATTTCTATAAAATCTTTGAGTTTAGTTTGAGAATTAGGACCCGCATGGATACACAATATGCAGCCCCTGGAGTAATATGGACACATATTTGATATCTAATCAACTCTTGATAAATAAAGAATTTGAAAAGAAAAAAGTTATCTTTGGTGATCACTTTTGACATGTTTAATAATGAAAGGAACAAACGAGATGGATAATATACAGGGTTTTTCCTTAAATTAATTTGTTCCAAGCGCGTCCTCACTTTCCATACGTGATGGTTTATGTTGATTGAAATGTGGAATTTTATAGTTCATACATTTATTTGTGTGGTGCAAGATATGGTGATTATGCTGTAAAACAAGTTCTCCGAATCAGACTATGAACATAACCTGTGTTCCCAATCAGAGTTTCACAACATCCACTCTTTGCATTTCAATGTTCGAGTCAACTATATACATGGTTTTTCAATGAAGATACGAAATTTTGTTTCAGGTCATGTTTACATTGAGTCTTATGAAAAATATATTGCTTATGCGTTAATTTTTTGGTGCAGTGTATTTAGTAGAATACGTATATAAAATCTCAAGTCATTCAGGAAGGTTTGCAAATTGACCATTGTAAGCACAAAATTGTGATACACATGACCTTCTACATTCCTACATTCCTACGTTTCCAAATTATGGAGTTTTGAACGAGGTTTTGATTCAAAAATGTTACAATGAAAACTATTATCCGATTTATTATGATGGTATCAATATTAAAGAAAAAACCCAAATGGGGAGACTTGCAAGAACGGATCACGCATAAAATTCATAATATTTATCAAAACGGTCTTGTGAATACACAACAAAATCTTGTTCAGCGGATTCATTATTATCAAGAGCAGACTTTGAGCACCTTATAAAATAACACTATAATAACAAAAAAAGTGTATTTTAGATAATGAGAAATCAGAAAAGATTGTTTCCAAAAAATGTGAGAGTAGCCCATTATTAGAACTAATCTAATGAGATGGTGGACTCGCCAGACATCACCGTGAGAGGTTCCAAATCAAAATTAAACCGAATAAGTTTTCCCTGAGAAGGGCAAGGCCTCGGGAAGGCCAAAAAAATTTCAAATTTCAATTAGTCAAGTCACCGCGGTTGAACAGAACAATTGAGGATTTTTTTAATGCGCTAAGCTTTATTTATTTTCAAAGACAATACAGATAATAATGGAAATGAAAAGCAAAATGATAGAATCTCAATTATTAACCTTCATCTTGACGTGAAAAAAAAAGAAAACATGCTAATCGAGCCACAAAATAATAATTTTCGAATCTGCATCATTAACTTGCTTGCATATGAATAAGCAGCATAATCAGATATTAGGTATCTCGGATATTATTTTTCACTTCCGCAACCCACCAATCCTAATCCAAAATCTTTAGCCTTGTAGGTCTAGTAACGTATCAGATGAGCATTGGGAAGAATATGGAAGAAGACAATATGTATGACATTATATTTCACAACAGACAATTCCCTGGGCAATTCCATCTGTATTTGAAACACGTCTAATAATAAAGCCGTGATCGTCCGTGGCGATAAAGCGTCACCATAAACCACCGAACAAGTTCTCCCAAATTCTTCCACCGCCCTTTTTCTACCTAATCGCTTATACCCTTTTTTCACGGAAGCAGATTCGAACAGCTTAAAAAGATGTCAACATGCTCCATTGTTTTATCGGTAGATCTTAATCGATTACACGAAGATATGCCCCAAGCTTATTAGTTTTTAGCAAGAAATGCTTTTTAATATGATGTTTTACCTGGAAATATCAACTTGTCGTCGCTTCTGGAATTTGATGTGTGATACTTTTAACTTATGAGCGAGCTTATAAGCATATCTAGTGTTGTAAAATTTCCGGAAATATATTGTACGGAAATATTTCCGGAAATATATCGGGAAACATTGGGAATATTTGGAAACATTTGAAATATTGGAAATATATATTAAATGACAAAACTAACATAAAAAAAAACAACAAAAACTACAAAAAGATAAATTATGAATAAAACTCCTAGACGCGAACCCTCTGGAAACCGTTCTCTTCAGTCTGACTTAGACCCATAGCCATACTGATGAGTCCTAGTAGGACGAAACGTATATGGATTGGTCATGGTCAGACTGAGGAAAAACAGTTTCAAGATTTTCCTTTTTCTCATTCCTAATTATTTAAAATATTGTTTTATAGCTAAAAATGAATAAACTAACTTGTTATGCGTAAAATTGAACAGGTAATTAAAAAGGGTTAATGTAATTAATAATAAAACCATCCTCACTTGATCTTTTTCCGAAATCCGGTCGGCAAATTCATAAATACTTCGAGAACCTGAAGGTCTTGTTGAGATTTGTTTAACACATTGACTATATTTTTTTTTAAAGTCAATGGTTTAACAGTATCAGGAACACTCGAACTGGCAGAGGTTGATATAGATAAGACTTGTGTCCTTGGCCTCCTTGGATGTAGATGGCTTTTCAATCTGATTATTACAATTATTACTGGAACCAACAGGTGATGGTTTCGGTGCCTGCACTGCCTGCACTGACGGCTCTGATCTTAAATTGAGGGTGTCTGTTCCATCAGAATCACTTGAATTTGTTTTATCACCTTTTTCCATAAACTTTCGTTTAATTTCTTTTGGACACTTTGTACATTTTTTAGCCAGATGCACTTTGATTCTGGAAGCATTATTAAAAAAAGTTTTGGTGCAATATTTGCACTGAAATGTGTTTCCACCTTTAGAAATACAATATTTCCATACTATGTCTTTTGTTTTTTCCATTTTACAACTGAACAGCAAATGCAATGCAGTGATTCGCACTATTCGCAGCACTTTAAAAACAACAGACCTCGCAACAGACTTTTTATAAAAACTCGTACGCACAAAACCCCGTCAAGATGCAAACTAAAAAACGCAATAGAAAAATAGTTCTTTTTTCACCTATTCCATAAACCGATTATGCACTTCAACAATAAAGACTTTTATTGGGGGGACCGTCGGCGTTATTTATGATCAGGGTGGCGTCGAATGAGACAAAATACCAAAGTTTAGATTTTTCGCTGGTGCTCGTGCAAAAAAGCTTGGTTTTGACAAAAGTATGACACATTTTTTTTAAATTACGGGTGTCATTAGCGGTGTTTCTACTAATATGATGGTTCTTCAAAATAAAATTACAAGAATTATTTGTTTAACGTCCGATTAACTTGTAATATGAAATATTTCCAATATTTCCAATATTTCCAGTAGGCCTTTGAAAATTTCCAATGTTTCCATTTACAACACTAAGCATATCATATTATAGGTCCGCAAGAGCCTAGATTTTAAGATACAGGGTGTTGAAATTGAAAAAAAATGTCTCAGAAATAAATAGAGATTTCAAAATTAATTTTTAATTTGAAAAGAAGCAGTGGCGTGAAAGTTTTTACTCCAAAACTATTGAGTGCAAAACCCGTACGGACGCCACTGGTAAAAATAATAAAATTGTTTGTACATTACAAAATGCATATTGATGCATAGAAGACGTGTACCAAATTTCATAATGATATCTGGAATAGTATCAAAGAAATTATAAAAAAAATATTTATTTTTCAGAATTTCAACACCCTGTATCTTGAAAACTAGGCCCTTGCCGACCTTTGTCCATATGAACTTTTTGTCTTATAATCATTCAAGGATTATCACCCTTGAGTATCGGCATCCAATTAATAAACACCCGTATATGAATATAGTGGAAGGAAAGACGACGTAAATCGATTGAATAGCCAATTTGGCAAACTTTGGACCACAGAAACCAAAATTAATTATGTGTATGATCGTTGATTGAGATTGTCCTCAATAAACGGTATGATGCATTCTCCTTTTTAGATTTGACTGTGTGCGTTCAAGACTTCGAGATTCAGATCATAGAATTCACATCACAACGAAGGGCGGCGTTACTATATCACATCTAGAAATCAATGGTATATCCGTTAAGGCATTGAAACAATGTTCACAACTCGGTTCACACCATTTTGTTAATCACACCATAGTCTGAGGGTGTTTCGAAAAGATACTGACAAACTCTGAGGTGGTAAGGGACATCAATAGTTACAGGGTTTTCCAATGAGAGGTGTTATTTTGAATAGCCAGCTATTCCAGTAGAAGTCACTTTTGAAGCTGTAATTTTTTGACATTTGACAAAAAGAAACTACGTCATTATTAAAAATGAACCGATACGCGCTTCAACATTGCATCAAAATTATTAAAATTCACTATAAAAATGGTGATGAACATGACATGAACTTATTATCGTAGCCTCATCCTTTCTGAACATTTTGTTGTTTGAGGTGACTTAATAACTGGTTTTTCAAAGAAGTTACGAAGCTTTGTATTGGAGTATGTCTATGAATTTTTGACAATGAAAGACAATGATGAGCGTTTACCTTTTATTGTCACGCAATCTATAAACTGTTTCACTGGTATATGAGAGCATAAAACCCGGAAGCCACTGATAAAAATGATGGCACAAAACACTTTTTCTTCATTTTTGTGACAGATTCACAAACACAAGCTTTTCCTTGTTTTCACTGAATGAGAGCTTCACTGAATATACACATATGAGGTCTTTTGAAGGGTTTTGATTGGGTTTTAACGTATAAAGAAAAACCAAATGAAAAGTGTACAGTTTTTGAGGAGCAAACAGCAAAATCAAGGCAAAACAAAATTTGAGGTTAGGAGTAGAAGGAGACGGCGCTGTGTTGCCACATTGACACAGAAATCACATTAGATTATGCTTGTTGACCAAATATTGTATGATTTACCCCTATATGCTCCGTAGAAATCTGATCCGGATGAAGTCTTTATCGGGATTATCTTTCATACCACCTAATGGAAAGTAATCGCGATGAAGTCTCAATCCGGATTAGATCTCTACGGTGCATATACCCCTTAGTCTTAAATAAATAAAAAAAATTGGCTTAAACTTGAATAGATGAATAGTTGATCGATTTGATTACTCGGAATATTCAACAGAAAATGTTTGATTTGTTTTTATATAACCCCACTCATCTATTCTCCGGAGTGAAACGAAAACTGTGGCAAACGCGCAGAATGCACGCTAAATCGGAAGACGACACAAAAATGAACACGCCGCTTTCGTGAAGGTCGCGAAGTAGGCCATTTTAAAAATTTAAAGCTATGGGCAGGAGCGTTACTTTTTGAACGATATTTAAGAGAACATCCACCGGCAACGCTGGGCAGGAGCGTACCTTTTTACTCGGGCAGGAGCCAGCCAGATGAGCAGGAGCGAAACACCGAAATGACCAAAATATCATTTATGCGCATGCCTAAAGGGAAGCGACGTGTTCATTTTTGTGTCGTCTTGAATCGGAAAAGGTGGTCTCTGTTTAGAGCGCGTCATTGAAATTGGTTTCAAATTTCTATCAACATTTCAAACAGCTCTAGTAAATTGACAAATTCACCAAATTACTTGAAACTCTCACAGAGTACTGTTTGAGCAATTCTAAACAACATGTTCATATGTTTTTGTTAAATTTCGAATTCCTCCCTATTGGCCACCGAGATCTTGTGATCGAACACCTAGAGACTTTTTCTTTTGGAGCCACGTGAAAGATAAGGTGTACGCCAACAGCCCAGCGTCGATTCAAGACCTCAAAGATAGAATTCGTGGGGCTATCGAGGACATAAGGCAGCCACTTTGCTATTTGGTCATGGAAATTTTATGAAAACGATATGGTCCTGTAGGCGTGGTCGTGATGGTAGTTTGGCTGATGTTCTCCATTATTAACGGCATACCTTCCCTTACAATGAAATGAACATCTGATAATTAATCTTAAAAAATGGCATTTTTCTTTGAATATCAAAATGAAAGGCGTGTTATTCGGAGTACCCTTTGACATCCCCGTTATCTTTTTTATTTGACGTTTCTGAAGAAAGCGTCTCGAATAAAAGTTTGATGGCGTCAAGTGAATTTTTCAAAAAACTTTATTTCGCATATACAGGGTGCCTCATAAAGTCTGGGCGTGGTTCAACTTTCTTATTTCAAATGAGAACCCTACATTTTTATTCGATTTTCAGAAACATCAAATAATAAAAAAAGGGGGTGTCAATATGTATAAAGGAAAACCCTGTACAGGGTGATTCATTTTCAGCGACAGGATGCCAGTTCTCGTAAACTATTCATCGTAGAGACCCAGGAAAAAAAAATTGTGTAGTAATGTGCGAAAGAGAAAATGCTGAAAATATATTTCAAGATTCTAGGATCGCCGCAAGGGAGCGTGAAAACCGAAAATCGATAAATTTTCGAAATTTTTTCCGGTGAACTACCAAAAAAGAATATGAACACAGATTTTGGACGATATTCTCTACAGAATTGCCCTCCGGCACTTTTCTCTAAGTTGTCAAATAAGACAGCTACAGGCCGTCAAACTTGATGTTACTAAATTGCCTATATCTTCGAAATTCCTCAATGGATTTGACTGTTCTTAAGCTCATCTTGATGAGGAAAATCTGCTTTTTCTGGTTTTTTTACTCGGCTCGATTTTATTCGCATTAACCGGCCACACAACATGAATTGTGAAAGGCAAACCTGTATTTGAGGTTTTTTCGAAATTTTCAAATGCGAACCCACTAAATAGATGCCTCCATCGTGTTATTTGGAGAATTTCCTACCACATTTATGAAGGTAGTTTTTCTATATCTTTTGAAATAGAAGAGTTATGGAGACTTCATCAGGAATCCCTCGAGGAATACTTTTGAAACAGCCCCTGAAAATTTGAATGTGCAGAAAGAGCAGATTTTCTTCTTTAAAATGAGCTGAAGAACAGTCAAATCGGTTAAGGAATTTCGAAGTATAAGGCAATATAGTAACATCAAGTTTGACGGCCTGTAGTTGTCTTATTGGACAACTTAGAAAGAAGTGTCGGGGAGCAATTTTGTAGAGAACATCGTCTAGAATCGGTTTTCAAATTTTGTTTTGGTATCTCACAGGGAAAAATTTCGAAATGCCGATTTTCTGTTTTCACAGTACCGTTACGCCCCCTTGCGGCGATCCTGGGAGCTTGAAATATATTTCTAGCATTTTCTCTTGGGCACATTACTATACAGATTTTTTTTTCCTGAGTCTCTATGATGAACTGTCAGGGTGTCCCTCAAATGACTGTACAGGGTGGCCAACTAAGAATGCGAGGTACTGTATCTCGGAAACTATACATCGTAGAGGCTTGCGGCAAAAAATTTTATTACTAAAACGGCCAAGAGAAAAAGCTGGAAAATATTCTCAAGTTTCTGAAATGGTCGCTAGGGGGCGTAACAACCAACACCAAGTAGAAAAATATGATTTTTATGGAATTTTGTCCAATGAAAATATATCGATGAGCTCATTTTCGGATTTACTGACCATTCAACTACACTTTTTGTCTGAAACGTTTTTTTATATCTATCATGATAAAGTGGTGGAGGTGGGAGTTGAATTGTTGCATTGAACAAACGGAGATTTCTCCCGTTTCGCTTGACGGATTTCAACGAACTTGGGCTCATATGAAAGAGAATAGTCTGCGCTATAAAATGCTCATTTGCTTTTTAATTTGTAACATTCGCCGTCGCCGCTAGATGGCGTTAACTGAAATGGTAGCATACTTTTGAGTTTTTTCCGAAAAAATCAAACGTTATGGTATATCCATTTTCATATATTTTAAAAGGGGACACATTTTCCTATAAAAAAAATAAAAAAAAAACAAAAAAAAACAAAAAAAAAAACAAAAAAACAAAAAAAAACATTAATTTTTTTGTTTTTTTTTAAAGGAAAATGTATCCCCTTTTAAAATATATGAAAATGAATATACCATTACATTTGATTTTTTTGGAAAAAACTCAAAATTATGCTACCATTTCAGTTAACGCCATCTAGCCGCGACGGCGAAGGTCAAAAATTCAAAACCAAAAAAGTTTTTTGAAGTGCAGATCATGCTCTTTCATATGAGCCCAAGCTCGTTTAAATCGGTCAAGCGAAACGGGAGAAATCTCCGTTTGTTTAAAAAAACAACTGAACTTCCCCCACCACTTTATTATGATAGATAGATAAAAACGTTTTAGACAAAAAGTGTAGGTAAATAGTTAGTAAATCCGAAAATGAGCTCATCTATATATTTTCATTGGACAAAATTCCATAAAAATCATATTTTTCTACTTGGTGTTGGCTGTTACGCCCCCTAGCGACCATTTCAGAAGCTTGAGAATATTTTCCAGGTTTTTCTCTTGGCCGTCTTAGTCATAAAATTTTTTGCCGCAAGCCTCTACGATAAATAGTTTCCGAGAAACGGTACCTCGCATTCTTAGTTGGCCACCCGGTACGCGTATTGGCATTCCTTACTACTCTACAGAGCATACATGAGCTGTATCGCAGTAAAGTATGGCGATGAGCGCACAATTTGTTCAGCCATTGTTTACTACGGTACAGACCAAATGCGCTACATTTAATGAATAGGTACATTTATGGTGGGAATGGATTTGTTCACTCTATTCATTAATTATTATCGTTTACTAGGTACGATATATAAAGAAAATTGATTACATACATATGTACATAAAAATTATCTATTATAAAGGTGAATCTAGAAAAATCCTTCTATATCATATTAATGAGACGATGTGTGCGATGGCTTCACGGAGCCATTTTTTATTTCGCAAATAAGAACTAAAAAATGTTCCAACAACAATAATCTTCGTCTACACAGGGTGTTACTCAATGAAAGGCCGTAATTCCAAAGACGACGCATTCCTGAACCAAATTTAAGTAGAAAAGCAGAAAAGGTCTTATAGGCTAACATACCGTCATTAATTGTGTCTTGAAAAAGAATATTCTGGTTTTCGAGATACAGGTTTAGAAAAAAATCGGATTTATTATCAGTAAATCGAGTCAACTTCGCTCGTCGCTATATTTGTTGACATGGACATGATATTTTTGACTTTCCTTCACGCCCTATGATTTTTTATGTGGTCAAAAAGTAGACCTCCAACACACTGTATCTTGAAAACCAGACTATTTAGGACACATGATCATCTGAAATTGGTTCAAAAATGCGTCTCTGTAACTATGGCCTATCATTGAATAAAACCCTTTATAGGCTTATTAGAAGCACACCATTCATGCGGATTTAATTTAATGGCGTGAAATTCAATGTTTAGGATTTGAATACCTACTTACATTATCATTATGCGTAAAAATAAAACTATGCTTTTCTCACCAGTACAATTCATTTTTACAGCGTACAGGGATAGTTTGAGTTGGTCTTATAAAGTCGACTCTATCTTCATTTCGTAAAATTAATGTGGCGGAAAAGAAACGTAGTTAGTACATAGTATTGAACAGCTGAGAATTTCGGTACACAATAATAATCCAATGAAATTTTAACGTGAAAAAAAAACGGGAAAGCTGATTTTCTTGAGAATTTGTCAGTAACTGCCTTCTGAGTGTAAAATTAGCAAAATCAAAAATTTTCCTCCTGCCAATTTTGAGCAAAAAGGGTGGTTATTTTGAAATGTGCTACAACAAAATAGCAATGGTTGGACGTATATTGTACAGGGTGTTCTCATATATTTTGGCCAATTGCTACCTTCGTTAATAACAACCCTGGAGAGTGGTTCAAATTAGCATAATTGTAGTAATTTTTCTGAATTATCAGAATTTGTTATCAGAAACAACAATTGAGTATCAGAAGTCATAAAAATTCAGACCTCTTCATTTTTGAGGACAACCTGTATTTTATCCCATAGTTCGATAGAGAATAAATTTTTCCTTGATTTCAAATGCAAGTGTTGGGGGTTTCATCTCTAACGGTTATGAAGATTTTAACGTTTTTCTATACAAGGAATAATGATAATATAGATTAGACAGAAGGATGCCTAATTGGAAGAGACCATCAGCCAACTATTCTATGAATATGTCACAGTGAAACCTGGTAATCAGTGAAAGCTAACTTTTACTAGGAAAAGTAAGCTTTTTCTGATTTGGAAACATTTAGCTAGTGAAAGTTGAATTCGATCGACTTCATCATACTTTTACTAGTAATTGTTAGCATTCACGTAACTTTTCTAGTGAAAGCTGCTACACTGAAAATTATTATCGTAATTATAAATATCCTTATTGGTCCGAGTTGGAATTCACCGACAGATTAGACGCTCTGGAAAATACGAGACTTATGATTCGCAGGTGTACAATGTGAACATTGTTCAGATACCGTATTATAGAAAATACTCAAGTATTCTCAGTAGGGGTTAGTCTGGGTTAGTTTGGGTTCGTTTGGGTTAGTTTGGGTTAGTTTGGGTTTGGCAAAAATTTTGATGTCGCGTGAGCGACATCATTTAGTGCCCCGTGCACCTTGGGTTAGTTAAATGGCGGAAATAAGTTTTAACAAGAACTTTTCCTAACTGCTTTCAGTAAAAGTTGATTTGATAAAGTTTCTCCAACATTCACTAGTGAAAGTGTACAATATTCTTCAAAATTCAACATTTCCTAACGGATCAAGTGATTGCTAGCATCAACTAGTAAAAGCTAGCTTTCACTGAATTCCTAACATTCACTGTAACATATATAAAAACGTTGATATCCTTATAACCGTTAAAGATAACACCCCCAACTCTTATATATTTGAAATCAGGAAATCTCTATCGGAGTAAGTTCCACTTATTTACGTTGCCGAATGAAAATTCATTTCAATTTTTCAACCAATAGAAACATCAACCAGTTTTAGAATGATTAAAATTATGGATTTAGAATACCATTTTCTCGAAAACGGTTAGATATAGGTATGGGGTATATTGCATAACATATACTCAGAATTCACGCAGAATTCAAATATGAAATAAAAAAATACATGTTTCCATTTGAAACAAAGAAAGTAATGGTCGTAACTTATTTTTGGTTGACCCTGTATACATGAAACTGTCATTAAATAAATCGCATCCACATATAAAAACAACATGTTTGAACGTTTTCCAAAAAATGAAAACCCTGAATTTAAAATAACTGTACTCCATATTGAGCCACAATAGACCTACTAGTGATCGCGGTGGAATGGAGCCATGTGCGCCCACTCACAAATCGAAATCACGAAAAAATCACAAATCATATTTTAGCCGGTCACAGTATATGTAATTTTATCACGAACATCTTCAATTTGGCAAATTTACAGAACTAGACAACAATAACGAAATAACCCCAATTCCATGAACTGGGCTATCTTCAAAAATAATCAAGTGACAAAGTCCATGAGGAGAAGTTGCTTGTCCATTTATTATGAACCACTTTCATTATGGATCAATTGAGGGCAAACTAACTTTTTGAAATCAACCCAAATACGGCTCATGCAGCGGCCGCTAAGTCCGGAAATGATAAAATTAAGAAGAAAATCATGAGGTGAAGTTATGAAGAGTTTTCTCATGTACGATTTCAGTATCATCATTTTGTTGTAGCACAATTCAAAAGAACCACCCCTATTGCACAAAAACCGCTCGGGAAAAAATTCCGATTTTGCTAATTTTACACTAAGGAGACCGTCGTTGACAAACTTTTAAAAATACATCTTGCCCATTTTTTTTTCAACTTAAAATTTTATTGGACTATATTGTTTACCGATGTTCAAAACTGTTCAATATCACGTACTAACTACGTAATTTTTCCGTCACATGATCACACAATTTGACAAAATGAGGATATAGAGTCCACTTTTTAAGACCAACCCAAACTATGCCTGTAAACTGTAAATAAATTGTGTACTGTTGAGTATAGGATGGTATTATTTTCACTCATAATGATAATGTGAGTATTTCAATTCGAAACATCGAGTTCTACGCTATTAAATTGAATTCGCATGTTTTGGCGTGCTTCTAATGAGCCTATACAAAGTTTTACTCAATGATAGACCATAGTTTAAAAGACGCATGGTCTGGTTTGGTTTTCGAGATAAAGTGTTGTTGGAGGATTAGAAAAAAATCTACTTTTTGACCACATGAAAAATCATAGGCTGTCAAGAAAATTCAAAAACATTGTCCCCATAACAACAAATATAGCAACAAGCGAAAGTTACTCGATTCACTAATAATAAGTCCGATTTTTCTCTAAACCTGTATCTCGAAAAGCAGAATATTTATATTCAAGACACAATGACAATAGTTTTACCAATAAGACCTTTTCTACTTGAATTTAGTTCAGGAATGCGTCTTTAGAATTGCGGCCTATCATTGGGTAGCACCACAGAATGTGGCTCCGTGAAGCCATTATACACATCATCACATCAAAATTATATATAGATTCACCTTTATAATAGATAATTTTCATATACATATGTATGTAATTTATTTCTATTATATGTATATAGTAGTGAACGATAATAATCAATGAATGGAGTGAACAAATCCATTCGTACCATATACTTTTCTCCCATACAGCGCATTTGATCTGTACCGTAGTAAACAATGGCTGAACAAATTGTGCGCCCAGTCCAGCCATACTTTACTGCGATACAGCTCATCTATGCTCTGTAGCGTAGTAAGGAATGCCAATACGCACCCGGTACAACGCTTAACCACAAATTCCTTAACCAAAAATAAGGCGATCTAGGCAAACATACCTATACCCAAAATTGCTTCGTTAAGTCTACAGAGAGCGTCAAAGATTCAAAAAAAAATTGTGTTTTTCTACATTTTTCAAAAACATACAAATCAATTGTCATAATTTTTGGTACCCAGTCTTCGACCATAAAATTACGTTTTCTGTTTCTATAGCGACCGGTTGTAATTAATCGGAAGTGTTATAAAGGTGATGTCGACGGCTTAATCTGCAAACGCGCTAACTCCACTTTTTGGAGAAAATGTGTTTTTTTGCGCAATCGGCATGATTTCCAACTGTCTATCATTCTATAGAACTATATCTCTCAATTTTAATCAGAAAGTGTTTAAATTGCCCGCAAAAATTCAAGCTAATTCCATTCATTAACATACCGCTTTGGAAACAGCGCCAACTCCTGATCAGTCAGCCATTTTGCATTAGCTCCTCTACATTAAAGTAGGTATTTTATTGAAATGGAGTTAACTTAATTTCATTTCAACATGCACAGAAAAGACGTCAACTCCATGCATTTCATTCAATAAAATGTCAAAAATAAGCAGCTAACTCCTTTTTTCACGTAAAAAAAAACGAATTGAATCACTTGACTTACTGTATTTCAATTTCTCTCACCATCTTAACATAGGAGAAAAAAGTTAACAATCAAAGACGAATTGCTAATACTATTTTTAAAAACTTATACAGTCTTATGTTGTTCCTGAAAAATTTGTATAAATGGAGTTAGCGCGTTTGCAGATTAAGCCGTCGATGTGTAGTTATTTCTTTTGATTTTTTTTGGCACTGACATTCTGATAATTCAGATATTTTTTTATAAAAGTCTAATGTATTGGGGAATTTTCCTCTCTTGAAAAAAATTGGTAAGATAAGTGGTTGTGCCAGAAAAAAATCTTTTCAATCAGATGCACAGATATTTTATTTTTTATAGCATTAACTACTTATCCAAGCATATTTTTTCAAGAGAGGAAAAACTTTCTTACACACTGGGTCATTAGATGAAAACATCTGAATTATCGGAAAGTCAATTCCATAAAAAATCAGTATCGTCATTATGTAGCTATAATTTTTGAATTTTTTTGGAATCGACTTTCTGATAATCCAGATGTTTTCATCTGATAACCCAGTGTGTAAGAACGTTTTTTACTCTCTCGAAAAAATTTGCTGGGATGAGTAGTTATGCTAGAAGAAAATAAATCAATAATAAAATATCGGTGTACCTAATCAAAAATGTTTTTTTTTGGCACAACCACTTATCCCAGCGAAATTTCTCAGGAGTGAGAAAAACTCCCCAATACATTGAACTATTAGATAAAAGCATCTGAATTCAAAATCAAAAAGTCAATTCAAAAAAAAATCAAAAGAGATCACATGTGACGTCACCTTGATAACACTTCCCGTCGCTATAGAAACAAAAGACGTAATTTCATGGTCCAAGACTATAGGTACCAAAAATTATCAAAATCGATTTGTATAATTTTTGCTACACATGCTTTTGAAACAAAACTCATGGAAGTGAACGAATTACACGTGATAGTTTGTTTCTTTTGGTGAGTCTTGGTCTTGAACTTGATAAAATGTGCACCGTTCGACACCTACAAAACAAAACACGTGAAAATGCGTTTGAATTCGCCTTAGTCAAAAATAAGAGAAAACCTCTATATGTTATGCTTATGTATTTTTTTTTAGGTAAATGTGATGGAGGTTTTTCATCAATTCAATAGGGTCGTGTTTTGCACTGCTATTACCAAATCTACTTTAACAGCGATATTATCACTTAAAAATTAAAGCACTAAGTTTTTTTTTTGTCACCACAGTTTTTATGAAAAAGTGATCAGGGTGCCCGGTCTTCCCTACCTACTTGATTATTCGAATCTTCCATAAAAATACAAATTCAGAAAAGTCATAAAACGAAACGTACGAATTTTAAAAAGTGTTAACGCTTCTTTCCAACATACTAACAGTGCCAAACTTTTTTTTGCTTCAAGCGTTTAATCTGAATTTTCAATGTTTTTGCAGATTTACGATATAAGACTGTTGCTTGGATTTATTAATACAATGAAATACATTTGGATAGTATCAAGAAAAGCAGAAGTAACAAATACCATGACGAAAGACTTGAACTAGGTTACCTGGAGTTTCAAAAAGATTTAAATGGTGGTCCAGTTTTCGAATGTTTACTGTTACTCAAAATTTAACAATAAAACAAAACAAAGATACAAGAGGAGGAGAAGAATACAGCAGAAATATTAGAGCCGCAAAGAGCTAAAGAACTTTAATAAATTGGGATGGTGTGGTGTGTAAACAGAAGCTTTTTTAGAGTATAGAGGAATCAATCTAATAAGCTCGTTTGAGAATTCACAATTACTATCTTCAAAAACAAAGCAGTAGTTAGGAGGGGGTGGGGCAAAGTCGTATCTTCGAATAATTTTTACAATAATCGACAGCACAGCCGGAAACAATCGGTGCAGTTCACGTCCGTATCCGGGGGTAGTATGTAACATTGAGCACTCTGGATCATGTTTTTCCTTTTTCGTTTTTTTTTTTGTCATTTGACGCAATTTTCTGTCGATAACACGAAAAAACAACTACAAAAAACACGCAAAGATCCTGCTTGGTTCATTGACTATGCTTCATGAATTATTGAGGGCTGCTAAGCTAAGTTTTATATGTCTTTACAGTAATCAGAAGAAAGTCTGTTTTGTTCTTCTTGATAAGATCAGTTTATCGCTTGTGATGAGTTAGGAAAATGATGAAAAATTAAAAAACGTTTGATTCAATACATCTCATTCACTTACACTTTCTCTCCACTTTCCAATAAATATTCCAAGACGAATTCTTTTTGGATATTTTATCGTTCTTATTGCCGAACGTGATCACGTATCATTTTCATAAGTAGCACATACGTATGCGAACACTCGCCTGTCAATTTTTCATCCCCTGTCATTTTAAATATTTACCCCCGTTGTCTCATCCTCTAAATGTTTCTGCCTTTGTGTCACTTACGCCGTATTTTTCCTTTCAATATTATATACATTTCGGCATTCAAATTTTCTCAGTTTGCCTACAGCCTACGTGTCGTTCTATGTCAGTGCTGTGCGTCATCTATTTTTTCCAGTCAAATGTTTCATTTATAAAATTCAAATAGTCATCAATACTTACGTACTAGACGTATGACTAAATTATTTCGAAGTATTGAGGAAGAGATAAATGGGATGCGTTTGGAATCAAGTGTCTATTTCTCCATGCCGAGTTTTATTAACCATCAGCATGATGGATCTTTATTCATTTCATAGACGTTCTAAGATTTTTGAACTTATTTTTTCTCATTAATAATGTGAACAGCAGACATTAAGAAAGCTTTGGATTGAGTTAAATGGACTGCCGCTTTTTTGCTTTTTGAAAAAAACATTTTTGAAATTACTACTGAAATGATCTGAAAGCAATAATAATAATACCTAGTTGATAATGTCATTAATGAAAAAATATCAAGTACAATGACATCAACTGACTAAAAATGAGTGGGCTGTAGTATTATTGATTAGAAAAATTTGATAATCAGCCTAAATGGATGAATCCTGCAAGTTCAAGACCAAACTAGGTGATGTTCTCAATCACCATCCTAGTTAGAACTGCGGTGAACGAAAGAAGTGAGAGCGACCTCCCCAAGGCTACGTTGTCGCCTTAGCTATATTGCTAAGGCTTGATGACGACAAATCAAGAAAGCATCCTCTCCTTTCAAGTGGACCCAACTGTGTGGCCTCAGTGCTTGGGTATTCACCACCCTCACCACAATATCTGTCTACAATGAAAGCAAAAATCATATGGAATTCGAAAACCACATCACTGAAATCAGCTCTATTTTTATTGGACGTTATAGATAACTATAGTAGATGAATAGTTGCAATTATGTATGTCTCCGGCACTGACTAGCATCAGACTCATCTCCAGTGTATTGAATAATTCTCCCAAGCAAGAGGACTCCAAAAATCATTCTGTTTTATTCATCGGCTGATACGCTACGTGGAGCTCTGGCTCGTTCTTTTACGAGCGCGATTTGAATACCGCAAACATTCCACGTGTGTATGCACGTATTCACGTATTACACCACCATTAGCCCCATTATTATTATTACACTTTTTATGGGTTGAAAACAACTGTATAGGGAAAGGAATGGTGAAACGGTCGTGAGCCTGTAGTCTCTCACTTTTTTGTGAGTACTGAAATAATGAACTCTTACTTCAGAAGATTTACACAAGTTGCCACTCCTCCAAATAATCATATGTTTTAGGCCTCAGTGGAAACAATTATTTCGCTTTTTATCAAAAACTACTAACTAATCTTTATCACAGATTTGAACCAAAACATCATTTTTGTTGAACCTCAAACGATTGTTCTCCTGTTGTTACAATTATTGTGCTTTAAATGACACTCTTACAACCCTTCGTCAAGAAAATAAATCAACTAAAAAGGCTTTGCGTGTCTTCGACTACGTTCAACATTGGAACAAATTCAAAATCTTCCAATAAATAAGTGCGGATTCGCGCTTCGAGACGAGACATTCCTTGGAAAATCCTTAAGTCCTTGTCGAATGAGGCGTACAGGGCACTAAATCATTCGAAACGTCGTATCGGAGGAGATATATTGGTCCTAAATCGCGAAAAGAAAGGGGATCAAGTGAACTTGGGTATATGGGCGATATTTCACGCATAATAAACTTTACTATTTATCTCAGATAAAAAAATCGTTGCTTATATCAAGATTGTATCATAGTTTCTGGGGTACCAAGGTACTTAATTTTTTACATTCTGCAAAACGAGCTTACAACGCCCACTAAATAGCTTGTTATTTCTCATACTGTTAAATTGAATGAGATCTGAGATAAACAAGAAAGTATTTATTTTTTAGGATAGGCAGTTCGGGTTATTTTCCTTGTTCGGACATCTTTCACTTATCGGGTCATTTCACTTCTAGAGAAAACAATTTGCAGGTTTACGTAAATAACATATCTTCTGTTCAGATAGTTCTTCAGCAAATGAAAACTGTAGTGAGGAGCGTAGTTGAATCTAAAGCAGTCCTCGAATGTGCTGTATAGGGTCATGCAGAACAACAACAAAGGAAGGCTAGGCCCCAGGCCACAGTGGTATCAAGGAGAAGACTACTGAGGTGGACAGACCCGCCAAAATTGGTTTATCAAGTAGGCCAATAGGGCCCGAACCAATAATGGTCATAAAAATGCAACAGGAATAGAAGAGACCAGTCGAAAATGGCCTGAGCGGGGTAAAATCAAAGAGCTCCCAAACATGAGCTGGAAAGACCTCCGTTGGTTTATTAACTGGTCGGATGAACCTGAAGGGTTGCCTTCACAAAAAAGAAGTCCACTGCAGATGATGCTTAGAAGATGAGAAAACCCTAATGCACATTCCAACGTGATGTCCGGCTCTATGTAGTACAAGAATAAAATACCTGAAAAAAGAAACTACTTCGATCCAGAAAATTAGAGACATCTGCTTGAAGGACCTGCTGGGCTTCGCAAAAGCGCCTGGCCTTCTAAACTATAGATTCGTCTCCACTTAATCATTGTGGGTTGCAACGGACCCAGGAGACGTTGCGCTACCCACTCTCTCATCTGCATCTACATCTACAAAATATCTTTTGCAAATAATAATTTTTGACGAATTCTAATTATACCACACCTATGATTAAAGAAGAGTTGTGATTGTGAGAATTCTTGTTGGTGGCATTTTTATGTCAGTAGTACCTGGTAGTCAGAAGAAATGATATTGACAATTTTACATTCACGTACTAATGAATTAAGTAAGACTGTATAATGCAGTTAACTGACCATCTTTTTATTTTATCAGACCTTGAGATATTAAAACTCTAGAGCCAGTAAAAAACGTGAAACGACTTAGTTTGAGTTCAACATCCACCCAAGGGCGAGAGGAGGATTTTCTTGACGGTGCTCGTGTCGAATGCCAAATCTACCTACGAAAGATTCTATCGATCTACTAAGTGATCTTACCGGCTTCAACTTGTGTTCTTTTTTCTAATTATAAAATAGAATGTCAGAGTCTTCATTACCTATTTCAAATTGTATTTGATGTTTTTTTTTCAACTTTTAAACATATTTTTGAAGAAAATCTGACCGAATTTTACAGACCGCCAAACCGCACTGGAAACGTTGAAGCGTCAGCTAATATTAAGGGTACTTTGTTTTGACGCCGTTGGTTCTTGTTAGTTTGGAAATTTCAGTGACTTTTTTTTTGTGTCTGTAGAGACCCCATATAAGTGTTAAGTGAATGACGATTCAAGCCGTTGTTCTAACAAAGTAAGTAGCCATTATTTTCATAACCCAACAAACAGGTTCTCAAGGCAAGGAACAAACTTGGACGGAGCAAGGACGTTTAGGTTGCCATATTGTGTCAACTTTATTTGTTATACACGTTGTCTACACTACACTATTCGTGAAATCGTACGATTCAATTACATCATGTCACCATATTTGTTAAGTTTTTTTTTAATTCAGAAAACTGTCAAAATATGACAGTATAAGGTGAAATCAGAATTTCAGGACATTTTAGCGTTCAGCATCATTGCTAAGATATGTTGAACTCCAACAACCTGCCCCTAGTTTGACAGATTCTAGTCTTTTAATAAGGAAGGATGGGACACAACCAAAATAGCGATAAGAAAGCTAGTGAGGATAGACATTTAGTCAATAACCCCAAATGAAATTCACAAAATGAATATTTTTGAGGTCCTACAAAGAGGCAAAACTATTTTTGATCAAGTGACTAGAGGTTATAGTGAGAACAAACCGCGCACCCAGTTTTTGCCCGAGTGGTTCAAATTAGAAAAGTTCTAGTAGTCTTTCTGAATTATCAGAAAAAAACAATCGATCATCAGAAGTCCAAAAAATTAAGGACTCTTATTTTTTTAAATGGGACACCATGTATTTTATCCCCTAGCTCGATAGAGTTTCCTGATTTCAAATATAAGTATAAAGGTTGATGATGATATCTTCAACGGTTATAAAGATATTAACGTTTTTCTATATAAGAAATAGTTGGCTGGTCATACTGAGTAAGCATCTTCTGTTTAATCTATTATTATCATTCCATATACAGTGCGGCTCAAAATGGTCCCCTCCTTCTAACTTTTGAACCGTTTGATAAATGCGAACGAAATCTAAACAAAGCACATGTGAGGATGTACTGCATTTTTTGACATAGTTGCGACAGCTGAAAATGTCAAAATGACAGCTGGGACCATCTTGAATGAAAACATCACATGGAAAGGATAGTCACTAATATGTCAAAAAATGCAGAACGTCCTCACAAATGATGTGTCCAAACTTCATCCTCATATATCAGAGGGTTCAAAAGTTAGAAGGAGGGGGGACCTTTTCGAGCCGCACTGTATAGATAGACGTTTAAGATAAAACCCTCAACCCTTATATCATATTCTGAATCAGGAGAGAATTATGTATCGGACAAGGATGATGTTAGTTTGATAGTCAATCATAATATTCAATTAATTATGAGCTCAGTCCAGATCGGAACTCATAGAGGCATCAAAACCTTTTTTTTTTAATATGGGATTTGACCGCACATATGTGACTGGGAAGTAATTTTCAGAAAGTTTGCACAGTTTGTTGAACAAAAGATACCTCAAGAATAAAAAAAATATCTCTCGAGACTGTTTTCAAATTTTGATTTAAAAAATAAAAAAACTTTATGAGATAGTGAACTGTGCTCAATTGATTGATTGATGATGTTAATCCAAATGTCTTTGTTCAAGTGAATCATGACAACCCACATTCCATATGTATTGTGGATCCAAGGTAACAAATAAACACTGAATTGACTGGCATTTGCGATGTACCCACTTTGACGGGATGATCAACGCATGGGTGTGACTTTTATCAGCCATTTGACTTAAACTGTATCTTCTGACAGTTGGTTAAATACTACCTTGCTGGAATAGATTTTTTGCCAATAATTACTAAAACCTTCACTTTTTTCACATTAATGAAATAGAGATAATAATATAAATTGCAATGCAACAACGAGAAATGTTATCTGAACCAGTGGCCAGTAGATCCTGCAAACAAAGGTTGAGGAGCATCATTAGCGAGTTGCGGAAAGAAGTAAATTCGTACCAATCAGCCTTGATTGAAAATCTTGTATAAAAATTGATATGACTTCCAAGATATTATCAGCATAACATGACAAACTTTCCGAGATATGGTGAACATGGTTTTTGTATAAGTGGTAAGAAAGTTTCAGAACTTCTTAATTCTGTTCATTTGAGATAAGTATATATAAGTAATTCTCAGAGTGTCATCATCAATCGGGTTTGTGGCTGTGGTGAGTCGTGACTATACCTTAAGGTCGGCTCACAGCATTCTACGATTGCCCTTGCTCTGTAGATGGCCAGCATGGTCACTCCTTTGATGTGTATGTCCAGGAGGGTTAGCCATAGAACAATTTTCAACGCAGTCGTGGGTCGTGGGTGAGCTCCGCACCGTCCCAGTGGCGCACGGACAAGCCAGCCTTCGAAGACTTCTCAATCTCATGACCGTCGTTGCCTGTGTTGTCTTCATCCACCATACAGGGCGTTTATCTAACCCAACCCGTATGTTCTAAAAATGTTTAACTTTTGAGATATAGGTTGGTGAATAATAAAAAAAACGTATGTTATTCACGCCAAAAAATGGCTTTTTGATACACTGAAAACGCAAAATAGTATTTACTAAAATACTACAGTGGTTTCAAAGATATTGTGAAAAAGCTTATGTTTTTCTCATATCTTCACCGGCCTGCGCCTCAAAAGCTAGGACCTTGAGCACATACGTTTATCAATAGTTTTTTTCTTAAAATTAGCCCAAGAATCACCGCTGAGTTGTTTCGCACTTATTTATTTACCCGTATATCGGCTCCAAATGTTACTTAAGGTCTGATTATCGCATTGTATGACCACAACATCCTTTTAAGCTCTATAGACCCCAAGTCTTCCTCATCAGACATCTGCTCAGACACCTTATTTCCTTGTTGAGGGTCCTCGTCAGATAGGTGCGCCAAGTTAGTTTGGAATCTAGTAGTCCCAGACCTAGCTATTTCATATCTGAAACGGTGTTGGCCCTGTTCCCAAAGATTACTTGATTTATTTGTCATTTTCAAGAGAATTATTGCGGTTTCAGCAGCGTCTCCTTTGAGCTTTGCGCCCTCACACCACCACTGGACATTATTCAGAGCGGTTGGCATCAGTTCTGATATTACGGTGGAATGATTTTCTTCAATGAGGATAGCCACGTCGCGTCGTCTGCATAGCTTTCGACGTAGAAGATCATATTATGAGTGGTTCATCTACCATCGAGTTCCACAAAAGCGGAGACAGGACACCCTTTTCGGGACATCCTTGTGTAACAGTTGCCTCTAGAGTCATCGTGAAGGGTCATCTTCACTTTTCGGTACTACAGTGGGCTGTATAACCACCTACATACGATGTCGTCAATGGCATGCTTTGCATCCGCCAAGTGAACCGCAATGAAAGCTGCGTTGTTCTATATCAATGCCGGCAACTAGGATCTTCAATCCTCTCAGCGCTACATAGTCTTGTCTATGTAGCGCTGATATGCCGATTTACGCTGATTTACGTTTCACAATAGTTTCAACCTTTTCAAACACCACTCAGCAAACATGCCATGACGGCAACGCAATTTATAGTAACGGCATTGCCTGCAATTCTCATTGGCAATGTACAGGCAGTTATCACCTGAGGAGTATCAATTTGGCACGCCGGCCGTCTCTCGGACGCAAGGCATTTTGCCATGATGAATAATTGATGGCAAATCACTACTTCGCCATGAAATGTCAAGCAGTGATAAAAACTACCACCAATTCAGTGCATTATATTTATTGGCATATTCCAGTTCTAATATAGAAAAAATGTGGTTAGGATAACAATAACTAAAACTAAATGGAATTTATTGTGTTTTCCTGTTTGTGCGTCCCCGTCCACCTATGCGAGGCCTTCAAAGATAACGTGAAATTGTTGACTTGAAGTAGATTAGCCTTGACTTAGTCTGCAATAAAAAAATGGAGATTTCATTTTTATGTGCTTACATGGCAAATGTTTTTTAATAAACGCTTACCTATGCTTCATACCATTGTTGATATAAGTTCAGTACTCTGATCAAGTATTGGAAGATGATACATAATCAATTATTGATGCATCTATAAAACTAGTTAAATATAAAACGTAAAGTTTTTACCACAAATAATTCGAACCATACCACTAAAAGCATGAAAGGGAGGCTTTTTATTCCGTCTTGCCTACTTTCCAGTTTTGATCACACCTTTAAATGTTAAAAACTGAGCCAAGTCGTGTCTGATGAGTTCGGACATAACCCTTCTTTTGTAACATGTATATATGTAGCTTCAACGAACTTTAAAACGAACGGAAACTGGCATCTGCATCTGCGCATTTGTCAAATGTCAATTGCAAACAGAAAATATTTGCAGCGATTCAGTCTAAAAGTATCAACCCATCACATTTCATGGATTAAATATAACGTATCGTTTCATATTTTCTCATTGATTGATAAAACAGCTTTACATGTAGATCACCAGCTAATATGTAATTGAACATTGCTGTATGCGAGGCTTATCAAAAGGCATTGGCTATTGCATAAAAAAATGTGACTTGTATTTAACGGCATCGTGAAAATTGGACATTTGCCTTTTTATGGGTAATGTGCCAGTACCTTTTCTTTATTTGGCAAACAATGCATGTTTGCAGTTAATATTTTGCAAATAATGCACAACAATAATGATGCCAACGATGCCATCATTAAATATGTACCTTGCCGACCGAAGGTGTTTGCTGGGCAATAAATGTTTTTTTTTCAAACTCAAGCTGTCGTTTTCCATATCGTCCAATCGTCAACATTCTTCCGGTTAATATTAAAACAAAGCAAGCTTTTCAAATGTGTAAGAGCTTGACAATAGTTATTGACAAGGCAAAAAATTTCGTCGCATGAAGATTTGAAACAGCATTAGATTCGAATCATCTTTGTACATTCAAAACACAAATGAGTGTGATAAATCATTCTCCATCTCCTTTGCAAATCTCTAGTTTCTACATAAAATGATAAATCAAAACGCTTTCCAATATTTCCAGAAAGAAAAGTTTTGGCCTAGTCTATATTTCAAAATAAAAACGATCAAAAGATGTAATCGAAGACAAAAGTCCCTGAAAATACTCCCCGCTTTCGAAGCACGTTGATTAATATTCCAGTTCCATCTTCTCATTGAAACCGAAAATAATCACTCAAAAACAAACCGATTCGAATAACAAAAACGCAAAGAGAGCCGTGGAGTATCATTTTATCCGAGGATGCCTTTCGCTCTAAAACTGAAAGTGACAGATAAACAAATGAGGACTGATATCTGGCTGCATTCGAGCTGCCATTTGAGATATTGCCTCTCTTCTCTAAGGCACACTTTTCAATACGGTCTAATGGAAAATGGAAAATGACACCGCCGCAGCATTGTTTCTGTAGAGCCTCGACAAGAATACTCGTTAATATTTGTATATAATGGGAACTTGTCTATAGGTGATGATGGACACTCTATAGCTGCACAAATTACTTATTTCCATTTGGTATTGTTTTTTCGACTTACATCATTTTGAACTGATGGTCACTAGGCACTTTTGATAAAATGGCTTCAATTTAAGAAGTAAACTGCTTTTGATGTTTGATATGTAATAATTGATGCTTTCGCCGCTTTATGTCAGATAAAAATAATCAAACAAATGAAAATCGGAACGGACCTTCAGGTGATGTTTCGGCCTTCTCTACCTACATATGTGATTGAAAAATTATTGCATTTCAAAAAGCGATAAACCTGACTTTGTAACACTATCGAAATCTGCTTTTCCTTGAATATTCATGCGCTTATATTAGCTACTTAGAAGCCTAAATGATACATCCAATCAAGATACCGAATCAACATGGAAAAAAATATATGACTTTTGATGTTGAATGTTCTAGACATGATGTCCGTCAAGCAAAAAAGTCTATTTGATGTGGATGATTTTACATTTAAGATGAAATCAAGACTGTTGCGAAAATACATCTGTGATAAAGTTAATTTTTTTAGTGATGTACATTAGATATAATACCCGAAACTGTGATAATTTTATTTTGTTTGAGAAATGTTACTCTAGTAACTTTTCAATACCATTTTGCAAAACGGTTTGCAAGAATATCAGCTACCGAACGAACTGAAAAACTGTTCTAGCATAAATCATTTCAAGAGTCGGTTAGATTGTTGGAAATGCATTTTTTGGTAACTTCGTTTCAATTGTCGGCTTGTCTTTGTATTACTGTTCATATAATTTATCGATCATTTACATAAGACCATTGATAGTCTGTTTATAAAGGGTGTTACAAATTCGAGTGTATGCATGGGGATCTCTTGAACCGTAAGAGATACAAGGTCGGTTAACTTAAGGCAAAGTTGTGCAGTTTGCAATCTAAAAAAATTGCCTCTTCGAAACTTGGAAAATTCCGAAGACTCCGGAGATATCCGACAATAACCGATTATCCTTTCTTATTTTGTCCTGAATTTATTTGAAAAGATAATTGAAAATGATTGACACATTTTCATGGCCACTTTTTCTGCTCTTGAAGATAGCATGGTCAAAATTGAATCCGTTTTCGCAGCCATCCTCAACTTTTTTTTTCAAATACGAACCCAACTTTTTCAATTCATTTTTGAATAACTCTGTCACCTGAAAATAATGATATGTCACACTTGCTATTTTGAAACAATGCATAAAGTTAATACGAAAGTTACCAAGCAAAAAGTTTTTGATCTTTCCAGAACGCGTCGCGCGAATCGTACTCATGTTGAAAATAGTAACTTTTGACTAGAATACAGAAGCTGCAAGCTCCAAGATTGAAAAAAGTAAAAAAAACTAAAACAAAAAAAAAAAACAAAATAAAAAAAATTATAACAAGGAAAAAGAAAAAAGTGGTGCATCACTATTTTAAAGGAGTGGAGACTTATCCAAAAATTAATTCAGAAACTGGGGTTCTTGATTGAAAAAAAATGATGGTTGAGAGAATTCGAAACGTTGGATTTCAGTTTCAACCATCTTGAAGAGCAGAAAAAGGATAATGAGAATGTGTCATTCGTTTTCAGTTATTTCTTCAAATGAATTCAGGAAAAAATGAAAACGACTTAGAAAAAATCGGTCATTGTCGGATCTCTCCGGAAGTCTTTGGAATTTGGAAGTTTCGAAGCGAGATTTTTTTTAAAATTGAAATTGCGCATATTAGCCCTAATTTAACCGACCACCGACCATTTATCTTTGACGATTCACGAAATCCTCATGCAGACACTAGAATTTGTAACACCACTATACAGGGCTTTTCACTTAAAACTCCGCACGCCAATATCTCGAAAACGAATATAAATATTCAATTTCTGTAAAAAGTGTTGACTGTATGGAGTCAAGAGGATATTTTTCGCAGTATGAAAAATTCGTCGCCTATCGACAGCTACGCGCCGCGACGCGTCGAAAATATTAATCGATAGCAGGGACTTTGAAATAACGCGCTTGCGAAAGTACATGTTATTTATACACTTTTTTGTCATTTCGTCGAACTCATTTATTTTACTCATTTCTGAGTTATAATACCGGATTAAAGTTAACATGTCTTGATTGACAAAATATGCTATTGCGGATGATTTTTACAAGAATACTGGTCTTAATTTCTTCAAAAAGTAGTCAGTGTATGAGGTCAAGTGAATAATTTCAAAGTTTAAGAAATTCGACGCCCACAAGAGCTGAGCGTCGCGTCGCGTTGAAAATATAGATCGCTTTCAGGGACTTTGAATTTAGGCGCATGCGAAAGTCCATGTTATCAGTAAATTTTATTGATATGTACTCGAACTTATTTATTTTACTCCTTTTTTACGTAATACCGGATAAGAGTGAACATTTCTTGATTGACAAAAAATGCGATTACGTATGATATTCACAAGAATTTTTTGTCAACCATGAAATTTTCACTAGACCAGTCCAACTCAGGAACGATATCAAGATGTATGGGTTCTAGTAAACAACAAAAAAGTTTAAAAATAACTTGTAATTTCGCATGCGCGTAATTTCAAAGTTCCTGCAAACGATTGATATTTTTGACGCGTCGTGACGCTAAGCCTATCAAGAAGTAGGCTTCAAATTTTTTTAACCTTGAAAAATATCTACTTGACGTCATACACTGAACACTTCTTGAAGAAAATGAGACTAGCATTCTCGTAAAAATCATCCATAATCGCATTTTTTGTCAATCAAGGAATGTTTACTATAAACTTGTATAACTCAGAAATGTGTGAGATTAATGGGTTCTCTTGAATGACAAAAAAGTTTATGAATAAGATGTTCATTCGTATGCGCGTAGTTTCAAAGTCCCTGCAATCGATTTATAGTTTTGAAGCGTCGCGACGCTTAGCTACAAGTGAGCGTCAAATGTTTTCAACATTGGATAATATCTACTTGACCATCGGAAGTTAATGCATCGAAATTAACTTCTTTTTACGAATCGAGACTAGCTTTCTTGTAAAAATCATCCGTTATCGCAATTTTTGTCAATCACGAAATATTTATTATAAACCGTTATAACTCGGAACTAAGTAAGATAGATGAGTTCGACCAGAAAACAAAAAAGTTTTTAAATGACACATACTTTTGCATGCGCGTAAAAAAAAAATTTTTAGTCTATAACTTTTTGACCTGACCCTGTATACAAATTCCAAAGGCAGGATCGAGTTCCACGGGAAAAGTATATAACTTTCGATTTTGCCTTCGGAATTTGTATACAGGGTCAGGTCAAAAAGTTATAGGCTAAAAATTTTTTTTTTTAAAGTGCATACTTTTATATATTTTTGAAAAGGTAAAGAAAAGACAAATCTTATGGACTATAGATATACAGGGTGTTCCATTTAAAAAAATAAAGTTGGGTCCGATAACTTTTTGACCTGACCCTGAATACTAATTCCGAAGGCATAATCAAGTTCTACGGAAAAAAGAAACAGTTTTCACATTTTCCATAATTTATCTGATAGTTTAGATACGAGGGGTACCTTAAAATGCAACATTTTTAGTTTAGCCCTGTATCTTAAAAACTAAAAGGGCTATGAAAATTTTGTTAACGGCATCTTTAGTTTCACGAAAAAGTAGCACACTGTCGCGAAAACCGCAACTTTCTATCTATAAGAATAACGGGGTTTCCCGCAAAAGTACCAAAAATGGGACACCCTGTACATACAGGGTGGCGCATTAGTGTGTGGAAGTCCATTTTCTTCCTTATCAAAAAAGATAGGAAACATTTTTCAAGACAAAACTCATAGGGTTCCAGCAGGGTCACAATCTGAAAATATTACTGTGTATACGGAGTGTTCTAGGAAACCGTGTCATCAAAAAATATACTTTTTTTAAATAGGCCCTACACCATTGTATGGTAAAAGGGTATCAGCTAATATATATATATATATTAAATAGCAACCCCAATTTTTGATTAGAGATTTGGATTCAGCGTAATATTCTACGTATGATACAGTGGTTTTATTTGCCAGAACGTGCAGTGTTGTCAGAACATCGAGGATTTACTAAAATTTAGGGAAAAAACATTATGTTGGTAAATTAGCTACAAAAACAAAAGATTTGAAATTAAATCGTGCAAATATGCGTATTTTTCAATGTAAGAGTCAAAGTAATTGATTTTTGAAAAAAGAGTCGCTATAATTTATATAGGATGTTTTCTACAGCAGGCCCAACTTGGCGTATTTAGAGACGAAGAAACTCAATTTTTTCAAATGGAGCACCCTGTGAGCTGTTATCTAGTTTTGTTAAGCACTCAAAACACTGCAACTTTGCCATTAGAACACAATATGTCGTAAAATGTATCGTTAACTTGCGATCTTGGATTATGTCAAAATAGTACCCCTTAATTGGGTTTCTGGATGACAAATTCGAACGTGTTAATGGATCGTTGCTATGACAGAAGAATCCGATTCAATTACCATGACATTCAGCATCATCAATCCAAAAGATCGGATAAGGAAAGCATTCCAGGATATAAACAATAATATCAACATGCTAGTTGAAGTTGGTCGATCATTTGAAAACCGTGTAAAGGCCTGCATTCAAAATAATGGCGGTCATTTCGAACATTTACTCTAGTTCCGTAGTTTGTTTTGTTGATTCTGTTAATGATAAGTATTGATAAGAATTGTTCCATTTATACCATGGTGGATATTCAACTCGATTTTGAATAAAGATCTTTAACCTCTTTTGATTTCAGTCATTGTTCTGTTAGAGAATTTCAACACGTGGTCCGAATACCCAGCCAATGACGTTTCGTCGCATAACCTGTACCGAGAATGAGCCAGAAATCCCAATTAGGTACTCGTACTATTTTGAAATAATCAAAGATTGCGAGTTAACGACACATTTTATGACGTGTATTGTAATGGCAAAGTTGCAGGGTTTTGAGTGCTTAACAAAACTAGATAACAGCACACAGGGTGTTCCATTTGAAAAAAATGAGTTTCTGCGTCCCTAAATTCGCTAAGTTGGGCCTGCTGTAGAAACCACCCTACATAAATTATAGCGATTTCTTTTTTTAAAAATCAATTACTTTGACTCTTACATTGAAAAATACGCATACTTGCAAGATTCAATTTCAATTCTTTTGTTTTTGTAGCTAATTTACCAACATAATGTTTTTTCCTTTAATTTTAGTAAATCCTCGATAGCCTGACAACACTGCACGTTCTGGAAAATAAAACTACTGTATTATAAGTAGAATATCACGCTGAATCCAAACCTCTAATCAAAAGTTGGGGTTGCTATTTAAAAAGAGTGTATTTTTTGATGCCACGATTTCCTAGAACACTCTGTTTACAAAGTAATATTTGCAAATTGTGACTCTATAAGTTTTGCCTTGAAAATGTTGTCCTCTCTCTTTGACAAGGGAGAAAATGGACTTCCACAAACTAATGCGCCACCCTGTATGTGTTTATGCATCCTGTGTGTTTTGCTTGTCTACTTGTTTTTTTTTCATATGTATATTTTTTAAAGCTGCTTTCATCAACGATCTCGAAAGAATCAATTTGGATAAGGAATTATTATATCATTGAAAAAACGCTACTCAATCTGAAATCAGATCTTTCCAGAACACGTTGTGAACATTTCTATTTTGAGGTCGTTCCACTTAACATAAATTCAACAATAACCGCATGAGATCGCGGTTCAACCCATGTAATAGCTCGAACCTATTTTCAATTTCGGTCGGGGGCAGTCCCAAAAGGAAACTTTCAAAATCTATGTGAAACAATGTATGTGTCCGATAGGGGTGTAAGCTCAATATTATAGGGGTCCACTTATATGTTTTAAAAGGATAAATGAAACACTTTTACCAAACAGAAATGCGAACATTCTTGTTCTTCAAATCCCAAGGGAATGGTCATTTCCATCCCTAATCCGAACCGAACCATTTCGCTTGTCTATTTATTTTTGGGTCATTTACGTAAACCGAAGGCCATCAGTGATCGGCCAAATTGGCAACACACCGCACAATTTTATTAGGTCGAAGGGATTCGGCAGCTAGGCAAACAATAATTGCAGCACTGTTAGTTTGTTGTGAGACAATTGGGACCGCTTGGACATTAGGGTCATTGGAGATAAGAAATGCTCAACAACTGGCCCAGTTCACACTGGTGTAACTGATATCGCATTTTTGCAATATTCATCGTGAATTTGAAGATATCTGTTCATTAATAATAACAATCATATATCGAAACGTTCAACTACATCTATTAGTAGCAACTGATGAAAGAATACGTTTATAAGTTGATTTTATCTGGCAATTCAATTTGGATAAAATTTCATAATAAAATGTTTGAAATATGTCCAGATCATAACATTTTGACTAAACGACGCGAAGATAGCCGAATAAAAATAATAAAATCCCCATAAAATCCATATATAAAAATCGCATTAAATACTTAGTAGAATGTCCCCCACAGCTAGAGTGGAACATAAAAATCGTTCGAACGTGAATAATTTTTTTTAATGCAGATGTTGATGATTCCAGACGATGCAAAATATTGCAATAAATTAATAAATTGGAGAACTATGTTGGGTGATAAATGGGTGGCCTCCACACTGACATTAAGTTGAAGAAACTGAACTGTTTTTATTGCTATATTTTGCAGAGCAACATAGTCAGCAACATATCGCTCTAACAATCTAAATGTCTTGATCATTCCGTAACTCAACCATTATCCGCCGTAAATCAAGCATCACATAATTCATTTCACAGACACCGAAAACTATAAAAATGTTAAGCCTTCCGTATCAAAGATCACATATCTCTTTTAAACGAATACGCGGAATCAAGAATTTATATTTCAAAAATATGATACTGGTCACTACGTGAGATGAGAGAATATGTTCCAATTACAGGACGACACAGATTTTGTCAAATTTATTGCATTGCCCGGATTTTTTCTCAAAAAAAAAATGACCCTCAATTATTGTATTGTGACTGAGATCCTGTCAAGTTCAATTGATAAATTGTAGGGGTCACTGGTCAATCATACATTTTTCTTGATATCAGACTTTCGATTATAGCTTGGGGTTGAATAAAACAGGATGAACGTTTATTGGAAGGAAAATTCCATAGAACATTATGAAGTGAGTAGGTCAGAACGGCCACAATCCAGAAGTGCCAATTCACGTGAATATTAAAATTTTGTTATAATGGAAACAGTTTTTCAAACATTTTCAATTTCTCCAAGAGTGAAAAGCCAAAAAGTGTGGTTCTGGCTCCTTATCAATGATAACAGGTAAACGCATATGCTGAAATTTACCACTAGCCTTAAAAGTAGTGAAAATATACAGTTTTGGGTATAGGTTAATATAGTTCATGAGCAATATTTATAGCCAATTGATTGGTTACAAGAACCTGACAACACGCAGGCTCTTACGTAACAAAAATTGCGGATAGTTGAACTTTATTCTCATTTTTCCAAAGCTCTTTTTTCTATTTTAACCGGTACCTATATATCTGTGTTTTGTCAGAATTACCAAAGCTTTTGGCTCTTGAGTTTTTTTTGAAAACTGGAATAGTGGTGATTGATCGCATTCAGCGGACGTACTGCTACCTATCGATAGCGATCGCGGTCGGGAACTTCTTGAACGTTCGCTGTCAAGTCGTTTTCCGGTTTAGACAATTTTGACATGTGTGTCGTACTTTGCCAAACGATATTTTATTTATTTGTTTATGTTAATGAAAACTGTTTCTCTGGAGTAATCTTTTGGTGATTTGTGAGTGATTGTGGGTGTTGATGATAATAATAATAGTGATAGAGTTGCAAATTAGCGTCCAAAAGTTTCGATAACTGATGAGTTTCTTTTGTCGGGAATAATGGACTGTGTTTGATGAAAAACCTCTATTGTTCTTTCAGCGACGTTTCGACGTTTGGTTTACGTCTTTGTCAAGCTATAATACCACAATGTCAAATTACACAAAAATTATTATGTCTAGGTGTTGAAAAAACTTACCATAAAGAATAGTAAGGTGAACACAATAATAAACGGCCACAAACATAACTATTCAGTCACATCCACATAACATCACATTGTATGCCAGAAGAAAAACAATAACATTTGATAAAATTGGATAAACTAAACACATCTGAATAGGTCAGGTTGTTAATATGGTCTAATTATTTGTTATAAAACTAATCCTATCAGTGTCGATAGCATGGTAGTGAAACACCGTGGTCACATGGTATCAATAATAGTGATATAAAATGACACCTGTACAAATAGGATATTATAATTGAAAATTAAATTCTGGGAAATAATTTAAATATGAATAGGCTTGTTCAAATGGTTTTGGAATAAGCATAATCAATTAGATTATTTGAGGATAACAAAAACACGATACATTGGTATTTTATATTTTATACTCACCTTCCAGTAGTGACTCTTGCTCCATTTCATAATTCTTAAAAAAAATTAAACATTTATTTTTCCAATTCACTCTGCCAAATTCTTGCTCTGATTCCAAAAATGCGTATTCTAGCTAACTATAGAAAAAAAAGAAAGATCAGATGAAGGAGAGCTGTGTGCACCTTCACATGAGATCCCCAAGCTTCTGAACGTTAAGAAATTGAAGAATAAAGTGAAACGAGTGTTGTGATCAGGGACCCAATCCTCGAGTTAGGGAAAAACGGCTCCCTCGAACTTCATAGAAGGGAGAATATTTTTAAGAGAGCAGACTAGTTCCCATCGCATTATTTTCTCCATCCCTCCCTTTCCCAGACTTTCGCTATTCTTGAAACGTGGGAAGCTATAGTTAAGTGGATCTGTCAAATTTCCGCTTGCCAAACGGGAATCATAAGCTACCATCTACATTGTATTTGTGTTCAAAGTCACGCTTACGCCAACTTCAATGTGGATGGTAGCATATGATTACCGTTTGTCAAGCGGAAATTTGACAGTTCCACTACAATTCTACTGACTCAGGTCAATAGAACAGACTTCTATCAAAAGTCAGGAGAACATTTTTGCTCCCACTTTCAAGAATAGGCATCATTATTTTCGAGAGAATCACGCCCAATTTACTCCCAGAGAGTGATTGCTCCCTAACTCGAGGATCGGGCCCCAGGAGAGTTGGGTTTCAGACTCAGTATACTTGTGATAGGTAGTAGTTTCACTTCTTGCCTACTGAATAATCTTAGTTCTGAGGCTCTCCGAATCCATAAGAACCATAGCGCTAGGCTGAGAATGAAGAATTTATTTCACGATAAAAAAATTAGGTGTTGTGAATGTTTTTTAACGAACAAAGCCAGCAGAAGTATACTTCTCCGTTATTCGAATAAGGCAAATCATATGGAAAGTGCCACTCTTAAGTAATTCACGATGCCAATTTGTTCTCCCTTCAAATGCAAAATGTAAATATCCGAATGAAACTCGCGTCGGGGCCCGATGCCCGGCCACAATATCAATTGCAGCCATAACCGATGTAGACACATCTATCAGCTGAACCGTTTTAGGTGTTAAGCATATTACGCAGTTCGGTTTGCGGTAAAAGCGAACCATGTGTGCCGCTACTAGCGGCCAATTGTCGAATGGAAATCAAGCCAAACGCGAATTCATCGGAAAATTTGGAAAATTCATGCTGGCCGACTGTGTTCGGTTTGTGATCTAACGGTATCTGTTATTGAGCCTTTTGATTTGACTAATAAGCGAATGGTCGTGTGTGTTTGCATTTCAATTATAGAGGTGCTGGCTTGGAAAGACCAGCAGCTTTCGATAATTGCTAAACGGAGCGTTCGGTTAGCTTGTGACCACTGCGTGTCGATGTGTCAACTATCAGCTGCGTTTGATTTTTCATTCTGTCTGCCTATATTGAAGGCTTTAAGAATCAATGATTCTGGTTTTGGCACGTTCAAATTTTGCCAAGAATAAAAAGTGAATATAAGAATTTTTGAGGTAATTGAACATGGCATTTTCGATCTTCTGGTTTTTGACATGATCGTACGAAAGCGTAGAAGGGCCACCACTTTAAACTCGGAATTCCGACTTCGAAGTCGGAATTCTGACTTTAAACTCGGAATTCCGACTTCGAAGTCGGAATTCTGACTTTGAAGTCGGAATTCTGACTTTGAAGTCGGAATTTTGAAAATTCTGACTTTAAACTCGGAATTCCGACTTCGAAGTCAGAATTCCGAGTTTAAAGTCAGAATTCCGACTTCGAAGTCGGAATTCCGAGTTTAAAGTCAGAATTCCGACTTCGAAGTCAGAATTCCGAGTTCAAAGTCAGAATTCCGACTTCGAAGTCGGAATTCCGAGTTCAAAGTCAGAATTCCGACTTCGAAGTCGGAATTTCATAAAAATTTTGTTGGTGGCCCTTCTACGCTGTTCGGCAGCAATCAGATGGATCAGAAGAATTTTTATACTATGTGTATTTGACTTTGTGAGCTCCTGTTTCCCTGACTCCTTTTATCCCCAAAAATGACAAAGTGATGATTATGTTGGCATAGTTTTGCTATTTTCCAAAGGATTTGGTTCAAATTTGATATGTAGATTCAATTTGGAATTTGATCAGTGAGGTTGTGTTTGCATTTGTTAGTTTCCAAAAGATTTTGTTTCAAATAAGATATTCTGTAGGTTCAATTTGAGATTTGATCAAGAAATTTAAAGAAAATGCATTAGTGAGGTTATGTTTGCATAGCTTTTGCTATTTACCAAATGATTTTGTTCAAATTAAATAATAATATTATATGGGTTAAATTTTTGCGATTTGATAAAGAAAATCAAAAAAATCACTTGATGAGGATATGTTTGCATAGTTCATAGTTTATAATTAGATAATAATATGTAGGATCGATTTGGGATGTGATAAAAATGTTATTGCAAAATTACTTGGTGATGTAATATTTGTATAGTTTTGTTATTTTTCGCGAAAGATTCTGTTCAAGTTAGGTATGTGGGTTCATTTTGGGATTTGATCAAGAAATTTGAAAAAAGCATTTTTGAGGTTATGTTTGCATTTTTTTGTTATTTTCCAAAGGATTTTGGTCAAATTAGATATATAGGTTCTATTTGGGAATTGATGAAGAAAATTGAGAAAAATGCATAAGTGAGGTTAACTTTGCAAAGTTTTGTTATTTCCCAAAGTACTTTGTTCAAATTGGATATGTAGCTTCTATTTATGATTTGAACAAGAAATTAAAAAAATATATATATTTAATGAGGTTATGTTTGCATCATGGTTTGCATAGTATTTGGTTCAAATTAGATAGATAATTGAACCTACATTTTGGTTCAATTTGGGATTTGATAAAACTGCTTTCAAAAAAATTACTTGGTGAGGTTATGTTTGCATAGTTTTGTTATCTTCCGAAAGATTTTGTTCAAATTAGGTATGAAGGTTCAATTTGGGATTTGATCCTGACATTTTGAAAAATGAGTTTTTGAGGCTATGTTTTCATATTTTATTTATTTCCCAAAGGAAATTGTTCAAATTGGATATGTAGGTTCTATTTGGGTTTTGATCAAGAAATTTAAAAAAAATGCATGAGTGAGGTTATATTTGCATAGTTTTGTTATATCCCAAAGGATTTTTGTTGAATTTAGATAATATAGTTCTATTTGGGATTTGATCAAGACATTTTTAAAAAAATTACTTGGTGAGGTTATGTTTGAATTATTGTTTCGTTATTTTCCAAAGGATTTTGTTCAAATTAGTCATGTAGGTTCTATTTGGGATTTTATCAAGAAATTTGAAAAAAATCACTTAGTGAGGTTATCTTTGCAAAGTTTTGTTATTTTCCAAAAGATTTTGTTCAAATAAAGTGTGTTGGGGAGATGTCAATCCCGAAAGTTTACTCAATCCCGGGATCTAATCCCGGAATAAGATGTATCGGAAATGAATCGGATAGCATTCAAATGATTTTATCACAACTTGAAACATATCAACCAAAAAGAAGTCCCAAATCAGCCCAAGCAAATGTGTTGCAAACGCATGCATTTCAAAATAAATACCCCAAAAATGTTGTCATTATATTCAACATATCATAACTAAAGAACCGCGGAATAGATTTTTATGATTTTTGATACTATTATTTTTGACTTTTTCCGCTACGAATAACAAAATAATTATTTAAACATCGGAAAAATTGAAAAAAAAAGAAAAATTATGAAGCAAATGCATTCAACACAACGTCTATCAAATCATGAGGTGGTATGAAATTTTTTGGGTCAGCTAGTTTTTTTTCAGAGTTTCATCTGATTGCCATGTGACATAACAAAAATATAAGCAAAAACGAAATAAATCTGGACGACCTGTATCACAGAAACCAAGTAGTTGTGGACGCATGTTCATTGGAACTTTTTGTCACAAAATTAGTCCCCCTCTAAAATTTTTGCACTTTCTTGGTTTACACCCTGTATTCCTGTATGTACATACAAAGCCGCCCACAGACACATATATACAGGGTTATTCATTATATTTTAACACCCATCTACAGCTCTTATTGCGAGTGATAGAAAAAAACTTTAAATACAAAAGTTTTGGTTATGGGGGTTATGTAGAAAACATGTAGCTTCGTTTTTAATGGAATGTTGATAGTTTATATGATTAAGTTAGTGTTGTGAATATTTGTTGTAGTTTAAAAAAATATATTTTTTAAATTCAAATAGTTTCAAAGTGTCTGAACCAAATGCCTACAAACCATATATATTTGAAATCAGATTAAAGAGATCTTTCATTTTAGTCAATAATATACAGGGTGTTCCATTTAAAAAAATATGACTTAATGAATTTTTTCTATGTTATGATTTCGATTTGTTGATTCCGCTATCACCAGAAGATACTACGTGAAAAAAACCAAAACTTTTGTATTTAAAGTTTTTTTCTATCACTCGCAATAAGAGCTGTAGATGGGTGTCAAAATATAATGAATAACCCTGTTCATCTATCGAGATGTGCGATTAGTACGCGTGTACAAAAATGCAAGCAAAAAATCCAACTTCGACATATATTTTTAGCGGATATTGTCTACACACTGACGCGCGGACTTGTACGCGCAAACATATCTCACGGGATGTACGTGTGTAGGCGGCTTAAGGCTCGTCTGCATCGCCAAGGCCAGAGTTCTCCGTTTCTGCCGAATGGGGCCTCCAACGAACACACAGAAGTTTGATTGTTTCTTTTGACCTTCGCACATGCCATCATGACATGTAAGAAGCACACTCCTCTGTGCAAGGTGATCCCGAGATAAGTTGTTCTCTTGGACGATTCTATATGGCACCTCTAAGGAATGCAGGATCGCAGATGTTTTTCGAGGGTCTATGGCAGTTGACGCATCTATTCACCGATCACTGCCAGGGCATCGTTCGCTTTCTGGACCATCTCACTTGGATGTTCAGCCAGCACTGGAATTGACAAGTCGTCAGCATAGCAATTCATCTCCACCACCTGGTCCAATTCAATGTCCATTAAATCATCGTAGAAAATGATGAGAAAGTGTAGGACCGAAGACCGACCGCTGTGGAACCCCTCCTTCTACCCTCTCAACGTTATTTTTATCTACCAGATATTTTCTGTCCGACAGGTGGTTAAAACTCTATTATGTTACAGAGGTACCCGCTGACACCTTTGTTCTTCACCTTCTTGGTAATCAGTTCCCAGTTGAATGCATTAACTAACGTCATTGGGTATCATCGCATCAAAATACCGAAAGAAGCATTCCAGCCTCCTGTCTGCCCTCTACTAACCAAATATACTATACTAAAGTAGTTGTTATATTAGCCCAAACTGCAGCCTTGTGGAGTTCTTGGCTGACCTCGACAACTCCTTGTTATAGTTCTTCAACTCGCAAATAAGAAGAGTACTCCCTTATTTTGTGCATTTGTGTAGGTAAACAGTCTGCCGTACTGGTGAAATGAGGAAATCCCGAAAGAAATGCTATCGACAAAAAAGAAAATGAGAGCATTCCAAAGAGCCAAAGAACGTTACGCAAGAGAGAAAAGAAGACTGACCTCACAGGAACAGAAAAGAAAACTAATAAGATCAATTGATTAAATACGAGAACAAGCCATACTAAATGAGTTGGACATCTTTGGAGAAGGGTACAGGATTGTGAAGAACAGCTTCGGCATAGATAATCCTGGAAACACTCTATTCATTTTTCAGCAAAGAGAAACATTTGGTGAGCTCCTTATTACCAAAGTCACCACGAACGTTGAAGATATGGACATCATCTCGAAATCTGCAAAAAGTTGCGACACAATAACCCCGGAAGAACTTATCAATGCCAGCAGCAGATTCAAATATTGAAAGGCGCCAAGCACAGATGGAATCTCAGCCTTCGGTTCCGAATATCTCATAGCTGTGAACAACGAGTTTTTTCTAGAGTTCGCTTTCTATAAATCAAATCAAATAATACTTTATCACCATGAAAATTGTTACATTTTATTGGTGAAGCACAAAGGCATAAACCATTAGCATAATAAAAATACTGATGGTCAAGGATTAAAACAATTAGAACTGAGTACAAGAGAACGTGTTCCAGGGTAGGTGGAAAATAGCGGAACTATTCTTTTTAGGGAAATCAAGGAAGTGCACTGAAGATGTTACAAAACACAGGACAATCTGTTTGATAGATACCCACAGAACACATATACAAAGTTTAGAACAAACACGTAAATGTAGGGTGGGGCCTGAGTGAAAGCTTTGATTCGCATCCACGGAGAGGCGCTGATGTGCCTGAAGTTCGTTAGATCTCGAGAAGATGGCGGTATGTGGAATGTCACATGACAGCTTATTAGATTGTCATGATAATAGATGTAGTCATTTGAACGTCACCCTTTATGTTTATGTTGTCTTTCATGCTTTGATTCCTCTCTAAGTGAAAAAATGTCCTGTTAATCCTCATCAAAAAACCTATAAAACGCAGAATACAACCCGGAAGACTAGAGGCTGATCAATGTTCCAGCCGCCATCGGAAAAGTTCCGGATAAATGCATCCTCCACAAAATAAGGAAAGTCACGATGGCAAAAAACTTTCTGCCAGAAGAACAAATGGGATTTCGCCCAGTGTATGCTACAACAAATCAAACAGTGAGGTCAATCCACCATCCTGAAAAGGTCGAACAAAGGGGGAGAAACAAAAGAAGTGTTCCTCGAGGAGTTTCCTACAGCCCAGCCGTCCTACGCCACATGGAGCCATGCACCGCTTCCCGAGACCTGCGGAGTGAGTGGCATTTTCTCATAGTCATCATCACACAGGGTCAGCGCCCCGCAGTGCAGATGGGAAGACCACACTGACCCCATCCCCAGATGGTTCTGGACATTCAAGAAAAACCGATAAAACTATACATTTATTCAAAGTTTTTGTCTTTATTTAATCAATAAAGACATTTTCAACGTCAAAGTCAATGTCTTGCTTTTATGTAAAGGGAACTCTATAATATATTACAGAAATCTTCAATAATACATCATCCAAGTCTGATAGTTCGATTCGCATCCACTTCATTCCGTGGCGCATTGTTCCGTAAAATTTTATACGTCAGTTTGTCTTCTAAACTTTGTATACTTATGTGTCCTGTGTATACATTGTTCATGGCTTTCCTGCGGTTACGTCATACTTTTCCGTCTCTCTCTTACACATTGAAGAAAAAAATCACATACGTCTGGACGAGGGTCTTTTGGATCAATTTGACAAATGTCACATGTGGAGCGATTAATCTACGACATACTGCCAAACGTCAGATACTGTGACGTGACCGCAGGAAAGCCATGAACAGACTGTAGATACCATTGCTAAGGCATATGAGAACATAGTAAACATCAGACTGCCAAAGGAGATCGACTCATTGGAAGGCTTCGATAAAAACCAATATGGTAAAAAACCAATATGGTAGATCACCGACAAAGCCAAAGGGGGGCAAGAAGAAACAATCTCTACGATGACTTAATGGACATTGAAGTAGAGACTACAGTAAAATGCCACTGGGACCTCGCACCTGTCCCGTGATTGGTCAGATTGGTTGATAGAATATGTTGCCATGGTTATCGCCGAAGTAACAATGTAGTAAATTTGAGTCTGATGTTCGGGTTAGTTTGGCTTAGATTGGGTTAGTTTGGGTTTGGTGAAAAAGGGATATCTTTTTCCGGGATTGGGAAAGCTTTCGGGATCGACATTCCTACAACACACTCTATTTGAACAAAATCCTTTGGAAAATAACAAAACTATGCAAACATAACCTCACATAGTAAGTTTTTACAATTCCTTGATTAAGTCCTGAATAGAACCTGAATAACTAATTTGAACAAGATCTTGGGAAAATAACGAACAAAATAGAAAATAATGAAACAATGCAAACATAACCTCACCAAGACATTTTTTTAAAAATTGTTCGATCAAATCCAAAATAGAACCTACATATTATGTAATTTCGGCAAAAATCCTTTGAGATATAACAAAACTATGCAAACATAACCTCATACTGATGCATTTTTTTGAAATTTCTTGATCAAAACCCAAATAGAACCTACATATCTAATTTGAACAAAATCCTTTGGAAAATAACAAAAATATGCAAAAACAAAATCATTCGCGAAAAATAATAAAACTTTGCAAACATATGATTTTTTTGTTGTTTTTCATCAAATCGCAAATATTGAACCAATATAATATTACAATCTAATTTGAACAAAATCATTTGGGAAATAACAAAAGCTATGCAACATTACCTCACTAATGCATTTTTTTCAAATTTCTTGGACAAATCTCAAATTGAACCTACATATCTTACTTTTAACAAAATCTTTTGGAAAATAACTAAACTATGCAAACATAACCTCACTAAATATATATTTTTCATAATTTCTTGATGAAAAACTAAATAGAACCTACATATCTGATTTGAACAAAATCGTTTGGGAAATAACAAAACTATATGCAAACTTAACCTCACTTATGCATTTTTTTCAATTTTAGCAGGTATACGTACATCATGAATTGAAGCATTTCTGAGCTGAATATAGAGTTAAACAATTTACAGGACGATGCAAGGTGACATCTAGTTGTCGAATATCAAAAAACCTCAAAATCGTAAAAAATTGAGTTAGCAGGTTAACGCATTTAGCCGACGATATGTTGCCATTGGGATCGCCGGTAAGTTTGGGTTTGGTAAAAAAAAGATATCTTTTTCCGGGATTAGGAAAGCTTTCGGGATCGACATCCCTAAATCCCTACAACACACTCTATTTGAACAAAATCCTTCGGAAAATAACAAAATTATGCAAACATAACCTCACTTAGTAATTTTTCCAATTTCCTTGATAAAATCCCAAATAGAACCTAGAAAACTTATTTGAACAAGATCCTGGGAAAATAACGAACAAAATGGAAAATAATGAAAAAATGCAAACATAACCTCACCAAGTCATTTTTTTGAAAATGTCTTGATCAAATCCCAAATAGAACCTACATATTATTTAATTTCAACAATAATCTTTTGAGATATAGGAAAACTATCCAAACATACTGATGCATTTTTTCCAAATTTCTTGATCAAAACCCAAATAGAACATACATATCTAATTTCAACAAAATCCTTTCGAAAATAACAAAGTCATGCAAACATAACCCCAAAAATGTTTTTTTTTATTTCTTGATCAAATACCAAAATGAGCCTACATAACTAACTTGAACAAAATCCTTCGCGAAAAATAGCAAAACTATACAAACATATCTTCACCAAGTACCAACTCTTTCGTTTTTTTTTTCATCAAAATTCAAAGATTGAACCTATATAATATTATTATCCAATTTGAAGAAAATCATTTGGAACATAACAAAAGCGAAGCAAACGTAACCTCACTAATGCATTTTTTTCAAATTTCTTGAACAAATCTCAAATTGAACCTACATATCTTATTTGAAACAAAATCTTTAGGAAAATAGCAAAACTATGCAAACATTACCTCACCAAATTTATATATTTTTAATTCCTTGGTCAAAACCTGAATAGAACCTACATATCTGATTTGAACAAAATCGTTTGAGAAATAACAAAACTATGCAAACCTAACCTCACTGATGCATTTTTTTCATTTTTCTTGATCAAATTCAAAATTGTACCTACATATCTGATTTGAACCAAATCCTTTGGAAAATAGCAAAACTATGCCAACATAATCATCACTGTCATTTTTGGGGATAAAAGGAGTCAGGGAAACAGGAGCTCACAAAGTCAAATACACATAGTATAAAATTTCTTCTCATCCATCTGATTGCTGCCGAACAGCGTAGAAGGGCCACCAACAAAATTTTTATGGAATTCTGACTTCGAAGTCGGAATTCTGACTTTAAACTCGGAATTCTGACTTCGAAGTCGGAATTCTGACTTTAAACTCGGAATTCTGACTTCGAAGTCGGAATTCTGACTTTAAACTCGGAATTCCGACTTCGAAGTCGGAATTCTGACTTTGAAGTCGGAATTCTGACTTCGAAGTCGGAATTCTGACTTTAAACTCGGAATTCTGACTTCGAAGTCGGAATTCTGACTTTGAAGTCGGAATTCTGACTTTGAAGTCGGAATTCTGACTTTGAAGTCGGAATTCCGAGTTCAAAGTCAGAATTCCGACTTCGAAGTCGGAATTTCATAAAAATTTTCTTGGTGGCCCTTCTACGCTTTCGTATGATCGTATCTCGAAAGAGTCAAAGTAGCTCGCTGTGCTCTCTGTGGCACATTGGGCTTGGCGGGTTCATATTGGTATGGTAAATTGGTTAGTCACTAGCACCAGTCACTTTGCAAAACAGTAAGTTAACTAGTATAATCACAAAGGATAGTACTTGTACTACTATGAGTACGAGTAATCCAGACAGAAAAGTGAATAGCATCGGCGTATTCCGGTGATCTTGAGTACTGATGTACCTAAACGCTCCGCGCTAGATGTCAAGTAACAGCGGTGCTGTTGAATGTCAAGAAATCGAAGAAACAACAAAAAAACTGCCGTTGATTCCACTGATAAGTTCTTCAATCATAATTTGCATAGCTTGCCGTGATCTTCTCATCTTCTCCTGCAATATTCTAGAGCGACGAAAGACAAACAACAAAAAGGATCCATCATGGCGTTGTGACCGCATTACTAGTTCTAGTGTAGTGTAGGCATCCATTGTTACCATGGATGCGATAGTGGGATACCTGGCTGGGTAACAAGACTGAAGCTAGGTTTACATTGGTACTTGTATACTTGTAGATAGCGGGGTATGCTACTGTCGCATTCATGAAGACAGTTGATGTCTACACTACTATATTGCACTAGTACCAGTAACGCGGTTATGACTAGAGTTGGGCATCAATTCTGATGTACTGTCACTCATTGAAATTGAGTAAGATTTAATCCATCTCAATAATCAGGGAAAAACTACATCTGTATTTATTTGTTTCATCCCTTGAAAAAAGCCTGAATTAAAGGCCGAAACGTCGGGAAAAAATTTGAATGACTGATTCTTATCACAGTTCTCATTCCCAATAATTACCACTCCTAAATTATAGAGAATGTTAGTTTTGTTAATGGGCTTGTTTGCGACGCTCGATTTTCCATATTTTTGTTATTAAATTCGATACCTTTCCATCGCTCAAAAACGCTGTCAACATTTCAGGCTTTCAGCTCTATCTATCTTTTTTAAAGTTATTCAAGTTCAAAGATTGTAAAGCAGAATGCATCGACGAGATAGTGACGTTATTTCCTTCATATTTTTGTGCCCGGGCACGCGTTGACAACACCAAATTAAACGTTTATGTTGCTGTTTAAGCTTGCTTGGATTGTGTTATTGTTCTATGTGTTTTAGTTTTTAAAGTCCCGCGGTTCAACTGTTCCAGCAATATTATATTCAGTTGAAACAGGAATTATAAAGGCAGATCCCTTGAATAAACTGACGTCATCGAGAGGTCACGCCCCATGGCCTAAACGTTTGAAACAAAATAACTGTATATTGCCACAAAATATGTGGCAGTTTCGATTTACAAAATAAAAACAAATGTCAAACGAGCCCTTGATTTTTTTTTTAGACAGTTACGAAATTTTGAACGCAGAAAAAAAATGAAGAGTGTGAAATTTCCAGTCTAGTGATGTCGCACAAGTGCGTAAAAGATTTAAGTGTCATCAAAATATCACATTTCGTAGTTATGTCATGGGCTTCTTTTCTAAGAGGGCCATGATTCATTTGTCTGAAAATTGGTTTATAAGCAAAATCTTTTTTTTTTCATCTAAGGAGGCTCTGATCTGTCGTTCATTAATTCAGTATGATGATTGTGTTTTGATAATGAGTACTTACGCTTTTCAAATTAAAATAAAAAATCTGATTAACAAATTGTCGAAACCTGTCAAAAATGCCCGGGATTCCCTATCTCTCTATCCAAATGAAGAAAAGCTAGTCATGTTAGCGCTGTACTTGCGGTCAAATAGAAATGTCGGGTCTCCTTAGGCAAGGTCAATGTATTTGGAGATGTATCCCTCGTATCCCGAACGACGGCAGCCTCATAAAACACAATTTAGAAAAATCAAATAATAATGATTAATTTGGTCAACTATAAACAGAAATAAACTTGTAAGAGTAGTACGAAAAACAGTCGCTAATTGTCAAAAATGTCACGATGCATGTCCATGTTCCATTGAAAATTCAATGCGGTAAACACATTTTCTGCACAATAAATGCGTTGACCTTGAGCTGATACAGTACTCATTCATATTTTGCGACAAATAAATCATGGCCTCCTTGGATAAGACTGAGTCCCAACTACGTATTGTGATATTTCGATGACACTCAAATCTTTTATGCACTTGTGAGACATCACTAGACTGGAAATTTCACGCTCTGTCCAAAAATCGAAAGATCCAATATGGCGGCCATAAGAAAAATGAAAGTGGAGGCAGGTTGCGGGAAAACAAGAGAAGATTGAGACATGTCATACACACCATTTTATTCGTCTTGAAAAAGTGTCCCGATAATGTCACATTCTCATAGCGGTCCAATTAGCCGTTTCGGATTTACTGGCAAAAAACAAAATCCGTCATTTTCGGTTTTTCGCCGATATTTCCAAAACCAATTGACCGATCGCAAATCTGAAACCGGATATCGAATGCAGTAACTTTCCTCTAAAATTTTCTCCATTTAACCTTTGACGTAGGTATAATAGGAGCCAAGATCCCTGTATAGAGAAACGAATCAGGGACACACTGTATAAAGGCTGGTTTACATACATAATATGCAATTTTTGCAGAATGGGTGCATGGAATTTGCGCAATTCAAATAATTGATAATCTGTTTATTCATATATTTGCAAGGTGAGATCAGTTTTGTTTGAGCAAATTTGCGTGCATAAGTTGCATATGCGTCTTAACCAGCTTCAAATTAGCTTTTTCTGGCAAAAAAGATTTTACCCAAGCCAATTTTTTTGATTGAGTAAATAGCATGAGCGTCTTTTATACAATTTCACTTGTCTCCAAAAGTTGTTGATTACATTGAGAGATTTGAAAGCCAGAACAAATAAAAGCACATTTTTGCTCGTATTCATGCAAGGTTCATTTCTTCCGGACAGAAATAAGAATAAATGACGAGCATCAGCCTCCATACAAGCAGTTGATGCCTACCGTTGACGCTAACAGATCATTGTGATCTGGTTATCGTATTATCTTACCGACCAACAATGGTGATTTCTCGAAAAAAGATACACATAAATTCTCATTATAACGCGTCAAAATTTATGGCCAGTGGCCATGGGGCCATATGGTTTTGATTTAGGTGATTATAAAGGATATTTATTCGTGTCGTATTTATATCGCAATATTTCCCAGTTACTTCCTCAACCTACCCTTTAGCTTATTTCTTATTCACTTTCCATCTCGATAATCAAGACGACGTTATTAGAAATATGAGAATCCCGATGATTTTCCCTTCTACTAACGCCCAAAAGAACTTGATTGCAAATAATCTATGGAAGAAAATTATAAGATTAAAGGGACAAGTAAGTGGCCCTTTGAGTTTTCTGCTTGTAGCGGATTAGCCGATGTTATTTACGAGATAGAGATCAGAAGCGCCGACAAAAAAGATTCAATATTCCAATACTGTAAACTTAGGGGTTCATTGAGCTGTTGGTTTGGTTAGATGAGATTAATAATTACTTTCAATAGTTTTGGATGATTTTTCGAGTTAAAAATCTGTTGAATTAGCAAAAACAGACTAAGTTGAAATTGTGAAGACAATATTTTTCTATCGTCTTTATATGATATTGGACCAAAATCGTTGTTGTTCGACAAGTGCGGAAGCATATACTTCTGTTACGTTCAAAATATTGTTTTGTATCACGGACATAATAATATAATATGAGAAATATTAGTGAAGTATCAATGCAATCTGTATGACTAGATTGAAATTTGATAAAAGGTGTTTCAATTTTATTATTTGTTTCTTTTTTATTCTGTTCATATAATTGTGCAACAGAGAAAACGGATCCAAAATGATCTTTTTCAGACAAATCAAAATGATCCAGGGATGACTCCCCGTCACTGCTTATTTATGGATCCCACTCAATGAATGTATAGGCAATCAACTATTGTACGATACGCTAATTTACAATTAAGAGTCTTGGGTTGATTTTTTCTCTCTTTTCTCGTCTCCAACGTCACCGTCATGGAAAAGGGAGGCAATTATGGCTTGATTGAAAAAATACTTCACAATCCCTCTAATTATTTTCACTGAATCTTTTTCCATCTTGCATGTTTCTATATGAGGTAGAAGTCTTTCAATAAGCATACAAATTAGGGCTCGGAGTTTTCCAAATCTCGACTATTCGAATAGCCGTTTAAAATTTATTCGAATATTCGAATCTATTCGAATAGTTGAATATTCGAAAAGTCATCGACAATTCGGATCTATTTATAAATAGTCGAATATTCGACTAGTCGAATAGTCGAAATCGAATATTCGAAATCGGATTTTTCAGCTAGATATACGTTTTATACTCGACAAGTCGAATTTTACTGCTCGATTATTGTATAATTCGGTTACCTAAATAAATGAATAGAGAAGTTTCAATTAGGTATATTATATGATAAGTCGCTGAAAACAACATTTTCTGTTTTCTTGTACTACATTTAACTTCAATAGATTAAAAACTAAATCGAAGATTATTGATACTTCAAACTCAAACAATCATACAACAGTGAAAAACTTTATAAACAATGACAAATGATGACACTGTCGATTTGCTCTCAACAAACATTTTTTTTTGTGTTGACTCATTTTGAAATTGATCACATATTCTTTCAAAATCTATAATATGTACATATGAATAAGAATACCTCGTCAATCATAGAAAATATTCGCATCTGAAATTCTCGACCGTTATTCGGAATAGTCGACATCGACTAGTCGGATAGTCGAATAGTCGACTAAATAGTCGAATAGTCGACTATTCGGCCAATGAATTATGAAAAATATTCGACTATTGAATATTCGAATATTCGACTATTCGAATTATTCGAATTATTCGAATACGATTCCGAGCCCTAATACAAATCATAACAGTTGAAATCGCAAAAGACATTCATCACGGAACCAAACTGCAATATGATCCACCTTGTAAAATCTCTTTAGTGTTTTGAAAAACATTGGAAAAAAAAGAAGTTCAAGTTGTTCGAATACAAAATCAGATTTTGATACCTGAATAAAAGAAGATTATTTAAAATGACAATTAATAAACATACACGATAAAAAAAAAGTTGGCAAAGGTTATCAAGCGTTATACAGGGTGTTTCATTATTGCGAAAAAATTCAGGGTGAGTTTCCCCACTTAAAAATAATAAGAAAACTTCATATAAAGGTGTGTCCGGAAATGCTTCGTTACAGAGCTACAGGGTGTTGAACTTTTATTTTCATTTTTGTTTTTTCTAAATAATATTTGAACCAATGTCTATATTTCCATAAAATCGATATTTGAGGGTTTCTTTTTATGCGGAATTCGAATTTTATCACGGTTTGGCTCTAACTTGTAGAGGACGCCACCTACACTCATTTGTCCTGACATGTACAGCCATAACTTTTTTGGACGTAACCGTATGACATATTTGAGTGAAAAAACATATTTCTCCTTTATTTTTATGCAAAAAAGCATACTTGTTAGAAGTCGCTACGTGGAACCATTTTCGAGATATTTGGATTTGAAATAATTAATACATGGGATTTTGAAATTATGGCGGAGGTAACCTGCTAGAAGTTATAACATATTACGCATTGATGCTTCATATTTTTGGTGAAAAAGATAAAAGTCGACTTCTGTGTAATATTATCGACAACGCTTAATCAAATATTATTTAAACAAAAATTAATAAAAAGACCGAGAAAAAAATAAATTAAATAATAACTTTAACACCCTGTAGCTCTGTAACGAAGCATTTCCGGACACATCTTTATATGAAATTTTCTTTTTATTTTCAAGTGAGGAAACTTATCCTGTATTTTTGGCACTATCAATGAAACACAATGCTCGGCCATAATTTCATTATCATATGTATTCATTATTTCAAATCTAAATATCTCGAAAATGGTGGCACGTAGCGATTTCTAACAAGTATGCCTTTTTTGCATAAAAATAAAGGAGAAATATGTTTTTTCACTCAAATATGTCATACGGTTACGTCCAAAAAAGTTATGGCTGTACATGTCAGGACAAATGAGTGTAGGTGGCGCCCTCTACAAGTTAGAGCCAAACTGAGATAAAATTCGAATTCCGCATAAAAAGAAACCCTTAAATACCGATTTTTATGGAAATATAGACATTGGTTCGAATATTATTTAGAAAAAACAAAAATGAAAATAAGGAGATCAACACCCTGTAGCTCTGTAACGAAGCATTTCCGGACACACCTTTATGTGAAGTTTTCTTATTATTTTTTAATGGGGAACCCTGAATTTTTTCGCAATATTAATGAAACACCCTGTATATATTTAATTTTCTCAACTGTATATTGCTCCGATTGAAAAGTAACTTATATAATTGTCTTGAGCATCAATTCATTAATTGATACATGGTAGCGTTGGCTACTATTTTTCTGTTTGCAACCACCCAATTGCTTTTTATTATGAAACTGATACATTGAAATGATTTGGACGACTCTCAATGAGGTATCCAAAGAAGGTTCTCGTCCATAAAGATGCCGATAATAAACGTTTATGAGTAAAATAATTCAGCGAGTAGATATGGAGATATTCAAATGAACTATTGTACAACCCAAAACAGATATGCACGATCGCCGTTGTCTTCTATAAAATATTAATTTATTTATTACTTTATAAGAACAATACATCGATTTTATTAGATCGGTATCGAGACACGACCATTTGCATTTTACATGCCAGCTATACAAGGTTTATTTTAATATTGATAAATGGTAGGAATGTCCATAATACGCTTCGCATTAATTTTTTTATGAATAGTTCAATCCTTCCGAAGTGAAATTTTGTGATACGTTATTTATCTCAATTTGCCGGTATCTCCACATCCAAAGCGGAAAAATGTGGGTGTGTTTAATTTCTGTTAAAGACAAACTGTGCAGGTCCTGCTTCAGTAATTTCCATCAAGCAAAGTTAATTTTAATTATCATTTCCTTCCCCACTTGGATCTCTCACACAAATTGACGTTTTATTATCCGTTTACCGGGTTCATCTGAAATATTTACCAATTCAATAATTAATGCCGGGTTACTCATGGCCGAGTTTTCCGCTATCGTTGCCCCATAATTTTCATTCACGCATTAAACTAATCACCGAAAAGCGTTTAAAATCATCACACACGCATTATGCACGTAGATAATAATTTTGTTGAAAAGTAATGCTCATAAACTAGTAGAAGTGTTAGCCTGAGCCTGTAAATAGTCCTGATAACCTTCGCAAAGATAGTATCTGGAGAATAACTAATAGGCCAACTCGCCAGATATCACTAGTTATGGCTGTATGTCACGCCAAAAGATATATCTTTTTGGGGCAGTGGTGAAACTATCGTCCAAATAGTTCATCCGGACCTAGTTCCTGGTCCAAATATCACCTTAGATAAGGAGCTATTGATGGTGAGACATACGTTTCTACCATCGAAAATACATTGAATAAATGCATTCAAGTTATTTTTGATTTGAGTGAGTCTTGATCTCACTCATGTAGATGCATTTCGTGTGCACAAAAGTTTTGTAAGATGGTCGTCGCTAAATTTTTGTCTTTGGACTATGTGACTATATTTGAAAAAATGGATGAATCGATTAACAAAATCATCTTTTAATTGAACAAAATAAGGATGACATGAGCAAGTTTCCGAAAATCCGACAGCTGTCTTGTAAATCTACATATACTTGAACATGCCTTGGTGAACATGCCAAGGAGCAATAATTTTCACCAGTATTCACCGATCACTGAGTGGCGGCTATTGTTGAAGTCGGTGAAGTCACCAAAAATGAATAATGATAAATCATACCAATATTTTTTAATTCATGAACTTCATTTTTAAAAAGAAAACTATGACATTTAATAATTCACGAATCGCTGGTGTCAGCAGTTTTCTTCCATTAACAAAGAATACTGTATTAAAATGATTAAAGATAAACCACGCGATAGGCTTTCTCCACATTTTTTTTTATTTTTTTTTTTTTTTTTTTATGTACTTGAATTTCCTGTAAGTGGATATTTACCTTTTGGAAATAAAGGCTCATTTATTTATTTATTTATTTATTTCAGTTCGAGCTGAAGCAACACCGCCTTAAAATAAGTTGTGCTGGCCGGAGTCTGGCGAGAAACTGAAGGATGTGTCACCTGACGCTTGATTGTACGGTTTTTTGACGTTTGTTTTCTAAATCTATAATTTTTTATAAATGTTTTAAAAAAATTTTAGATTTGAAGGAATCAAGGATTGAAACCGTCGTCATTAAAAAGATATTTTGAAAACTTGATCAAGATGGATGTTAGAGTATTATAATGTAACTCTTGGAGTAGGAAAATATAAGATTTGACTAATAATTTTTCAGGAAAATTTATCAAAAATAGTAAATCCCGAAAAAAGATTCTGAATCGGTGGCTTACCGTTGAAATTTCGGTATTTGGTAATTCTAATATTGTTTTAAGAATCTAGGGCGGCATAACATACGTGTTTTAACAACAATTTTAGACAGATTTATACAGAATGTAAAAGTTTGGTTGTTGTTATGATTTTCCCGCGTTTTTTGTAAGCACGGTTGAGTGTATATGTACTTGGTGTACCTATTTCTTACCAGTTGCAACTGTATATTGTTTTGTGAACTACCTATGAACATTCAACTTTGAAGATAGCGTGAATTGATTTATTTTTGTGTTTGGGTCCGGATCATTGGATATTTTTTATATTTGAAACAGTTCGAAATGAGTCCTAGTTGACGATATTGTTTGTGATTTGCTGGAAACCCCATTCAGTAGATTTGCATTCACCCTACTACAGTTTAACTCAATTCATCTTTGATAAAAAGCATCATTGAACATCTTACCATACAAATTTTCAGAATCCCAATCGATTTATTCACTGAGTTCTTCTAATAGGCCACTTACCTTGGCGCACCCTATACATATAATCTCCCATCATATATCTATTAACTCTATATGGGAACCGTCCCTTTTGAACAACGAGCGACGCTTGATGCCGGGATGAGATAGAAGATCCCGCTGTACTGTATAGTTTTCGCATAAGTCTATCCTTTTCTATCGCCTGGGGACGAGACTTATGCGAAAAATATACAGTACAGCCATGGAAATAATTTTTACTGCCAAGGGTGACTACAGTTCAACTAGTTCCTCAAAAGTATAAGGACATTTTATTCTTAACAAAACTCTTCACCGCTATCAGCAAATTAACTGGAATTTAGCGCCACTGCGGAACAGCACTGTCAGAACAGATAACGGCAGTGCTGCCCCTTCTGATTGAGATAAAGCAAAAGTGTGCTTGATGGATATGGTTTATCGCGTATGTGGAAGGGATATGCACAAAATATGGAAATACAATTATGGCGAGAATATCTCTCCGGGCTTAATTACCTCAACCGTACTAACCCCTTCAGATATTGAATCCCAATCATAAAAAAACAAGAAAGCACGCATCAATATCCCGTACCTCAAGTTTTGATTTCAATGGAGCTTATATTCAAATCAGCCGGTCAATACAACAATAAAGAACAAAAAAAGCGAACTATAAAATGTCCCCAACCCTTTGAGATGTCTTCAAAAACAATTTTCTATAGATTGTATAGAGAGGTTTTGTAGTGGGTTTTAGCTCATTCGACTAGTTGTTTGTGGACTTATATATTCTTATGTAGTTCTCGTTGGCTGAACATTCAATTGATCTAAAGTGTTATTCTATAATTATTGCAGTTTGTTTATTCAGACTATGAATGAAATATATTGTTTCAATATTAACATCACAAAAATACTTTTCTTTCTGTCAATAAGTTGCTGGTTATTATTAAGAATATCCCAATTTATGATTCCAAATGACTTAGCAGAGGAAACTGAATATTTATCATAATTCACATTCACATCACATTCCAACCTAGGACTCCAGCAGATGACACAAGAAAATATAATATTGAGGATTCGCTTACAAACTCTGCTCAAGATAATGAAACGTTATCATAAACAAGTATATCACTATCAAAATTTCTTAAAACTTCTATCATATTGATTTACACATAGCAACTTATTCACAAGAGTGTCAACGTATTCTTTTTAGAAGCTTATATCAAGTCGAATTCGATGACATCCGCTCTCGTTCGCATTTAATGTCCCACCTGCGCATTAAATCAATAGGATTCATATTCAAATGAAAACTTTTCTATAGAAATCTTTGATCCCGAATCATTTGAATGCCGTCGAGATAAGTTTTATTTTAAAATAAAACCAGGGTATAGATTTGAAGATAGAAAATTAATTCAAAAAACTTTTCGATGAATGACTTGAAATGGCTGCTGTATGGCTTTGATCGTTTTTTTTTGTTATTCAGGATCTATGTGATCGGGGTTCGAGCTTTTTGTTCGAATAGAAATGGAAATCTATTATGAAATACGTGAGAGATCATTGGATTCGTAATTATGAGATGAAATATGGTTTAATGGGAGATGTGTTCCATAACGTTGCTATCTCCTGCACATTTTCAAGTTAAATGTATATGCCCAATAATACAATATGATGATATTGATGACTGACAGGATGAAGAAGTGTACCCGGTTCATCCAAAAAAGTAGGTGGGTACAGCATTTATAAAAGGTGATCGCCAAATTTTAGTAAATTTGTCCGTGTACGGTTTTTTGAATTTAGTCGAAGTTTGATGCTTCGAAATATTTTTTGCTGGATAATGGTAAATATTCTGAAAAAAGGTGAGGTGGCATACAGCGACTAATTTGATTCGGTATCATCATGTGACAAATACATTGGTTGACTATAGAGTACGATTCAACTAAGAACTATACACCGCCGATATCTCTCTCTCGCTCAGACTGCGTGGAGGCCTCATTTAGCCTGAGGGTGACGAAGACATCGTTGGTGTGAAGTTATTAGTTGAATCGTACTCTACCAATCAACATGATAGTTGGTTGAAGTATCAGGCGACCATAACTTCTTGGAGATAGCTCTGAAAATCAAACTGGTTGGAATGGAATAAAAAAAGGTCACTTAATTCACATGAAAACAACTGCATAGTATTGAACAATTATCATCAAACGTTAGAGTATTCTTTTTTATATTAGGGTGGAAGTGAGGGTAGACATGTTTTTTGTGGAAAGTACCACTCATGAGAAATCATATGGAAGTAGGAGCGATGTAGGAAAAAAAATCGGGATTGTGATAAAGGGTGTTGATTTTTTTGCCGATATACCTACCTTACATATTTTATAGAAATAAATAATATGTAGACTACATAATATATGGAATGAGGATGAATACTGGAAAGTTATTAGCAAAAACATATTTTATTAAATGTACTGTTTCGATCTCTCAAAAAGGAATCACATCATATACAGTGTGTCCCCAGATCGACGGATGAAAAGGTGAAAATCACAAGACATTTTTGAATTGAGATTTCATCTTCTGGGGTTCAGCCCTGCTTGGATGGAAACTAATTTGTGTCATAATTTTGGTTTCGAAAAATCAAGGATGTCTTGGAAATTAACGAAATGTTATTGAAGAAAGTTCTTCTGAATGGAAAACTAAGTGAGGATGCAAAATTTCAAAACCCTCCGCCCACTATGATATTTTGAAAAAATTAGAAATGATCAGCAAATTCTTTTCAATGATGAATTACGCAATTCTCCAAATTATGAAAGTATTTAAAAATCGAGAAAACACAAATAAGCGTTCAAATATCAAGATTGAATGTATTTCCATGATTCTCCGAAAACTTGGAATGGAAAAATGCAAAATATCAAAGTAGACGGAGGGTTTTGAAATTTCACATTCTCACTCAGTTTTCCATTCTGAACAACTTTCTTCAATAACATTTTGTCTTATCTCCTATAGAAAAAGCCCTTTAGTGGAGAGATAAATAGTTGTCCAGCATAGATTTACTTTTCCAAAGAGAAGTATCTTCACCTCGCCTACTTCATTGGATATCGAGATATCCATTAGTGTTCCGAGTCCTACAAACATAATGAACGTTTTTTGGCGAGCATCAGTGTTCAGTGTTTTCTTTATGCCCATATCAGCCCAACCTTGGAAAACCTCTTTGCATTCGGGAATTGCCTTGAGGTAGGGTCTTGTTGCGAAACGCCGAAACACCTTCCTGTTTGCAACACTATCTACAAACAGGTGTAGTGAATTCAAAGACCACTTTCAATGCTTTCGTTGCCCAGCTGCTCGAGTTGCGTCCGTTATATACTAATGCATTTTTTGGAAGTACACTTTATCAATTGCGGGTCACCAGACTAAGGCTCCGTGATTGATCAGAGGTCTAGTAACCATAATGTAGATTCAAAACACTTTTCTGAGTATAAGTCCTCACTTTATCTCTACAGATCTTTTGCAAACCCATAGGGAGCAGAGCGATCTTTGATATGTCCATTCCATGTTTTTCAGCAAATCATCGATAAACAGGCCAACAGGGCCCGGACTCTGTAACGAAATAGCAAAAGAAATTCTCTACGCTTCGCATAAAAATGGATCGTAACTTGGATTCAAAATAGCCGTCGTGCAATAGTTGGGCCTGTATTATTCACTTCACCGGAATCGTTTGGATTCAAGTACGACCAATGCTTATGCGAAGCGAAGAAAATCTCTATTGCCATTTTGTTACAGTCCGGGCCCAGACTGACAGACGGATTTGAAAAATTGTGAATACCTACTTTAGATAGCTCAAAACGTGTAGAAAAAAAACATTATTTTCCATGATTAAATACTCAAAGTGACAAGATAATAGTCAATAATAACATATAAAATGAATTCCTAAACGTTGCGAAAGTATTGTTCAAATGCCTTTTGTCAGTGCCTTCCTTCAAAGCAAAAATGAAAAAAAACATGAATTGGACTTTTCACTATAAGGGTACTATTTAGCCAGAAACGTCTTAGGGCGTATGAGAGTATAATATAACTATAACCCGTAAATCCGTGCTAAAAATAGGGTCATCTGAGAATTTTGGTAAATACGCAAACATTTTTTTTAATATGTTTGGGAAATCTCAGTAGCTTCACTCTGAGTTTTCGAGAAAATCGAAGGGAAGCTTACCCCGTCATCTTGGAAATGAGGGCGCCACTTCTTTTCTGCGTTCCTATTTTAGACTTACGATAAAATATCATAGAACCAAAATTGAACAAATTCACGTTGTCACCAACTTTTCACTAAAACTTTTTTTTCTTAAATCAGTAATAAAAAATCTACAGGGTGATTCCATTATGGATTGTAATCGTACAGGACGAAAGTTGTGCATAATTAAATTCCCAGCAACCATCAAAATAAATGGAAAAAAGTTGTTGGGAACGTAATTCTGGATAATAATAACGAACACAAATCTATTCAAATATAGGTGTCTGTTCAATAATTGATCAGTTTTTTGTTTATCTTTCAACTTCTTTTCATTACTGGTATCATAATTGGTTAGTTTGGAATGATTTGGGTTCGTCATATAACACCTACTACTGCCAATTCTCAGAATTTCCCGCTTCTTTACAATTTTTTTTAGTTTCTTCTGTTCCCACAGCTAAATTTAAAAGGATATACCCAGCTCTGATTCTATTGCGATTTGTCGTATGGTGTTTCATTATCAAAACAATGACAAAGAAGTTGTGTCGTGTGGAGCTGAAAAGCAAAATTACGTGAATCTGATGCTTATGATGTATCGGCCTTACCAACGCTTTCCCCAATTCATTCGTGTTTGCACCAAAACATTTAATGCTGAAGGTATATGTGTAATGTGTCTTGTCTATGAAAACCCATATTGAAGATAGGCGAAGCCAATTTGTAGAAAACCATATAAGATGCAAAATTTGTTTCCGATGGGATATTAGTGTGAAACGGCTCAGCACCCAACGGCACATAATCTGAACTTGATGTTTCCCTCTAGCTTGCCTATAATAAGATTATTAATAACTAGACTGCGTTTCCATTGGCATGTCCCAAGCTTCATCCTGCTGCTTTTCTGTCCATCAAAATCAACAGGTAAGTCCCACTAAAGGGCACGTGTGGTAATTTTAGCGCTAATTGAGTCGCTGCTATAAATTGAGCCCTTCGGATATTATTGTTAATCAAGGAACTGATACACTTGTGTCGAAGAGGATCTGGTTGGGCATAGATTGATCAGCCCTAGTTCCAGTAGAAAAGGAGTGTTATTTTTCATCTCACACCTCTGTTTTCTGACAGATCTCTTTTCCGCTAATATATATCTCCCCTGTGGATTTTTTTCTATTTTCGCGGGGCTCGATCGAAGCAAGGCAATAATTTTTGTCTGACATGTCAAGACAATTGTGAAAGCACGTTGACAATGACGAATTAACTCTTGAGTTAGACTCATATGTGGGATGAATCACGAGTGGGTATAAATATTATCTGCGAGGTATTTCTCGTTTTTTATAACCGATAACAAACATGTTTTTTGGAATCATTGAATCTACTGTTCATTTTTCTCGAGTTCGAATTCAAATTCCAAAGTTCATGGTCCCAAATAAAATAGACATAAATATTGTATGGAGATTGTCAAAAAAAATCAAATACTTGACATATCACTAACCTGATCAAGTACTATACAGTCACAATCATTCATTTAAAAAATCAACAATACAATTATAACATTTGTCAATCGAGAATTTTTGAGATTCTTTTTAAAAGCTAGAATATTTTAAGTTGTTTTTATGGCAATAAACAGTTTATTATTGATCTTATTTTTCCTCTGAGTTACATCGCGAAAGTGTGTCTCATACACTGTATAAAGGACCAAGTCACTCCAAGCTATTGACTGATCATAACTTCACGTTAGAAACTTCTGTATCAAAAGTTTTGCTATGGTATCTACAGTTCTATTGTAACTGCTTGATCTGTCCCCAGTTAATTAGCAGAAGCTAAACGATTTTTAATTAGGTGTCAAGTTGTAACCCGATTGCTATCTGCCTAATCGAAATTGAATGAAGGGCCTTCCAGAAACAATTTCCATCGGCAACCTGGATGATTAAAGGGAAGCATGGGATATAATAATTTATATAATTATATGGCTTTGAGTTTTTGTTATGCACAGTTCTAGGAGTACTTGTTTCACGTTTAGTGATGTATTGATAATTTGACAACAGGTCAATTTATTGAAGCCCACAAAATTCTGAAATATTAGTTAATTACTATTTGTACCTCAATAATAAAATTGCCCATATGATTTGTACTCGTCTAGGTCGCATTCTCCTGTCAAAGTAGCAATGAATAAGGACTGACCTTTATGGAGGGGCTCAACATGATTCTGGAAAATCAGTAGGTATACAAATGTTGAGTCAGGTTGACAGTGGTATAGATACTACCCTAATTACTAGCACGTGTAACTAGTAGGGTAACCCACTATCGCATTCATGAGAACAGTAATGCGGTCACAAAACCAGGATGAATCTTTTTCGTTGTTCTGTCTCTCGTCGTTTTGGAATATTTGCAGAAGGAGAAGTTGAGAAGACTTTCACGAGAGGTTATGCAAATTGTGATTGAAGAACTTATCAATGAAATTGAAAAGGAATGTGTTCGTCAAAAAAAGGGGTCGAAGATAAAGTTCCACAAACTTCAATGCTTCTCCTTCTAACATCTTTGTATTTACCTGATTTTTTGGGTTGTGGCGAAATACCCAAAAAAACAGGTAAATCATGGATGCGCCACAAAACTACATAGCATATCTTCCTTTTTATTTGTTGTCGTTTTTCACTCTCGACATCGGCATCGATTGGTTTTTTGAATTTGTTCACTTTCAACAAAACAGCTGTTGCTTACCAAATATCACGGAGCGTTTACATTAGTGTAGTAGACACGACAAAAACGAAATACGCTGTTGGGGGAAAGACAGTCGCATTACAAGTGGTTAGTAGATAGCCTGTTCCCGGACTCTGTAAGGAAATAGCGGTAGAGATTCTCTTCTCTTCGCATACACATTGGTCGCTTCTTGAATCCAAAATAGCCGTCAAGCTGTAACTCGGCCCGTATCATTTACTTCACCTGAATCAAGTAACGTCGGATGTTTATGCCAAGCGAAGAGACTCTCTATCGCTATTTTCTTACAGAGTCCAGGCCCTGGACGGCTATTCACTTTCCTATCTGAATAATTTGCACTAGAGGGTTTACTAATACAATCCTATGTGGATAAACTAGGTGAGTAACGGTTGCGCAAGTTTCTGGTAATTAACCCGTTTACTATACCAATGTAAGCCTGGCTTGAGAAAAATACAACTTCACCTCGAGAACTTTCCTAGACAGGGCAAAGACGTCAAATTTACGTACAATGGACGGATATATCTAGACGTTTGAACCAATGATTTTCCAACCCCGACAACCCCGACATCTCTTTGTGTGTCACAAGTTTATACCACAGAATAGGCGACCGGAAGCGACAAAACGGTATCCGCCAAAATCTTTAGGAAGGGGAAATGTGGGACCACTGTCAAACATCTGACGGTTCGGTCTTTTAGTCCGGTCTCTGAAGGTGATTGTTTAGTATCATTTGGTATATTCTTCGTCATTTTGATTTTGTGTGTTTTTTTTTTTGAAAGGAAATCGTTTGATATGGCGAGAGGCAGTTCTTGTGCTTTTCGGGGCTGTTGGACCAGAACCGGTCATGGAATATCTATGTTTTCTTTCTCTAAAGACTCTTAAGTCTGTTCACTTCCGTATTATTAAGAATATTTCCCAATTTTATCGACTTTTTTACTCAAAAAGTATGTATAATATCTTTGTTTTTTGTAATGTTTATTTAACTAGAAAAATCTAAATTGATCACCTACCTCAATTCAGTAAACAAAATGTAGGGTTAGATATAACTACTTGAGCCGAGAAAAAGTTTGTTCAAATTGTTTTATATTATAGGGTGTAGTGTGATCTATAGTTATCTATAGTTTTTTTTTTCATTTATTATAGGGCTGAAATATGATTGAAGGCTTGTTATCGAGACGACTTGCTTTCCAAGGGAGGTGCCTTGCAGATTTCATATTAGAGGCTATGCAAACCTCATTTCGAAGAAAAATTCATTTCTTGTTGATTTCCAAAGAAAATTAAAAGAAACGCCTATTTTCCAATGCCATTCCTTCCATTTTTCCCACAAAGCTGCATGGTTGAAAAAATGCCAGAAAAAAGTGCCTTGGAAGACAATGAGATTTCCCTTATCCTCGAGACAAGAGGAAAAATCCACATTTTATCAGGTTTGTTTATTGATATATTTCGTATTCATTATTTTTGGTGCTTTTATATCACTCAATAGATCTTAATAAAGAATACAAATCATATATAATGTAGTTTTTTTACAATAAATATACATAATTCATACGTTATTTATATTCGAGTATACAAATATAAGAAGAATAAAATAAACGAAAGCGGATCCTCAACTTATAGAATATACAAGATGTTTCAACTAGGCGATAAATGCAAGGTAACAGAACTTGTCAAAATAGACTATACCTATATGTGTACCTACTTAAAAAAATTGAACTGACGGCTCCGAAAAAAAAAGATGAAATTCGAAAAGAGAAAACCAAAAAAAGTAGGTAATTATTTTATCCACCCAGTTCAACAATGGAAATCTCGAAAAGCAATATCGTACGAATTTTGAAAAATATTCTGAAGTTGTGAAGAGAATTGAAAGCACTTTCAAATTTCAAACAAGGTTCCACTCATCCTTATTTAGCCAAGTGTCATGAGAATCACTTCCTGTGCCAAAAAGTGTCGCCTTGAAAACAAAATCTACACGCGTTCGAATCCGAGTTGAAAATTCGCACAAAAAATACCCAAAACATACCTCTTTCACCTTACAGTTAAAACTCAAAACACCCTGTATAATAAAATAAAAGAAAGGCCCTTCATCAGTAAAACATATTATACGAAAGCATCGGACATGAGACCTATCAATACTGTTCCAATATTTGAAGAAGTGCTGGAGTTGAGTGTGAAGGATATCAGTTGTTACGATACTGTGATACAAACGACCTAATTGTGCCTCAGCAGTCGGGCTTCCTGGAGAACCATTCTTGTGAAAGTGTCGTTGTTCATCTATGTGACGAATTTCTCAAGGCATTAGACTGTGATAATTATGTTTTAGCTGTGTTTTTAGACTGTAAAAGAGCATTCGAAATCAGCGATCGACAAGTCTTATTGTGAAAAATGGAAATTCTCGGGGTTACTGGGACAGCTTTAGATTGGTTCACATCATACTTAACTAATAGGACACAATGTGTTAGATTTGGGAATAGTACATCCAATGTTGTGATTGTAGATTACGGAGTGCCTCAAGGAACTGTGTTGGGCCCTATACTTTTCCTGCTATTCATAATTGATATTGTTTCAGCAGTAAATCATAGTGAAATTGTACTTTTTGCAGATGACACTTTATTATATATAGTTGGGAAAGATCTCAAGCAAATTGTAGATAAGTTGAACTGTGATATGGAAAGATGGCTCTGTGATAATAAGTTATGTTTGAATGTTTCTAAATCTTAATGCTGCATTATTTAGTAAGAAGTATATGTTGAGTGGTGTTGAGTGTCAAGGTCAAAATAAACGATGAACATCTAGATATTGTTAAGGAAATCAAATACTTAGGTACAATTTTTGACTCGCACCTAACATTTATACCACATGCAGAATTTGTAATGCGGAAGTATTCCCAAAAAGTGTATTTTCTGTCTAGAGTTGGTAAACAGTTATCTGCATTCACGAAAATGAAACTGTATCATGCTATTGTTGCGCCACATTTGCAGTATTGTTGTACATTATTGTTTCACCTGCCAAAGTACAAAACTGATGAACTTCAAAGAATTCAAAATAGGGCCATGAGAATATGGCTAAAGTTTGATAGGTATACGTCAACAAAACTTATGCATGACAACTTACATTTGTTAACATTAAAACAAAAGATTATATTCAGTGTATGTAAGTTTTTTATTTAAAATAAGACTGAATGTTCTACCAGCATATATTTGTCAAAAAGTAAAATTCTTTAGTGATTTACATAATTATAGTACTAGGCATAGATGTGATTTTGTGTTGTTGAGCAAATGTAATACCACTCAAATGTTAAATTCAGTTTTATATAAGGGTCTACAACAATTTAATAATTTACCTCAGAACATTAAAGACTGTAGAGTTGCAAATTAGCGTCTAAAAGTATCGATAACTGATGAGTTTCTTTTGTCGGGAATAATGGACTGTGTTTGATGAAAAACCTCTATTGTTCTTTCAGCGACGTTTCGACGTTTGGTTTACGTCTTTATCAAGCTATAATACAGCACAATGTCAAATTACACAAAAATTATTATGTCTAGGTGTTGAAAAAACTTACCATTAAGAATAGTAAGGTGAACCTTACTATTCTACTTCTACTACATTATTTTTATTATCATAACGACCTTATTATTTACAAATTTGTACTTTTCTTATAGCATCTGCTATAAATAAACGTATATTTTTTTGATTTGATTTGATTTTGAACTTGACTGTAATTGTTTCACAAGATGGAAACATATCTTCAAAAATCTTCCAAATATTTTTATTGTACCGATTTATATTTTCATTTTTTAATAACTACCTATTAAAATTGATACATATTTATGAATGTCTGAAATATCAATTTGCAAGTATTTTATACCTATGTAGGTATCTAGGCAACATGTACTCATATATCCATTTATTCATACTTATGTGGGTAATAGAATATGTCTGTGAAGAGAGAATTTTTTTTCATAACACAGAAATAGAGAATAGAAGAAAACAAAACGCGGTTCGTTAATAATCACCAATTTGATAAACGGTTCAAGTCTCTTTATCATTAGGAAACCCTCATTGAGTTCCAGATTTCTACCAACTGTTCATACATCGTCCCATACTTCAAACGTGACGTCAGAGAATCGTTACCCATTTATTCAATGCAATTTTTGACTTTTGTCGCTTCTGGTCGCCAATGCTGTGTTTATACATTGAAGGGAGAGAGGAATTCTTGCGAAAATTCTTGCGAGTTTGCCAAACTGCAAATTTAATAAGTAGCTAACTTGTATTCAAGGTATTTATATTCTGATTAAAAATACTCTAAACTCTATGAGTGCATCTCCGGTAGTTACCAATTATATAATATGTACATTTTTAGATCACTAGTGATAATAAAACATTTTCAATGAGACCCATATTTTTCCATGAACCTTGGTTAGGTACTTATGTAGACACGATGCAACGAAATACATCTGGCAACACGTCACAAATGCCCATTTGAGATCAACCAATCACAGCTGATGGTCATTTCAACCAATCATAGCCTGTAGCTCCCTTGGAACACTGTTGTCGGCTTGTTCAAAATTCAATATTTTTGAAGGCCGAACAGCTGATTTATGAGAACAAATCTTATCAATAATTAGTAAATTATGACTGTCCTATAACAACAACGATATTTATATCACAGATCAAATATTGAACGAACGTTGAACGAATTCAACGGATGAGATGTAAATAATAACATGTTTATTATATTGACAAACAATTTGCCCGGAATCTAGGGTGAACGCTAGTTCTAGTGGGTTCTATGTTCTAAGGTTTGAACGTCCATTGAATGCCAATATGCACGTTGTTAATGACACACTCCATTTCATTTGAGGACCTACTTGAACCCGACATTTATTTTCTGGAACCATTTATGGGCATATAGTAGTATATAGCACTTGGGGTCGATTCTACAATTTAATCCTTCTAATCAAAAATAATAATGTATCAAGTCGAACAGCCGTTCAAGAAGCACGTCAAAGTCGACTGGACGTGCATAATGGCAAATCGCATATTTTTTTGAAATATGAACAATATCAAGATTATTGAGTACTGATGCCATCAATGTAAACAAAAATCATCTTATACGGCCTCTATTTATATAGTAATCAACGATTAAAGAACCCTCAATCTGGCCAATCAACATAATGATATAATGTTGCTGCTGAAATCACCAGAGTCCAGAATGCATCATTTATCTCCGTCTGGCGTATATAACTGTGATGAGAAAGAGAGAGTGAGAAAGGATTGTTCTAGCTCCGTCCCATTTTTGATCATTATGATAAAATTTGCATTTGCTTGTTCATTTATTTAGTATATTTCTTGGTATTTTGAAAAAAATTTTTTTTGCTGATGACTTTCAAATATTGGGTTAGAATACGTATATGAAATTTCTAGTCATTTGAAAATGTATGGAAATTGACAATTTCACAACACTGTATTTTTATGAATCTCATGAATGATTTTTGTATAGAGTTCAAATATTGGCAACTTTTTTATGATGTAATAATTGAAAAAACAAGAATTGAATAAACATTCGCGGGTCCAGATGAATTTTCTAGTATTTTTTTCGGATCGGTTGCGAAGATGCAAAAGTGAATGAGTGTGAAAACATGAACTGAGAGCATATTCAGGGCACTACAAGAATCAATGTTTATCATGTTTATTAGAAAAATTATGGACATCTCAATAACAAAGTTAGTTCTTAAGTAACCTCAATAATTTGTGGTGCACTAATCTGTGATCTGAGATCTAAAGCATTGGATCATAACTTTTTGGATCCGTTATTTTGATTTTCATTTTTCACGATTGGCGGAAACGTCGGTATATCTCTTATAATCACTGCTAGTCTCGAGTGATCTACTATTTAATTCAGCCGTATCAGAAGCAATTTTAACTCAATCATGAGGCTTATGATTACATCAAACACTGAATGAACGCATGGAATCGGCATCGCACTGAAGAATAATTCATAACGTCTTGCGTATTCATAAAAAGATAAAAAGAATCAATAGACTACAATAAATGGTTACTCATTTATATCGAATAAATGCTCATGAGTCCATGTCCGCCCATATGCTACCCCCACATCTTGCGTAATATTCATATTTTGACAGCGTCGTCGACATTGGATGTATAACTTTTGGAAGGATGAAAGTACCCAGTGAAGATATTCATATTCAACAAAATATTTTTTTTTTGATTGAAAGAAAGAGACTTAATTTTTTTGTAGGTATAACTTATATTTTTTCACCCCTTTTTTTTCATGACAAAGAATTTTATTTTTATCTGGTTGTGATGAATGAGTATGTAGGTTACAGAAAAAAAGCAACCTCTGATGAATATTGAATACAACTACTTTTGATGATAATTACTTCTGCTAGAAATTAAAACTAGTGGAATGAGAATTAATAAAACTGACAGTTTTATGATATATCATATATATTTCTCCAGATCTGAACATGCCTTGCTTAGTTGACGAACTTCTTCCAATCGCCTTGTTTTGATTTCCATTCCTGGCGGATTGTGTATCAATGTTCAAGTAATCCACGACACTTCATCGATGTATTGTTCTTTGAAACTTCAGGTGCAGGACTGATTTAGCCGGTTATAATAAATCTTTAGGATTTCTATATCGTAGTGTTTTCGAAACTTTCAGCTGTTGCGACGAGTTCATAGAAATAATATTTTCATCTCTTTTATGTAATCGGTTTTTGAAATAACATTATTATTCGGGGGTTTCAGCACCACTATCTCAAATATTTTCCATCTGCTGACAAATCGACAGGCTGTTGCCAGTGTGTCGAGCGTATCATTTAAATGCATTATTCGAGTTGCCAGGGTTGCGCTTAGCAGAGTCGTGTTAGAGATAGTTAGTGCGATGCTGCGATTGAGACTTCAAAGAATGGTTCCCTTTTTTAATATTCATTGAATCCAGATCGATAATTATCATAATAAATATTTGGTTGAACTTACCTATTTCGGAAAATGGGATGTTGTCCCAACACTAAATACATTAAATATCTCTAGCGTAACTATAATACTAACACGGTGATCGAAAAAAATTCGGCCAAACATAAATGCAGAAAAAGATCAAAGGATTTTTGGCGAGTGCACCTACTTGTTTATTTCCACTGTGCTGTTGAGTTAGAAATGAATCGCCAAAATTTGAAACAATGAGTATAATTTTATTATTTATCCACTACTTCTCCTTTTTTTAATTGGTTATGTTCTCTTCAGCTTTTGTTTGTATATAGTTTTATGTGACTAATCTATCAAATTTTCTAATGGAGTTATCTCTTTTGGTTTATGTCTCTGGAGACCTGATAGATTTGTTCCACTGATCTCTGTGCATGACGTGTTTCTTTTTCTTTTATTACTTTCATTTTCCTCTGGCTATTTCAGTTTTTTCAGATTTAACTCTAGGTGCAGAGTCGATATCAAGTGAGAGACCCTGAGTGACGGAAAATATTCCATATCCGCTTCATGAAGGATTAAATATTGTATCACCAAACCAAGAACTGTCAGTGTTCATTTCAGAAAATTACAGGAAGCTTTTGTTCCATTCAAGATCTTGGTTGAGAATTTATGAAAATCAAGGTGTTCAGGCGAATAACATTTGAAAAAGGTCTAGGTCAATGATCGTAGACAGCAAACAGGATCAAACAAATCAATCGTAGAACTTTGCTTTTGCCCCGATCGTCCTAGTTCAGTGAGTACTGGTACTGACTTGGGCTGTAGTGATCCCCTGGATGCTGTTTGACGAGTCGTTCAACTAGTAAGTTCCTCCCTAAAATATCCTTGTTGGCTTGGTTCATATTAGTTTGATCTTGTTGTTTCCCTCAACAGTAATCATAATAGTAACCACTATGCTAACAAATTGAAGTATATGGGATGAAATCTTTGATACTTATGCGTATAACCACTCCAGTGTCGTTATTTTGCAGGCATCGTCGAGTACGCGAGTACTCCACCACTGACATCAGTTGGAGAAAATCAAACATGACGATTACATCAAAAAATAAATTGAAAATGTCATTAAATACAGGGTGTATTAATGAATCGCGATAAATACTGGCCATTACTGACAAATGTTGGGGTCGGTGCGCGAGACAATATTACATTACTTACGTTGACGGCGACTAATGGCGACCATTGTGTGAAGCTACCGTTCGACTTGGGAGGCCATACCCCCCATTGTGAGTCATTTTTGAATCTCTCGTTGACTACCATCCTTCAAACTCCATTTTATTAAATCTATCACGACAAATTCAATCCTATATATTACTCGACAAGCATAAAAACCAACCACAATATAAGGAAACAAATTTATTCAATGACTTGTAAAAACGCGGCGTCATGTCGAACGTCAAGTTGGCCGGGATTTTCCGCCTCACAAATTGAATAAAGAGGGCTTCCCCTTTAAAAAAATCCCTTTTTTACTGCCCCTCGGTCTTCGAATTTGTCTATAACCAGTCAAGTGGTCCTTGGGGAGATTGGGATCGGCATGCGGTCATCCCTTTTTTCCGCAAATATTGAATTTTAAAACAGATTTTGAGGGCCATTGAACAAATTGGATTATCCATAGTGATACTGTTTATAATGGGCTCATTTTATTTCGATGTTGTTTTGAATAATAGTATTACATACATACAATTTGCGATTGGGCCAATTGTTTGATATCATGTCAATTCGATCAAATTTGACCAAGCTTACAGGAACTTACCCTCAACCATCACCGTAGAACGTCTTGTCTGAACCACAATAGTTCCGGTGTCAAACTTTCCTTACACATTCGAGTAGGCGACGGCGGATTTCCCACTAATTCCCACTTTCAACAGATATTCCATTGATCTGACAATAACATTCCTACCTAACTTTAATATTCCCTGATAGGTTAAGTCCATCTCACTTGATTAAATATTGGGCGAATATAAACTATTGTTATTAAATTGCATTCAACGTGTGACATTGACATGTTGTCATATTAATTTCACGACATCTATATCTATAAAAATACAATGTAGGATTGGAAAATTTACATATTGATCATCGTGTCAACTACATTATGAATTAAATGAATTAGTCGTGTAGGATATTGTCTCAAAGATGTGAAGAGTAGTCTTTGTTATGTATGGCCAGTTCATTTTAATAATAATTTTTTTAAACAAGTGAACACTTCAGATATTCTCCTAAATTGGTGTTGACCTTAGCTAAACTCCTTAACATGAACCGGCTATATAGAGCACAGCCACTATTCCTCATATCAAATTGTTCGGAAGATCTGCCCCAACCGATTAGATCCGAGAAAAGGAGACAATAGTCCCGGATGATTCGAAACGTCGTCTTAATGGAAATTATCGTTGGCTGACTATAGAAAGTCACCTTTGAATTTTAGTGCGACAGATAGAAAATTAGCTTTATTGTAAGGCAATCAGACAAGATTTATAGATAATTTGTCTGTCAGAGACATGTGGTTGAGTTGACAGCGCTACGCCTTTTGAGGAATTTTGCATACCGACACTTTAACATACAAACAAATAAAAGGGGTTGGTTGAAGGTGCTAATAGAAGGGGCGGTTATATAACAAACGCTGGTTGCCAAAATAAATCTGGCTAGCGTAGTGTGGCAGTGTTTGTCTAGCCCCGGCGGCTTAAGAACACTAATTGCCAAACTTAGAAAGTGTATTAAGATTATGCATGGCTTGAATCCACGCTGGCGCTTGATGCTCACATCGCTGCTCACCTCCATTATTTAATATTGTCAATTTGAATTGGAAGCTTCCGAATTCATCTCAAGACCTTTGATGGGATGAGGACATTTTTCAAACGTCTTTTGAACGAACGACCATAATGTCAGAGGGTTTTCTTGAGATCAGTACTTTTGGACATGCATAATAATATAGAACATTTAGTTTTGTGGTTTGCTACATTAAATCCGTAACCCAGATAATGTCTTCTTTTGTTCATTTAACAAGTTTGTTTGTTTTTTTTTGTTCGAATTAGAATGATAGAGATCAAATCTGAGCTATAATCGTTTATCATGAGAATGTCATAGATCAAGAAGAAGACGCCAAATTATACAATACACATCACTCTCATTTCTATAGTTGGTTATTCAATGAGTATCAACTGAATCCTAAATCACAAGTCTAGGACAAAGACAATTGAAAAGCGAACAACAGGAAAACAATAATCGACTCGCCTCGTAAATCTTAGACCGCTACGATTGTATTTTGTCGAGAACGTTACGGTCCGGTTGAACTCGCTCAACTTCCGAAGGAGTTAAGCTCGAAAGTTTCCGTCACCGTGTGTAAACCAAACTGACCCCTGGGAATTAATACTCTGGGGAGCGGAAAGAGCCAAATAATTTAGATGTTTAAAATATAGTATTGCTCATTTTTTCAGAGTGGTTTTTCAATCAAGGACATCGTACTCTTGAGACTTTTTCCAATGACAAATCGGCTTATCTAGCAGTCACACATTCGCGATTTTTCCGTCTAGCGCGACCGTGACGTGTCGCAATTTGTGGTGGCAATAAAGACATTACCGAACGCGGTCGCATGCCATACACATCGCGTCGCTTATGACTTACCTAACGGATGATGGATGCGGTGAGTTGCATATCTGAATAGTTTCCCTATAATTTTTCCGAAGCAGAAATCTTCGGCTCAGTTGAAACTTGCATCTATTCCAGAAGAGCTGTCATAATAACAACACAGCAAATTAACGCAAGCCATCGTTCTCGAATAAACTGCCATTCAGACTCACATCCGGAAAAATGCAAATTGGACAAGTTTCTCCCTCTGTCTGTCGATTAAAAAAATCTCAATCTCGTATCAATTACATGGCCCTTTAAGCCCTGTGGACGCGTTCCGCATAAAAATTCACCCCTACTTTGAAAGAAAAGTTTAAAAACGATTAGTGTTCCACTTATTGCGTCCGCCCGTTAATCGAAAAACCCTCGAAGATGAAAATTGATATTGGAATTTTTAACCAAGTTTTTCCACATCGGCTTTTCCGATTCGCCGTCAGCAGTAATTCGATAATTTCGAGAATATTAATTTTGGATTCTGCTGATGAGATGAGACTTTTTTTTATTTGACGGTCTCTTTTGATGATGTCTCACAGTTTATAGATTGTTGCCAATGGAATATAAATATTACACAGACGGTATAGGTTTTCACTTATCGCAAATGAAATATCGCTATATCTATATATTTACCTATTCATTTATTTATTATTGAATATATAAATGTTATGTTATATTTTACAACAAAAGAGGATTCGCGGTCCCGATCCACCGGATTATATATTTTGATAAGATGTTGATTTAGTATCACTAAGATTTTTAATTTTGACAATAGAAATATACCATTTCTGAACTCTGCTGAACAATTCAGAATTTCACAATAATTTATCGCAACTAGTTCAAGATTTTAAAACCAGTTGGAAACACAAATTAAGGTGAACCATGAACAGATTTGGCGAAATTTCAAAATATTAGGAAAAAGAATATCTTCAAGGCATTTGGTCCAAAATGAAAGGTGTTTGAATCGTAACCTTCTTTTTAAAAATCGAGCGATACATTGATTCTTTGTTAACAGTAATCTTGATCCGCAAATGGCGTGGGGTTCTATTTTTATATAAGGTTTTATAGGTATATAAGGGTGTCAATTTGAGAACGAACAGGATTTAATTGTGCCTAAACCAATGATGGTGTAAAAATTTGGTAAGACACGTCAATTAGATATCAAGGAGGGCAACCTTTCCCTGAGATTTCAGATAGCAACCTCCACTTATTGTCGCCCAAACTAACCCAAACTAACCCCCCTTATTTCGCGACTTTTGAAATCTTCATGTCATCCTTAATAAGTTACATCACTTTTTCTTCAAAAATGAAGTACATAACCCCACAGCTGTTTTCAAACGAACAGAATTAATTATTCCTTGAACTGATGATGGTATGGAAATTTGACAAAACACAGGATTTAATTGTGCCTAAACCAATGATACTGTAAAAATTTGGTAAGACACGTCAATTAGATATCAAGGAGGGCAACCTTTCCCTGAGATTTCAGATAGCAACCTCCACTTATTGTCGCCCAAACTAACCCAAACTAACCCCCCTTATTTCGCGACTTTTGAAATCTTCATGTCATCCTTAATAAGTTACATCACTTTTTCTTCAAAAATGAAGTTCATAATCACCTAACACCCAGGCACCTACCACTGATATTCTGTATAACAACCCCTTTTTCTTCCGCCATTTTTTAGTATGTTGCTCTAGATAAGTTCTGGTTTATTTTTATGGAAGTGCTCAACCTCACAAATGCGTGAATCGTAGTCAATTTCTATAAAATGAAATAATGCAACCAACGCGTCACAGAAATTGTTTTTTTTTTGTTCTCTTCTGAAAGGTTGCATTAATTCAAGTTTGAGATTAAATACATTCCACTCATTTGTGAGGTTAATTATTCGGAAAAAAAAGAATTTACTAGAAATACCATAAGGAGCTCAGAAATGGCGGAAAAAAAGAGTCGTTTTTCAAAATGTCGTAGTGGTAGGTGCCGTGAGTGTAAGGAGGTTAAAAGTAATATGACAACCAATACCTCATTGGAGTGTTTTGTCAAATTTCCATACCATCATCAGTTCAAGGAATAATTAATTCTGTTCGTTTGAAAACAGCTGTGGGGTTATGTACTTCAATTTTGAAAAAAAAGTGGTGTCGCGTATTGAGAATAACCTGAAGATTTCAAAATTAAATGCTGTTTGTCTTCAAATTGACATCATGTTGTATGTATCTTTCAACAGGTTCACAAGCCTGCTTGGAACTCCTGAATGAGAAGCAAAAAAAAAAAACGTGAGAAATCGTTGGTTCCTTGTTCGATTCTTAACACCGCATTATTATTGTTCTACAATAATTGTTGATTTTGCTATGTTATTGTTTTACTGACTTGTCATCATAACATTACTGGAAGTGTGCCGATGTTTATTGTTGTCCATGAGCAATTTCCAAATAAATTTAAATTTGACAAAATATTGGGTAAATATATTTGTACTAGTTTGTTCTATTGTTCACGTGATTGTTCTCGTAATGTATACTATTATCATGTTTTGTATTGTTTTATACTTCAGCATTTTGCATTTGCATTTGCTTTGTCCATAAAATTTATTTAAATTTTTCTGTGGCAATAAAGCATATTTGATTTGATTTGATTTGAGCTGGGCCCATTGCAACCCTCCACTTTTGCGAAGCCCAGCAGGTCCCTCAATCAGGTCCGCTTCACATCCTGGACTGTCCTGGAGCATAGTGATTTTTTCCCCGAAATATTACACCCTAGGTTTCCCAAAAGCCGGACACTCCGTCAGGATATGGATAACAGTTTCGAAATCCTCAAGGCACCACCTGCAGTCTGAATCTTCTCTGATTTCGATTCTATGGAGGTGACCTCTGTTAACAACCCTTTCTTGTTCATTCCTGCTCAGATTCAAGAGCTCATTGGTCTTGCCTGAATCAGGCTTAATAATTATTATTAGTGTCTCCGGTCCAAGAGAGGCGTTGCTCCAGCATAGAGTGGCTTTTTCGTAAAGAAGTCTTTTCGCCTTGCCTACTCCTGTTGCCTTTTAAATGCCTATCATTAGTTCGGGACCTATCGGATTTCTTGACAAACCGATTTTGGCTAGTCGGTCAGCCTCTGTGTTCCCTTATTTACCAATGTAGCCTGGGAACCATATTAGCCCAACTTTGTTGCTGTTCTGCATAATCTTTTGCAGCGCATGTTTGCCTTCTGGGACTGCTTTGGAGTCCACCAGGTTTCTCTCAACAGTCTTCAATGCTGATGTGCTATCTAAACAAATCGACGCCCGCAAATAAAAACATCGAAACTTCATAACGCATGTTTTTCAGAAAATGCGATTGAATTTGAAGGTTTTTTTCCTTATTTGCATCGAGTCTAGTAGGAATCAAACGATAAAATTTGGACAGCAGCTATAAATATAACTTGGAAACATTTTCCCAAAGACTTATTGTTAAAAAGAAAAATATATTTTTTTTCAAATTCAAGTTAGAAAAGATACGATGTAGCTAGTTACACATTTCTAAGTCACGAAGTATGTAAAGTTACGATTAAACTATAGACGATTTTTTAAGTTGAAAACAACGTATGTAAAGATACGATACGATCAATCCTTTTTCCAAGAAATGATGTACTATCGATACTTTGTATTTTTCAGCGGCGTACACATACATAGCAAATACAAACCGATTGCCATTTTGACCCGCACAATTATCGGTGTGAAATACAACACCATTCTGTTTTCGATTTTTAATGTAATCGAAAACAAAACTTCCAATTTCGCTAGCTCCTCTTTTTGTAATAGTCTCGTGCCAGACATAACAATAAGCCTTATTGTTTCCGATGTCAAATAAGGTCAAATTGTATGTACTATATACTTCAATTTGTAATAAAATATACTAACATCTTTGTGGGGAGTCACTAATATCTTCTGCAAATCAAAACAGGCCACGTTAAATGATTTGTCATCTTTTGCCAGCAACTTGTCGATTTCTTTCAATTTTTTCACAGCTCCTTTATTATCTTGATGCTTCTTTTCTTCAGTCTCCAATTCTGCTTTCCTGGTTTCTTCTGCGAGCAAGTACACTATCACTAGTCTTTTTGTGGTAAAAAAAATCCGATATTATATTCATGTTCAAAAACATAACGGGATTGTCGGCATGTGGCAACAGCAATTTTTTTTTCTATGGCCCATTCAGTGTATAGCCTTTACATCTGAGCTAATGATCGCATATCGACTCGGAGATATTGTCGTTTTGAATCTCGGCGAATAAAGTGGGATTCAGTTGTGGGAAGACTCTCTATGTGTTCTCTTATAAACTTTCGGATCTTTTCTATTTTGAGATCATTTCTTGTTACTTTTCCCCTGTTGTCGGGACTACCATTTGATTTTTATCACGTTTATCCTCCACAGTTCTGATCCAGATGTCGGTTATCCTGAGCGTGTTAAAAAAAAAATGTTTTGCACACTTTGATCATGGATTCCTCGATTGAAAAGTAATAGTTCATTGTGAATTGTCGCCGAGAAACTTTATTTCTTATTGTCTCCAATTTCTTCTGTTCTTTTTTCACATGTTTGGCTAAAAAATCCATGTGTCGATTATGATCTCAAAGTTTCCAAAATTTATGAAAAACTAGTTGCCTTTAATCTTCTTTAATTTTCGTGTGACATGCCATTCTACATCTTTTCTTCCCACAAGTTTTTTTCATAGTTATGGCTTGAACCATTTTTTTTGTAGAATATGACACATACTCTTTCCCAGAATTTCTTCTTGTCTTCGCTTCTTGAACCTTCCAATTTTGTGGTTTTCTAAATCTCTTCCTACCTGGTGATATATTTGCACCTCCTCCTGCTTGGATGAGTATCTGCATTATTGTTCAAAGGCAGATTATTTTGTTCAAAGTCATCAGCGATAATATTATCTTCCAATTAATTGGTTTCTTGAATATCTTGTTCAAACTGAAATAAAAAAAAATCTGGAAGTGTTTTTATTCATGAGCAAAACCAAATAAAAAATGATCACTTCAACCTCTAGATTTAGCATGTATTGAATGAGTGAACATGATGAATAACCTCCAAAATAATATTATCTTCGCTGCAATTTGCATCAACATGCATCTCATGATCAGTTTTTTATTAATTTTTAGTGATGGCATGAATATTATTAGTTTTGTCTTCTCCAGTGTCTATAGACGGTATTACTGTTTCAATATCAGTCGAAGATAATGCACTAGGATCCACCTCCTCGTATCCTGACAGAATTTCCAATGAGAATTGGAGAGTGCCTAAGCGCTTCTAGTAACACGGAGTTATTGTCATTGCTGCTATTTCTGTTATCTAAAATTTGACTAGTATTTCACAAGTGTTTTGATTGCTTGTAGCCGGTTATGGTACAAATACGTTTATATAACAAGTAACTGGTTAAAATTACGACTCTACCACATACCTGTTGCAAGCTGCACTAAAAAACTTCCTCTTGAACCCATTAACTTTAATTTAGATGAGAATATTCACTTGGTTTGAGAAAAATCGACTTTAATCTGCTCGAAACTCGAGACGACTTGAATTTACCAGATGTAAACAAAAACTAATTATATCGTATCTGAGGCGTGGTAACATCGTAACTAGTACTGACAAGTCTTTTAAGCGTGTCAATAGAGGTTATGTAGGAGTAATAACATCGTATGTCAAGTTCCGATGAAGACACTGTTCCTTATGAGAAAAACAGTTTCATCTTATGTATACTTAGGATTAGGATAAAACGGAACAGTTCTTATGCCTCCAACATTATCGTATGTACACATACGATGCTTTTTTCAAATAATTAACCCTGATGTCTTCTTCTAACTCTAGATACGCTGAAATTGTTTCGTTATCAACTCGTTTAGTAATGTTGTAACTGTTGTCACGATATTATTGGCGTAAAATTTGAGTTCAAACTAGATGCGATGAGAATATATTTCTCTAAAAACTACTTTTTTTTTCAAAATAATTAGAAAAAAGTTGTTTTTATTGAAAAAAAAAACATGTTTTTATACAGGAAATTGTTCTCAACTAATCTTTTGTCAAAATTTGAGATTCGATGTTCTTGGAGTATATGGAGTCGGAGTATATGAGCAGCATTCCATCCTTAAGCTGTGATTCACTCATAATAGCAGAGTGTCCCTTGCTCTTCAGTTTCAGGTGAACTGTCCTGAGTGCAACGCCCTCTGTGAACGGATGAAGTGGGGGTAGGTCTAGGACTAATTCCAACGCTCTAGTTGGTGTTGTTTTTTATTGTGCCTGTTATAGTAATGCATCCCGTCCCTTGGACCTTGTCCAGTTGCCGATGAATATATGCTTTCTTGGTTGCTGGCCACCATATACTATATAGCTTCGTATGTGATCAGAGATCTGATAATCATAGTATGAATCCAGTATCTATTCTGGGCTTCAGCACCCATGTTGTCCTTATAATAGTTCTTTCACTACCCATAAAGAGCATATGACTTTTTAAGAGCGCTCTTCAATGTGCTCTTTCGAGGACAGTTTCTGATCCCCAGATATTTGACCGTTCTTTTATATTCTAGGACTTTTCCCGAAATCAGTATCTCCGGCTCAAGTTCTATTTTTTATGACAAAATATTGTGGACAGCGTAAAGAAGAAAGACAGTGTTTCTTCTTGGAAAGCGTATATACATGGTGTTACCTAATGGTATGTTATGATTTTAAGGGGGAGTTCCTGGATACATTTTAAGTCGGAAAGGACATATGAACTTGGGTCTAAAAAAAATAAATAAAATGAAATAAAATAAAATAAAATAAAATAAAGGATAGGTGGAAAAAAGGTCCGGAAAGTCTTCACAAAATGTAATATCAAAATCACACTTGACGCGTTTCGGCTAATGCCATTTCCAAGTGTTCAGCGGTTTGGAAATAATTTTTGGAAAAAATTTATCAAAGATGGTTGTCTAAAAAAAACAAGTAAAAAGACTCGCATATAAAAATAATACATCACATTTACAAAAAGAACAACGGCTCACGTGGAATCACATCACTTAAAACACTTAACACAGAAATATAAGTAAAATACTAAAAATCAATGCTGTCGATCATCAAAACAAACATAGATAACCCTACTAATCCTACTATATCAAACTTGTTAGTGTCTTGGTGGTTCAAACAACTTGATCAGCCTTGCTGCCTCTGAAAAATTGCCTCCAACTTGTTCATTCAGCGAGATAACACCCTGTTTACATGATGTCCTAGCTATTTCTAAGTTTTCTAGAACATCCAAACGTTGACCAACGTTGACATTGTGTAGAATTTCAAAATTATGATCGAAAGAAAAAGTATGTCCGAATTCCTTGAGATGAACTCCAAACGAAGATCTATTATCGTTGGGCGACTTTAAAGAGTTTAGATGTTCCTGTACTCTGATCTTGAAATTCCTACCCGTTTTTCCTACATACTTTGATGGACAATCGTTACATGACAGCCTGTACACTCCACTCTTTCCTAACACCTCAATCTTATCTTTTACTCTAGAGAATAAATTTCTCATATTGCAAGTTGAACTATAGACTATTTTTTGTTGTTATACAATTTTTTCAGAACATTACCTAATTTGAAAGATATAGGGCCTAGATAGGTAAGCTTTATTTATCTCGGTGGTTGCCAAGGAGCAACTGACAAATCCACTGTATCTAAAAGGCCTCTTTGAAGTTTTTTGAACATTTTGTTTATCAGTGTCAACCAACTCCTTCTTGTAACCATTATTAACGGCAATCTGATAAGTAATATTCACCTCTTTCATGAAATTGAGAGATGACAAAGGGATAGAGAAAAGTCTATGTATTAGTGAATGGAACGCCGCCAACTTTTGAGAAAAAGCATGATTGGAGTCATTAGGTATTATGTGGTCCGTCTTAGTACGTTTTCTATAAATGGAGTAAGATAGAACATTCTTCTCTCTAGTTATCGACAGATCCAGAAAATTGATAGTTCCATCCATCTCTACCTCTATGGTAAATTTAGTGCTCTTATGTAAACCATTCAGAAAAGTAAGAAACGAATATAATTTCTCCCTAGTGCCTGTCCAAATCACAAAGGTGTCATCTACATAACGTCTCCAGTACAAGACCCTATCAATTAAAGTATGAGTACACTGAAAAAGTTTGCTCTCGAAAGAAGACATAAAAACTTCACTCAAATATGGGGATAGGCTTGATCCCATAGGAAGGCCTTCTTTAAGACGAAAAAATTTGTTGTCAAATTTAAAATAATCGAAACTGAGACATTTTTCTAGAAGTGACAATATTCCCCTTTTGGCGTTCTCATCAAAAACAGCACTGACCTGAAGTAGTTCCTCCATCCTGCTCACGACCTCATTTCTAGGAATGCTTGGAAAGAGATTCACGATGTCAAATGAAACCAGTATACAATTTTCATGTAATGTTAGGTTCTTGAGATCATTCACCAGCTCCATGGAATTTCTTATACTGAACTTGTTGATGAATGGTATGTTCTCCTTAAATAATCCAAGCAGCCACTTTGCAAGGTAAAAAGTAGGGGCGCTGACGAAACTCACCACTGGTCTGATTGGATGGTTATCTTCATGTATTTTTATCAACCCATATAGGCAAGGGGTGATCGGGTTCATTGGTATTATTGGTCTATTGTATTTTATCTCGTTAAAAAAAGGTTGTAAATTGTCAATAGTATTTTTTAACGTTCTGACATATGATTTTAACGGATCCTTTGGGACTTGCACATCCTGATCATTGTTGTTGATGAAATAGTTCACCTTCTCTGCATAGGTTACCGTATTGCAAATCACCAGACAACTTCCTTTATCTGCTTTCACCATTACCAAATTATTCTCCTTGGTCTATTTTTGAATTGATTTAATAAGGTTGTGTTGTTCCTTTATCTGTTTACTTCTTGATAATTTGCTGCCAGTCTGAGTCTTCCGGATGATGTGTCTACAATATCCTCTCACAGAATTGGTAAAATCATTCACTGAAGACAAGGCCAGTTCAATGTCTGCCAAAAGGTTTGTGATGTTGTTGTCATTACTTTCTCAAGTTGGCGAATACTTCAAACCCTTGTTTAAAAGATTGTTCTCGGCATCTGTGAAGTTGCAGTCAGACAAGTTGAGGATTCGGGGGTGGAAAACGTGATCGGAGAAAATTTTATTGATGTGGAAATTCTTGCTGTCCTTTAGTTCTTTCAGTCTGTTCAACTTTTTTTGTTTTTTTTTTATAAATAAAATACAAATAAAAAAATTAAAAAAAAAATGTGTTCCTATACCATAATATCCTCTGGCAAAATTCAGTTCAATATCTCAAACCATCTTTGGAAAATGTATTAAAAACTGAAAATAAGATAAATCTTTAACACCCTGTATCTTAAAAACTAAGCATTTCAAGACCCAAGTTTATATTACCTTTTCGACTTAAAATTTATCCTCGAACTTTCCCTTTAAAATTTGACATATCATTAAGTAACACCCTGTATACTTTTGATGTGGAAGTTGAGAAAAAATACCAGAAACAAAACTCAGGTCAAATAATTACGATTTTGTCGTAAAAAATCAAGGTCATAGTTCTTTTGATTAAAAAATGAATTTGCAGAGTATTATTATTGCTCTTGGGTAGACAAAGAAAAAAAAATCAAAAACTAGTCACCGTTCATTTATTCCAAGTAACCCAGACTTATAATTTGAGGACACATCATCTTTTCTTTTAAGGATAAGTCTTCAGCTAACTTACTGAAATAATACACACATGTGATATTTTTGGAAATAAAACTCTTTTTAAACCTTCACTGGTCGCTCTCTGCATCTTCATTCGAAACAACATTGTCTCTTCTTCCAATACGATCACTACCATTGTCTCAATTTTGTTTTGATGTTTAAACATAGAATAATCTTTGCCGAATATTTTTATGATGATATGACACTCCATTCATTTGGAGAAAAATGCTTCTAGCCACCTGTTCTACCCACCATTTTCCACATGAAAAATACTGTTCAAACAGAACGATCAGAATATACACACAGCTTCAACATTATAGGAATATGACAGCTAATCTCCAATCCTTTCAGTAGATGGGTTTAGAAATAGGACAAATAGATACTTGATACTTGGTGAGGTACTTATTTGTCCAAGATTTCTTGTGGTCTCGTATCGTTCAGTAGGTATCAGACCAGGAAAATTCAAGAGCTTCATTATAACTTTTGAGGTACACTCGTGATTAGTTGAGTCACGACCTGTACTGTCACCCTCTTTTTCATGTTCATGAGGTAGAGAACTCTACTCTACGTTATAATTTCAGGCTGAGAATTGGTAACTATTACGTGGAAGAGCCCAAATACCCATGTACCATTACCAAACTAGAAACATGAAAAGCTCTACCGGAGTCTAAGCAGAACGTCGTTGTATTTTATAACCACATTGTTCAAGATCTGAAGCTAGAAAGTTGTTGCAACAGCCGTTATTATTATTCGCATGTATAACAATTACAGTAATAGACACAGCAACAACATAGGTCAGTAAATCAATTATTGTTCAATTGTACACGTAATTGCGGCATGACCGCCTTGTGGCCATCAATGGTCCCGTGCTGTCTCCGCTTAATTTGAATTGATATCGTCAATGACAAACAGGATATTACCGGACTGATTGAATGAATGGCCCAAACAGTGGCCAGTCCGCTAGTATCGATGTGAGTTTGATTTGTGACTCATTCGCGTTATGATTTAATGTCACAGGGGCTTTCTCGGGGAGATTATTGAGATGCCTGATACTAACGCTGCTGCTGTAATATTAATTAAGTTATTAGTGTTTAGATTTTGGATTGATTTATGCTGTATTGTGTCGCTTAATGTATTTATTGATTATGGACGCCGTCAGTGGAGTGGATATTGCAATTGTGTATTTGGGATTATTGAAAGTTAATTTTGATAACGAAAATATAATACAACACTCAAAAACTAGTCCTATTCAGATCTATGGAAAAATTAAAACAAACTTGGATATAATAAAACTAAGCCGGTTTTATACCAAATTAGAAAAAGTTTACTAATTGATATTGATAATGATACTATTGATGAAGTAAAAACATCTGTAAGACGCCAAAACTGTTGAGAATATTGCTGCAGACTTAAAGGTAAATACACGACAATGGCGGGTATCTGTATCTATAAGCGAGGACGGTGTTGAATACCATAGCACTCAGGTCACAGAAATACCATTGTACACCTTTTATCTATCCAGCATCTCAGTATACGTGAAAAGACAAGCCAGGGCGAGTCCAGGAGCGTAAACGCTTCGAATTGGGAAGCACGTGAGTATGAATGCGTTTTCACGGCACGCATCGTCTGGCATCGCTATTCTGGACTTGGTCAAGTTCGGTTGAAAGCCTAGCAGTGTCGGCGGTAAACATGTTATAGTTATGTTAAACATGTACGTCTGCAGCAGTCTATTATTTTATAATGGAAAGTTTCATCAAAGCAAGACAAACAAAATACAACTATAAAAGTCCAAAAAGGGCTACACGGTCAGTGGTTTGTTTAAACTGGAATGGCGAATAGTGTGACATAGTCGGTTCGCTATGACTCGCGGTCCGCAGTTCGCGTTTCGGAGGCTCCGGCGCTTGTAGTTATTATTGTAGTTCACTCACAGTAGCTTATCTAAGCACCGATTTTGTCTTGCACGTGTCCAGGGTTGGGCTTTCGATCGATTGCAGTCCTTGAAAGCAGAAAGAATATTTGCATTTGTTGGAGCTCTTGAAAGAGAAGTCATTTGAAATCCATCATCTTGTTGAAAGTTTTCTTTTTTTTCAATTGACCGTTTCAAATAAAGACATTAAGTAGCAGCTACTATAACCTACTCTTTTGGACCCATGATGGTTCGAATAAAACTAAATTCAGATAGCAATGAGCCAAGAAAGACCGTTTTCTCACTTGCTCACTTCGTCAACTCTCAAACCTCAACAAACCACACGGAGTTTGGATTGGCAAGTTAGGTTTGGCTTGTCACTCCACGTGCTCTGGGACGCCGCTCTTAAAAGAATTCATAATCTAGACGCGGCTTTTCAACGTAGGCTATGAGGTAGTCAAGGGCGCCTCTGATCTTTCTGAGGAATAAGTAGGATTGACCCCACATGTTTTCATGACCGAACATAAAACAGTAAAGAAGTCTCACTTCCATGAGCGCGCAAGTGCCATCCGAATACCGCTGACGTTTCTAAAGCCTTGTTGCTTGGACTCTCCAAGGTTGGGCTCGGGAAAGGGGGTGGATAGCAACATCAGGGACGATGCATTTCCACGACCATTATTGGCTTGTGTGGGCTCGACAAAGTTTCTTTCAGAATTCACAGTGTCGTGGGGAGAATAACTTCTTGAACCTCCCCAAAAATTAACTCAAAGCATCTCTTTTCTTCTTTTGTTCTTTAACAGAAAACTTGTTGAGCATTTTATCTTTGATAATTTTCCTTGCGTCGTTAACTGAGTTCCTATGATTGTGGTCTCTATCTTTTGGTTTGCATATTATTGGCTCACTTTTATTGAACGGGAGAAATTCCAAAATCAGATCGTTTGACCACTCCATTACAACTTAGATTAGGGGCACTACCACTAACAGACACTAATTATTGACGATGCAAGTCTGAACGAGCCAATCCCCGTTGGAGCGAGTCAATGAACACTAGCCGAGCCGGATTGACGGGCCTTGACTCGTGTAGATTTTATCGACGAGAAACGGAAAAGTCCAAGCCAGTTCGAGCGATGTCGAAAAAGCACCATTCCCACGGCACGTGTATAGAAAAGGTTGGCTCGTGGATCACCGATTCATACTCCTTGGGATCCAGGTGTCAAAAGATGACAGGCCTATCATCTCGTTGGTTTTTGGAAGTGCTTGGAATGTTGGTTGGAATTGGGTGGTGAAACGATCCGATTCTGGAATTTCTCTCGTTTTGTGATTCAACAATATGGAATCCGAAAAATGCAAAAATAGAAACTCAGCTCACGACGCCGACGCATGGATCGAAAATCAAATGCTCAACAAGTTTTCTATTGAGGAACTTGGAAAGCAGGAAGATGCTTTGCGTCCCTTTTTGGAGCAGTGAAGTTCTTGAACTTATCTACGACACCGTCAATACTAAGAAAAAGTTTGTCGAGCCTGCACAAACCGGCCATACTGGGTTGTTTTTGGTTTCCGTTTAAAGAAAACATTCACCGTATGCACGCATAGTTAGAAAGTTTATAAATTGTTTGTGCTCAATATCACATTTTCACAAATGGGCTACTCTAGTTTCACTGTTTTTTTATTTATCTTCTTGATGTTAGTCAAACGAAACTTCTGAATCGACCTGACGTCTTCCCAACCGCAGGTCATTCACTAATAATATTTGAAGGAGAATCGATTTATTTGTTCAATGCAAGTATGAGTCTTTTTTCTATGGTACTGTAGAGACAGAAGAAGATGGAAAACATTTGGTGCATCTAACATGCCGGAAAACGCTATGATTACTAAGCTACTGATGCCGTGAACGAAACCCGGCCAAACTCTAACTTCTCCCACTAATGATGTAGATTTGAATATTGAGGGCAAGGGTTTGTTTGCTTCAAGCGGGGTAGGGGTTAGGTTAGGTCCCTTTGCCCCACAGAAACGAGCTTATGGTGCATCCTCGTTCTCCACCCCCAGGTATGACGAGAGTGATGATCTGGAACATCACAACAGCACCTAGTGTCGTGGACCCCTCCTTGAAAGGATGAATTAATCTCGACTGAATCATAGACTTTTTGGCTGCTGCCATTATACTACAGACTTATTCAGTCAAATTAGCTTTGAGGTAGATAACTAATATTCGTTAAGACAATTTTTTCTGCCCACAGAAAGATTCAAAATAGCGCCAGCGCCCTGTGAAACCCGTCACCTCGGTGAGACGCCTTGACACGTCTGGCCATCGGGCCCACTGTGCCCACCAAGCCAATCAAGCTAAGGTGACAACGTAGCTCAAAGGTGGTCCCTCTGATCTCTTCCAGCGTTCAAACCAAGGTGCTGATTGAGAAAATCACTTGGTCTAGTATTGAACTTGCAGGATCCATCAATTTAGTTTTATCATTTTTAACTTTGACTGTCAGCGATCAACAATACTACAACCCACTCAGTTTCATAAGTCACTCAGAGATGTTCACATCACAATCTTTTGTCTTCACCTTCATATTTTATTATCTTCTACAACAGATGATATATTCAGTTGAGATTCACATTTCAACCACTCATCCCAGACCCAATAACGGAGTTTCTCAAAAAGAAATTAATTGGAACTATCGCGGTAAGCCGATCCTTCCATTGTTCGCAATCAAGCTTAATACTGCCAAATTTTTCAATTAGTTTCCTCGATGTTAAAATGTATTAGCCTCTTGCCTATCACCGCTGTCTTTGATCTTCCTTTGTCGTACGCCTACACAAGAGAAGTACAGTTTTTTGCTTTTGTCAATATTAAGTCAATATTGAGTCTTTGCCTTGATATTAAAAGGCGAAGATTCAATATTGTTCGAATTGTCGCGGATACGCTCACTACCATAATTCATGAAAAAGCTCCGACAGTCAATAGCCAGAAATGGAGTTTATGACAAGAAACACCAGTGAAGCTGTCAATATAAAAGTAAAAAATTGCCCTGGGGAGGCACCCTTGACCGCCCCGGTCCTTTAGGGCACTCGTTTACATCCAAACATAGATTTCCTTTCTGCGACCATTAAATACACCCCCTTTGTGTGGTTGTCGCGTTGTCGGTCTGCGAAATTGCCCGGATATTTTGGTGTGAAGTAACATGAAATTTATCATAAGTTAGAATACATCACATCATCTAGAAGAGTAAAATGAAATGTCCGCATCAAATCTGCCTTGTGACTTTAGCCAGAGGGTAATAGAATTTGTGAAAAACATCATCAAGCGAAGAAATTTCCATTTCGACTTGCAATTTTCATATATTAATGGAAATAAAAATCCAATAATAATATTCTCGGATCTTAATGCCAATTCTCCGTATTTTTCTTGCTTGAAAACTTCCTAATTCTTTTCGTTCTGAATTAATTTCGAGTAAATAATTCTTGAAAATGTATTCCATGCAATTGGACGTGCTTTGAGAAAAAATTCTGTTGCACATTCGCGTTAATAGATTTCCCCTTGCTAAACATGACATGTTCAATTTTTTGAAGACTAATAATAGGTTCATTTACATTTCAAGATTCGATCGGAGTTCAAAGTGATCGTTTGTCGTCAGTGCAATAGTCAATATCAATATAAATACCAGGTTGCTTCAAGTTTCACTCAAGACAATTCATACATGTACTCAAAGTTGATCAATCGATGCTTTGTTCTGAGAAGCTACAATAAGTTTCATTAATATTAAACTGAACTGAGGATAAGATTTTAAAAGTAGAAAGACCACGAAGTCAAAGTCTCAAAATGCATTTACATTTTGAGGCTTTGACTTCGTGTTCTTTCTATTTTTAAGATTTTAAGTAAGTCCCTTAGGGATATGGATGATTTTATGGAATCAGGATAAGATTCATTTGGTTTTGCGCTTCGGCTAGAGCCGTAACCTCTCTCAGAAATTCGAGTACTCTTTGAATTGATTTCAAAAGCCTCTGGTGCATGGATTGCCTCTGTATCGTGCGTAATGATTGAGTTTCTTCGTCGTAGAATCGCTATTTCTCATGTTTACAATCCCGATATGTTCGACGATGATTCCTGCTTGAAGGTCGGTGATCCTTTGCTCAGGTCAAGAACTTCTTGCCTTCGCTGTCCAGAGATCTCGTTTACATTCACAGATACGCCAGACTTCGATTGTTTGTGTTTTATATACCAGACTTGACCCTCCTCTTGTTTGAGTCTGTCGTCTGTCAATCTGGTTATTTGATTTTTTAACATTTATTCTTTCACCTCATTCTCTGTTGAGATATTTCTTTTCTCTCGGGGAATCATAACCTTGTCGTTGGTGAGAGGGCTCAGTAACCTCTATCCAGGAAGCAATGCCGGCGGTAGCGTAGCTACCGGTAGGGCCACCCATACCGGTAAGGTCTCGAAGTGATAGAGGTGAAGCTAAGAAGATTCCCACGCAACGTCTGTTCCCAGATTGGGCGGTTGCAAACGGCGTCTGATCCAGAGTGGGCAGCTGATACACAAGCCAAGATTTGGCATAAAGGAAGGCAACGGGAAACCACCTTTATTATTATTATACCCAAGACAATAACATGAGTACATTTAGTTCAAAATATTCCGGAGGTATAAATAGTTCTCCAATCGAATCTCCGGGAAGAACGGTTTTAAATGTATCAAGTACGAAAGCAAACCTAAGAAGACCATTAAGGATTGGAGCATGGAACGTGAGAAGCCTTTTTGAAGCTGGAAAACTAGCGAACCTCACACAAGAAATGGTAAGACTTAAGCTGGACATCCTGGGCGTTGCTGAAACCTGGTGGCCTAATGTGAGAGACTGCGAAGTGGAAAACGGAGTATTCTTCCACTCTGGCAATGACGATCCAAAACACAGGAAGGTGTGGGTATTGTTATAACAAAGGAACTACTGAAATCAGTTATTTTTTTTATGACAAAGTCCAAGAACTGCTTAAATTGACCAAGAAGCAAGACGTCAACATAATCATGGGCGACTTCAATGCCAAAATAGGAAATGGTCAATCTGAAGAAATAGTTGGACCTTACGGTCTCGGAGTATGGAATGAGAGAGGTGATCGTCTGTTGCAGATCTGTCAAGAAGAAAATATGAAAATCACAAATACATGGTTTCGGCTTCACCCTCGCCGCCTTTACACTTGGAAGTCCCCGGCAGACCGACCACACAATGTAATACGAAAACAAATAGACTTCATCCTCATCAACCAAAGATTCAGCTCGACCATCAAGAGAGCCAGCACGTATCCTGGAGCAGATGTACCTTCTGATAACATACTATTGATGGCCGTCATGAAAATGTCTTTAGCAAGTCAAAGAAAGCCAACCACACAGCGAAGGGTGGCGTTAGAAAAATCAAGGGATCCAGTCGTGAAAGCAGAAATGTCTAATGAGATGATGGATGAACGTTGAAAGTATAAGAACGAAACAGAAGGCAACACGTACAAAGATATTCTAAGACTCATAAGATCAAAGATTAGAATAGCAAAGAACGAATGGCTTAAACACGAATGCTTGTTAAAAGAACAACTGGAAAATCAACATGACGATTTTAATCTGCACAAAAACTTAAAGGAGACTGCCGGTACATACACAAAAAAAAACAACTATGACAACCAATAATAACCAGTTAGTCCTCGACAGCAAACAAAAGATCAATGTTTGGGAAAAGTATATAGAAAAACTTTTTGAAGACGATTGACCCTCAGCTGATAACATTAACTCTCTAACTGGTCCACCAATCACTAAAGGGGCGAGCGAAAAAGCTATACGCAATTCAAAGAATAACAAAGCGGCTGGTCCGAATAAAATTCCTTCAGAAGTACTCAAACTCCTCGATGAGAGAGGCATTACAGCACTGCATAAGGTGTTTAACATCATATATGAGACAGGTCACTACCCCAAACAATGGTTGAGCTCCACTTTTATCCCCTTGCCTAAAAAGACAAATGCAAGAAGATGCGAAGACTATAGACTTATAAGCCTGATGAGCCATACCCTAAGAATATTTCTCTAAATCATTCACCAAAGAATATTCCAAAAGTGTGTAAGAGACATAAGCGACTCACAATTTGGTTTTAGGCAAGGGTTAGGCACAAGAGAGGCAATAGTCGCAACACACGTGCTTGTCCAGAACAGCTATGACCAGAGAAAGGACGTTTGCCTCTGTTTCATAGATAATGAAAAGGCATACAATCGCGTACAGCACCACAAACTAATGCAGCTCCTCAAAAGGCTCGATATAGATCAGAAAGACATCCGGTGCATTAAAAACCTATATTGGAACCAAACAGCACAAATAAAACTAAACAATGATGTCCGACAACATACAGATCAGAAGGGGGCTGCGACAGGGATGCGTGCTGTCTCCACTTTTATTCAACTTATATTCCGAAGCAATTTTCCAAGAGGCTCTGGAGGATATGGAAATGGAAATCAAAGTTAATGGGACGTGGGTCAACAATATCCGTTATGCGGACGATACCGTCCTAATCGCTGATAATATGCACGTCCTACAACAATTGGTCAATAAGATAGGAGAACAGAGTAAATCAATGGGCCTAAACATCAATACCAAAAAAACAAAATTTATGATTATTTCAAGAGATATAAATATGTTTGAAAACGCCACCATAACATTTAGCGCAATGCCTTTAGAGAGAGTGGATAAATTAAAATATCTAGGAATTTGGCTCCTTGAAGACTGGGCATCGGACCATGAAATAAAATGTCGCATTGAGCAAGCCCGACAGGCATTCTTGAGGTTTCGAAGGGTGTTTACATGTCCCGACTTTGATCTTAACCTACGTCTGAGGTTCGTAAAGTGCTACGTTTGGTCGGTGCTTCTTTATGGCATGGAAGGCTGGACATTGAAAGCGACTGCGATTAACAAGTTGGAGGCTTTCGAGATGTGGCTGTATCGCAGAATCCTTAAGGTGCCTTGGACAGCTAGATTGACAAACGAAGAAATTCTGAGACGCGTCGGCAAACAACGTGAATTATTTGAATTAATCAAGAAGAGAAAAACGGCGTATCTAGGGCACATAATGCGAAACAACAAATATCAATCTTTATACCTACTGATCGAAGGCAAAATTGAAGGAAGGAGAGGGATCGGAAGGAAGAAGATGTCTTGGCTGAGAAACAACAGGCAGTGGACAGGACTACACGATATACAATACACTCAATACATACCGCGAGAAATAGAGAAGCGATGGAAAATGTTATCGCAAACATCCATCAGTGGATAAGCATTGGAAGAAGAAGAGAGTTAAAAATGAGACAATATAGTACACATCAGAAACATGCCTGAAGCAACGTTAAAATTCAGATGCAGATAAACATCAAGAAAATATCGGGTAAAAATCAACATTCTCAATGACTGTTCTGAATGTCAATCCCATCATAGATCATGATTGGAAACCACCTTTTCCAGAAACAGATTTTCCAGGCTTATTTTTAACTGAAGGGGTTTTAGCAATTACGGAATGTTTCTTCTTTCTGATTTTGATTTTATCCATAACAATAACACCTTAACCTTGTCAAGTACCACATTTTCATCATAAAATTAATAAGGAAAGTGGCTTAACGCGTTTCTAGTTCAGATGGATTTGTTCTGGCCAATAGTGGAGCCGACATCGGTGAAATCAGTTCATTTTTTTTTGCTACAAATGACGTTTGACAGAAAATACCCGCTGAAAGTCCACCTTCTTGGAACGGACATGTCGCACTGTTCAAATATTCTGGCAGTAATGCTTTATTTAACCAGACTATATTAGTACCTGGGTGATGGAGCAGAATATCATATCGAGTGGTAAATTGTCGTTCACTATTATAAAACATCAATGAGTCCATTCCGCTTTTAATCCAGTCATGGCTGGTTCAGGAAGACCCGTACCCCTTGATCTTTTACCCGTTCCTGAGGGTGCTAGGGGGAGCTATACCTGATGATACCGGACGTTTCTGGTTCATCAATTCATCAGTTATAGCTGGTGGTCGGCAAAAATGGAATTCAAGACTATAGTGAACCTTATGACTGAAATCTGAGGAAATCTTACCTGAGAAAATTCAACGAATATTCACGATTACAAAGAAAATCATCTTAAACATTTCTCGCACTATTTTTTGAGAAAGTCTTGGATGTTTCCTGGCGGTGCGCATGAATAAGAAATTGGATGGCTTTTTTTGTATATTTATTCAAAAAGATAGCAAAACGTCAATGTGAAGTCATTATTAATATCAAAATATTAATATTTTACAAACAGAACTCTTGATATTCACTACGCCTCTATGACAATCAGTATAATCAACCTCGATATAAACATTAAAAGTAAACCCTATAATTTTTGTTGAATATAGTCACACGCATGTCTCCAAGTGAGATAACATCAGACTTTGAAAAAAAAAAACATTATCTCGGTACACGTTAAAATCACAAAATTGTGTAGTCCACGTTTATTGTTCCGAAGATCATTCGCCATAGATCCTCATGTAAGTATAAACAAAGCCATTGCCTGCAAATTCAAGTCACAATGCTCGATACTACGACATACAGATTCTTGTTCTAGAATCGATATTAAATCGTTATTCTTACTTTTATCTAAAAATTCATGACAAACCAATTTTTCATGGATTTTGCTTGAGCTCTGACTCACTTAGCTTGCAGTCATGGCATTTTTCAAAAAATGTTGATGAGTTATTGTTCTATTAGATATATGACTCATTCTCAAAAAATTTATCTACAGTGTTTCTAGCTAGACTTATTAAGAATAATTTCTGATAAGCTTATTGAAATATATTTTAATTAGATAGATAGATACATACATAGGTGCACTTGAATATTTCAACGTTGTTTTTGATTCTGATCAGCTTTTCTTCAAAACAATTTTCGATTTTGTCACAAATAAAGGTACTTCAACCCTCAACTCTTCAACGAGAATCATGTTTTCTGGAGAACCTCGTGACGACTAAAAAAAATTATTATCTGAGGATGCCATTTTAGGTTTTAGACCATGCAGCCATTTTTCTGAAGATTTTTTTTTTCTCAAACCAAATATTGTTTCTATGTGGAGCAAACTTAGCTAGATACACTGTATATCATTTAACTGTTATTTTCTTGATCTGATTTTCAATCCAACAATTCGTTGACGATGTTACAGGTGGATGATGCAATTATTGATCAAGTCAAGATGAACAGTTTGATAAGGCTCTTTGTTCGACGCCTTAGCGCCTCCAAATTTCAACAACGTTATCGAGAATTCTACGTTTACGAAATGTAAATGTGGAATTGCAGCTTTTCTTATATCTTTTTCGATGTCAAAAACGTCAACACTTCCGAGTTAAAATTAGAGAGTCAAGCGAACCCAGTTTTAATCATAATATGGACTTTCCTAATACAATTTGTTAAAAGTAGAGGTAGCTTGTCACTTATACAGGGTGTTTATTAATTGAATTCCGATACTTGAGGGTGATGATCCTTGGATGATTTTGAGACAAAAAGTTCATATGGACATAGGTCCGCAAGGGCATAGATTTTAAGATACAGGGTATTGAAATTTAAAAAAAAAACTTTTTTCTATCATCACTTTGATACTATTCCAGATATCTTTTTGAAATTCGGTACACGTCTTCTATGCATCAAAATGCATGGGAATGTTAGAGAGGGCGCCACTGATTTGAAGATATTGGATGACACAGCTCTAGCAGGGTGTCAATGCAATTAAGTAGATTTTATTTTTTTTAAGCGAAAACCATGCGCCGGACGGAAAAAGTCAGGAGAAGAAATAGGCTCAGAAATTAATAGAGATTTTAAAGACGATTTTTATTTTGAAAGAAAGCAGTGGCGTACAAGTTTTTTCTCCAAAAATATTGAGTGCAGAGCCCGTACGGACGCCACTGGTAAAAATAATGGAATTGTTTGTACATCACAAAATGCATATTGAAGCCTAGAAGACGTGTACCAAATTTCATGAAGATATCTGGAATAGTATCAAAGAAATTATAAAAAAATCATTTATTTTTTAATATTTCAACACCCTGTATCTTGAAAATTAAGCTCTTGCGGACCTATGTTCATATTAACTTTTTGTCTTAAAATCCTCCAAGGATTATCACCCTTAAGTATCGGCATTCAATTAATAAACACCCTGTATGTGTAGCTTTCTGTCTTGGTTAGGGGAGCTTTATGTGTCAGCTATATGGAAAAAGATCATGATGACATTGATGACAATCAAAGATCGTTATTATGTGATGGGCAATGAAGTTTTTTCTCTTTCCACGGCACGGGTCAGTGGAAGAAGATTATTTGCTGCATAGCTAATACAGTGGTTTTCTCATTCCAGGTCAAGCGTCTGATAAGTAGTATGTGCAGGAGGTGTGCATCCTCCAGACAAGTGCTGAGTCGTTTCTTCGACTTCACCACATATTCTGCACTTGTTGATACAACATGATCCTGAATAGCGAGTGAATCACCCCCCGTCTATCCTGCAGTAAGAAAAGTATTAGACATCATAGTATCCAACTTTGGTTCTGGTCCATTTGGATGAGCAGGATCATGGGCCATGTACTTGCTATCACAGGCTGCTATTTTTCAGTAATTTTGAGGATTTTTGATGATTGGAAATACTTTTTGTTATTTTTTTTCAGTTGGCAGCTTCCAAAATTATCATTTCTCGTTCTCCGTCTTTTAGTGGTAAGTACAAACTTTCAATTCAGGATTTGTGGTGATTTCGTGGCGTGTGAAGGAAGTACGAAGCGAATAATTATATTTGTGTTTCTGGTTGAATCTGCGGCCACCCTTTGAGACCTTCAATTTCAGTTTGAATCAGTTTCAAATCATCAGTTGAGTTCTTAAGCGAGAAGAGTTGAGACGTGTTTGGCGCGTCTGTCGCGCATTATGAATTCCGATTACGAAGAACCGGATTTTTTTGCGAAAATCATAACAAACATTAAAGTCATGTCATGGTTTTTTGACAGAGAAGGCATAGTGTGATTGATGTTCGAAACGATGTATCCACGCAGAAAAAAACTAGGACGATGAATTGGTCAACGGCTTTCTCTTTCATCATGACTTCATCAAAATCTTTATTCTGATTTGCGGATTTTTAGAAAAAAAAAATTCCCGTCTGTCCACATACCACATCCTCTCCACTTTCTAAACTAAGCACCATGAGACTTTTGGCTCTAACCAAAAATCAAAGCCGTGTGAAAAGGAAAATGTTTTGATACTTTTCTCGACTTCGAAGACATAGAACAACGTCGGTATTAGTGCGTTGCTGGCGGAGGACACTATTTTGCTTTGTTTATAATTGAGTTATTCACCGTACATCCAATACAACTCATTTGACCTGTACACTGTATAAAGATATGACTGGTACTTTTTCCACACTCTTAACATTCATCATTGGCACTATGATGATCACCACCTATATCTCTTCTATTGTTTATGTACACCCTGCAAAAATTCAACACCTACTTAGCTGGTGCAAAACAAACAGTCACTTTCATCCATCGACGTCAGAAGTTCTCTTTGACGAATAGCTTTTTCGCATGTATATTCTCGTACAATCAAAGAAAAGCATTATAAAGGAACGATTTTCACCATTTATGGAAGAAATATTTTCAAGGCTTCGGAACACGCACGTTGCTAATCAAGAAAAATCATTAATTGTGCTATAAATATGCGATAACTGCCCTTTGAGGGTATAAGTTGGATCATGTATCTATTGGACATGCATTCACAAAACTGGAGTATTGTTTCATTGACCATGACATCAAATCGATCAAAGATATTTTGTATCAAACCTTCATTTGTCATCATCGTTTTTTCATTTGAGTCTAATGACTTGAAAAACTATTGCTAAAAGCTGAATTATTCATGACATGACATTTTCAAATAAGGAAAAATCAAGGATATGTTTATGTAGTGAATCATTTCTTGTTTCATAATTGTTTTTTTTTGGTAAAACTATGATCAAAATTTGTAATCAGGATACCAAAACAAATCAAAAACACGATCCTTTTCGGAGTTCGTTGGTTACCCAGAAAGATGATCTGACCCAAATTCCGTTCTGGATCGATCCTGGATATCCAAATTACGACGAATGTTGCTCATTGTACGAAATCGAATAATAGCCGCGGATACAAGATGCAGAAAACCAGAATAGCACATATCAAAATATCATCGATATTTCAAGACCATTGAAGCCAGTGAAGCGCCCTGTAGCCAATTCTCTAGAATGTCAAATCTGATACAAAATTCGATTGCTCACAAGTCATCGCCAAACATGATCGAGTTGCGAATCGTGGATCGAGGAAGGAAATGCGCCTTATCGAGTGACGTGCTTAAATTTGATCAAGTCTCTTTTTGCAGATTATACCGTTTTCGGATTCGATCGACTTTGAAGTCCAATCGTGGTCGTGACTATCTATCTAGAACGGAATGTTCTCTGATAGACTGAATGACGCAATCATATACAGGGAGTAATCTACACAACCACACACTTTTGGGGGTGTTTTTAAAATCATTATTTGAGATATATAGGGTGTTCTAACTCTCTTTATACAACAAATGAAGAGTGGTCGTGCTAAATGATCCAAATGCCAAAAATGAATATCTAGAGATATGACGGAGCACGGTTCTATTTCCTATATAAAACAAAAGTTCACTTTTATATTAAAAAACGGCCTTATTAACCTACAAAGAGATACAGTTGATCATGTTTTAACCAATAAAGAATCAAATAATCTTGATGCCGGAAAAGGAATCGAAAAAAAATGGAAAGATCGACGTCCACATGTATATGATACGATTAACCCTTTCTACAGGATTTCATTGAAATGGTATAGTACTACTAGAAATAGTAAAAAAAGTTCAGATGGTATAGGGCGGAAAATTCATATTAAGGAAGTTCACAGCACCGAAAGGGTGAATTTAAAAAACGGTTTTTTTTTAAATTGTAGGCTCAAAAAAAGAAATAAAAAAATCCCATCTTTCATAAATTTGGACCCCAAATCAAATGATGATACTGAAAAATTATATGGAAAATCGGTAAAGGTAATTTTTGCAAGGGTAGGAGGGTGTTTAATGAATGACGTGTTTGCAACATGAGCTCATTTTCAAAAAACTACATACTTTTTCCTACAAAAAAGATATTTTTGTTACACATCGCCCAGAACGATGGTTTCCGAAAAAATTGAAGCCAAAGAGTTTGCTCTGATGAGTTGCTGACTGGTTAATCAACAAAAACTTATGAAAGTTATGGCGTTTCACAAATAACCAAGTAGTCAATGGATAATTAATTGAAAAATCAAAATTTCATGATTTTTGAAACATCCTATTACTATGAGAAAACCGTTTTTTAAATTCACCCTTTCAGTGCTCTAACTCCCTTCATATGCATTGTTCGCCCTATACTTATGTGAACTTTTTTTACTATTTTCAGGAGTAATATCACCCCCCAAATCTGTTTACATCATTTCAATGACACCCTGTATACGAAGCCTTTTTTTTTAATATAAGGCAGTCGTCATTGGGTCCTCTTTTCAAAAGCCGTGTTCTTACGGCACTCGTACAGAAGTTCAGTTCCAGAAACACACACTTCCAGAAATAGTTCTCGAGCAATGAGCTGTATCTTTTTCTGACAGAGGCCTCTTATTTTCATCCATGTTTTTCAGATCAACTAGATTATCCAAGAATATTTTTTGAATTTGAATTAATTGTTTCTTTTTTAGGTTCCACTGACGACGGAAGTAGATTCGCTTCCGGAACGTTTGATATTGTTAGGTTTTATTGTTTACTAATAGACTTCTTTTCAGGTAATACAGAAGATCCGGTATATTAACACTAGTTTGATTGTTTTTTGATAGGGTGTGGCGAAATACCCAAAAAATCTAGTAAATTATGATTAACCAACTTAATTCATCACAAACCTCAAACACATCGACATAGAGATACGGCGCTCGTATCCAACGCGTCGACCACATTGATTTTTGATGTATAACCTATAAAATCATCACCGTTTAGCCTCGACCGACAACCGAGCTTCGAACGAATTTGTATTTTCCATTTCACGGCGATCTTATCCAGACCAAGAGAATGGAAGTAAAAAAAGAAAATACATTCACAGGTAATCTGAAACAGAAGAATGTGTTGATTGTGGCCTTAAATTATTAGGAATAATCTGTTACAAAGTCGTACTAAACTTTTTGGTTGGAACAGACTTTCCAAAAGCTTTTGCAGCTTGGATTTTTGTGTAACATAGTTTGCTATTATTCGGTGTGATTCTGTCAGACTTTTTTTTGTCTCTCAACACACATGATTTGATTGTATCACTTGGTCTAGTATTGAACTTGCAGGATCCATCAATTTAGTTTTATCATTTTTAACTTTGACTGTCAGCGATCAACAATACTACAACCCACTCAGTTTCATAAGTCACTCAGAGATGTTCACATCACAATCTTTTGTCTTCACCTTCATATTTTATTATCTTCTACAACAGATGATATATTCAGTTGAGATTCACATTTCAACCACTCATCCCAGACCCAATAACGGAGTTTCTCAAAAAGAAATTAATTGGAACTATCGCGGTAAGCCGATCCTTCCATTGTTCGCAATCAAGCTTAATACTGCCAAATTTTTCAATTGGTTTCCTCGATGTTGATCAATCGATGCTTTGTTCTGAGAAGCTACAATAAGTTTCATTAATATTAAACTGAACTGAGGATAAGATTTTAAAAGTAGAAAGACCACGAAGTCAAAGTCTCAAAATGCATTTACATTTTGAGGCTTTGACTTCGTGTTCTTTCTATTTTTAAGATTTTAAGTAAGTCCCTTAGGGATATGGATGATTTTATGGAATCAGGATAAGATTCATTTGGTTTTGCGCTTCGGCTAGAGCCGTTACCTCTCTCAGAAATTCGAGTACTCTTTGAATTGATTTCAAAAGCCTCTGGTGCATGGATTGCCTCTGTATCGTGCGTAATGATTGAGTTTCTTCGTCGTAGAATCGCTATTTCTCATGTTTACAATCCCGATATGTTCGACGATGATTCCTGCTTGAAGGTCGGTGATCCTTTGCTCAGGTCAAGAACTTCTTGCCTTCGCTGTCCAGAGATCTCGTTTACATTCACAGATACGCCAGACTTCGATTGTTTGTGTTTTATATACCAGACTTGACCCTCCTCTTGTTTGAGTCTGTCGTCTGTCAATCTGGTTATTTGATTTTTTAACATTTATTCTTTCACCTCATTCTCTGTCGAGATATTTCTTTTCTCTCGGGGAATCATAACCTTGTCGTTGGTGAGAGGGCTCAGTAACCTCTATCCAGGAAGCAATGCCGGCGGTAGCGTAGCTACCGGTAGGGCCACCCATACCGGTAAGGTCTCGAAGTGATAGAGGTGAAGCTAAGAAGATTCCCACGCAACGTCTGTTCCCAGATTGGGCGGTTGCAAACGGCGTCTGATCCAGAGTGGGCAGCTGATACACAAGCCAAGATTTGGCATAAAGGAAGGCAACGGGAAACCACCTTTATTATTATTATACCCAAGACAATAACATGAGTACATTTAGTTCAAAATATTCCGGAGGTATAAATAGTTCTCCAATCGAATCTCCGGGAAGAACGGTTTTAAATGTATCAAGTACGAAAGCAAACCTAAGAAGACCATTAAGGATTGGAGCATGGAACGTGAGAAGCCTTTTTGAAGCTGGAAAACTAGCGAACCTCACACAAGAAATGGTAAGACTTAAGCTGGACATCCTGGGCGTTGCTGAAACCTGGTGGCCTAATGTGAGAGACTGCGAAGTGGAAAACGGAGTATTCTTCCACTCTGGCAATGACGATCCAAAACACAGGAAGGTGTGGGTATTGTTATAACAAAGGAACTACTGAAATCAGTTATTTTTTTTATGACAAAGTCCAAGAACTGCTTAAATTGACCAAGAAGCAAGACGTCAACATAATCATGGGCGACTTCAATGCCAAAATAGGAAATGGTCAATCTGAAGAAATAGTTGGACCTTACGGTCTCGGAGTATGGAATGAGAGAGGTGATCGTCTGTTGCAGATCTGTCAAGAAGAAAATATGAAAATCACAAATACATGGTTTCGGCTTCACCCTCGCCGCCTTTACACTTGGAAGTCCCCGGCAGACCGACCACACAATGTAATACGAAAACAAATAGACTTCATCCTCATCAACCAAAGATTCAGCTCGACCATCAAGAGAGCCAGCACGTATCCTGGAGCAGATGTACCTTCTGATAACATACTATTGATGGCCGTCATGAAAATGTCTTTAGCAAGTCAAAGAAAGCCAACCACACAGCGAAGGGTGGCGTTAGAAAAATCAAGGGATCCAGTCGTGAAAGCAGAAATGTCTAATGAGATGATGGATGAACGTTGAAAGTATAAGAACGAAACAGAAGGCAACACGTACAAAGATATTCTAAGACTCATAAGATCAAAGATTAGAATAGCAAAGAACGAATGGCTTAAACACGAATGCTTGTTAAAAGAACAACTGGAAAATCAACATGACGATTTTAATCTGCACAAAAACTTAAAGGAGACTGCCGGTACATACACAAAAAAAAACAACTATGACAACCAATAATAACCAGTTAGTCCTCGACAGCAAACAAAAGATCAATGTTTGGGAAAAGTATATAGAAAAACTTTTTGAAGACGATTGACCCTCAGCTGATAACATTAACTCTCTAACTGGTCCACCAATCACTAAAGGGGCGAGCGAAAAAGCTATACGCAATTCAAAGAATAACAAAGCGGCTGGTCCGAATAAAATTCCTTCAGAAGTACTCAAACTCCTCGATGAGAGAGGCATTACAGCACTGCATAAGGTGTTTAACATCATATATGAGACAGGTCACTACCCCAAACAATGGTTGAGCTCCACTTTTATCCCCTTGCCTAAAAAGACAAATGCAAGAAGATGCGAAGACTATAGACTTATAAGCCTGATGAGCCATACCCTAAGAATATTTCTCTAAATCATTCACCAAAGAATATTCCAAAAGTGTGTAAGAGACATAAGCGACTCACAATTTGGTTTTAGGCAAGGGTTAGGCACAAGAGAGGCAATAGTCGCAACACACGTGCTTGTCCAGAACAGCTATGACCAGAGAAAGGACGTTTGCCTCTGTTTCATAGATAATGAAAAGGCATACAATCGCGTACAGCACCACAAACTAATGCAGCTCCTCAAAAGGCTCGATATAGATCAGAAAGACATCCGGTGCATTAAAAACCTATATTGGAACCAAACAGCACAAATAAAACTAAACAATGATGTCCGACAACATACAGATCAGAAGGGGGCTGCGACAGGGATGCGTGCTGTCTCCACTTTTATTCAACTTATATTCCGAAGCAATTTTCCAAGAGGCTCTGGAGGATATGGAAATGGAAATCAAAGTTAATGGGACGTGGGTCAACAATATCCGTTATGCGGACGATACCGTCCTAATCGCTGATAATATGCACGTCCTACAACAATTGGTCAATAAGATAGGAGAACAGAGTAAATCAATGGGCCTAAACATCAATACCAAAAAAACAAAATTTATGATTATTTCAAGAGATATAAATATGTTTGAAAACGCCACCATAACATTTAGCGCAATGCCTTTAGAGAGAGTGGATAAATTAAAATATCTAGGAATTTGGCTCCTTGAAGACTGGGCATCGGACCATGAAATAAAATGTCGCATTGAGCAAGCCCGACAGGCATTCTTGAGGTTTCGAAGGGTGTTTACATGTCCCGACTTTGATCTTAACCTACGTCTGAGGTTCGTAAAGTGCTACGTTTGGTCGGTGCTTCTTTATGGCATGGAAGGCTGGACATTGAAAGCGACTGCGATTAACAAGTTGGAGGCTTTCGAGATGTGGCTGTATCGCAGAATCCTTAAGGTGCCTTGGACAGCTAGATTGACAAACGAAGAAATTCTGAGACGCGTCGGCAAACAACGTGAATTATTTGAATTAATCAAGAAGAGAAAAACGGCGTATCTAGGGCACATAATGCGAAACAACAAATATCAATCTTTATACCTACTGATCGAAGGCAAAATTGAAGGAAGGAGAGGGATCGGAAGGAAGAAGATGTCTTGGCTGAGAAACAACAGGCAGTGGACAGGACTACACGATATACAATACACTCAATACATACCGCGAGAAATAGAGAAGCGATGGAAAATGTTATCGCAAACATCCATCAGTGGATAAGCATTGGAAGAAGAAGAGAGTTAAAAATGAGACAATATAGTACACATCAGAAACATGCCTGAAGCAACGTTAAAATTCAGATGCAGATAAACATCAAGAAAATATCGGGTAAAAATCAACATTCTCAATGACTGTTCTGAATGTCAATCCCATCATAGATCATGATTGGAAACCACCTTTTCCAGAAACAGATTTTCCAGGCTTATTTTTAACTGAAGGGGTTTTAGCAATTACGGAATGTTTCTTCTTTCTGATTTTGATTTTATCCATAACAATAACACCTTAACCTTGTCAAGTACCACATTTTCATCATAAAATTAATAAGGAAAGTGGCTTAACGCGTTTCTAGTTCAGATGGATTTGTTCTGGCCAATAGTGGAGCCGACATCGGTGAAATCAGTTCATTTTTTTTTGCTACAAATGACGTTTGACAGAAAATACCCGCTGAAAGTCCACCTTCTTGGAACGGACATGTCGCACTGTTCAAATATTCTGGCAGTAATGCTTTATTTAACCAGACTATATTAGTACCTGGGTGATGGAGCAGAATATCATATCGAGTGGTAAATTGTCGTTCACTATTATAAAACATCAATGAGTCCATTCCGCTTTTAATCCAGTCATGGCTGGTTCAGGAAGACCCGTACCCCTTGATCTTTTACCCGTTCCTGAGGGTGCTAGGGGGAGCTATACCTGATGATACCGGACGTTTCTGGTTCATCAATTCATCAGTTATAGCTGGTGGTCGGCAAAAATGGAATTCAAGACTATAGTGAACCTTATGACTGAAATCTGAGGAAATCTTACCTGAGAAAATTCAACGAATATTCACGATTACAAAGAAAATCATCTTAAACATTTCTCGCACTATTTTTTGAGAAAGTCTTGGATGTTTCCTGGCGGTGCGCATGAATAAGAAATTGGATGGCTTTTTTTGTATATTTATTCAAAAAGATAGCAAAACGTCAATGTGAAGTCATTATTAATATCAAAATATTAATATTTTACAAACAGAACTCTTGATATTCACTACGCCTCTATGAGAATCAGTATAATCAACCTCGATATAAACATTAAAAGTAAACCCTATAATTTTTGTTGAATATAGTCACACGCATGTCTCCAAGTGAGATAACATCAGACTTTGAAAAAAAAAAACATTATCTCGGTACACGTTAAAATCACAAAATTGTGTAGTCCACGTTTATTGTTCCGAAGATCATTCGCCATAGATCCTCATGTAAGTATAAACAAAGCCATTGCCTGCAAATTCAAGTCACAATGCTCGATACTACGACATACAGATTCTTGTTCTAGAATCGATATTAAATCGTTATTCTTACTTTTATCTAAAAATTCATGACAAACCAATTTTTCATGGATTTTGCTTGAGCTCTGACTCACTTAGCTTGTTGATGAGTTATTGTTCTATTAGATATATGACTCATTCTCAAAAAATTTATCTACAGTGTTTCTAGCTAGACTTATTAAGAATAATTTCTGATAAGCTTATTGAAATATATTTTAATTAGATAGATAGATACATACATAGGTGCACTTGAATATTTCAACGTTGTTTTTGATTCTGATCAGCTTTTCTTCAAAACAATTTTCGATTTTGTCACAAATAAAGGTACTTCAACCCTCAACTCTTCAACGAGAATCATGTTTTCTGGAGAACCTCGTGACGACTAAAAAAAATTATTATCTGAGGATGCCATTTTAGGTTTTAGACCATGCAGCCATTTTTCTGAAGATTTTTTTTTTCTCAAACCAAATATTGTTTCTATGTGGAGCAAACTTAGCTAGATACACTGTATATCATTTAACTGTTATTTTCTTGATCTGATTTTCAATCCAACAATTCGTTGACGATGTTACAGGTGGATGATGCAATTATTGATCAAGTCAAGATGAACAGTTTGATAAGGCTCTTTGTTCGACGCCTTAGCGCCTCCAAATTTCAACAACGTTATCGAGAATTCTACGTTTACGAAATGTAAATGTGGAATTGCAGCTTTTCTTATATCTTTTTCGATGTCAAAAACGTCAACACTTCCGAGTTAAAATTAGAGAGTCAAGCGAACCCAGTTTTAATCATAATATGGACTTTCCTAATACAATTTGTTAAAAGTAGAGGTAGCTTGTCACTTATACAGGGTGTTTATTAATTGAATTCCGATACTTGAGGGTGATGATCCTTGGATGATTTTGAGACAAAAAGTTCATATGGACATAGGTCCGCAAGGGCATAGATTTTAAGATACAGGGTATTGAAATTTAAAAAAAAAACTTTTTTCTATCATCACTTTGATACTATTCCAGATATCTTTTTGAAATTCGGTACACGTCTTCTATGCATCAAAATGCATGGGAATGTTAGAGAGGGCGCCACTGATTTGAAGATATTGGATGACACAGCTCTAGCAGGGTGTCAATGCAATTAAGTAGATTTTATTTTTTTTAAGCGAAAACCATGCGCCGGACGGAAAAAGTCAGGAGAAGAAATAGGCTCAGAAATTAATAGAGATTTTAAAGACGATTTTTATTTTGAAAGAAAGCAGTGGCGTACAAGTTTTTTCTCCAAAAATATTGAGTGCAGAGCCCGTACGGACGCCACTGGTAAAAATAATGGAATTGTTTGTACATCACAAAATGCATATTGAAGCCTAGAAGACGTGTACCAAATTTCATGAAGATATCTGGAATAGTATCAAAGAAATTATAAAAAAATCATTTATTTTTTAATATTTCAACACCCTGTATCTTGAAAATTAAGCTCTTGCGGACCTATGTTCATATTAACTTTTTGTCTTAAAATCCTCCAAGGATTATCACCCTTAAGTATCGGCATTCAATTAATAAACACCCTGTATGTGTAGCTTTCTGTCTTGGTTAGGGGAGCTTTATGTGTCAGCTATATGGAAAAAGATCATGATGACATTGATGACAATCAAAGATCGTTATTATGTGATGGGCAATGAAGTTTTTTCTCTTTCCACGGCACGGGTCAGTGGAAGAAGATTATTTGCTGCATAGCTAATACAGTGGTTTTCTCATTCCAGGTCAAGCGTCTGATAAGTAGTATGTGCAGGAGGTGTGCATCCTCCAGACAAGTGCTGAGTCGTTTCTTCGACTTCACCACATATTCTGCACTTGTTGATACAACATGATCCTGAATAGCGAGTGAATCACCCCCCGTCTATCCTGCAGTAAGAAAAGTATTAGACATCATAGTATCCAACTTTGGTTCTGGTCCATTTGGATGAGCAGGATCATGGGCCATGTACTTGCTATCACAGGCTGCTATTTTTCAGTAATTTTGAGGATTTTTGATGATTGGAAATACTTTTTGTTATTTTTTTTCAGTTGGCAGCTTCCAAAATTATCATTTCTCGTTCTCCGTCTTTTAGTGGTAAGTACAAACTTTCAATTCAGGATTTGTGGTGATTTCGTGGCGTGTGAAGGAAGTACGAAGCGAATAATTATATTTGTGTTTCTGGTTGAATCTGCGGCCACCCTTTGAGACCTTCAATTTCAGTTTGAATCAGTTTCAAATCATCAGTTGAGTTCTTAAGCGAGAAGAGTTGAGACGTGTTTGGCGCGTCTGTCGCGCATTATGAATTCCGATTACGAAGAACCGGATTTTTTTGCGAAAATCATAACAAACATTAAAGTCATGTCATGGTTTTTTGACAGAGAAGGCATAGTGTGATTGATGTTCGAAACGATGTATCCACGCAGAAAAAAACTAGGACGATGAATTGGTCAACGGCTTTCTCTTTCATCATGACTTCATCAAAATCTTTATTCTGATTTGCGGATTTTTAGAAAAAAAAAATTCCCGTCTGTCCACATACCACATCCTCTCCACTTTCTAAACTAAGCACCATGAGACTTTTGGCTCTAACCAAAAATCAAAGCCGTGTGAAAAGGAAAATGTTTTGATACTTTTCTCGACTTCGAAGACATAGAACAACGTCGGTATTAGTGCGTTGCTGGCGGAGGACACTATTTTGCTTTGTTTATAATTGAGTTATTCACCGTACATCCAATACAACTCATTTGACCTGTACACTGTATAAAGATATGACTGGTACTTTTTCCACACTCTTAACATTCATCATTGGCACTATGATGATCACCACCTATATCTCTTCTATTGTTTATGTACACCCTGCAAAAATTCAACACCTACTTAGCTGGTGCAAAACAAACAGTCACTTTCATCCATCGACGTCAGAAGTTCTCTTTGACGAATAGCTTTTTCGCATGTATATTCTCGTACAATCAAAGAAAAGCATTATAAAGGAACGATTTTCACCATTTATGGAAGAAATATTTTCAAGGCTTCGGAACACGCACGTTGCTAATCAAGAAAAATCATTAATTGTGCTATAAATATGCGATAACTGCCCTTTGAGGGTATAAGTTGGATCATGTATCTATTGGACATGCATTCACAAAACTGGAGTATTGTTTCATTGACCATGACATCAAATCGATCAAAGATATTTTGTATCAAACCTTCATTTGTCATCATCGTTTTTTCATTTGAGTCTAATGACTTGAAAAACTATTGCTAAAAGCTGAATTATTCATGACATGACATTTTCAAATAAGGAAAAATCAAGGATATGTTTATGTAGTGAATCATTTCTTGTTTCATAATTGTTTTTTTTTGGTAAAACTATGATCAAAATTTGTAATCAGGATACCAAAACAAATCAAAAACACGATCCTTTTCGGAGTTCGTTGGTTACCCAGAAAGATGATCTGACCCAAATTCCGTTCTGGATCGATCCTGGATATCCAAATTACGACGAATGTTGCTCATTGTACGAAATCGAATAATAGCCGCGGATACAAGATGCAGAAAACCAGAATAGCACATATCAAAATATCATCGATATTTCAAGACCATTGAAGCCAGTGAAGCGCCCTGTAGCCAATTCTCTAGAATGTCAAATCTGATACAAAATTCGATTGCTCACAAGTCATCGCCAAACATGATCGAGTTGCGAATCGTGGATCGAGGAAGGAAATGCGCCTTATCGAGTGACGTGCTTAAATTTGATCAAGTCTCTTTTTGCAGATTATACCGTTTTCGGATTCGATCGACTTTGAAGTCCAATCGTGGTCGTGACTATCTATCTAGAACAGAATGTTCTCTGATAGACTGAATGACGCAATCATATACAGGGAGTAATCTACACAACCACACACTTTTGGGGGTGTTTTTAAAATCATTATTTGAGATATATAGGGTGTTCTAACTCTCTTTATACAACAAATGAAGAGTGGTCGTGCTAAATGATCCAAATGCCAAAAATGAATATCTAGAGATATGACGGAGCACGGTTCTATTTCCTATATAAAACAAAAGTTCACTTTTATATTAAAAAACGGCCTTATTAACCTACAAAGAGATACAGTTGATCATGTTTTAACCAATAAAGAATCAAATAATCTTGATGCCGGAAAAGGAATCGAAAAAAAATGGAAAGATCGACGTCCACATGTATATGATACGATTAACCCTTTCTACAGGATTTCATTGAAATGGTATAGTACTACTAGAAATAGTAAAAAAAGTTCAGATGGTATAGGGCGGAAAATTCATATTAAGGAAGTTCACAGCACCGAAAGGGTGAATTTAAAAAACGGTTTTTTTTTAAATTGTAGGCTCAAAAAAAGAAATAAAAAAATCCCATCTTTCATAAATTTGGACCCCAAATCAAATGATGATACTGAAAAATTATATGGAAAATCGGTAAAGGTAATTTTTGCAAGGGTAGGAGGGTGTTTAATGAATGACGTGTTTGCAACATGAGCTCATTTTCAAAAAACTACATACTTTTTCCTACAAAAAAGATATTTTTGTTACACATCGCCCAGAACGATGGTTTCCGAAAAAATTGAAGCCAAAGAGTTTGCTCTGATGAGTTGCTGACTGGTTAATCAACAAAAACTTATGAAAGTTATGGCGTTTCACAAATAACCAAGTAGTCAATGGATAATTAATTGAAAAATCAAAATTTCATGATTTTTGAAACATCCTATTACTATGAGAAAACCGTTTTTTAAATTCACCCTTTCAGTGCTCTAACTCCCTTCATATGCATTGTTCGCCCTATACTTATGTGAACTTTTTTTACTATTTTCAGGAGTAATATCACCCCCCAAATCTGTTTACATCATTTCAATGACACCCTGTATACGAAGCCTTTTTTTTTAATATAAGGCAGTCGTCATTGGGTCCTCTTTTCAAAAGCCGTGTTCTTACGGCACTCGTACAGAAGTTCAGTTCCAGAAACACACACTTCCAGAAATAGTTCTCGAGCAATGAGCTGTATCTTTTTCTGACAGAGGCCTCTTATTTTCATCCATGTTTTTCAGATCAACTAGATTATCCAAGAATATTTTTTGAATTTGAATTAATTGTTTCTTTTTTAGGTTCCACTGACGACGGAAGTAGATTCGCTTCCGGAACGTTTGATATTGTTAGGTTTTATTGTTTACTAATAGACTTCTTTTCAGGTAATACAGAAGATCCGGTATATTAACACTAGTTTGATTGTTTTTTGATAGGGTGTGGCGAAATACCCAAAAAATCTAGTAAATTATGATTAACCAACTTAATTCATCACAAACCTCAAACACATCGACATAGAGATACGGCGCTCGTATCCAACGCGTCGACCACATTGATTTTTGATGTATAACCTATAAAATCATCACCGTTTAGCCTCGACCGACAACCGAGCTTCGAACGAATTTGTATTTTCCATTTCACGGCGATCTTATCCAGACCAAGAGAATGGAAGTAAAAAAAGAAAATACATTCACAGGTAATCTGAAACAGAAGAATGTGTTGATTGTGGCCTTAAATTATTAGGAATAATCTGTTACAAAGTCGTACTAAACTTTTTGGTTGGAACAGACTTTCCAAAAGCTTTTGCAGCTTGGATTTTTGTGTAACATAGTTTGCTATTATTCGGTGTGATTCTGTCAGACTTTTTTTTGTCTCTCAACACACATGATTTGATTGTATCACTTGGTCTAGTATTGAACTTGCAGGATCCATCAATTTAGTTTTATCATTTTTAACTTTGACTGTCAGCGATCAACAATACTACAACCCACTCAGTTTCATAAGTCACTCAGAGATGTTCACATCACAATCTTTTGTCTTCACCTTCATATTTTATTATCTTCTACAACAGATGATATATTCAGTTGAGATTCACATTTCAACCACTCATCCCAGACCCAATAACGGAGTTTCTCAAAAAGAAATTAATTGGAACTATCGCGGTAAGCCGATCCTTCCATTGTTCGCAATCAAGCTTAATACTGCCAAATTTTTCAATTGGTTTCCTCGATGTTGATCAATCGATGCTTTGTTCTGAGAAGCTACAATAAGTTTCATTAATATTAAACTGAACTGAGGATAAGATTTTAAAAGTAGAAAGACCACGAAGTCAAAGTCTCAAAATGCATTTACATTTTGAGGCTTTGACTTCGTGTTCTTTCTATTTTTAAGATTTTAAGTAAGTCCCTTAGGGATATGGATGATTTTATGGAATCAGGATAAGATTCATTTGGTTTTGCGCTTCGGCTAGAGCCGTTACCTCTCTCAGAAATTCGAGTACTCTTTGAATTGATTTCAAAAGCCTCTGGTGCATGGATTGCCTCTGTATCGTGCGTAATGATTGAGTTTCTTCGTCGTAGAATCGCTATTTCTCATGTTTACAATCCCGATATGTTCGACGATGATTCCTGCTTGAAGGTCGGTGATCCTTTGCTCAGGTCAAGAACTTCTTGCCTTCGCTGTCCAGAGATCTCGTTTACATTCACAGATACGCCAGACTTCGATTGTTTGTGTTTTATATACCAGACTTGACCCTCCTCTTGTTTGAGTCTGTCGTCTGTCAATCTGGTTATTTGATTTTTTAACATTTATTCTTTCACCTCATTCTCTGTCGAGATATTTCTTTTCTCTCGGGGAATCATAACCTTGTCGTTGGTGAGAGGGCTCAGTAACCTCTATCCAGGAAGCAATGCCGGCGGTAGCGTAGCTACCGGTAGGGCCACCCATACCGGTAAGGTCTCGAAGTGATAGAGGTGAAGCTAAGAAGATTCCCACGCAACGTCTGTTCCCAGATTGGGCGGTTGCAAACGGCGTCTGATCCAGAGTGGGCAGCTGATACACAAGCCAAGATTTGGCATAAAGGAAGGCAACGGGAAACCACCTTTATTATTATTATACCCAAGACAATAACATGAGTACATTTAGTTCAAAATATTCCGGAGGTATAAATAGTTCTCCAATCGAATCTCCGGGAAGAACGGTTTTAAATGTATCAAGTACGAAAGCAAACCTAAGAAGACCATTAAGGATTGGAGCATGGAACGTGAGAAGCCTTTTTGAAGCTGGAAAACTAGCGAACCTCACACAAGAAATGGTAAGACTTAAGCTGGACATCCTGGGCGTTGCTGAAACCTGGTGGCCTAATGTGAGAGACTGCGAAGTGGAAAACGGAGTATTCTTCCACTCTGGCAATGACGATCCAAAACACAGGAAGGTGTGGGTATTGTTATAACAAAGGAACTACTGAAATCAGTTATTTTTTTTATGACAAAGTCCAAGAACTGCTTAAATTGACCAAGAAGCAAGACGTCAACATAATCATGGGCGACTTCAATGCCAAAATAGGAAATGGTCAATCTGAAGAAATAGTTGGACCTTACGGTCTCGGAGTATGGAATGAGAGAGGTGATCGTCTGTTGCAGATCTGTCAAGAAGAAAATATGAAAATCACAAATACATGGTTTCGGCTTCACCCTCGCCGCCTTTACACTTGGAAGTCCCCGGCAGACCGACCACACAATGTAATACGAAAACAAATAGACTTCATCCTCATCAACCAAAGATTCAGCTCGACCATCAAGAGAGCCAGCACGTATCCTGGAGCAGATGTACCTTCTGATAACATACTATTGATGGCCGTCATGAAAATGTCTTTAGCAAGTCAAAGAAAGCCAACCACACAGCGAAGGGTGGCGTTAGAAAAATCAAGGGATCCAGTCGTGAAAGCAGAAATGTCTAATGAGATGATGGATGAACGTTGAAAGTATAAGAACGAAACAGAAGGCAACACGTACAAAGATATTCTAAGACTCATAAGATCAAAGATTAGAATAGCAAAGAACGAATGGCTTAAACACGAATGCTTGTTAAAAGAACAACTGGAAAATCAACATGACGATTTTAATCTGCACAAAAACTTAAAGGAGACTGCCGGTACATACACAAAAAAAAACAACTATGACAACCAATAATAACCAGTTAGTCCTCGACAGCAAACAAAAGATCAATGTTTGGGAAAAGTATATAGAAAAACTTTTTGAAGACGATTGACCCTCAGCTGATAACATTAACTCTCTAACTGGTCCACCAATCACTAAAGGGGCGAGCGAAAAAGCTATACGCAATTCAAAGAATAACAAAGCGGCTGGTCCGAATAAAATTCCTTCAGAAGTACTCAAACTCCTCGATGAGAGAGGCATTACAGCACTGCATAAGGTGTTTAACATCATATATGAGACAGGTCACTACCCCAAACAATGGTTGAGCTCCACTTTTATCCCCTTGCCTAAAAAGACAAATGCAAGAAGATGCGAAGACTATAGACTTATAAGCCTGATGAGCCATACCCTAAGAATATTTCTCTAAATCATTCACCAAAGAATATTCCAAAAGTGTGTAAGAGACATAAGCGACTCACAATTTGGTTTTAGGCAAGGGTTAGGCACAAGAGAGGCAATAGTCGCAACACACGTGCTTGTCCAGAACAGCTATGACCAGAGAAAGGACGTTTGCCTCTGTTTCATAGATAATGAAAAGGCATACAATCGCGTACAGCACCACAAACTAATGCAGCTCCTCAAAAGGCTCGATATAGATCAGAAAGACATCCGGTGCATTAAAAACCTATATTGGAACCAAACAGCACAAATAAAACTAAACAATGATGTCCGACAACATACAGATCAGAAGGGGGCTGCGACAGGGATGCGTGCTGTCTCCACTTTTATTCAACTTATATTCCGAAGCAATTTTCCAAGAGGCTCTGGAGGATATGGAAATGGAAATCAAAGTTAATGGGACGTGGGTCAACAATATCCGTTATGCGGACGATACCGTCCTAATCGCTGATAATATGCACGTCCTACAACAATTGGTCAATAAGATAGGAGAACAGAGTAAATCAATGGGCCTAAACATCAATACCAAAAAAACAAAATTTATGATTATTTCAAGAGATATAAATATGTTTGAAAACGCCACCATAACATTTAGCGCAATGCCTTTAGAGAGAGTGGATAAATTAAAATATCTAGGAATTTGGCTCCTTGAAGACTGGGCATCGGACCATGAAATAAAATGTCGCATTGAGCAAGCCCGACAGGCATTCTTGAGGTTTCGAAGGGTGTTTACATGTCCCGACTTTGATCTTAACCTACGTCTGAGGTTCGTAAAGTGCTACGTTTGGTCGGTGCTTCTTTATGGCATGGAAGGCTGGACATTGAAAGCGACTGCGATTAACAAGTTGGAGGCTTTCGAGATGTGGCTGTATCGCAGAATCCTTAAGGTGCCTTGGACAGCTAGATTGACAAACGAAGAAATTCTGAGACGCGTCGGCAAACAACGTGAATTATTTGAATTAATCAAGAAGAGAAAAACGGCGTATCTAGGGCACATAATGCGAAACAACAAATATCAATCTTTATACCTACTGATCGAAGGCAAAATTGAAGGAAGGAGAGGGATCGGAAGGAAGAAGATGTCTTGGCTGAGAAACAACAGGCAGTGGACAGGACTACACGATATACAATACACTCAATACATACCGCGAGAAATAGAGAAGCGATGGAAAATGTTATCGCAAACATCCATCAGTGGATAAGCATTGGAAGAAGAAGAGAGTTAAAAATGAGACAATATAGTACACATCAGAAACATGCCTGAAGCAACGTTAAAATTCAGATGCAGATAAACATCAAGAAAATATCGGGTAAAAATCAACATTCTCAATGACTGTTCTGAATGTCAATCCCATCATAGATCATGATTGGAAACCACCTTTTCCAGAAACAGATTTTCCAGGCTTATTTTTAACTGAAGGGGTTTTAGCAATTACGGAATGTTTCTTCTTTCTGATTTTGATTTTATCCATAACAATAACACCTTAACCTTGTCAAGTACCACATTTTCATCATAAAATTAATAAGGAAAGTGGCTTAACGCGTTTCTAGTTCAGATGGATTTGTTCTGGCCAATAGTGGAGCCGACATCGGTGAAATCAGTTCATTTTTTTTTGCTACAAATGACGTTTGACAGAAAATACCCGCTGAAAGTCCACCTTCTTGGAACGGACATGTCGCACTGTTCAAATATTCTGGCAGTAATGCTTTATTTAACCAGACTATATTAGTACCTGGGTGATGGAGCAGAATATCATATCGAGTGGTAAATTGTCGTTCACTATTATAAAACATCAATGAGTCCATTCCGCTTTTAATCCAGTCATGGCTGGTTCAGGAAGACCCGTACCCCTTGATCTTTTACCCGTTCCTGAGGGTGCTAGGGGGAGCTATACCTGATGATACCGGACGTTTCTGGTTCATCAATTCATCAGTTATAGCTGGTGGTCGGCAAAAATGGAATTCAAGACTATAGTGAACCTTATGACTGAAATCTGAGGAAATCTTACCTGAGAAAATTCAACGAATATTCACGATTACAAAGAAAATCATCTTAAACATTTCTCGCACTATTTTTTGAGAAAGTCTTGGATGTTTCCTGGCGGTGCGCATGAATAAGAAATTGGATGGCTTTTTTTGTATATTTATTCAAAAAGATAGCAAAACGTCAATGTGAAGTCATTATTAATATCAAAATATTAATATTTTACAAACAGAACTCTTGATATTCACTACGCCTCTATGAGAATCAGTATAATCAACCTCGATATAAACATTAAAAGTAAACCCTATAATTTTTGTTGAATATAGTCACACGCATGTCTCCAAGTGAGATAACATCAGACTTTGAAAAAAAAAAACATTATCTCGGTACACGTTAAAATCACAAAATTGTGTAGTCCACGTTTATTGTTCCGAAGATCATTCGCCATAGATCCTCATGTAAGTATAAACAAAGCCATTGCCTGCAAATTCAAGTCACAATGCTCGATACTACGACATACAGATTCTTGTTCTAGAATCGATATTAAATCGTTATTCTTACTTTTATCTAAAAATTCATGACAAACCAATTTTTCATGGATTTTGCTTGAGCTCTGACTCACTTAGCTTGTTGATGAGTTATTGTTCTATTAGATATATGACTCATTCTCAAAAAATTTATCTACAGTGTTTCTAGCTAGACTTATTAAGAATAATTTCTGATAAGCTTATTGAAATATATTTTAATTAGATAGATAGATACATACATAGGTGCACTTGAATATTTCAACGTTGTTTTTGATTCTGATCAGCTTTTCTTCAAAACAATTTTCGATTTTGTCACAAATAAAGGTACTTCAACCCTCAACTCTTCAACGAGAATCATGTTTTCTGGAGAACCTCGTGACGACTAAAAAAAATTATTATCTGAGGATGCCATTTTAGGTTTTAGACCATGCAGCCATTTTTCTGAAGATTTTTTTTTTCTCAAACCAAATATTGTTTCTATGTGGAGCAAACTTAGCTAGATACACTGTATATCATTTAACTGTTATTTTCTTGATCTGATTTTCAATCCAACAATTCGTTGACGATGTTACAGGTGGATGATGCAATTATTGATCAAGTCAAGATGAACAGTTTGATAAGGCTCTTTGTTCGACGCCTTAGCGCCTCCAAATTTCAACAACGTTATCGAGAATTCTACGTTTACGAAATGTAAATGTGGAATTGCAGCTTTTCTTATATCTTTTTCGATGTCAAAAACGTCAACACTTCCGAGTTAAAATTAGAGAGTCAAGCGAACCCAGTTTTAATCATAATATGGACTTTCCTAATACAATTTGTTAAAAGTAGAGGTAGCTTGTCACTTATACAGGGTGTTTATTAATTGAATTCCGATACTTGAGGGTGATGATCCTTGGATGATTTTGAGACAAAAAGTTCATATGGACATAGGTCCGCAAGGGCATAGATTTTAAGATACAGGGTATTGAAATTTAAAAAAAAAACTTTTTTCTATCATCACTTTGATACTATTCCAGATATCTTTTTGAAATTCGGTACACGTCTTCTATGCATCAAAATGCATGGGAATGTTAGAGAGGGCGCCACTGATTTGAAGATATTGGATGACACAGCTCTAGCAGGGTGTCAATGCAATTAAGTAGATTTTATTTTTTTTAAGCGAAAACCATGCGCCGGACGGAAAAAGTCAGGAGAAGAAATAGGCTCAGAAATTAATAGAGATTTTAAAGACGATTTTTATTTTGAAAGAAAGCAGTGGCGTACAAGTTTTTTCTCCAAAAATATTGAGTGCAGAGCCCGTACGGACGCCACTGGTAAAAATAATGGAATTGTTTGTACATCACAAAATGCATATTGAAGCCTAGAAGACGTGTACCAAATTTCATGAAGATATCTGGAATAGTATCAAAGAAATTATAAAAAAATCATTTATTTTTTAATATTTCAACACCCTGTATCTTGAAAATTAAGCTCTTGCGGACCTATGTTCATATTAACTTTTTGTCTTAAAATCCTCCAAGGATTATCACCCTTAAGTATCGGCATTCAATTAATAAACACCCTGTATGTGTAGCTTTCTGTCTTGGTTAGGGGAGCTTTATGTGTCAGCTATATGGAAAAAGATCATGATGACATTGATGACAATCAAAGATCGTTATTATGTGATGGGCAATGAAGTTTTTTCTCTTTCCACGGCACGGGTCAGTGGAAGAAGATTATTTGCTGCATAGCTAATACAGTGGTTTTCTCATTCCAGGTCAAGCGTCTGATAAGTAGTATGTGCAGGAGGTGTGCATCCTCCAGACAAGTGCTGAGTCGTTTCTTCGACTTCACCACATATTCTGCACTTGTTGATACAACATGATCCTGAATAGCGAGTGAATCACCCCCCGTCTATCCTGCAGTAAGAAAAGTATTAGACATCATAGTATCCAACTTTGGTTCTGGTCCATTTGGATGAGCAGGATCATGGGCCATGTACTTGCTATCACAGGCTGCTATTTTTCAGTAATTTTGAGGATTTTTGATGATTGGAAATACTTTTTGTTATTTTTTTTCAGTTGGCAGCTTCCAAAATTATCATTTCTCGTTCTCCGTCTTTTAGTGGTAAGTACAAACTTTCAATTCAGGATTTGTGGTGATTTCGTGGCGTGTGAAGGAAGTACGAAGCGAATAATTATATTTGTGTTTCTGGTTGAATCTGCGGCCACCCTTTGAGACCTTCAATTTCAGTTTGAATCAGTTTCAAATCATCAGTTGAGTTCTTAAGCGAGAAGAGTTGAGACGTGTTTGGCGCGTCTGTCGCGCATTATGAATTCCGATTACGAAGAACCGGATTTTTTTGCGAAAATCATAACAAACATTAAAGTCATGTCATGGTTTTTTGACAGAGAAGGCATAGTGTGATTGATGTTCGAAACGATGTATCCACGCAGAAAAAAACTAGGACGATGAATTGGTCAACGGCTTTCTCTTTCATCATGACTTCATCAAAATCTTTATTCTGATTTGCGGATTTTTAGAAAAAAAAAATTCCCGTCTGTCCACATACCACATCCTCTCCACTTTCTAAACTAAGCACCATGAGACTTTTGGCTCTAACCAAAAATCAAAGCCGTGTGAAAAGGAAAATGTTTTGATACTTTTCTCGACTTCGAAGACATAGAACAACGTCGGTATTAGTGCGTTGCTGGCGGAGGACACTATTTTGCTTTGTTTATAATTGAGTTATTCACCGTACATCCAATACAACTCATTTGACCTGTACACTGTATAAAGATATGACTGGTACTTTTTCCACACTCTTAACATTCATCATTGGCACTATGATGATCACCACCTATATCTCTTCTATTGTTTATGTACACCCTGCAAAAATTCAACACCTACTTAGCTGGTGCAAAACAAACAGTCACTTTCATCCATCGACGTCAGAAGTTCTCTTTGACGAATAGCTTTTTCGCATGTATATTCTCGTACAATCAAAGAAAAGCATTATAAAGGAACGATTTTCACCATTTATGGAAGAAATATTTTCAAGGCTTCGGAACACGCACGTTGCTAATCAAGAAAAATCATTAATTGTGCTATAAATATGCGATAACTGCCCTTTGAGGGTATAAGTTGGATCATGTATCTATTGGACATGCATTCACAAAACTGGAGTATTGTTTCATTGACCATGACATCAAATCGATCAAAGATATTTTGTATCAAACCTTCATTTGTCATCATCGTTTTTTCATTTGAGTCTAATGACTTGAAAAACTATTGCTAAAAGCTGAATTATTCATGACATGACATTTTCAAATAAGGAAAAATCAAGGATATGTTTATGTAGTGAATCATTTCTTGTTTCATAATTGTTTTTTTTTGGTAAAACTATGATCAAAATTTGTAATCAGGATACCAAAACAAATCAAAAACACGATCCTTTTCGGAGTTCGTTGGTTACCCAGAAAGATGATCTGACCCAAATTCCGTTCTGGATCGATCCTGGATATCCAAATTACGACGAATGTTGCTCATTGTACGAAATCGAATAATAGCCGCGGATACAAGATGCAGAAAACCAGAATAGCACATATCAAAATATCATCGATATTTCAAGACCATTGAAGCCAGTGAAGCGCCCTGTAGCCAATTCTCTAGAATGTCAAATCTGATACAAAATTCGATTGCTCACAAGTCATCGCCAAACATGATCGAGTTGCGAATCGTGGATCGAGGAAGGAAATGCGCCTTATCGAGTGACGTGCTTAAATTTGATCAAGTCTCTTTTTGCAGATTATACCGTTTTCGGATTCGATCGACTTTGAAGTCCAATCGTGGTCGTGACTATCTATCTAGAACGGAATGTTCTCTGATAGACTGAATGACGCAATCATATACAGGGAGTAATCTACACAACCACACACTTTTGGGGGTGTTTTTAAAATCATTATTTGAGATATATAGGGTGTTCTAACTCTCTTTATACAACAAATGAAGAGTGGTCGTGCTAAATGATCCAAATGCCAAAAATGAATATCTAGAGATATGACGGAGCACGGTTCTATTTCCTATATAAAACAAAAGTTCACTTTTATATTAAAAAACGGCCTTATTAACCTACAAAGAGATACAGTTGATCATGTTTTAACCAATAAAGAATCAAATAATCTTGATGCCGGAAAAGGAATCGAAAAAAAATGGAAAGATCGACGTCCACATGTATATGATACGATTAACCCTTTCTACAGGATTTCATTGAAATGGTATAGTACTACTAGAAATAGTAAAAAAAGTTCAGATGGTATAGGGCGGAAAATTCATATTAAGGAAGTTCACAGCACCGAAAGGGTGAATTTAAAAAACGGTTTTTTTTTAAATTGTAGGCTCAAAAAAAGAAATAAAAAAATCCCATCTTTCATAAATTTGGACCCCAAATCAAATGATGATACTGAAAAATTATATGGAAAATCGGTAAAGGTAATTTTTGCAAGGGTAGGAGGGTGTTTAATGAATGACGTGTTTGCAACATGAGCTCATTTTCAAAAAACTACATACTTTTTCCTACAAAAAAGATATTTTTGTTACACATCGCCCAGAACGATGGTTTCCGAAAAAATTGAAGCCAAAGAGTTTGCTCTGATGAGTTGCTGACTGGTTAATCAACAAAAACTTATGAAAGTTATGGCGTTTCACAAATAACCAAGTAGTCAATGGATAATTAATTGAAAAATCAAAATTTCATGATTTTTGAAACATCCTATTACTATGAGAAAACCGTTTTTTAAATTCACCCTTTCAGTGCTCTAACTCCCTTCATATGCATTGTTCGCCCTATACTTATGTGAACTTTTTTTACTATTTTCAGGAGTAATATCACCCCCCAAATCTGTTTACATCATTTCAATGACACCCTGTATACGAAGCCTTTTTTTTTAATATAAGGCAGTCGTCATTGGGTCCTCTTTTCAAAAGCCGTGTTCTTACGGCACTCGTACAGAAGTTCAGTTCCAGAAACACACACTTCCAGAAATAGTTCTCGAGCAATGAGCTGTATCTTTTTCTGACAGAGGCCTCTTATTTTCATCCATGTTTTTCAGATCAACTAGATTATCCAAGAATATTTTTTGAATTTGAATTAATTGTTTCTTTTTTAGGTTCCACTGACGACGGAAGTAGATTCGCTTCCGGAACGTTTGATATTGTTAGGTTTTATTGTTTACTAATAGACTTCTTTTCAGGTAATACAGAAGATCCGGTATATTAACACTAGTTTGATTGTTTTTTGATAGGGTGTGGCGAAATACCCAAAAAATCTAGTAAATTATGATTAACCAACTTAATTCATCACAAACCTCAAACACATCGACATAGAGATACGGCGCTCGTATCCAACGCGTCGACCACATTGATTTTTGATGTATAACCTATAAAATCATCACCGTTTAGCCTCGACCGACAACCGAGCTTCGAACGAATTTGTATTTTCCATTTCACGGCGATCTTATCCAGACCAAGAGAATGGAAGTAAAAAAAGAAAATACATTCACAGGTAATCTGAAACAGAAGAATGTGTTGATTGTGGCCTTAAATTATTAGGAATAATCTGTTACAAAGTCGTACTAAACTTTTTGGTTGGAACAGACTTTCCAAAAGCTTTTGCAGCTTGGATTTTTGTGTAACATAGTTTGCTATTATTCGGTGTGATTCTGTCAGACTTTTTTTTGTCTCTCAACACACATGATTTGATTGTATCACTTGGTCTAGTATTGAACTTGCAGGATCCATCAATTTAGTTTTATCATTTTTAACTTTGACTGTCAGCGATCAACAATACTACAACCCACTCAGTTTCATAAGTCACTCAGAGATGTTCACATCACAATCTTTTGTCTTCACCTTCATATTTTATTATCTTCTACAACAGATGATATATTCAGTTGAGATTCACATTTCAACCACTCATCCCAGACCCAATAACGGAGTTTCTCAAAAAGAAATTAATTGGAACTATCGCGGTAAGCCGATCCTTCCATTGTTCGCAATCAAGCTTAATACTGCCAAATTTTTCAATTGGTTTCCTCGATGTTGATCAATCGATGCTTTGTTCTGAGAAGCTACAATAAGTTTCATTAATATTAAACTGAACTGAGGATAAGATTTTAAAAGTAGAAAGACCACGAAGTCAAAGTCTCAAAATGCATTTACATTTTGAGGCTTTGACTTCGTGTTCTTTCTATTTTTAAGATTTTAAGTAAGTCCCTTAGGGATATGGATGATTTTATGGAATCAGGATAAGATTCATTTGGTTTTGCGCTTCGGCTAGAGCCGTTACCTCTCTCAGAAATTCGAGTACTCTTTGAATTGATTTCAAAAGCCTCTGGTGCATGGATTGCCTCTGTATCGTGCGTAATGATTGAGTTTCTTCGTCGTAGAATCGCTATTTCTCATGTTTACAATCCCGATATGTTCGACGATGATTCCTGCTTGAAGGTCGGTGATCCTTTGCTCAGGTCAAGAACTTCTTGCCTTCGCTGTCCAGAGATCTCGTTTACATTCACAGATACGCCAGACTTCGATTGTTTGTGTTTTATATACCAGACTTGACCCTCCTCTTGTTTGAGTCTGTCGTCTGTCAATCTGGTTATTTGATTTTTTAACATTTATTCTTTCACCTCATTCTCTGTCGAGATATTTCTTTTCTCTCGGGGAATCATAACCTTGTCGTTGGTGAGAGGGCTCAGTAACCTCTATCCAGGAAGCAATGCCGGCGGTAGCGTAGCTACCGGTAGGGCCACCCATACCGGTAAGGTCTCGAAGTGATAGAGGTGAAGCTAAGAAGATTCCCACGCAACGTCTGTTCCCAGATTGGGCGGTTGCAAACGGCGTCTGATCCAGAGTGGGCAGCTGATACACAAGCCAAGATTTGGCATAAAGGAAGGCAACGGGAAACCACCTTTATTATTATTATACCCAAGACAATAACATGAGTACATTTAGTTCAAAATATTCCGGAGGTATAAATAGTTCTCCAATCGAATCTCCGGGAAGAACGGTTTTAAATGTATCAAGTACGAAAGCAAACCTAAGAAGACCATTAAGGATTGGAGCATGGAACGTGAGAAGCCTTTTTGAAGCTGGAAAACTAGCGAACCTCACACAAGAAATGGTAAGACTTAAGCTGGACATCCTGGGCGTTGCTGAAACCTGGTGGCCTAATGTGAGAGACTGCGAAGTGGAAAACGGAGTATTCTTCCACTCTGGCAATGACGATCCAAAACACAGGAAGGTGTGGGTATTGTTATAACAAAGGAACTACTGAAATCAGTTATTTTTTTTATGACAAAGTCCAAGAACTGCTTAAATTGACCAAGAAGCAAGACGTCAACATAATCATGGGCGACTTCAATGCCAAAATAGGAAATGGTCAATCTGAAGAAATAGTTGGACCTTACGGTCTCGGAGTATGGAATGAGAGAGGTGATCGTCTGTTGCAGATCTGTCAAGAAGAAAATATGAAAATCACAAATACATGGTTTCGGCTTCACCCTCGCCGCCTTTACACTTGGAAGTCCCCGGCAGACCGACCACACAATGTAATACGAAAACAAATAGACTTCATCCTCATCAACCAAAGATTCAGCTCGACCATCAAGAGAGCCAGCACGTATCCTGGAGCAGATGTACCTTCTGATAACATACTATTGATGGCCGTCATGAAAATGTCTTTAGCAAGTCAAAGAAAGCCAACCACACAGCGAAGGGTGGCGTTAGAAAAATCAAGGGATCCAGTCGTGAAAGCAGAAATGTCTAATGAGATGATGGATGAACGTTGAAAGTATAAGAACGAAACAGAAGGCAACACGTACAAAGATATTCTAAGACTCATAAGATCAAAGATTAGAATAGCAAAGAACGAATGGCTTAAACACGAATGCTTGTTAAAAGAACAACTGGAAAATCAACATGACGATTTTAATCTGCACAAAAACTTAAAGGAGACTGCCGGTACATACACAAAAAAAAACAACTATGACAACCAATAATAACCAGTTAGTCCTCGACAGCAAACAAAAGATCAATGTTTGGGAAAAGTATATAGAAAAACTTTTTGAAGACGATTGACCCTCAGCTGATAACATTAACTCTCTAACTGGTCCACCAATCACTAAAGGGGCGAGCGAAAAAGCTATACGCAATTCAAAGAATAACAAAGCGGCTGGTCCGAATAAAATTCCTTCAGAAGTACTCAAACTCCTCGATGAGAGAGGCATTACAGCACTGCATAAGGTGTTTAACATCATATATGAGACAGGTCACTACCCCAAACAATGGTTGAGCTCCACTTTTATCCCCTTGCCTAAAAAGACAAATGCAAGAAGATGCGAAGACTATAGACTTATAAGCCTGATGAGCCATACCCTAAGAATATTTCTCTAAATCATTCACCAAAGAATATTCCAAAAGTGTGTAAGAGACATAAGCGACTCACAATTTGGTTTTAGGCAAGGGTTAGGCACAAGAGAGGCAATAGTCGCAACACACGTGCTTGTCCAGAACAGCTATGACCAGAGAAAGGACGTTTGCCTCTGTTTCATAGATAATGAAAAGGCATACAATCGCGTACAGCACCACAAACTAATGCAGCTCCTCAAAAGGCTCGATATAGATCAGAAAGACATCCGGTGCATTAAAAACCTATATTGGAACCAAACAGCACAAATAAAACTAAACAATGATGTCCGACAACATACAGATCAGAAGGGGGCTGCGACAGGGATGCGTGCTGTCTCCACTTTTATTCAACTTATATTCCGAAGCAATTTTCCAAGAGGCTCTGGAGGATATGGAAATGGAAATCAAAGTTAATGGGACGTGGGTCAACAATATCCGTTATGCGGACGATACCGTCCTAATCGCTGATAATATGCACGTCCTACAACAATTGGTCAATAAGATAGGAGAACAGAGTAAATCAATGGGCCTAAACATCAATACCAAAAAAACAAAATTTATGATTATTTCAAGAGATATAAATATGTTTGAAAACGCCACCATAACATTTAGCGCAATGCCTTTAGAGAGAGTGGATAAATTAAAATATCTAGGAATTTGGCTCCTTGAAGACTGGGCATCGGACCATGAAATAAAATGTCGCATTGAGCAAGCCCGACAGGCATTCTTGAGGTTTCGAAGGGTGTTTACATGTCCCGACTTTGATCTTAACCTACGTCTGAGGTTCGTAAAGTGCTACGTTTGGTCGGTGCTTCTTTATGGCATGGAAGGCTGGACATTGAAAGCGACTGCGATTAACAAGTTGGAGGCTTTCGAGATGTGGCTGTATCGCAGAATCCTTAAGGTGCCTTGGACAGCTAGATTGACAAACGAAGAAATTCTGAGACGCGTCGGCAAACAACGTGAATTATTTGAATTAATCAAGAAGAGAAAAACGGCGTATCTAGGGCACATAATGCGAAACAACAAATATCAATCTTTATACCTACTGATCGAAGGCAAAATTGAAGGAAGGAGAGGGATCGGAAGGAAGAAGATGTCTTGGCTGAGAAACAACAGGCAGTGGACAGGACTACACGATATACAATACACTCAATACATACCGCGAGAAATAGAGAAGCGATGGAAAATGTTATCGCAAACATCCATCAGTGGATAAGCATTGGAAGAAGAAGAGAGTTAAAAATGAGACAATATAGTACACATCAGAAACATGCCTGAAGCAACGTTAAAATTCAGATGCAGATAAACATCAAGAAAATATCGGGTAAAAATCAACATTCTCAATGACTGTTCTGAATGTCAATCCCATCATAGATCATGATTGGAAACCACCTTTTCCAGAAACAGATTTTCCAGGCTTATTTTTAACTGAAGGGGTTTTAGCAATTACGGAATGTTTCTTCTTTCTGATTTTGATTTTATCCATAACAATAACACCTTAACCTTGTCAAGTACCACATTTTCATCATAAAATTAATAAGGAAAGTGGCTTAACGCGTTTCTAGTTCAGATGGATTTGTTCTGGCCAATAGTGGAGCCGACATCGGTGAAATCAGTTCATTTTTTTTTGCTACAAATGACGTTTGACAGAAAATACCCGCTGAAAGTCCACCTTCTTGGAACGGACATGTCGCACTGTTCAAATATTCTGGCAGTAATGCTTTATTTAACCAGACTATATTAGTACCTGGGTGATGGAGCAGAATATCATATCGAGTGGTAAATTGTCGTTCACTATTATAAAACATCAATGAGTCCATTCCGCTTTTAATCCAGTCATGGCTGGTTCAGGAAGACCCGTACCCCTTGATCTTTTACCCGTTCCTGAGGGTGCTAGGGGGAGCTATACCTGATGATACCGGACGTTTCTGGTTCATCAATTCATCAGTTATAGCTGGTGGTCGGCAAAAATGGAATTCAAGACTATAGTGAACCTTATGACTGAAATCTGAGGAAATCTTACCTGAGAAAATTCAACGAATATTCACGATTACAAAGAAAATCATCTTAAACATTTCTCGCACTATTTTTTGAGAAAGTCTTGGATGTTTCCTGGCGGTGCGCATGAATAAGAAATTGGATGGCTTTTTTTGTATATTTATTCAAAAAGATAGCAAAACGTCAATGTGAAGTCATTATTAATATCAAAATATTAATATTTTACAAACAGAACTCTTGATATTCACTACGCCTCTATGACAATCAGTATAATCAACCTCGATATAAACATTAAAAGTAAACCCTATAATTTTTGTTGAATATAGTCACACGCATGTCTCCAAGTGAGATAACATCAGACTTTGAAAAAAAAAAACATTATCTCGGTACACGTTAAAATCACAAAATTGTGTAGTCCACGTTTATTGTTCCGAAGATCATTCGCCATAGATCCTCATGTAAGTATAAACAAAGCCATTGCCTGCAAATTCAAGTCACAATGCTCGATACTACGACATACAGATTCTTGTTCTAGAATCGATATTAAATCGTTATTCTTACTTTTATCTAAAAATTCATGACAAACCAATTTTTCATGGATTTTGCTTGAGCTCTGACTCACTTAGCTTGCAGTCATGGCATTTTTCAAAAAATGTTGATGAGTTATTGTTCTATTAGATATATGACTCATTCTCAAAAAATTTATCTACAGTGTTTCTAGCTAGACTTATTAAGAATAATTTCTGATAAGCTTATTGAAATATATTTTAATTAGATAGATAGATACATACATAGGTGCACTTGAATATTTCAACGTTGTTTTTGATTCTGATCAGCTTTTCTTCAAAACAATTTTCGATTTTGTCACAAATAAAGGTACTTCAACCCTCAACTCTTCAACGAGAATCATGTTTTCTGGAGAACCTCGTGACGACTAAAAAAAATTATTATCTGAGGATGCCATTTTAGGTTTTAGACCATGCAGCCATTTTTCTGAAGATTTTTTTTTTCTCAAACCAAATATTGTTTCTATGTGGAGCAAACTTAGCTAGATACACTGTATATCATTTAACTGTTATTTTCTTGATCTGATTTTCAATCCAACAATTCGTTGACGATGTTACAGGTGGATGATGCAATTATTGATCAAGTCAAGATGAACAGTTTGATAAGGCTCTTTGTTCGACGCCTTAGCGCCTCCAAATTTCAACAACGTTATCGAGAATTCTACGTTTACGAAATGTAAATGTGGAATTGCAGCTTTTCTTATATCTTTTTCGATGTCAAAAACGTCAACACTTCCGAGTTAAAATTAGAGAGTCAAGCGAACCCAGTTTTAATCATAATATGGACTTTCCTAATACAATTTGTTAAAAGTAGAGGTAGCTTGTCACTTATACAGGGTGTTTATTAATTGAATTCCGATACTTGAGGGTGATGATCCTTGGATGATTTTGAGACAAAAAGTTCATATGGACATAGGTCCGCAAGGGCATAGATTTTAAGATACAGGGTATTGAAATTTAAAAAAAAAACTTTTTTCTATCATCACTTTGATACTATTCCAGATATCTTTTTGAAATTCGGTACACGTCTTCTATGCATCAAAATGCATGGGAATGTTAGAGAGGGCGCCACTGATTTGAAGATATTGGATGACACAGCTCTAGCAGGGTGTCAATGCAATTAAGTAGATTTTATTTTTTTTAAGCGAAAACCATGCGCCGGACGGAAAAAGTCAGGAGAAGAAATAGGCTCAGAAATTAATAGAGATTTTAAAGACGATTTTTATTTTGAAAGAAAGCAGTGGCGTACAAGTTTTTTCTCCAAAAATATTGAGTGCAGAGCCCGTACGGACGCCACTGGTAAAAATAATGGAATTGTTTGTACATCACAAAATGCATATTGAAGCCTAGAAGACGTGTACCAAATTTCATGAAGATATCTGGAATAGTATCAAAGAAATTATAAAAAAATCATTTATTTTTTAATATTTCAACACCCTGTATCTTGAAAATTAAGCTCTTGCGGACCTATGTTCATATTAACTTTTTGTCTTAAAATCCTCCAAGGATTATCACCCTTAAGTATCGGCATTCAATTAATAAACACCCTGTATGTGTAGCTTTCTGTCTTGGTTAGGGGAGCTTTATGTGTCAGCTATATGGAAAAAGATCATGATGACATTGATGACAATCAAAGATCGTTATTATGTGATGGGCAATGAAGTTTTTTCTCTTTCCACGGCACGGGTCAGTGGAAGAAGATTATTTGCTGCATAGCTAATACAGTGGTTTTCTCATTCCAGGTCAAGCGTCTGATAAGTAGTATGTGCAGGAGGTGTGCATCCTCCAGACAAGTGCTGAGTCGTTTCTTCGACTTCACCACATATTCTGCACTTGTTGATACAACATGATCCTGAATAGCGAGTGAATCACCCCCCGTCTATCCTGCAGTAAGAAAAGTATTAGACATCATAGTATCCAACTTTGGTTCTGGTCCATTTGGATGAGCAGGATCATGGGCCATGTACTTGCTATCACAGGCTGCTATTTTTCAGTAATTTTGAGGATTTTTGATGATTGGAAATACTTTTTGTTATTTTTTTTCAGTTGGCAGCTTCCAAAATTATCATTTCTCGTTCTCCGTCTTTTAGTGGTAAGTACAAACTTTCAATTCAGGATTTGTGGTGATTTCGTGGCGTGTGAAGGAAGTACGAAGCGAATAATTATATTTGTGTTTCTGGTTGAATCTGCGGCCACCCTTTGAGACCTTCAATTTCAGTTTGAATCAGTTTCAAATCATCAGTTGAGTTCTTAAGCGAGAAGAGTTGAGACGTGTTTGGCGCGTCTGTCGCGCATTATGAATTCCGATTACGAAGAACCGGATTTTTTTGCGAAAATCATAACAAACATTAAAGTCATGTCATGGTTTTTTGACAGAGAAGGCATAGTGTGATTGATGTTCGAAACGATGTATCCACGCAGAAAAAAACTAGGACGATGAATTGGTCAACGGCTTTCTCTTTCATCATGACTTCATCAAAATCTTTATTCTGATTTGCGGATTTTTAGAAAAAAAAAATTCCCGTCTGTCCACATACCACATCCTCTCCACTTTCTAAACTAAGCACCATGAGACTTTTGGCTCTAACCAAAAATCAAAGCCGTGTGAAAAGGAAAATGTTTTGATACTTTTCTCGACTTCGAAGACATAGAACAACGTCGGTATTAGTGCGTTGCTGGCGGAGGACACTATTTTGCTTTGTTTATAATTGAGTTATTCACCGTACATCCAATACAACTCATTTGACCTGTACACTGTATAAAGATATGACTGGTACTTTTTCCACACTCTTAACATTCATCATTGGCACTATGATGATCACCACCTATATCTCTTCTATTGTTTATGTACACCCTGCAAAAATTCAACACCTACTTAGCTGGTGCAAAACAAACAGTCACTTTCATCCATCGACGTCAGAAGTTCTCTTTGACGAATAGCTTTTTCGCATGTATATTCTCGTACAATCAAAGAAAAGCATTATAAAGGAACGATTTTCACCATTTATGGAAGAAATATTTTCAAGGCTTCGGAACACGCACGTTGCTAATCAAGAAAAATCATTAATTGTGCTATAAATATGCGATAACTGCCCTTTGAGGGTATAAGTTGGATCATGTATCTATTGGACATGCATTCACAAAACTGGAGTATTGTTTCATTGACCATGACATCAAATCGATCAAAGATATTTTGTATCAAACCTTCATTTGTCATCATCGTTTTTTCATTTGAGTCTAATGACTTGAAAAACTATTGCTAAAAGCTGAATTATTCATGACATGACATTTTCAAATAAGGAAAAATCAAGGATATGTTTATGTAGTGAATCATTTCTTGTTTCATAATTGTTTTTTTTTGGTAAAACTATGATCAAAATTTGTAATCAGGATACCAAAACAAATCAAAAACACGATCCTTTTCGGAGTTCGTTGGTTACCCAGAAAGATGATCTGACCCAAATTCCGTTCTGGATCGATCCTGGATATCCAAATTACGACGAATGTTGCTCATTGTACGAAATCGAATAATAGCCGCGGATACAAGATGCAGAAAACCAGAATAGCACATATCAAAATATCATCGATATTTCAAGACCATTGAAGCCAGTGAAGCGCCCTGTAGCCAATTCTCTAGAATGTCAAATCTGATACAAAATTCGATTGCTCACAAGTCATCGCCAAACATGATCGAGTTGCGAATCGTGGATCGAGGAAGGAAATGCGCCTTATCGAGTGACGTGCTTAAATTTGATCAAGTCTCTTTTTGCAGATTATACCGTTTTCGGATTCGATCGACTTTGAAGTCCAATCGTGGTCGTGACTATCTATCTAGAACAGAATGTTCTCTGATAGACTGAATGACGCAATCATATACAGGGAGTAATCTACACAACCACACACTTTTGGGGGTGTTTTTAAAATCATTATTTGAGATATATAGGGTGTTCTAACTCTCTTTATACAACAAATGAAGAGTGGTCGTGCTAAATGATCCAAATGCCAAAAATGAATATCTAGAGATATGACGGAGCACGGTTCTATTTCCTATATAAAACAAAAGTTCACTTTTATATTAAAAAACGGCCTTATTAACCTACAAAGAGATACAGTTGATCATGTTTTAACCAATAAAGAATCAAATAATCTTGATGCCGGAAAAGGAATCGAAAAAAAATGGAAAGATCGACGTCCACATGTATATGATACGATTAACCCTTTCTACAGGATTTCATTGAAATGGTATAGTACTACTAGAAATAGTAAAAAAAGTTCAGATGGTATAGGGCGGAAAATTCATATTAAGGAAGTTCACAGCACCGAAAGGGTGAATTTAAAAAACGGTTTTTTTTTAAATTGTAGGCTCAAAAAAAGAAATAAAAAAATCCCATCTTTCATAAATTTGGACCCCAAATCAAATGATGATACTGAAAAATTATATGGAAAATCGGTAAAGGTAATTTTTGCAAGGGTAGGAGGGTGTTTAATGAATGACGTGTTTGCAACATGAGCTCATTTTCAAAAAACTACATACTTTTTCCTACAAAAAAGATATTTTTGTTACACATCGCCCAGAACGATGGTTTCCGAAAAAATTGAAGCCAAAGAGTTTGCTCTGATGAGTTGCTGACTGGTTAATCAACAAAAACTTATGAAAGTTATGGCGTTTCACAAATAACCAAGTAGTCAATGGATAATTAATTGAAAAATCAAAATTTCATGATTTTTGAAACATCCTATTACTATGAGAAAACCGTTTTTTAAATTCACCCTTTCAGTGCTCTAACTCCCTTCATATGCATTGTTCGCCCTATACTTATGTGAACTTTTTTTACTATTTTCAGGAGTAATATCACCCCCCAAATCTGTTTACATCATTTCAATGACACCCTGTATACGAAGCCTTTTTTTTTAATATAAGGCAGTCGTCATTGGGTCCTCTTTTCAAAAGCCGTGTTCTTACGGCACTCGTACAGAAGTTCAGTTCCAGAAACACACACTTCCAGAAATAGTTCTCGAGCAATGAGCTGTATCTTTTTCTGACAGAGGCCTCTTATTTTCATCCATGTTTTTCAGATCAACTAGATTATCCAAGAATATTTTTTGAATTTGAATTAATTGTTTCTTTTTTAGGTTCCACTGACGACGGAAGTAGATTCGCTTCCGGAACGTTTGATATTGTTAGGTTTTATTGTTTACTAATAGACTTCTTTTCAGGTAATACAGAAGATCCGGTATATTAACACTAGTTTGATTGTTTTTTGATAGGGTGTGGCGAAATACCCAAAAAATCTAGTAAACTATGATTAACCAACTTAATTCATCACAAACCTCAAACACATCGACATAGAGATACGGCGCTCGTATCCAACGCGTCGACCACATTGATTTTTGATGTATAACCTATAAAATCATCACCGTTTAGCCTCGACCGACAACCGAGCTTCGAACGAATTTGTATTTTCCATTTCACGGCGATCTTATCCAGACCAAGAGAATGGAAGTAAAAAAAGAAAATACATTCACAGGTAATCTGAAACAGAAGAATGTGTTGATTGTGGCCTTAAATTATTAGGAATAATCTGTTACAAAGTCGTACTAAACTTTTTGGTTGGAACAGACTTTCCAAAAGCTTTTGCAGCTTGGATTTTTGTGTAACATAGTTTGCTATTATTCGGTGTGATTCTGTCAGACTTTTTTTTGTCTCTCAACACACATGATTTGATTGTATTCACTACAAAACACCAATAAAACTAAAAGGTCAAGTCTGGATTTCAAAGAGTTTTCCCTTCAAAAGTACTAGGGAAAAAAGATCCTGAAGTATCAATACGAGAATTAAAGAAAGAAGTCCAAAAGTAAGCGGAAAGTGAGTGAGCTAATATTGGTCCAATCATCGGCGACACCGCGATACAAAGTAGATACCAAAGTCTGATATTTCAAAACAAAACTTATAAACAAAAAAAATTTGGCAGATTATATTCCAAATAGCCGGAGAAATCCACTGTCGGCATATAATTTGCTGTCAATGGCCATGTTGATTCTGAAATCCATCAATTCTCAGATCTATCTCTCATGTCTTTGATTTCAGTACAAAACTGGTTTTGGAATCATATCTGGCATAAGTTTTGCATGAGGGCCGATTTCTAGAAAAAAGTCAGTTGAGCAGTTCATCATCTATATACTGATCTGAAACTTGATAAAGCGACACCTCATTAATACAGCGTTAATATGAGACCCATATCATAACCAGGCTGGATGTAGATAGGAGCATTCTCTTCTAAAGCTATGTTTGTACTCAAAATTTACTTTATCGCTTGGCAGGGCAACATCGTGACACGGGCCATTTTTACAAGATGGTCGCCTTCTAATGTTTGCTTTTCGGCATTTTAATGCCTCTTAGTCTATTGGAGAGTTTTTGCATTTGGCCAGAGTTTCTCAAAACAAGTCGTCTAATTCACGAATGAAACGTATCACATTAGTTCAAAATATTCTTCAACAATTTGGTTGATGTTGAAGATTCTGTGAAAATATTTATGAGCAGAATTGAATTCGAACACGTCTGAAACCGTTAAAATCCAGATTTCTTGGCAATGCTAAAACTGTTTACTGAAATCCTTATCGAAGAACTTCTTAGCATGCCACCCTTGCTGCAACCCTTTATGTCAACGAAATCTGTGAAACGAGGGCTGGAAGTGTTTGAACTTAGTTTAAAAGCATTTGTGACACGTGTAAAAATTGATTATTAGTCGTCGGAATACAAAGAGATACTTGAAAACAAAAAACTAGAATTCCAGCTGTAATTCTCAGATATTGAGATATTTGTTTGGTCTCGTGATGTGTGGATACGCTCAGACTAATGTTAACAACATCACACAGCTTATGTATGTACGTTATCACTGAATATGAAACATATGGGCATTGTCCCTCCTTCTAATTTTTCGAAAAAAAAAAATCATCCCATTTTAAAATAAAGATAAAGAGTATATTGATGTATCGAAACAATCAACCTGAATTTATTATGCCTAAAAAATAAAAGTATGAAGGGTGGTCAGTTTTTGAGGCCAAACCTCCACGCTAATCTAATCGCACAGTGGACAACATAACAGACTACAGTGCTTAAATCAAGTCCAACTAATAATAATAATACTTTCAAGATAAGGTCACATGTCCCTTTTCCGCAAGCATTGGCTCCCAATACTTAAAACCCACATTCTTCATCCCTTACAATCTTCATTGAAACTAGAAACATTTACTTGTTCTGGTCCTGCTCAATACAAAGGCGACAATTGGCATATATCATCATCGATTTTCCCAATTCATGCTGACGATGACATGATGCACTGGTTGGCTCAGGTTTTGCAATCGCACCTTGACTTTGATTGGATGTTTTGTTACTAGCATACTGCAGGGTGATACATGTCACTACTACTTGGTCCGAAATGTAGTACTGTATTTCTGTTGGTGGAACCATGATTCTCGGCTGGGTAAGTTTGGACCGGAATCAGACGTGGTAGGTAGATTCTATATAATTCAGAAACATTCAAAAAAGAAATGGGCTGAATCAGTCAAGAGTCCTAATAATGTGGTTGCCCCCCGTGAAAATCCTGGCTCGTCCATCTTTGATTTCGGACCGTCGATCAAACTGTACTCTGTACTCGCTCAGCGTGCGTGCGAGAGTGATCGTTGAGCTTCTTTACCAAATGTCATGTCTTTGACTGGATCGCTACTCATCGTTCTCTGGGGACGTAGCAGTCAGAAAAAAGGAGAACTCGGGTACCGCATAGTGGCATTCTTCCATCTACAGCCTACAGCACACACAGGGATGTGCATGTTGGGACCTTGGCTATTCCGCGCCTCGATAGTAGACTGACCGATCTTCAATCTCCGGAAGGAAGTTACTTGGGCGTGAGCTGTGCCCAGAAGACGGGTGAAACGAGAGAGAGGAATTTTTGTCAATTCTGGCCAAGAAGCTTGACTGATTGAATTTACTTAGACCTCTGCCCAATATTGAATTGAACATTTATTACGACTTACGCCCGGTCTCCAGAATAAAATTACCACCATGATAAGTGTTTAGGTTACGAAAATATTTTATCTTATTACAAATGTAATCAGGCATAACAACAATAAAATAGGGCAGTGTAAGGTGAAATGAGGATACCGGGACATTTAAGCATTTGGCATTTTGACTATATTACTATACTATTAGACCATCAGGCATCTTATTCGTAAATCGAAGATTGTTTTGACGTCATTCGTGCAATGAGAAAAACAAAGATAGAGAGTGGTTTTTGGGCTATTGTTAGCATTCGCACTTGAACACGTACATTTTCACAAAAACTACCCCAAAGACTACTAAACTTGTTGACAATTCCGCACCAAAAACCAGAGAATCTGTCTCAGATCTTTTTATCAATGTGCAGAGTTTTGTCGTTGATGTTTGGATGAACAAACAAAAATACCTACATTATTAAAATAATGAATTGATTGCATCAAGGGAAGCATCCGAGGAAGAAAACACAACTAGTGCAAATATTAATTTTTTCGTTAGCAATTACAGAATAGAAACTTTGTTTAAAAATTTTGATATATCTTGATAAAACAGTTATCTTGAATTGTTGACATATAGTCAAGCCAGTCAAGAAAATTTGGCAACGCTCCTGTACTATGATAAAGTATGCGAATCAAGCTAAGCTCTACGTGTCTCACTCGCTGATTTATTTATGGCGTCAAGCATATTCCACGATGCTCGGTCTAAGGGTATACAGAGTGTCCCTGAAATTACTGTACAACGCTCAACCACAAATTCCTTAATACAAATTGAGGCGATCTAGGCAAACTCACCTATATCCAAAATTGCTTTGTTAAGTCTACAGAGGGCGTCAAAGATTGAAAAAAAAAATTTGGTTTTTGCTACATTTTTCAAAAACGTGCAAATCAATTTTGATTATTCTTGGTACCTACACTTGGATCATGAAATTAGGTTTTTTTTTCTATAGCGACCGGTTGTAATAAACCGGAAGTGTTATAAAGGTGACGTCATATGTAGTTACCTCTTTTGATTTTTTTTGCATTGACTTTTTGGTAATTCAGATGTTTTTATCTGAAAGTTCAATGTATTGGGGAGTTTCTCTCCCTCTTGATAAATTTTGCTAAGATAAGTGGTTTTCCATAAAAAAATCTTTTCAATTAGCTCCACAGATATTTTGTTATTTATTTTTTTTTCTAGCATAACCACGTATCCCAGCAATTTTTTTCAAGAAAGGAAAAAACTTTCTTACACACTAGGCTATTAGATGGAAACATATGAATTATCAGGAAGTCAATAGAAAATTTGCACATTTTTTGGAAATATGATAAATATGAGGATTAGTGAGTACTGATGACACGACCTCTATTAGTGTAGTATTCACCGATTAAAGAGCGCCAATCAGCATCCATTACGTCACAGAATACATTATCTTATTATCTATCTCCGTCTAGCGTATTGACTGAGATGACTCTCTCTCTCTCGGGAGGGTTATATGGCACCTCCCCTTTTTCGATCATAGAATTCGCGTTTTCTTTTTTATTAATTTAGTATATTTTTGGGATTTTGAAAAAAAAATTCGCTGATGACTTTCTAATATTGTCTTACGTATATAAAATTTCAAGACATTTGAAAATATATGCAAATTGTCCATTCCATAAAAAATCAGTAACGTCATATGCAGCTATAAATATATTATATACATATATTTGATTTTTTATGGAATTGACTTTACGATAATTAAGATGTTTTCATCTAATAACCCAGTGTGTCCTTTTCTGAAAAAGTTTGCTGGGAAAAGTACTTATGCTACAAAAAAAATCAATAATAAAATGTGTGTACCTAAATGAAATTTTTTTGTCTGGCACAACCACTTAACCAAGCGTAATTTCTCAAGAGTGGGAAAAACTCCCGAATACATTGAACTATCAGATAAAATCATCTGAATTTTGAAAAAGTCAATTCCAAAAGAAATCAAAAGAAATAACAACATGTGACGTCACCTTTATAACCCTTCCGGTCAATTACAACCGTTCGCTATAGAAACAAAAAGCGTGATTTCATGGATCAAGACTATAGGTACCATAATTTATCCAAATCGGTCTGTACGTTTTTGAAAGATGTAGGGAAAACCAAAAATGTTTTGAATCTTTGACGCCCTTTGTAGACTCAACGAAGCAATTTTGGATATAGGTAAGTTTGCCTAGATCTCCTTATTTTTGGTTAAGGAATTTGTGGTTGAGCAATGTACAGTCATTTCAGGAACACCCTGTATAATCAGAGATGTTGATGTTGAACTCAAACAACCTGCCCTTAGTTTGATAGACAGCTTATTCTAGTCTTTCAATGTTCTAGGATGAGACATTTAGTTTACATATTATCCAACTCAACTTCAACTCGCAGAGATTACCCAAAAAATAAATAAAAATAAGCCAACATCCATCAATACGCTATTCGTTATTTCAGTTCAACTGTCAAATCTGATCGAGTAGGTCATCGACCTGCTATCCGGGAAATGGCATGTGTCACGTTTACAAGCCGATAAAAAACACTGTTGCCAGTTGTATTTTTATAACGCGACTTGTCATTGTCTGGAGTTCGTGTGTTTTTGTTGTTTTCCGAATCCGGGATTTTTTGGCATAAAATAAATATTTTCCTAACAAGTGCGCCAAGTGATGCTTTCCAGCGGGCAATTCTACAAGGACGGGAAAGGTACTCTGCGCATGTTTAAGGAACAATATATTTTTTTCATTAGCAATAAGGAACCATAGACTTTCAATCATTTGTAACTAACACACTAACTAACTAACAAGAATCTCACAAAAAACTTGGCAACGATAAAGCAATAAATCTATTAGTTATCCGGAATACGGAGCCAGTCTGCATCTGCATTATTCAAGATTTTTTGTTATACAGAAAGTATGTTCCATACATACAGTACAACATAGAAAGTATGAGTGCAGTGGTATCGATATGAGAGGAGTGAGGGGAAGTCGCCTTTATTTCATTTGAGAAAAGCATATTTGAAAGTCTTACCGTACAAGTCTTCAGAATTCCAATCGTCTCATTTGTCGAGATATTCTAATTGACGGTCACTATGAGACACCTTGTATAGTTCATGTGGTTTTTCCTCGTCAGTTCAAATTTAACAGTCACTTTTATAAATCAATGTTGCATGGGTCGCGAACACAAAAAACAAAAATTGTTCATGGCTATGAAACCAATAGAAATTGACCCCATAAACATTCACCTAAGCTTATGTATCTTAAAAACAATGCACTTCCCGACCCATTTTTACATGGACTTCTTTTCATGAAGTTAGCTCAGGAATATGCCCTTAAATCAAATGAATGCAATAAGGAAACACCCTGTATATTTGGAATCTGAATGAACTTCTTCATCGAACTGAAAAAAGATGTACTGGGTGTCTCATTAAAATAATAAGTAAGTAAGTAATCCATTTATTTAGCATAAAAAGCTACACAAGCTTACAGTTTTAAATTACTGTATAACAAGTATAATAAAATATATAACAGATATGTATAAATAAATGATAAGAAAAAAAATAATAAAAATAATACAAGCATTGTACATACTAACAGTAAAATAGAGCAGTAAAAACTAAAACAATCAAAAACCTGAAGGTGAAAAATTAAAATGGAGATGACAGGATGTGTGACTTCAATAGTTTTCTGAATTGACTGACACTAGTACAGTTCTTCAATGTGTTAGGAAGCCGATTGAATTCTTGTAAACCTCTGTGCAAGATGGAATCATGCAGCTGACTAGAATGACATTTTTCGAATAAAACAAAGCTATCACAGTTTCGAGTCTAGAAGTTTTCACTTTATCACAGAGATAATTTGGGAGCAAGTTATTTGTTATTTTAAAAAGAAATACATTTACATCAAATACAATTTTTTGTTTGACTGACAGCGTATCAACAACCTTTAACATCACATAGATAGGAGTGTACCGGTTACACTTGAGAATAATTCTTAAGGCCCTATTTTGAATTTTCTGTGGTTGGTCCATCTTAAACATAGGTATATAGATTGTACAAGAGCGTGGAGCAATATTGCAAATGTGGCGCTGCCATGGTGTTACATAACAACATTTTTGTATATATAGAGACAGTGGTTTTCCTATTCTAGATATAAAGCCTACTTTTTTGGAAAATTGTCTCATCACATAATCCGCGTGAGCATGCAGGTTCAAGTTAGCGTCCAGAATTACACCCAAATATTCAATTTCTATATGATGTTTTAGTGGTTCACCTTTTATTTCAACAGTTAAACTTTCAATGTCAACTTGACTCAATCTTGAATTTTTGCCAAAAATATAAAACTTCGACCTGCTTGCATTTAGGCACAACTTATTTATGCATAACCAATTGAACACATTTTCCAATGCTTCCGTCATGAAGCGTTTCATTTCTTGAATGTCTTTACCCACGATATACAACATAGTGTCTTCCGCGAACAGGACAGCTTTACATTTTTTGAAGAGGTTCACCATATCGTTGATATACAATAGAAACAATATTGGCCCTAATGCAGTACCTTGCGGCACTCCATAATTAACGCAAATTTCATCAGACAAACAACCTTTGAAATTCACTGGTTGTCTTCTGTTGGTAAGGTAAGACCTGAACCACTCAAGTGCACTTCCCCGAACACCCACAGTCTCTAATTTATCTGATAAAATGTCTCTATTTATAGTCTCAAACGCTCTCTTAAAGTCCAGAAACACCGCTAACACAAAATTATCACAGTCAATTGATTTCATAAAACTGTCACAAATATTCACACATACAGATTCACAGGAATGGTTTTTCCGAAAACCCGACTGCATTGGAACAATAATGTTATTCCTGTCACAGTGAGCCAAAAGTTGTTCTTTGACATTCACTTCTAAAACTTTCTCATACAATGGGACAGTATTTATCGCTCGAAAATCTGTGTGTTTATTCGACCCCTGCATGTACTTTCTGCACAGGAATAACAATCGACACCTTCCAGTCATCCGGAAAAACACCTCTTGAATGAGAAGTGTTGACAACATCCAGCAACCGATCTCCCACTACATAACAAGCATCAATCAATACTCGCTTGGAAATTCCACTATCTCCACACCCAACGTTCTTCAAGTTGATGATTTCCTTAATTTTATCCATGGAAATGTGTGCAAATGAATCCAATTTCGTCGAAACTGCGGCTGATGACGGCATACATGGTACATGTCCTGGTGGTATGTTCTTCACAATTTCCGAGATGCTCTCTACAAAATACTGATTAGATTTTTGGGCGATTTTGGCTTTCTCAATCAATAATCATCTGTCAGGATGTTCAATTCTCGATGCGTTCTTGTTTTTTTACTAGATATCCTGAATCCTAATGAAATTCGATTTGACTTTGGTGATTTAAACATCTGTCTATAAAGGACCAATAACGGGAAAGATAATATTCATTGGGTAAAACATAATGGAACACCCTGTACCTACCAGTTTTTAAAAATGATATCAATATAAATATTTCCAACATTCCAACTACGTTGAAAAATCAGATACACTACCCGACAATAAATGCCGGACAAGAATAATTTGAGTCAAATTGCTATCCCTATAACTTTTTTATTTGTTGTCCGATTTTGCTAAAATGTAGACCAAATCGTAGCCCTATGTCTTGAGATATTACCTTTCAATATGATTTTATTACTGTTGGCTTGTTCATTATACAGAGTGGAACAGAAGCTTCTTTTTTACCCTTAAGTTTTCAACACTCTGTGGAAAAATTGAGCGGCAAAATTAAGCTCCATTATATTCTGTTGTGAAGTGCGATCTTTTCTTAACAAAATATTTTTTTGGACATCTTAATATCTGCTGTTTTAGAGTAGATACAGATGTGTGAAGAATTTGCTGTGGTTTTTTGAAATTTTATCAACATGAATGAAAACATTTTTATAGACATGCATGTACAAATATTCTGAAATTAATAGCGCCTATTGTCACCTCGTATCCCTATGACTTCTGCCATGCGAACGGCATACTTTTGATGCAGCTCTAAATTGTCTCCTGAGAAATATTTGCTATTTTTCAAGAAGGGCTCCTCGCAAATAATCACCAAGGTATCAGTTTTTTTTTCCAAAATCAGAATCAAGGGTAATATCTCGAGACATAGGGCTACACTTTGGTAAAAATTTTGCCAAAATCTGACAAATATTAAAAAAGTTATAGGGATATCAAACTGACACAAATTATTCTTGTCCGGGATTGTATATCCAAAAATAGAGACCTTGATGGATCTACAAAGACTGAAGCGTTCAGATTTTGAATTTTGACTCCATAGCTATCTCCTAGGTATTTTCTTGAAATATTTCACCAGAAATATAAATTTGAACAAACACGATAGAGACATCCAATTTGAATATACTAGACTGTATTATTTGATAAAAACCACCTCCCTTAATCTGAAGAATAAATGTCGGAAAATTAAATAGATGAGATGCATAATATCCTGATGAAAAAAAAAATAAAAACAGCTGAAACTGTCAATATGGCTTTTAAAACTTTCTATAGGAAAGTTCTCCAGAAAATTTTGGATATGAACCCGAGAGTAAGTTTTTTCCAGAACTACTATTCATTGGGATCAATTTGAAAAATAAGTTGAATCAACGTTTATATTGACCGTACCTATCCAGCCTATGCTACGGTGTTTCAAATAATGAAAGACATTTTGGACAATCAAAAATTAATAAAAGTTCATTGAGAACAACAATATCCGATGAACGGCTTGATTATCTGATGATAAAAATGTGAATAATAATAATAATAATAGTCGTTTATTTCCAACAGGTTATCACCCGAGAACAGGAAATTCCAGATACACAAATGCTGCAGTAATTATTATGAACAAAATTTAAAAAAAATTATAGTAAATGAGATGAAAACATACTATGGATAACAATAGAAGCATGCACATATATAGATCAAGCATCAACATGAAGAGTTTTTTTCGGGAAGGTATTGAGGATTAAATGGAGATGAGGTTGATATCGCAAGAATTACTGACAAGGGTGAAGCTGACATGTCATTACAACTAGATTTAGGTTGCACCTACATAACAACAAAAAGACACAACATTCTGAAATGAACGTTCAAGGGCAAAAATAAAAATGTAAAAAACCATGTGTTTGTATTTTGTTATGATAAACTCATGACAAAAAGTCATGAGGCTACAACTGCATGTTGGTCAGCATTTTCATCTGTAATGTATACGTATACGTATTCTACACAATATTTGAAAGTCCTCAGCCAGCGAAATTTGTCTCCAAAATACTCAAAAATATACTTAATAAAGGAAAAGAAAACGCAAATTTCACTGTATAGGATCGAGAACGGGGCGGAGCTACATCATCCTCTCTCTTTCGAGAGAGAGAGAGAGAGAGAGAGAGTTACTATAGACAATACGCCAGAAGGAGAGAGATAATGTATTCTGTGACGTAGTGGATGTTGATTGGCGCTCTTTAATCGGTGATGTGATCACTACATTAATAGAGGTCGTAGGTTGATTTTTTAAACATCAATGGCATCAGTACCCACTAATCCTTATATTTTTCATATTTCCAAAAAATGTGCAAATTGTCCATTGTTTCTGGACTGTCATATTCTTGAGGAATCAAGCTTTGAATAAAAAAAATGCTAAGATCGGTCAATGGATTCAAGAAAAAATTGACTTCAAACTTGAAATGAGATTTTTGTGCATTCTCCTAATTTTGTCAGTGTCTATAGTTAGAAAAAAAATGTGGGAACGTGTTTTGTTATGTCTGATAATTTGTTTTTTGGAATTAAATAAAAACTTTCTCCAACAAAATGTAAATAGGTATGTTACTTACGTTAGCACGAGTTAATTAGCTGCTGAACGTTATTTCACCAGATCCATAATAATATAATCTCACCACGCGTTATCCAGAATCCTAGAACTAGGTTTATTTCAGATTTCCTTCCTCCCTTCCAAAAAAGTCCTCGCGACACCACTGTATACACTGAAAGAATGATTTAGTGACCTAGACTTAGTTATCCTTACTAAATCGCTTATTGAAATATGGCTTATTAAACGTTTGTTCGGATAAAACAAATAGTATGTTTAAAAGTTGATAATAGAGACTTGTTCAATAATATACTATATTTATCAATAGTAAGTAGACACATATTCATTTGAAATTCATATTTATTAATAATAAATAAATATCTTGTGTACTGGAATAGGCCTTATATCGTCTTAGTATCAGTCAATTTACGTTTGGTAATAATGAATAAATCTTTAGTTAGCTGAAGCTATTTTTATTTATTAAAAGAACAATGTCCACCAGCAACTTGACTTCAGATGCCAATCATAGTCGGGATTATTGTTCAGCATACATAAATTATTATTTACAAATACAATAACCAACATTTGATTGTAATTGATGTAAATAATAATTTATGAATGCTAAACAATAATCTCTACTAGATATGATTGGCATCTGAAGTCAAGTTGCTGGTGGACATTGTTGATACTATAAATGGTTTCTAGTCCGATCATTTCTTCCAGTAACTTTGACAGATTAAAAATTGGTTCGTCGCAACATGAGGTCGAGGTCTCTCCTAATCCATATTGGTGGGAATGCCGTATAGTAGAGGTACTCGAAAATACTTCGGAAAATACTGTCTGAAGTATCTGCCAGTCACTATCATTCTCCAAAATAATGTTCTTATCGGAAGGCTCCTCGCTAATAAATAATATAATTTTTCAATATTGTAAAATCAAAAGACTAAAATACAGTACCTGCATGCTGATATCACCTTTGTCCCCGAAACTATCAATGGGACACTGACGAGAAGAATAATTTTCGACTGAAAGAGCTCAAGATCCGAGGTTCTTCCGAGCCTAAGATGTGCATAGCTTCGTCTACATTCAAGGTCTAAATAATATAAGTGTAGGTAGCATGCCTCAACGAGTTTTTCGTTTTGTTCGTTTACCTACAACATAGTTTATGTATAAACAAAAAGTCTCTATTATTAGTTAACAACAAAATATTTAGCATTTTAACTATATTATGTTAAAAAGTATCGTCTGTATTTATTAACGTATAATTATCATTTGGTAATAGTTACTAAATCAAACGTCATAGTTAATAAATTATTTTTATAGAGCCTGTTATAAGCCTTTAGTAAATTATCAAGAAATGTTGTTTACTATAAATAAATGAAACAGAAATAAACCGTATGTTTTTTATAAATATACCTTTACAACACAATGTTTTTCAATTACAAACTGAATGTATTTGTAACCCAGGCACATTAATTATAACAGTCGTTTCGTAATAATAACCAAATTTTCAAACATTTTCAAGAAATCAACGTTTCTTCATTATAACCCCTGACTTTTCTTTCAGTGTAGGTGTATAACGGATACATTACACGCATGGCTCTACTGCCATGCACCTACTGGTAAATCATATAAGTTAACTCCAATAGACCTAGCATTGGAAATAATTGACAAGAATTGGAACAAGATAAAGAGATACGTATACCGACATTACAAAAAAAGCCCTTGAAAAAGAACTAGAACCAGTAAAGCTGGATTTATAGATTCGGTAAGACGTAAGGCGTATGCCGTAACGTAAGCCGCATCATATCAACATTCAAATAACCGTATTTCCATTCATACTCGACGCAACGACGTATCGCTAAAACGTAAGACATAAGGAAATGGTTCATTTCATTTCTTATGTCCTTACGCCTTACCGCGTTACGCAGGGGCATGCGTGTCCAATGATATTCTCAATAACCGATCCTAGATTACAGAGAGACAACAATGACAACATTCTGTTTTGCACGAAAAATCCCCTTTGTTTTGTTTACCTGAATTTTGTGCTCGTAATAATTACTACCTGGCATTTGGTATTTTCCTGGGTATATTTCCGATAAAAAGCATATCATTCGAAATTTGAGATAGGTATGTATATTCATTATGATTCCAACCCTTTACGTGAGATCTTGTGTTGTGTATTTGTGGAAATTATCAGTGAAATGGACAATGGATCACTCAAAAGAATGATCTTTGATTGAGTTGATTCAGCAGTGCCTACTTCATTATGATAAGACAAGAGTTCGAAGGACTTCAAAGACATTTATAAAAAGTGCAATGCTTGGGAAAGCATTTCAACTCTTCTCGAAATTACCGGTAAGCACATGGACATTTAGAATACACACCATAATTCCATAATATACATTAACACAAGAGCAAAACAAAAGTAATTGAGGTTATGCTGATTCCGGCTGATTGATATTTTGATACTCGAATAACGCAATACGGGAGCGCGAACCTTACGCCTTACGTATACTATAAATCGACACCTGAAAATTAACGCCGCTTTTCTTGTTGCGGCTTACGTTACGGCATACGCCTTACGTCTTACCTAATCTATAAATCCTGCTTAAGGGTTCAGGGTTCTGAAGCCCATCTAGTTTATTTTATTGCAAGATTTACTTTTGTTCTTCAGATATGTCGACGACTGCAACAATATGTTATACCACTCATGATGACAATGCTATCTAATAACACTAAGAGTTGATCAAAGAAATAGATAAATTTATCATATGGTTTCTGTACGTCCTCTATAATGGCCTTCTCTGTTGTTTCAATCGAATTGCTAAAAGCAGATTACGAATAATATATTTTTCTGCCGACACGACATTAAAACTGAATTTAACTGACGCCAAAGAGACGAGAAAGTGGGACTTTCTAAGGCTTGGCCGACGAAGTAGTGAAAAATGGCTAGGCGGTAAATTTTTTTTCAACGTTTTCTAATATAGAGGGCATAACAAGATTATTTTCTGAAGCATAATAGGTATATTAATATTCAATGGAATGCAATACCATCTTATTCAGATATTTCTTATGGATTCTGAGTAAATTAAATCCTATACATTCAGGATACACGTAAAAGTTCACACTTTAACGTCGCTATTTGTTTTACATTGACTAAAAAGATCAAGATACAAGACAAATGCAACATGGCCGCTGAAACCTGAAATTTGAGTATTTACGGCCCCAGTGGCTCAGTGGTTCGATCTTAGCCTGGCGTGCGGAAAGACCTGGGTTCAAATCCCAGCTCGGGCATGCTTTTTTTTATAAAGTCCTGTACTTTTCTTACAGTTTTTCTTTGTCAGCGGAAAAATAATGTGTAGACCACGCCGATAAAGTGATTTTTCCAGGCTTCAAGAAGTGTCCGGCCTCGCTAAAGCTTGCCCGTACGATTCTTCTTTCAACCTGGAAAAATGTCGCTTTACCGCCTACGACGACAATATACTATACTTTCAACAATCCTACAATACAATACAATAAATACAAGTCTTTGTCCTTTGAAGCGACAGTTTCCCCAATACTTGGGCTTGGGAGTAAAACAACGCAACGTGTACCTATCCCCAAAATTGTATTGCTTACTCACATTCTGAGTGATTTTTGGGGCCATTACGTCACGTGTGATGTGATGTGGGAAACTATATCTCTTGGTAACTCCATTTTTCCGTAGATTTCCACTGAACTTATTGAGATGGACTGATTCTCCATATCTATTAGGGTTATAGTTGTACCATTCGTTTATGCAAGTTCCTTGTGCACGGAATTAAATCAATAGAACTAAGTCTACCTCGGGCAGATATTATCTCCGAAGTTCGCTACAAGTAATCAAAGACAAACAACCGATTCTTGGCGCCTGTTTACTTAACGGGAGAAATGTGATGGTTCAGCGGGTGAAAATTTGCATACACGTTCAGGTGCGCTCCCAAACTGAATCGAGAGTATGGAATTGCTGTTTTATCCGCCTGTTCAATTACAATTGTATCAGAGAGGGTAAGAGGAATGCTATCTGTAGGATAAGGAAACATTTCTGTAACAATGCAAATACACCAAATTACACATCGACGGAGATAGAAATGTTTCATTATCGAGGGACTTCAATCTGCAATCACATCAGCAGTAAAACCATTCCAGAAGTTCATTTTGGTGGCAATACATCAGAATTGAAAAATATATCTAGACAGTAGCATCCGGTAACAACAATTATGAAATAAATAATTCAGTGGGCATAGCAAGTGTTGCTACTCTACGTCTAGTCTAGTTAGTGAATGCAACGTATTCATTTATACAAAACGAATGAAATGAGATAAGCGTGAATGGAACAAGAAAACTAATACTGCCACCACAAAAGGCGTAAACAAGCCCATTTTATTGTATGCTGAAATTAGTTGACGTGTGGGTAGACTCATTGTCACCTCACTCACCTGGCTGGAAGCAATGATGCATCGATAAATGTACGGGGGCGCACAAAATTAGGAATATATAGAGGGTCACCGAAAAACAACAATTATTATTACTCTTTCGCAGTCCTGAATCAAAATTGGAATCAATGAAATCAACATAGGCTGATAATAATAGACACCCAGAATTACAGAAAACTTAAGATCATGGACTTTATAAATGCACTATTAAGAATATTGGAGAACATTTGATCTTGTCTTCAAATATCGATCACACTTATCAAATGTAAGGTTGCTTGATCAGTCATTTTTAGCAACAAGGCTATAAATAGACAAAGGCATTTTCTTTCAAGAAAACGGAAAATGATAAAGATATTCCTTAAACAGATTGACATATTGAATCGTGTGAGAGTGATCATGCAATGCCTCTTGAATGTTGTGTCTTATGAGTCATGCTAATGAACATTGCGGTTTTGAAAATACCGGTGTAAGTCCACAATGGGCTATAACGAGATTGCATCATAGTCAAAATCTACAGTGAAGAGACATTCCTGATGACGCCATAACTTTATGGAAAAATCTTTACTATGATGTTTGAAAACGCAACCCCAACTTTATTTTGACAAAGATAAAGCAGATAGCTGTCTTATCAAAATAATGTTCCAATTCAGGGATCATTGATGAGGAAATGGTAATCTGTTTTGGTCACTATGACCAAAGTTAAACATTCATTATGAATTAGAACAAACTGTTTTCTCCCTGAACTAACTGTCCAATCCTTGTTACATTAACAAATCGGTGCAAGAAATCCAGTCGACCCTTTGGTCATAAATCTTGGCGGCTCCGATCGGAAGAACTAGGAAAGCACCCCAACAAAAAAAGTAACTGCAACTCTTAAAAAGGGTTTTGGACAATTGACAGGCTCGTCCGCAAAACAGACGTCTCCACTTTGCAGGACTATAAATATTCCACCCTTAAACGTGTAAAATGGCCACTTTAGGGGGAAAAATTGGAAAAGAAATTGCCTGTTTGGGTTCGAAGGAAGCTAAAGCTTTTCATTTGAATCAGCGGGGGAGCGTCTAGTTTATAAGTTGAAGTTTTGATTTTCACTTCTTGAGAAATACTCGTCTTGATCTATTTAAAGAAGTTATTGTGAACAGATGCGTCATACGACTAGCTAATTAAGAAATATGACCTGTGTCGTTCGGGTTTTCTTTATAGACTGCTTGTTGCTTTGAAATGTTACTCACTTATTTATGTTCAAAATTTGAATGTTTATGTTTTTCTGATACCAGTCTCATAAATTATATTAATGAGGTCACTAATACGATATTTATTATACCAATTATTTTCATCATTTGACTTTAAACAGTAAATAGTTGGTGAAGCTGTCTGTCGTTCATTTTCAAAATTGAATGTATCATTAGACAATTGAAGTGCTTTCATTTACGTAGACTCAAACGTGGTGATTGACATCCAGACATCTAGATGAGTGCGAGTCGAAAAATTATGCATATGTACACCAAATTATGTTAAGTCAACTCGCTACAGTTTTACGTTTACGTATACGTTTTGGCTCAACTTCAACTGTCCATTTACTAAGCAGCATACGAATGCTTCAACTCTACTTTCCATAGTATTACAAAATAAATGAAAATAATTTGTCATCCTATACTTGTCTCACCGAACGTATTGAGTTTGTGAATATCAACAATGATAATAATTACAGGCATGTTAATTATTTTTCCACATGAAAAAACAATCAAGCTGTTGACTCTAAATTGTGACTAAATACAATTACCTTTATTTCAGAGAAGTAGATTATGGGTATTATATACAGGGTGTCCAAGAAGTCATGGATCAAACGGCTTGGGGTGATGGAGGACGCTATTTGCAATAAGAAAAACCACATATATTGTTATCCAATCGTTGCTCGTTTCCGAGATACAAGAGGAGGGCCAATACAATGGCCAACTTATTCGTCCGACGTAAGGCGACTTGATTTTTTATGGGGTCATTTTGAAGAAGAAGAAGGGTATTCAACAGTCCCCTGATGAGCTGACACTCCTTAAAAAATCAATAACTGCTGGGAAGCAGATCAGGCGCAATAAACAAGCCCTACGACGAATTAAACGATTTTTTCGCCAGTGCAGATTGTGCATTAGAGCAGATTGGGACATTTTTAAACATCTCCTTGAATATCTAAATCAATTGAATTCCATTTTTCACCACGAGGTTCACTTTTGCGTTACCAAGTCGATTGAAAATAATGTTAAAAAACAAAAGAAGATTCATTTCCTCCGAAATGGTAGCAGATACGAAAAAAAAATTAAAATGATTTTTTCCATTGAATAAAATGTGTGTATAAATAAAAGTATTTTTTTGAGTCGTTCACCGAGTGTTACATTATTTTTTTGTGAAATTATTTTTCCCGGTAACCACTATTTCCGCCACTGGTCGACTGAAGAGCTTGATATTGGTGGATATTTTATTTTTTCATGTTATCATGTCGTATATCAAGTTTGATTAAGATATGATTTTTGGTTTAGCCACAAAATAAAAAAATCGTTTTTTTCATGAAAATTTCATCACCCTGTATCTCGAAAACGATCAAAAATTGGAAAATAATATATGTGGTTTTTCTTATTGCAAATAGCGTCCTATATCACCCAAAGTCGTTTGATCCATGACTTCTTGGACACCCTGTATATGTAGATATTGGGGGTGCGGGTGGTAAATTCCACATCACTGAGGTAACACAGCGGGCACATTGGGAACCTCCAAGAGGAGAGCTTGCTCTCTTGGGTCGTCAAGCCTCAACTGGTTTGTTACTAGATAATTTTGGTTCTCCCTTCCTAATATTTCTGCTTTTTTTTTGGTTCCTCAAATATAGCCATCCAAAGTTTTCAAATTGTCACCCCGTATTTGAGCTTTCGTTGATGATATTTTGATTCATCAAGGGAAAACAAAATATTTTATCAAATCAACAATGCAAGCAAACAAAACCATCGCACACGCCAGCGTGCAGGGGTGGTGAAAAATACACTTATTTCTAAACTCCTTCGGACTTAAATAATTGAATTTGACTTTTGCGAGTAGGTACCTACACAAGCATACACGTAACTCTGGATCGTGATTTTCAACATTTTCTGTTTATTTCCCTATACACTATCACAAATTTTCATCAGAGGAGCTTAGCCTTACGCAAACTTGCATAAAAATCACTTAGAAATCCAAGATGTATTCAATGAGTGACTGTTTACTTGAGAAATTAATCAAACCAGTTCCCTCTTCAAATGTAACTAATGGTAATGGTAATGGTAAAGGTGGGGGGGCAAAGCCCGGCGAGTAGGCCTAGTGGCCCTTTTCGCCATCTCCGCTTGGCCAACCCAACTACTCAAACCGGCCCGTTCTTGTCGTGATTATGAGCAGACTATCCCAGCTCAGGTACCCCAACTCTTCCCTGGGGATGGTGTCTTATCCTAGGACCTTCCTTCTCAAGCGACTCCACCTGTCGCAAACTCCCAGCAGTTGGTAGGAGGTTTCCTCCACCCTTCCGCATAGTGAGGGCATAGGGGTGATTCGCTTATTCCTAACAAATTCAGGTGTCTGTTGAGCCTGCAACGACCTGTCAGAATGCCAACGATGGTGCTCAGTGCCTTCCTGCTCTTGTTCAGCAATTGGGCCGTTCTTGGCCTGTGAGGTTCTGATATCGTTTCTTTGGCCTGCCTGTATATTGGGTCACTGTTCCAGTTCTCAACTGTTTTCTCCCACGCCCATTCGTTGAGAGTGAATGAGATTAGTTGTTTACTAAAGCCTAGAAATGGTTCCGGTTCGGACAGTCGCGTGGCAGATCCTCGTTTGGCCAACTTGTCCGCTTGCTCATTGCCGGTGATCCCCGCGTGCCCCGGAACTCATACTAGTTTGACCCTCTTGTTCTCACCCAGCACCTGCAGCGCATCCCTACACTCTTGGACCAGCGGGCAGCTTATCCTTGGTTTGGTGATTGCTTTGAGTGCCGCTTGACTGTCGGAGTAGATAACAATGTTATTCTCCGTTCCTGTTTTTACCTCATCTCTGGAGGCAACCTCTAGGATAGCGAATATTTCCGCCTGGTAGACTGTGCAAGTCTTCCAAAGGGAAAAGCTTTGCCAGTGTTCCTGTCAGCCCTGAAAACTCCAGCTCCAGTCGAACCCGTTCGTTCAGCCTTGGAGCCATCTGTGAACCAGACTTGAGTATTGACAGGCGCCTCCATCGGTCTGGTCAGCCACTCTTCCCTCGTCGGTAAGTGCACCTCAAAGCTCCTTCGGATTCTGAGACGACCATCCGTGGGTGCCAACCCGGTAAATAGAAGCGGTAACTTGCTCCGCATCACTGATGATATTCTGGTGTGGCCAACTCCCACTCCCATGTTCCTTCATGTCTTCTGGGCAACCATTCTACTATAGGAAGCCATCGCTTCCCTCTTCACCCAGAGTCCTAGCTCTGGCAGTCCGAGGAGGATGTTCAGTGCTGCTCCAGGAGTTGTCCTCATTACGCCTGTTGTACCCAAACAAGCCATCCTTTGCAGTCGGTCTAGCTTGAGTACATAAGTGGTCGTATCGTAAATGTAACTAGGTATATGGTCAACAATTTTTGATCACAAAATAAAAAAAAAACATGTCTGTATTGTTCACAAATGGAAATAATTTTACTAGAATAATCTTTTATCTGATGTTGAAACTATCGCAGGAATTGATGACGTTGTTTTCGTTATTCCAATCAAGTAAACTCAATTAACATTAACACCTGTTCGATGAACATGTCTTTATGCCCTTGAAAAATAGATGATACAAAATATGGAATGTGTACAAAAAGTCAGCCGGTATGAAATTAAAAAATTCCAAACACCAACATCAATGATCAGTCGTCTATTTTTGATCAAATAATTGAACTGGACTGTCAAAGCATCACACGCATAAAGCAACCTGATGAACAAACAAAAAACCGCCAATTACAAAATTCCATCTTTCACGCGATCGTGATCGGATATATTTTTTGTTTCGTATTGGGATCGGGGGCGTGGGCAGGCAGTTCCACGTTGATACACACTGTCTGCCATTTATGCCGTTCGGAAAGAAAAAAAAACGCATCATTTCGCGCTTCATTTCGTTCGGCTATCCGCTGTCTTGAAGCTATATGAAACTTTTGACGACTGACACTTTCGATACGTACACTGCCTAGATGGATAATGCAGAAACAAAATCCCTTGATGAAAAACCTTAAAAATTCAAGTTTTTATCATTTTATGGTAACAAGTGAAGTTCTACTAGGAACACTATTTTTATGAAGTCTCATCAGAAAACATTGCATTAAATGTCGCAAATCACATAGATCAGATAAAAAGGGTCTGCCCTCAACAATGATAAAATCTAAGAGCAATCTGATAATTTGGAAGGATTCATTGACAGTTATTTCTTTTCAAAGCATCAGAAAAGTTATTATTTATTTTCTATCAAAGATTGGATTGAAGATGTGAATGAATCATTATTTTACATCCAGTGGAGCAGTGTAATGTATCGGATATCAAACGAACTGACATAGCTGGTGTATCGGTACAAGCAGTATTATTAGCTGGTCTGCTATTAATACTTTAATACATATTTATTAGTTTGTGAAGAGAAGAGGAACATCGCCCCGCGGTGCAGAGCCCTATAGAAGAATGGACAACGTTTAATTGTCTGCCAGTCATTTTTCGAAAAAATTCGAAATGAATCAGAATCAAACGCCGCGACCTACACTATAATTCTTTCGACAAGCGGTGAATCGACTTTTGATTGACTTTTAATTAATTTCACTCGAATTGGAGATCGTTTTAAATAATATATTTTTTTCTATAACTGAGTTAATATTACGTGTTATGAGTGACTTTGATGAAAAGGTCGACGATAACGCGCTCGAGCGATATGATTGGTCACTTATTTAATTGTTGTCATCTATCAAGGGCTGTCGACAAGCGATCTGACTTTGACCGATCGCTCTACTCGCCATACACCAACAACGAGTGATTAAATAAAATTGCCGAATGGATCGAAGTTGAATCTCAACCATTTATCAATCACCAAACATAATAAGTTTGGATTTATCCAGAGACTCGTTGCAATAGTGGCTAGAAACAATTATGAAGTCAAGAAAGTCTCACCCTGTAGATTCCCAAGGAAGGACTATCAAAATACTGATCGCTTTGGACGACAGATGTTTTATATAGATCCATAGACTCAAAAAGTCTTCTCGTAGCAGTGTTTAGTGTTTGTCCAGTACTGCGTCTTCATAATAGAGCCATTGCTTTTAATACGTTCACATCTAAGAACGGTCTTGTTCTTGTGTTTGTATCATAACATTATTAAGAGTATTGTTGCTTTCAACCGATAGGATGAAGCCCGTATATAAGTGTTGCTTCCCAGAACTAGAACCAATAAAATTCAGTTCATCATTCACACATTATACAAGGTAATGAAACCCACTGACGAAGCAATATCAACATGTATTAAAACTTGATGATTCCGTGATAGGCCCAATATAGTGATACTTCACTGGAAATTTGATTTTATGATGCAAATGTATGAATCGATCATCTATATAGAATACGGACCCTGTCAATATTTTGACAAAAAGGGTTTTATTCGAAAATCGTTCGTGACACCATCCCGCTAGTAAAACATCTTCAAAGCTTAGAGGTAGCGATTTAAAACGATATATACTTCAAATTCCCGACACGAAGACGAACAAGAAATTAGTTCGGGATCCAATTTAAGTTGGACGCGTCTGCTTTTCGACTGTCACCTGTCAATCTACGCACTGGGACGCTCCTTGTGTTCAATTAAGGGACTAATTGAAATCATTCGGAGCGACAGTCTGATTCGTCTCAGCCGATCGACTTGTTTCGCCCATTGGAGATTTGGATAACGAGGATAATTATCAAATTAGATAACAGTGTTTTCTTGACTTGCTGACAAACTGAATTGAGAAATTTCAGTCGAATATTACATGTCTGTTTCGATACAGTGTCATATGTCAAAAGAGTTCCAAGACATGATGATTACTACATCTTCCTGATATTGATAACAAGATGTTCAATCGACCCCTCAGACGATGTTTCAAATAAATAATACACAACAGGATTCTGGAAGTAACGTTAACCCTCGCGTTAACCAGTTGAGAAAAATGCAACAGAACTTGATTTTTGATTGAACCAAAGGTTAAGTAGTGCGCACCATCCTGATAGCGACCCCTTGTTCTTGAAAGGTCTAATTTTTCACACACTTCTTGTGTTGACGATGTATCGCGTCATTATTTACTTGGTGTATTAACGTGTTGCTTGTCTGTCTTCTTAAGAAACTACAGTCTTCAACCGGATACGACAAGGAGCAAAAAAAAGCGTCAGAATGCAGGCAAATATAAACCCAAACGAAAGTTTTTAAAAATCAAAAATAACATCCAGGAGAAAGTTCGACATCAACTCATATCCTAGCATCCCCACCATCGTCGTCCAGAGGAGACTAGATAACTGAAAAGTTACCAAATAACCGATCCTCAGATTAACTTCCAAATAGAAATTCCGATGTTGAGATATTTTGTACGGGTTGTATTGAAATTTTTGTAGATTCACCGGATGAGGATTGGATAAAATGCTTCAAGTCTGCGGATTGTTGGAAAGAAGCGTGCAAATACTATTCAAGAGGACAGTGTTTTGTGACTTTCGTAACTGATTTGCCTGCGCAGCTTTTTTAAGGAGTGCGCAAATGCAGGTTCTCTAAAAATGTTTTACTTTTGAAATGATAGGGATACCAAAAATGTTTTAACAATTTCTTAAGAATACACATATTTTTGTTTCCATTATGTTTGTTTTGAAAGCGTATCTATTGAAAAGTTTCAGTTTCCAAAGAGAAATACACCGTCCTCTTAAGCGACCTTCCCTATTTGTTGATACGACAAGTCAAAACAAGTTACATTCAGGCATCAATAGCGGTAGATACTGAAAAATAAGATCCTTTTATTTTATTTCTACAATAAGATTTCAATGTATTTTGTTTTTGAAACATGATTGGCAAAAACATCGTTGAGCAAACCTGAGTGGCATTTTAGCCACAAACTAAAGCAACACGTAATGAGATCTTCCACGAGAAACATTTTTAAAATTCAAAGCAAAAAATAATAATGTTTTGTGAAAGAAATGAGAAAAATGTTTCTCCCAGCTCCGACTGTTCCAAAACTAATAAGACTTTGATGGGTCAAAGTATCATGTTCAGTGATTGTGTTGTTCCTGGTTGTGGGACATCAACTAAGCGAAAATAAATACGAATCGATTGTTTATGACATGAATCCATATTTCCGAAGAATTTCAAAATCGGGAATCGTTTGGACTTTCAGCTTTTTTTTTATAAAAATTTCTATATTATTATCCTGAGTTTGCATTTTCAATTCTCATGATAATATTTTTTTGTTAAACTCTTTGGAATCAGAATACGTCAAAAATGGACAAAAAAGTGCTCTGGACATAATAGGAAATTCCAAGAGAAATTCCCATAACCATTAGCAAAGTGACAACCACTGCCTTTCTGATCAACAAAAATCAGTTCATCGGTTTTACTCTGTATTGGTTTCTTGCATCAAAGCACGTTGACCAACCTGTTTCACATTGAACATGCGTATTGAGCAACATAATCTTAAGTGACAGTGGAGAAAAGAACTAAGGTCGACAAGAGAATTTCAGACTTTTTCTTATTGCAAAAAATTTAGTTTTTTCTTGGAGGCGTCTAAAATGATTTAGCAAAAAAATCTGATATTCTCTTTTTGACATTTGGTTTCTATAAAAATTTTGAAAGTTTTTTTTTTGGATATCAGCTCAGCAGAATATCTTTTTATGAATCGTGTTGATCTTCTTTATTTCAATAAGTGTCATCACTTCACCGATCAACTCAAAAAGAGCTGACATTGAGTCGTGAACTTTTTGAAATTTTCCGGGTCATTATCCTTACTAACATATCTTTCTCAGAAGGAACAGGTGTTTCGTGGAATAAACTTTCCAGATAACTCCAAAGAAAAAATCTAGAGAGTTGAGATCAGGATAACGCGTAGCTCATTTGCGGACATACAGAGTGACCCTTTTGAAAGCGGGCCACCCTCATAACTTTTTAATTTATTGATCGATTTTGACGATTTTTTTTTTGAAATGTAGAGAGGAGAAAGTTGTATTTTGAGGCCATACGTCGCTTAGTTTTTTCCAAAGACCATATTTAGGCATATTTAGAGACTGAAAAATCCAAAAAACATATTAGCGATTTTTTTGGAGAAAATCTGCCTACGCCACTAGATTCTTCATCCCCTGAAATGGGTCTGTACCAAATTTCATGAGAAAATATTTAATTCAAAAATATTATTTCTGTGTGTAATTTTTTTTTTTTTTTTTTTTTGTCAGTCTCGTTTGTTTGTTTTCATTGTATTTTGACATGAGAATATCTACCTAATGTTTGCATTCAATATTTTTTCTCTGATCGATTTGCTATCGCAAGAGTTTCGAGGTAAAGTGATTCTTGGTGCATAATAAAATTATTCTTTAATTTTTAATATTTTTCCATAAAATTTGGTACAGATCCATTTCAGGGTATGACAAATCCAGTGGCGTAGACAGATTTTTTTTCGAAAAAATCGCTAATGTGGATACTGGATTTTTCAGCCTCTAAAATATGATCTAAGGCCTATCAATTTTGAAAAAACATGACGCCGTCTGGCAAAAAAGTTCAAAGTTTGTCGGTATATTTTTGGGATACCCTGTATTCTGATATTGATTCCATGATGACTTGGTCGTTTTGTGAACAAGTAGATTCGAACTTCAATCTGCGAAAGCATTCAAACTGTTCTTTGAATCATTGAAAAATGGTGCACGGAATACACGCTGATCATCAATCCCAAGAGGGCAGCAATGGCCCTATTGACAAGAAAGAAGAACCTGGGACTGTTACCGGCACCCAAAATGTCAAACACCAGACTACATTTCCGAGGTCTAGAGGAGGCACTCGACTGTGGGTATATACGGTGTGTCCAAGATAAGGATGTCTACCATAGAGATCTTGGAAACCAAATCTTCTTTTGTAGAGCTTAAAAAGTGGCTATGAGAAATCGTCTTTTGTTTTTCCATATCTCTTTAAATAACGTCAGAAAAAGATAAAAACGAAACGGCAAATTTCGCATTTTTAGGCATATTTTCGGAACTACTCAGAATTTTAAAACTTTTTAAACACCATATTGTTAGGCTTGAAAATGTGCAACTTTTCTCTAATTCAACCATCTTTGTATCCTTTATGGTTTCGAAGATCTCCATGATAAACATCCTTATCTTGGACACACTGTATAGTATTAATCTATGCTCGGCTGCAAGCCGGAGTGGAATTCTTAAACAACCAAGATTATGCAAAGTTGACAGTGACATTTCTGTCCACGATCAAAACGGCTGATCGAGGTCAAGCGATCATATTTATATGGCGTTTTTTAGCGTTTAGTTCAGTTCACCCATGACCCATGTAAAATCTATGGCATGTGACATGACATGACATGACCGCCTGACCTTGATCAGCTGTTTCTTGACAGTAATGACAGTGATGACTGTTATTTGATAGTAGTGACGTCAGATGGAAATGCCTAATACTGAGGCTTGTGCAGGGTTCAGTGCATAGAAAAGAGAATTAGATATCTTTTTCCTATGGTTCAGTGACATATATGCTGGCCCGAACTGAGATACTTGCAGTGGTCATTCCCCTATTATAATGGTGTTGAAACTGGTACGTCCTCCCTTTCTCAGCTTTTCTTTTTAATCTATTTTATTAACGACAAGAGTCTTTTGACTAATCCAATAATCAGGCCAACTTGAAAAAACTGATAATTAGACTTTTGAGTAACAGACTGACATTGTCACAATCCTGTTTTCTTCTGCGGTATGAAGCTCTGAATAAATTTTACTTCGTCAAAGATACTAATGTACTGTACGCAAGAACAAACGTCTAGAAAAATATGCCTTTGGCAAAAGGAACCTTTTCATTATACAAACATCTCGTGTTGCCATTAAATTTTCAACTGTTTCCAGTTGGACATAATTTGCAATATAAATAATCAACCCCATTAATATGCGTATCCACCTTCGTTTTCAGGGTATAATAAAATAATTACTTGGAGTTTTGGCATTCTCGCTATATGCTCGACAGCATATTAATTCTTCAAGATGAATCTTTGATATACTGATTCATTTTTCTATGATAACAGGTTTGCAAAAAGACTCAACAATCGACCATCTGATTTCCAGCTGTAGTGAGTCTTGATATTTGACCGTTAAGGTTGAACTCGTAAAACTCCCCTACACATTCTGAAATATTTCCAAAATACAACCCAATAAGGTTCATATTTTATTAATGAACCTAAGCTGACCTGCAAAAGCCCTAAGGGCGGGGTGTCCGAACGTGCACTCTGGGGGATTTCGGGGATAATTTCTAATTATAAAGTAAGTAAAATAAAAGGGAGGAGAAGGCGTGTGCTAATTATTGATATATGAAGGTAAAGTCAGCGAGAAAATGAGATTTATTTTTTAATTATTTATTAATACTGTTTGAGTGAAGAGTGAAGTAGGGATGGATATGGTGATAATCTTCATTTGTCGCAAATCTCTTATGACGACAATTTCCATTCCAAATGCTATCTTCAATATTCATCAACAAGTGCAAGAATAACACGATTCTGAAGCGCTGATAAAACTGTGAACTACATAATATTTTGAAATACTCATTCGAAGAGAGCATTCGTTATGAAACAAAAAAATTATAGATCTAAAATGTCTCTAGAAGATTATCTTTTTTATTAATCTTCCAGGTCATCAAGGTCAAAACATGTTTTCAAAACTGAACTGAAAAAGCAGGAGAATATATTCTCGGCAATAAAAATATTTAAATGGTCTGCATATTTTGGAATCGCTAAAATGAAAGGGTTGAAAGGCCTTTGCATAAGATAAGGTACACTCAACATTCATTTTCCAAATATTATTCATTGATGTTGTTTCAGGGTCATGACAGGTAGGAGGTAGGTTACGAAAACAGGGATCTGGAATCATAATTATTAATAGCCCATTCTGATCTTTTATTCAGAACAACATAAAAATGGTATTAATCGCTCCACACGAACAAATTACTAACGACTGCCATATCCGATACGTATGCACCACAGCAGGCGCTAAACAATGGAACGTGGGCGATTGAATGATTGTATCATCTTTTTGATATCAATGGATATTGGTGTAGAGAAGGTTCCTTCTGAAGTGATGCTCGAACGTCATGCAATTATTTAACAGTGACGGACTCAAAAATGTGACCGAGCTAGGGTAAGTTGGTTCAGAACCATTGAATGTAACCTTTTTTATAATCAATTAGCTCTCCAGGAGATTGAGGAATAATCGGAAACTGCATTTTCGTACGCAATACCTTTCTACAAAGATTATCTCATTCACTTAAAATGGACGGTAAGATTGTAGTTTAGTAGTCAATACTGCAATATTATTGTTCTCTAATTTGGAGTTGAGGTTATCGTTGAAGTTGACAATCTTCTTTCCAGTAATTCAGTCTATTGTGTCATACTGTGGAATCTGAATTCTTTTCATCCAAAAGATGTCTGGTTTTCTCACAACTCATCATGATCTTAGACGTGCGACTTTTCAAAAAGATTTCCATGAGACAATTATTAAGTATCTAAGTGACCTGAGAAGCTTCTTCTGTCGCTGTCAAAATAAGTGGCGCTGTTGCTGCTCCTGCTATGAGTGTTTGGATAATAACAAAAAGTTTTTTGATTTAACTTACTCGAAATAGATTGGTTCCTCGGAACCAGTCTGCCTCAGTCCATGACAGGCTACCATTTCATGGAGAATGGACTCTATAGGCAACTCTTTGACATACTAGGACCACCCACGAAGAAGCGGCCCACTGGGATGAACTGGGGACCATCAATTAGCAGCCAATGCTCGTTTGTCACTTGTCACGTGTCACTTGTCGATCGCGATGTGTATAAAGATTTGACTGAAGTGGAATGTGCGCTCGTGCCTACTGATTTCAGATAGTAGTGTTGAACAGCTGATACTCCTTGAAATTTTTAATTACCAGAATACTATTTTTGTAAAAACAGCCCCTTTGATGATATTAGTATCACGATAAAAAAAAACAATTGATCAAACTCATTTTTTGCTAAAAAAGATACATATGAATAGATCTCGAAAGAACAAATGCAGTATTTAGTATTTTGAAAATCAATTTTCTGTGAGGATGTAGGTTTCACAGACCGAATCAAATCTTATTCCAAGAAATTCAAAAAGGTCCTTCGCCACTGGCAAAACAAATATTCTTTTTCAGATAATGAGCCGAAACCAAAAGAATGCCATTGTTTGCAATCATACGTCGAGAAGGTGAAAGGACCTGACATCATAAGACCAAAGAATCCTAGACGGGATAGTGAAAAATACGAGGATCCAAGTTTGGACATTGTTGAATTATGTAAAGAGCAAACATATTACATTATGCTTTATTTGGAATCCCGAGCGGTCTAGGTCGTTAGCAAGAAGGTGAGAATGTTCTCCTAGTAGAGTGAACATTGCCAACACATGAAAAGCTCTACCGAAGATTTGAGCACAAGAACCATCGTTATGAATTAGTGATCATCAAAAAACCAAGGTTTAAGTCCGGATATACAATAGTATCATTGAAAACCAAGCAGCTAATTGTGTTCACGAAAACAATCTGAAAATTTGTATTGTGATTTAATTCTATGTTGAGAATCTCCTTCCTCAACGGAATGGCTTGGCTACGCAAAATCCCTTTACATCACTTCACCCTATTATCGGTTTAGAAGCGTGAGCTTTGAAATTATGCTCTTATGCGCTGACCAAATTGAATGAGTGCTTCTGAAAGAGTGCCGATTATGCCAAAGGAACAGTAACTAAATTATCGTAGTGTTACTTCCTGGATGGGAAGAAGAGACTGGACGGAATGGATTATTTTTACAACGAAAAAGTATTCATATCAATATTATCTTATTGATTTGATTCAATAATTATCAACGTCCAATAGGTACATTCGTTTCGTTTTACACATTCACAGAATACAAGGTTACATTTTGCTAAGATAGAAAGAAAGTGCAGTGCATATGGCAGCAGGTCTTCATGTCGCAGGGAGTCTGATGAACGACATAGGGTATCGTGCAATGAAATAAGCCACCTAAAGGGTGATCTAGACCGAGATTGGGTAATTAATTGGACTATCGCTCCCCGTAAATTGTAAGGACATCACAGGTTACAGGATCAGGATCATGGATATTTATCCTTTCCTGTTTGGGAAAAGCTGCAGGATACACAGCTAGGATCGCTCCAGGAAATTGATTTATTAATTGCCTTGGTCACGCGGTGATTTAGGGTAATCTAGTTCCAGATCCCGGAAAAAAATCATTATGCAGATTCCCTTAATTCGCTACATTAGTAAAGTAACTCATTTATTATCAGGATGGATAGCTCAAAAGCTTTTTGCGAATTGCACGCAGCAACAGGAAAAAGAAAACTCATTTCAATATTTTCCAGAGTAGCCGCGGGCCTTTTTCCGAAATCCTCAGAAAAAACTCTACGGCTACTGTTGGTTAATGTAGAGAGATTACCTGGAATATATGTACCACGACTAGTACAAATAAAAATAAAAGTGAGCTTCACAGAACTAGCGAATAGGGAAGGACTGGGGATAAATTCTTGACCCTTCGCAAAATTTATAACGTATACGCAATTGTGCGATCAGCATTCGAAATAACATGGTGATCGCATTTTTGCGTATAAGTTTCAAATTTGCGAAGGGTCAAGAATTGACCCCCTGATTCTACAAAATCCTTGATTTTTATTAAGATGTAAATATATATTATTGAAAAATATCCAAGGAGGTAGTTAAAAATAAATGTATGGGACGATTTATCATTGATCAAATATTGATTAGTTTTCGGGTGTTTTGCAAAGTTATTCCATTGATTCGAAAATTAACATAATTTTTATCAAGCCTGGTAAGGTAGCAGTATAGCATGAAAATATGTCAGTGTATAAATTAGACACTTTTTATATTTTGACCACGTATGCGAAACATCAGAGGCATTAAGAAAGAGGACTAATTACTTTATCTCGACGGTATTTATGTATTTACCTTTTGAGTTTTTGTTTTCACGTTATAAAAAGTTAATGCGCATTAAAAGGGCTGATGCGTCTGGAATTAAAAATCATTCTTTTTGCTTAGCAGTCTGGATTTAAAAAATATAGATCATGTAGATTGACATGACTTTGAATATCAAGTAAAAGTAGAATAAAAAAATTTAGCTTAGCACGAAACTGTTCAACTCAAAATCACGTAGTTGATCCTCCATCAATCTGTGTCACCCTGTATAGTCTTCGAGCTTTTCCAATCAGTAAAATCGATAGATCCTAACTCGCATTGTCTCCCCTACCACCGATACATGAAACAACTGATACGGGGGAATGAAAAATCACCCTAATCGATCCCCATATTTATCCACCCCCGCTGATCTGTTACAGATGTCGATTTTATGATAGTCGTACGCGTCGCGTTTCTTAACGGCCCTTCTTAATGTCCCTGTCAATAACATTCAAAAGGGGGAATGTTTTTTGCGGTTTATAGAACAAGATGTATTTCTGATTCATTTTTTATTTTCCGTGTGTTGCTTTATTGACTTGAAAGGATAAGAGATTTTCGTCTCAAAGATGTAGAAAAAGACGAATCATCTCTTCTGATATACTCAACACTATAGTTTTTGTTGTTTCTAGTGTGAATCTTTAGCTCTTTCATCTATCTTCCCATATACAGGTATGGGGAAATCATACTTGTCAGTTACAATTGTATTTTTGATCAAAGTCATACAATCCCAATTTTCATATATAGCGGCATTCAATTGTGCCCAAACCAATCATAGTATGAACATTTTGGAAGATACATCAATTAAGATATAGAGGGAGAAGCTAGGGGAGAAGCTTTTGAGGTATCTGTTGATTTTCTGGATTTAACCCTCTCACGCCCCCGTGAACTATCCCTGGAATTTCAAATAGCTTTAGCTACTTATTTTGTCATTCTCAATAAGCAACATCACTTTTTTTTCAAAAATCTACGTACATATGTGAGGTTTTGAGAAAACTATATTGTGCCAAACGGAAAATAAATTCGTATATGAACAAAATGTTGAAAAAAAAAATGAATTTTCTCTTGAATATACGGGGTTAGATTATAATTGAGAACGACTTTTTCCAATATCTTTTTTTGATATCTCTGACGCGAAGCAAAATATCAAGAATTGGTCTTCTTTGCGAAGACGTGGTAGACGGGCTTTGAAGTTAGATATCATATAAAGTGTGGCTCATCATTCTGTATAACTGTGCAAAATTTCGAACCTCGACTTCTTCAAATAAGAAACATACAAAACATCATCTTATCTGCGACACACTGTATAATGGAGAATAAGGGCCAAAGAGCGTACCTTGCGGTACTCCATGGGTTACGGCCACTGGCATAGTCATAGTATTTTTCAACTTCACATGTTGTATTAGAACACAACACAGATATGACCGTAACCAATTCCCAAAGTTCTCGGTTTTTTCAACAATATTTGTTCGGCCAACGTTTCGAAAGCTCTTCTGAGCTGAGGTCAAGAAATATGGGGTGACTTTTTTAAAATGTTATACATCACGATATGTCAAGAACGGCTGAATTTTTGCTCACATTTGTCCCTTCACCCTCCTGAGAGGGGTGGGGGTCACAATCAAGTTTCAAATGGATTGTTGTATTTTTTATTTTAAAATATGAGTCTACACAAAATATGAAGTCTGTTCACATTTTTTTTTTAATTGCTTTGCTGGTTACGGAATTATGATCAAACATCTTTATCTAAATTATCCCTATATTTATTACAGTTATCCTGCATCCGTTACCATGGAAACCCCAATGTAATCGTGAAATGTGTCCCCCCGCGAAAATATCACGTCACCAAAATGTAAAAAAATTGAAGCCGTTTTTCGTATCGCATCGTAATATTCACCCTGTATAGCCAGCACAAATTATCATAGTCAATTGCTTTCACTATTCATAGCAACAGACTCTACCGGAGTGTTTCAAACGGAATCCAAAGTGATTAGGACTCATGAGGTTGTTTGTATCACTGTGGTCAATTAATAATTGGTCTTTTACTAGAGATTCCAAGAATTTTTCATATGGAATTAGTTGATGGGACGAACCCCCTCAGTTTGTGGCGTTGACAACTTTTGGAACGGGCACAACAGTAGAACGTTATTTCATTTCTTTAGGGCTAACACCATTACACAGTGACACATCTATTACATTTGTCGTCACAGATTTGATAGCTAATTTATTCTTTGTTCAATAATGTTGAAATTTTCTGAAAATACACAATTTTTTGTACAAACTACACGTAAAGTTCACTTTTCAATGCATGCAAAGCAGGCGGAAATTCGCTAATTTTGGCAGCCGGCCTAAAAGTACTTTCGCGCCCGCGGGCGCAAAAGTAGGTCGCTTAGCAACGGTTCCTTGGATCCCAACGCCTCTGAATATAATAACCACGTCACAGTCTAGCATACTAGAAGGAACTAATCACGTGACAATCAGCTGTTTCCACTTCGAAGTGGAAGTGACAGATTTCCGCTTGCCAAACGGGAATCATATGCAACCATCCACATCGAATTTGACGCAAGCGCGACTTTGAACACAAATTCAATGTATATGGTAACATAAGCATAGCCAAGCGTTCGTTCGTTGTCATTTGAACGTGAGAATTATTATAATTAATGGAGAATTATTATTGTTTTGCGAAGTTTGTGAGAATAAGGATTGCCTATTCTCGAGTCGAGTGTTAAATGAGATATTTTTTTGCCTTTTGGTGATATTTTTGTATTGTTATAGATCCGATCCAAAATCTATTAATGTCCGATTTTGAGAATACTTAACGCTAAGGAACCCTTAACTTGACAGTTTTGCATGCAAAATTGTCAAGTTAAGGGTCCCTTAGCGTTAAGTGTCCTCAAAATAGGTTGGTGCAATCGGCCATAAATGTATCTACTTTATCAACTATTTATACGTACTACCATTTTGCTAGATAGACTTAAACACTCAAACCATCTGAAAATAGATAGGAAGGTAGGTATTAGATATTTTGTCTTGAATAAAATACGAATAGAAATTTCATGTCACATTGTTTTGTATAATTTTCGAGGAAATTGGAACTCATTCATGAATACTCTTTGGTCTTTAACATGACAAAAAAAAATACATTCTTGTTTACAAACATTCGCATTCGACACTTGATGCAAATGAATGGTACAAGACAAGGGTTCGTTTGTACTTACACTTACAACGATCTAGGATACAGATCTGTGAGTTCACATCAATAATACTACTGCTTATTCTCTTTAGAGGTGTTTTTGGTCACTCAGCCACTAAGCCCACCGTACCTACCTATTCCTAGCAACTTTCTTGTCTGCCTTATTACTACATTAGGTATATATTTCAGTTGATAATTATTTTACATATTCAAGCTTGGAATCACTTATTATGAGTGACGATTAATATAAATAATATCATAAATAAACGAAAAGTTGGGTTAAGTGTGGTCATGTCATTATGTTAAACTGAAAGCCGAATCAAGACATACTTTTTGGTCAATGTCGAGCCAACATGGCGGCCCCCATGCTGCAACCATTTTCAGAATCCGAAATAATACACTTTAGCAGTACAGATATATTTAAGACGTACGTGCACTCTCCTCATTAATCAATTTTAGTAGCCCTAGGTTAACATAATAAGAAAGCTTCAATCACTGTTCGGATAATACTTTTTAATCTGACGCTTCAAGTAAATAAAAAATTATTATATGGTATCTACCCTTAAGTAAAGAAACACTGGACACTTCGCGTTTAGTACTTTCGTCTTTTTACAGCTTTTCTCGCCGTGCAGAGATTTTACCGTTTTTTGATGGTTGAAACGTATTAGACAAATGTAGATATCAACACAGTTTAGGTTCTTTCTCAGGGTTTATCACTATGATTTTTTCTTGTATCGACGGCTTTACGTAGAGTTATAAAACAGAAGTAAAATTTCAAACGACTTTGGGGAACTATTCGACAGCAGTTACGTGTCGTGTGTCTTATTTGGCTATGATGGGTGAGAAGCAGAAAAGGTGAAATGAATGAATTTGGAGGAGCCATTCTCGTTGCATCCTTTTCTGGTATTTTAAAGTTAAAATTTAGAGGATACGATCGGTGTTGAAGTTATTTTTCAAATTTCAATATCTAGAGTGAATTTGTATTCGAGTGCTTTGCGACAAAATTTATGAAAGTGATTTTTGGGTCGAGAAATATGAATATGATACTATTTATGGTCCATTCTGCGAAGGGCGCCACTTGCGGCACCTCTACTGCCTTCAATTTGAAAGAACTTTTATGGGCGCCGTTTTATCACAGACCTAATCTTTGAAACTCCTAATGTTCTTTACAGACGAACGGTATTATGAAAATCCAACCCTTTTTGACAAAAATAGAACTATATACAGGGTGCCACAGATTCTAGTGCATGCATGGGGATCTCAGTTATTATAAGAGATACAGGGTCGGTTGAAAGGTTGCAAAGTTGCGCATTTTTATACTCAACAGAATGTCATTTTGACATTTGAAAAATTCCCACTACCTCCGAAGATATTCGAAAAAAATCGAAATTTCCCAATAACGTTATTATTATTTCCTGAGTTTATTTGAGAAGATATTTCAAAATGAATTGCACTTTCTCATAGCCATTTTTTCTCCTCTACAATATGGTGGCATCAACCTAAAAATCTGACGTTTCGTCTTTGAGCGGCCATTATCAAGTTCATTTTTTTAAATACGGGCCTGAATTTTTTATTTTATTTTTAGTTATCTTTAGACGTCCTTGATGCATTGAGGTATCGTAACCGTGAAAAAAAAAACTCATCTGAAAAATAATCCCAGAGAAAACTAGTTAGGCAACCCTTGTCTCCCTTACACATAGTTTGGTTCCTTTATTTGACACCTTATTCTTATAAGAAAACCTGCACTACCAAACTGATCGATTGACCAAATCAAAATCGAGATAACGTCCAATAATTATTATATTATAAATTTAATCCACAAATGACATGGAAAATAGAAAAATTACATATAAAAACTGGATCAATCTCTGTGAGTGTTAACAAAATATTGGAAATTACAATAATAGGTGAATAATAATTGAAAATATTTGGGTTGCTCAGGCAACCCATTACTCTACAATCTTATCCAATCCCCTCAATGCCTCAAGGAAGTCAAAAGATAACTAAAAATAACATAAAAAATTCAGGTCCGTATTTAAAAAAATGAAGTTGATGATGGCAGCTCATAGACGAAACGTCAGATTTTCAATTTAATACCACCATTTTGTAGTGGAGAAAAAGTGGCAATGATAAAGTGTAATTTATATTTTGAAATATCTTTACAAACAAAGAGAAGAAAATTGGTGGGAAAGCAGTCAGTAATGGAGTTGGGCAGTTAGATGCTCATTTATTGTAAAGTCAAGCTTTCAGGATACAATTTTCTCCCTTCATCAGTACAACAATTATGAGTAAACAAAAAACACTTATCACTCATATAAGGAAGACATACGCGAACATTGAACACTGTATATGTTGTATGTATAAAACGTAACACTAGACATAACTAACTTGATTGGTGGTTAAAAAATAAGAGATAAAATGATAAAATGATAGAATGTTTGATTGTTTAGAAGGTAAAATTGTAGTTTAAAATGAGTTAAAATAATAAGTTGTGGAATAAAAAGTGATTAAAATAGATAAAACCAATAAATAGGACTAAGTACAGCGTTAAAAGACAGACATTTTGGCACTAGTGGATACAAGGAGAATAAAACCAATATACAAAAAACTGAAAACTGCATTACTGACTGCTTTCCCACCAATTTTCTTTTCATTGTAAACGCACCAGTCACCAATTCATTCATTGTATTTACAAACAAAGGCAGGAAATAATAAAAACGTTTTAACGAAATCTCGTTTTTTTTGGAATATCTTCGGAAGTATTTGGAATTTTTCAAATTTCAAATTGGCATTTTCTTAAGCATAAAAATGCGCAACTTTCCATCCATTGAACCGACCATGTATCTCTTATAATAACTAAGATCCCCATGCATGCACTCGAATCTGTGGCACCCTGTATAATCTTCCGCGTGATAAATTCAATTTTTCCCGTAAACCATCGACGCAGTACTTATGGAGAAAGTGAGTATCGCAATATACAAGGACATAAAATATTATACCATTTTCTTATTTTATAAGGTCTCTCTTTATCGCTATATGGAATGAATAATATCAAAATAAAACTAGTGATGTAATTTTACTAATCTTCAGCAAAGAATGCGAAGATCGAATCCTGCCTTTTCACTATAAGTAAAAAACGATGAAAATAATCCTGGACCTGGACAAGGTTTACTTAATATAATAGGAGTTGGGTCACTCGTTGTCGGCCCTTTGAAAACCCAGGATCAAAGGCGTGCCGGCGTCGCAAAAAACAGCAGGGGAAGCAAGAGTGATAAAGCACAAAATATTATTATAGCTGAGATCTTTTGGGCATCTAAAAAATGATAAGGCGCCTCTAATACGACTTTCGAAACCGTCCCCTGAACAAACAACGTTACCCAATACTAAAAAACTTCATTTTTGTTCAAAATCTAGCAAGTAATGGCAAGTTCTATATTCTGTAAAAACTGTTTTTTGTCACTTTGATCTCCTTTTCCTTGTAGGTACTCCTCATTTTTTCTTTCGTTCGTGAAAGACAATAATCATTGAACAGATTGATCAAACAGTACGTGAGGTCAAAAATCTAATGTCATACTTACAATCAATACCAAAATACGTATTCGTAGATCCCATTGGGTCTGTTCCAACCTACACAATTAATTGGTATTAGTATGAATATGGGACGGTTATTCGAACTGTTCAATTGAACTACTGCGCATGCTCTAGTTCTGCTCACTTTCATTACGATCTTAGAATCGCACCTATGTAGTTGGAACGGAAACGAGTGCCAATTTTAAAAATCGTTTATTAATCTTTCTTTATCATATCATGATTGAATATTTTCACCCAAAAATAGAAAAACCATAAATCAAAATCAACAAATAAACTCAACGTGAATACTATTCCTTATTCCAACAGAAATTCGACAGTGGAGTTTCAGTACAGCGCCAGCGGATGGATTCCATCGGCTTCTTTTTTTTTTCGATGCTAGAAATTTCGGGAAAGTCCATGAAGTCCATGAAGTGGACCAACTGTTTATTAGACAAAACTATAGTGCGCGGCGATGCTCGTTCCGAGTACGATCTTTGGCCGGGTTGAAATAAACCTATTGGATTCCATTGGTTTAGTTTGGGTTGAGAAATCAATGGATTAACGAATATTCAGAAAACGAAAGTCTCAAAGTACTTTAATTTGTCAACAAGCTATGAAGATCATGAATCTACTGAAGAGGGGATATTATCTTGTGTAAGCCGAACCTAGATGAGATCAAGTATCTTGAGAAAACGTTGCTTCTAAAAGAAACAACGGCTTCCCAGTAAAGGCCAGCGAACATAGCAGTATACAGTAGCGGCAAAAAGTATAGCAACCGACTAAAATTTGATGAGACTTTGACCCAGCATCAGTTATCAAAGAAGAGATGAAGCATTTAAAAACCTCCATTCATTTGTCAGTTTACATGTCCTGGCGATTATTTTTCAAAGCATTGTTTAGTGCCTTTTTTTCATGCTCAAAAAAGGCTACTTTCCTAACTTAATTCTGTGTAACTTTTGATAAAAATTACTAGCACCATTCTAAAGAGGGGCAAAAAGTATGTACTACCTAAAAATTTCACAACTATTTGACAAAGGATAGTCAAGCTATGAAATTTTGAACTTGACAAAAATGACCCATTTTTCATGATTTCTTAAAAAATTGGTCATTTTTGACAAGTTCAAAATTTTATAGCTTGACTATCCTTTGTTAGATAATTGTGAGATTTCCAGGGAGTAAATACTTTTTGACCCTCTTTCGAATGGTTCTAGTCATTTTTATCAAAAGTTACACAGAAAAAAGTTAAAAAAGTAGCCTTTTTTTGAACATGAAAAAAAAGCACTCAACAATGTTTTGAAAAAAATCGTCAAGAAACGTAAACTGACAAATGAATTGACGTTTTTAAATGCATCATCGCTTCTTTGATAACTGATGCAGGATCAAAGATTCATCAAATTTTAGGCCATAATATGATTTTTGCCGCCACTGTATACAGGGTGAGTTTTTTTTATGTCCAGCAAAAAGATCTCGCAAACTATAGCAGATACGAGAAAGTTTAAATGGGCAAAGATTTACAGTTTTGTAAGCTCTACTCAAAACCATTTTGAGTTTTGAACAAATTGACAGCTTTCAAAAGATATTTAAAAAAAAACTGAATTTCGGCGATTTTATTGATTGTAAAAGAAAATGTTACAAACAAAAGTATTAGTTAATTCTACTCTAAATGAAATGGCATTAAAACGTTTTTTCTCAAAACCTTCATTTTTGACACATGACATGAACATATATTTTTTTTTTTAAGAAAACTATATTATATTTTTTGTCAACGTAGTTATCTATCTAGTTACCTATGGTAAAAGATTGATACATGAAATAAGGCATTGATGGTACGGTTATCATGGTTATCTATTTAGTTTTTACAAAATATTTTCGAAAATTTCACCGTTATTAGGTGTTAATGCAAACGTTCCATCTTCTAAATTGAATTAGTTGCCTTTCTTAGAGATTCCCCATCAATATTATTAAAAGCTGTAATTACGGCAGCTCGAAGTTCGTTTATTGTAGAATAAGTTTTTCTGTGAACATTGCTTTTCACATCGCCCCACAAGATCGATCTTTCGGTTTTAGATCGATGGATCGTGGTGGCCATACACAAGAGTAGTCCTCAGCAGATACCACAGCATGTTTATTGCATTTTATGTAGCATTCCACGATGTCGTGTTTTTCTTTGCAAAACTCCATTTTAGCAAAAAACTTTTTGACTTTTTAAGTAAATCGTCAAGATAATACTAAATTCAAAATTGTTATGTGTAACTATGGTAATCATACTATTATTAATTCTTTATTTAATTTGATGGTATTTTTTCATATACAGGGTGGTGCAACCAAGATGGGGTGGACGATTGTGGGAAAATGGTGAGAGATTTGGATAATTTTTTTTTGTTATCATAGTTTCTCGAAAAGGCTATGTTTTAAAAATATAGCCATAGTACATGGTGTCCCAAAAAGTCTATGACAAACCAAACTTGTATTTTTTTAAATGGAACACCCTGTATATTAATTGATAGTTATGTGTCTAATAAGTCCTTAGTAAGCAGCATCATGACTGTGCAGCCGTCAGCAGTTCCTTGGATACTTACGGCTAGGAAACGGTCCGCTCGGGGAGAAACGGCATAGACACGTTAGAGTTAAGTTCCAATTGTATTTTTTTCAAATAATTTTCAAAGTTGTGAAAATAAAAATCATTTTTTAAAAAGGGTTTCTTTATGACCAGAAACATAAAGTGATATTCCAATTCTTCCTTCAATTTTGAACAAAAATTGTGATACAACTAATGTCACTAAATTCAACCGTTATCGAGATATCGCGTTTTAAAAATGGCATTTTTGCAACGTTGACATGCTATAAAACTCAAACTATTCAAGTCAGAGGAAAATGGTTTGCACTTTCCTATCTTAACTTTTCAAGAGCTCTTCTGTCATTTGGATAGAAAGTAACGTCAACTGTCAACTTTTTTCGGCACATTTTGACATTTTTTCACATGAATGAATTTAATCTCCTTGAATAGCTCTTGAAAAGTTAAGACAGGAATGTGCAATCCATTTTTCTCTAACTTGAATAGTTTGAGTTTTATAGCATGTCAAAGTTGCAAAAATGCCATTTTTAGAACGCAATATCTCGATAACGGTTGAATTTAGGAACATTACTTGTATCACAATTTTTGTTCAAAATTGAAGGAAGAATTGGAATATCAATTAATATACAGGGGGTTCCATTTGAAAAAATACAAGTTTGGTTTGCCATAGACTTTTTGGGACACCCTGTACTATGACTATATCTATAAAACATTGCCTTTTTGACTAACTATAATATACAAAAAAAAAATTATCCAAATTTCTCACCATTTTCCCACAATCGTCCACCCCATCTTGGTTGCACCACCCTGTATAGATAACTGGATAACCTACGTTGAGGTAAAATATTAATCAGAAAAGAAGAAACAAGATAAGCCCATAAAGACTTTTTTTTCAAAAACAACCCTATCATATGATATATCGTTAGAGTCGTAGTTTTTCATTTAAAAAGGATAATATGATTTAAATTCAATGCCATTAAAAAAAACATAGGTCTATGTCATATGTCAAAAATGACGGGTGTGACGAAGAAGGTTTTAATATTATTTTATTAAGAGTAGAATACACTAATACTTTTGTATTCAACATGTTCCCCTACAATCAATATTCGCGGAACTAGGGGCGTTTTAAAAAATCGCTGGATATCAGTTTTATTTAAATATCGTTTGACAGATGTCCAATTTTTCAAAACTCAAAATGGTTTTGAGTAGAGCTTACGAAACTGCAAATCTTTGCACATTTAAACTTTCTCGTATCTGCTAGTTTCCGCCATTGATTAAGAAATCAAGTTCAAAACCAGAACCAGGACAGATTTTGTCTCAATCTTAATTTGCAGCAGATAGTCGTGGAATGGGTTGTGGCAAATGTTTCAGAAATCAATACAAAATTAATTAGAGGAGACCGTATCAGTAGGTATATGTGAAAGTCAGGAAGATAACAAAAATTGAGCATTTTAGTGAAGGCCCAATAAATCAATTTTCAGAATTTTACGAGAATAGTGGTCTAGAGAGAGCATCCATATAAGGATATAAAAGTAAAAGCAACATGTAATATCAGCTTCTGTCCTAAAGTTTTATAGCCAATCCGAAATATCTGGGGACGGGACGGTGAGGAGACAATGACACTAAACTAACCGGACATGCCGGGCTATCGATAGCAGCCAAGAACACTAATAAATGTTGACTCTTTTGTCTCCAAGCCCATATTGTGTCCTCTCAACAAAAATCAGTGGCGGATGACGATGAATTTAGCAAGAAGCAATATATAGAAACTAGCCTACGTATTACATGTGATACTTTTGCTACACTTATTGAGAAAAACTTTGTCATTAAAAATTTTAGGACAAAAATCTTTTGTAACATACAGATGATTGTATGCGCGGAAATCTGAAATGACTCAACAGAACGTATGAAGTTGTCTCAAGAGAATGGTTCTTTTCTCAGACAACATCAAAAATTGTTTAAAAAACAAGTGATCAGATTTTTTAGGATCGTCAACTCATCTATTTTTGTTAAACGGAAAGATTGGTACAGAACCGTAATAAATGTCTAGAGTCACATCCATGTGAGTAGTGCCCTCCTTTAAGGATGTGACTCTAGACATTTATTACGGTTCTGTACCAATCTTTCCGTTTAACATCGGATAACCGTAAAACAATGTCTCTTCATCTATTTTTATTACTGGAATGGAAACGTAGCTCATTATTGGGGGGGGATAAAAGCAAATAACTGGAAGTGTCATCATATTTCCGAGACGTTCCGTAGCAAGTGGAAATTGTGAGCAATTCTGCAATTCTTAGCAGATAAGCAGACACCAGACCTGCATCTTTATTTATTTGTGGTATTCAAAAGGAACTTAAACCCCAACCCATTGCCCATTAGTTCTCTATTATAATATTTGATTGATTTACGACTTGTTATGTACTGCGTAGTTTTAAGAATTGCGTTCTGGATTTAGTTCACTGTTTTCTTCAGAGATAAGGTAGAATAAGGGAGGCATTATTCTGCCGTAAGCCGCATGAGTCGGTTGATATTTTGTTATCACGAGAAAGTTAAATAGATTTTTGTTGAAGTTTCTCAGAGTTTCATTATTAAAACGACCAATTATCACATCAGAAGTGGGATTCGAACTACTAGAAGTACCACAGAGTGCGTATTACGCAGTGTTACGTGACTTTATCAAATTTATTACGTGACATTTTTATATTTTGGACTAAACAAAAATGGAGGAGTTTGTAAAAATGTTTGCGGACTCCGTAAAAGCCATGCAAAAGCAAAATAACAGTGCCGTAGCTACTACCGTGACGAGACGATGCCAAACTTTGATCTCCTGTTGGACGATTGTGACGCGAAAAAGTGGTGCGTCGAGGTCTCGGTCGAGGTAGAAAAACTAGGAGAGATGTTTGACTGGACTGAGTACGAGTTACTGGTTAGGAGTGCTTCTGGACTAAAAGGGGAAGCTGGAGAATGGTTTTTGTCATGGCAGCCGAATGAAAAAACATGGGAGACGTTGAAGCTGGACTTGTGCAGCATGTATCCAGCGAAAAGAAACTTGAGCGAAAAGTTCCGAAAAGCTAGCCTTTTCACCAGCGACCTTGCTGATTCGTTTTGTGAGTATGCCAGAAAAAAGGTTTCTTTAATTAAGTCATTGAACTTTGATCTCTCTGAAAGTCAACTGCTTGAAATTGTAATTGGGGATATTGTTGATGTTCAGGTTAAAACTGCGGCTTTTAATAGTAGAGTGGCTTCTGTTGGTGAACTGCTTATACTGCTAAGCAACTATTCAAAACGAAAATTTGTTGATGCAAACAAGCATAAAAGGCCATATCCGTTTGATAAAAAAGTTGAACAAAAACATAACGACCGTAGAAACTGCTTCTTTTGCAATGAACCGGGACACTTAAGACGCAACTGTCCTAAAAATTATAAAACTTCAAACCCTTTTGGACAAGCGGGGGGCAATGTTTACAAAGATAAGATTTCTTGTACCTATTGTAAAAAAATTGGTCACAAAATTGACGACTGTTTCATTAGAAAACGAGAACAACCGTCTTCGTCTCGTCAAGTAAATTTTTTTTGTGTTACCCTAAACAGTGATTTTTGTGCCAAATTTAAGATACAGGATGCCACTGTTACCTGTTTAATAGATACGGGCGCCGAATGTAGTTTAATTACGGAAAAAGTTGTAAATAATAGGGAGTTTTTGAAGCTATTATTTGACCCTTTATTGACGTTGCCGGTTATTCTGAGCTTGCGCAGATGTCTGGAAATAACCGAATCGGTTATTAACCAATAACGTGTTACGTTATCTACGGAGCCTTAACGTTCGCTCAATAACCGTCGGTTATTTTCTCATGTTGTCATATTGATATACAGTATTATTTAATTACAACAAAGAAATCGTGAAACATACAAAGTACAATTTAAATTGTTAAAAGTGACTACAGTTGCACTGGAATTGTAAGATTCTTGTCTTTTTATTAAATATCCAACAAAAACAGATCCTATGTTTTACAGCTTGGCAACAGTGTGATTGATGTTGATGGAGATCAGCTGTTTATCATTTCAGTCGGTGTTTTGCCCATGATACTCGTGGTTTTGCCTGAGTTACATTTAATTATTTACTTCGAAGTGGAAGTGACAGATTTCCTCTTGTCAAACGGGAATTATGTACTACCATCCACATTGAATTTGGCATAAAAGTAACTTTGAACACAAATTAAATGTAGATGGTGGCATATAATTATGATTCCCGTTTGCCAAGAGGACGTGAAATAATATGTAAACCTTACATTTGGTAGTCTGATCTGAATCTGGTCCAATTTGGTTCAAAATATCTTCCATATTTCATAATTCGTGCTGCTCTGCTAGGAATTTAGCGAAAATATCACAAAATCAAAAACCAAAAACACAACAAATCTTATCACTATATATGATGACAGATGACATGGTGATGACACAACGTCAAACGTTAAATACGAGTTTCAAAATTTTTTTTTTGTGTCTTCTCCGTTATTAATGTTTTGTTTTCTGCGCATGCTTAGTATGGCGGGATACGTTAATAACGTTGAAATTAATTAAGAGGTTCAAAACCTCCCTAATCTTAACTGTAAGCTAGAACCAGCTTTTTTGTCGATAAAAGGTATAGGTGGTGGTTCTTTTTGTGCACTTTCGAAAACATTGTTGAACATCGAGAGTAATGGCATAGGATTCGAAATCTGTTTTTATGTAGTTGAGAGCACTGTCATTTCACAAGATTGCATTTTGGGTCGTGACCTTTTTAGTCACAATGGAATTCAAATTCACACAGACAGTAGCGGCTCTTGCGTTTATCTAAAAGATGATGTGATTTGTGCACCCCCAGCCATAAATAGTTTCTCGCTATCTGCAGATACTATAAAAACATCAGTAACAGGTCAGTTCTTAGAAGAATTATTGGGTGTACTAGCTGTTTACCGACAAAACATAACCACTGGGAATTCAGTCATGCCGATCACTACTGCTGAACTTAAAATTAACCTTAAGGAAGATAAAGTGATCAACTTTTCACCCTATCGTATGGCACACAGTGAGAGAGAAAAAGTTAAATTAATAATTAAAGACCTCTTGGAAAATAATATTATTCGGGAAAGTAAGTCGCCTTTTGCTAGCCCTATTGTCCTTGTTTATAAAAAAGACGGCACCGCGCGGATGTGTTGTGACTTTAGAATCAAAGATCGTTTTCCGCTACCCAGAATTGATGATCAACTGGACAGACTAGGTAGAAACAAGTTCTTTACCACTCTTGACATGGCGTCTGGTTTTCATCAAATCCCTATTTCTGATTGTTCAATAGAGAAAACGGCATTTGTCACACCGGACGGGCATTACGAGTACTTGCGAATGCCATTTGGACTTTCCAACGCACCGGCAGTTTTTCAACGGGCTATTTCTAATGCTTTAGGTGACTTGAAAGATAAAGACGCCATGGTTTATTTAGATGATATCCTCATTCCTTCAATGTCAGTAACCGAGGGCATTGAGAAGTTAAATAGGGTACTGGGTTGTCTTACTAATGCTGGGTTTTCACTCAATATCAACAAATGCCATTTTATAAAAGACAGAAATCTGGCATATGAGCGTATGAAAAAGCAAGCGGACTTAGCGAAAAACCTTTTTGACAAAAAGAGAAGGTCAAATAAGTTATTTCAATTGGGCGATTATGTTTATCATCCTTCGGGCAATAGCCACCTGTCAAAGTTGGACGCTAGGTATGAGGGGCCCTTCGAAGTAACCGGGATATTACCTGCTGATAGATTCGAGTTGAAGAGCTTGGTTACAAATCGAAAGCGAGTTGTCGCTAAAGATATGCTGAGATTGTGGCCCGGAGAATTGTCCGATGATTCTTAGTATGGTGTTCTAGGTAACTGACATAATTTTTATCATTGATCTGTGCAAGCAATTACGGATATTGACTCGAGCGTTATTGCTTTGATTTTTGTTGTGTTGAAAGCCTGACGCTTTGCACTTGTTTTGGTTTTTGTTATGTTGAAAGCCTGACGCTTTACACATTGTCTTGAATTTTGTTATGTTGAAAGCCTGACGCTTTGCATTTGTTTTGATAATTGTTATGTTGAAAGCCTGACGCTTTGCATTTGTTTTGATAATTGTTATGTTGAAAGCCTGACGCTTTGCATTTGTTTTGATATTTGTTATGTTGAAAGCCTGACGCTTTGCATTTGTTTTGATATTTGTTGAGTTGAAAGCCTGACGCTTTGCACATATTTTTATTCGATGTGTTTAAAAAAAAAAAAAAAAATGCTTTGAATTTTGGGATTGATTTTTGCATACCAACAGATTGAATCATTATTTAAATTATGGAAAATAAGAAACGAGGATTTTAAGTTTGGTATTGTAATGGCTCGCCAGGCATATATTGTTGATTTATGAACAGGTTATTTTCCATTCTGCTGGTTTTTCTCATTGTTTCAGATGTTCAAAGTATGCAGGATGGTAATTCGAGAACGAATTACGGACAGGATAGGCCGTGTGAGCAATTCTGCAATTCTTAGCAGATAAGCAGACACCAGACCTGCATCTTTATTTATTGGTGGTATTCAAAAGGAACTTAAACCCCAACCCATTGCCCATTAGTTCTCTATTATAATATTTGATTGATTTACGACTTGTTATGTACTGCGTAGTTTTAAGAATTGCGTTCTGGATTTAGTTCCCTGTTTTCTTCAGAGATAAGGTAGAATAAGGGAGGCATTATTCTGCCGTTAGCCGCATGAGTCGGTTGATATTTTGTTATCACGAGAAAGTTAAATAGATTTTTGTTGAAGTTTCTCAGAGTTTCATTATTAAAACGACCAATTATCACATACATCATCATACATCAAGAGAGACTATTCTGCTCATTCTACCTATAGAAAAAATGTATCGACAAGTGATTGGTGCTTTCTGATGATCCAACTACAGTCTATAGAATATACAGTTGGTTCACTCCCTGTCGGCTCCTTTGAAAATCGTGTCTCTAAAGCGATTTGCCGAAATTCCTAAAATAATAAATACGTAGAAATCTTCGTGACTGGTGAGAATTAATTAATTAATTAATTAATTGAAATAATAAACAAAATCCGTCCGAACACCGACCCAGAACACGTTTTACGAGGGAGACAAGTTGGAAAAAGGCTATCGATTTCCAAGCGGTGAACGAAACTCCAATGAGGTATCTCAGCCGGAATTCCCGATCGGCGACACGTGGTGTGACGTTGCGATCAGAGCGAGACTGGGAAGACGGCAAGCCGAAGCCACTTTTGACGAAGAGTGAACCTTCTTGTCTTTAGTTAATATTTGGAGTCAGTATCTTGAGCGTCGCCTGTTCGGATCCCATGTAATGTATAATAGTATGAGAGCCAACGACACTGGACCTTTCGTCATAAGGGATGTGAAAAAAAGTTTTAGTAAGTAGTTTGTAGGGGGGGGGGGAATATGAAACAACCATTTCTGACAGGCATATCCTGTGTTTCATTAATTAAAATGATTAATGAAGTATTGGAAAAAAAAGTTTCGTCATCGGGGATGTTGAAAATAACTATATGGCATTGTTGTTAGTAACGAGTACATCAAAAATATATATGTCTGCCAGCCAAAAGTCTGTGCCAAACACATGTCGGCCAGGATCAAAAGGGATGTTTTATGAATGAAAGTTTCGTCATCGGGGATGTGGATGATTTTTTTTTAAGTGAAGCTTGAAGTCTCCTGAACAATACAAAATCTGTCTACCAGGCAGTTTCCTGTGCCAACATCATGTCGGCCAGGCCCCTTCGATTTTTGTCCGTGTGTAAAGGTTTTTCCGCTTTATCAGAAAAATCGTTTCAACTTGCATAATGGACGTTATAATTTGAAATTTTCTTTTCTATTTTTTGAATCTTTCCTTTTTACCAAGAACCTAAAAGGCTAAGGGTTGCGGAAGACATGTATTTCTCTGCCACAGATCCATCTGTAGATGCGTTTCGCTGTATCACAGCTCATCGATACGGCTAAGATCTGCAGGAGATGCCTTCTCCAAATCTTCGCTACCTTTTTAGTTTTTATATCTCGTGGACTGAAATCATCTGTGGTCACAAACATTATCACATATTTAGCCAAATCATTCAAGTTTTGATCAAAGATTTTGGGAAGAAGAAGGTATTTAACTGAAACATCTGATTCGCGGAAAGCCTTTATTCAATTAAAATAATCAATACCTACATAATATACAGGGTTATTCACGTTATTTGACACAAAACATGATGACTGAAGTATTTGATTTTTAAGAAGTTTTTTTTCTGGATGGATAGGGACCTTTCAAGGCTTCATTTTAAAAATATTATGTCATTTGAATAGAAGTTTCTGTCAACTGTAAACTTTTTTCGACATACTTTGTGTTCGGCTCTTATGTTTCGTGTCGAATAACGTGAATAATTCTGTATATTACTATGTAGGTATTGATTATTTCAATTGAATAAAAGGCTTTTTGCCAATCAGATTATTCAGTTGAATGCCTATACTTCTTCCCAAAATCTTTGATCAAAACTTGAATAATTTGGCTAAAAGTAGAATGTTTGTGACCACAGATGATTTTAGTCCACGAGATATTAAAACTAAAGAGGTAGGACTAAAAAATTCAAAATAATCCTAAAAAAAAATTTATCATTCATTTATTCACTGCAAAAGAAGATTTTGAATTACAACGTTTATGAAGTAATTTGGAATAATTTTTCTGATTAAGGGGAGAAAGCTTAATACACGGACAAAAATCGAAGAGGCCTGGCCGACATGTTGTTGGCACGGGAATTTGCCTGGCAGACATATTTTTTATTGTAACTGATGCGGGTTAGTGAGGAGAAGGACAGTGTAAAACAAAACTCTCAGTTGTGAATTTCCCGACGTTTTGGTCGTTTATTGCGACCTTTCTCAAGTGCTAGAATTGAATCAGTTACATCCAACTTAAGGACGCAAACCTACATTAGATATTTTTTATTGCCAAGAAGACTTCAAGCTTCGTTGAAAAAAAAAACATTCACATCCCCGATGACGAAACTTTCATTCATAATACAGCTCTTTTGATCCTGGCCGACATGTGTTTGACACAGACTTTTGACTGACAGACATATATTTTTTTATGTACTCGTGTTGCCGTGTATCTGTACGGATATGTTTATGATAGCTCCGTGGATAAATCATATTTTACTCGATATAAAGTACGCGAAAATCAGTATATCTTTTGTGAGGCATTCGTTAGTGCTATAGTGAATTGTGGATGCTATAAAAACAAAATATTATACACCTCGATATAGACTTGAACGTCCTATTATATGAATATAACCTGATAACGCTTGGAACTGATAAGCCGTTTTTATCAGCAACGAGTTCGGAACCCTAGAGATGGAAGGAAACGAGGACTTGAAATGTTCTGACTGTAAAAGGGGTTTTGAGGACCCTAAAACTGTATTTCAATGCAGCATTCGTAGACTCTCTTTTCACGGCAAGTGTCTTAACATTGATCTGAGGGGATTTCATATGAAGAAAACGTGGGTTTGTAAGCAATGTGAAACCATCAAGTCCAGGGAACCAGGAAAGGTGGAAAAATCAAGAAAAAAAAGTAGAATCGAAAAAAATGAAGGAGACCAAAACTATAGGGAACAACTTCAAGTGACCTTGGAAAAAATACTGAAGAACAATGAAGAAATGAATAAGAAGATAGATTTCCTCGTGAGCCAAAACGAATCTTTGAAAAAGGAAATTTCTGAGCTTAGACAAAACATCCCAAATGAGTCCATATTGGCGAAACATAGAAGTTATGCAACTGTAACCAAGTAAGAAAATCGTATTCTGGTGGTCAAAAACACTACTGAACAGAAGGACGTGAACAAAATGGAACATGATTTGAAAACCAACGTGATTCCAAGTGATATTGGTGTGGGAGTTTCAATTGGACGTGCAACAAAAAATGGAGGACTTATTCTAAACTGTGGCAGTGAAAAAGTCATTGAAAATGTGCAAGTGGAAATTCAAAAGAAGTTAGGAGAAAATTATAAAGTGGAAAAGCCAAAAATCTTCGATCGTAGAATCAAAGTAATTGGAATTCAAGAAAATGAGTTCTCTGTTAGTAATGAGGATATTATCAGTAAAGTTATCAAGCAAAATAATATCAACAACAACACTAATAAAAACTTTAAAATGCGAATACTCAGACGATCACCAGTAAATAACGGAAAATTCAGCCTAGTGTTTGAAATGGATTGTGAAACCTATGAAGTCTTTATAAGCAAAGAAAGAATGAATATTGAGTGGAATAGGTGTCGTGTATTTGATGACTTCGGCATAATCAGATGTTTTAAATGCTTTAAATTTGGTCATATACAGACAGAGTGTAAGGATAACAAGACGTGCCCCAAATGCAGTGGACCTCATGATGTGAAAGACTGTGAAAATAATGTTAACAAGTGTGTAAATCGCGAGACGTCGAATAAAAAGTATGGGATGAATCTCTGACCATGTCACGTGGGATCTTAAAAATTGTGAGTCTTACAAAAGAATTGAACAGATTCAAAAAAGTTAATTTATTAAATAGCAATTAGACTAATGTATTGTAGACAATTCTAGTGTTGTGTATTTTAATTGCCAGGGCTTTTTGAACAACAGGGACAATATTCTACTTTTGATTGATGAATGGAAACCATTGATTGTGCTTCTCTCAGAATCTCACTTCACTCCCGAGATTGATGAGAGGAAATTGATTGTGAAGGGTTACCGAATGGAACAGTGTACATCCTATAGCAGAAGAACTGGAGGTGTTATTGCTTTATTGAGGTGCGACGTTAAGTACAGAGTGATAACCAAGGATTTTGTGGAAAGGTATTTGTGGTTGCAGTCATTGGAAATTTTTCTGGAGGGAACCAAATATTTGTGTACAACGCTCTATCATCCACCTCAACAGGACAACGCAAGATTTTTGGACTATATGGAGAACTACCTAGATCATGTAAGTGATTACGATGGCGTTATTATGATTTTTGGCGATTTCAATTTTGATTTGCTAAAAGATTGTTTTTATGGTGACAAATTGTTGAAAGTTATCTACTCTAATGGTTTGACACAAGTAGTAAAATCTCCAACGCGGATCACCGCTAACAGTGAGACTCTCATTGATTATGTTATCAATAACACTAAAAATATTCATCATAAGGTACATTTAACACCAAAAATAAGTGACCACTCCATAATCACAGTCAATTTGAACAAGGGACAACAAGTCAATTCCACTACGTTAAGATATAGAAGAACCTATGAGCTTCACGATACAACACTAATGCATAACTATATACTTGACAATATTTGGGACAGCAGTATATCTGACGTGAATGTGCAAGCAAACAGACTTATTGAAGATATATCATCATGCCTGAATAACATCAGCCCTATTAAAAAAAATTGCGTGAAGAACAATTATATGGAGAAGAAATGGGTTACTCCGGACATAAGACGAATGATGTCAGAAAGGGACAATTTATACAAAACAGCCGTTATTGTTAAGAGCACAGAGAGTTGGAATGTTTTTAAAGGTAAACGGAATGCAGTTGTATACCATTTGAGGAAGGAGAAAGAAAATTATTTCAAAAACATCATTGACGAGAACAGAAACAATCCCAAAGAACTATGAAAAAACTTGAAAATATTAGTACCTGGAAAACAACAAAACTATTGCAACGAAGTGATTTTCAACAGCCAAATATTCACTGATGATACACAAATAGCCATTAAATTCAATTCTTATTTTGTTGACAGTATTTCTGATATCATTGAGAAAATTCCAAAATCACCAATGAACATCTCTTTTCCATCGATAACCATCAAGAAAACATTCTGCACTTTCGAAAGGGTAGAGATGCAAACAGTGAAGAGGATTCTCAGGGGCATGAAGAGCGTTGGAGGAGGTGAAAGTGGCATCACTATAAAAGTTTTACGTGATGTTTGTGAAGTCGTGGGTAATCGTCTCCTGGATGTGGTAAACTTGTCTTTATGCAATGGAGTCTATCCGGATGAGTGGAAGCTGTCTACAGTCATTCCCGTGCAGAAAGTCAGTAACACAAAAAATTGCGAAGAATTTAGACCTATAAACACAGTTCCGATATATGAAAAATCTGGAGTTGGCTGTCAAAGAACAATTGGTGAATCATTGTAACACAATAATATAATAGTCCAAAATCAGTCGGATTTTCGAGAGAGACATTCATGTGAATCCGTGGTTGTTAACATTTGTGATGACTTTTTAAAATCAATTGACAATGGACTTTTGGTGTCGGCTGTCTTTTTGGACTTCAGAAGAGCTTTTGAGACAGTCGACAGAAGTATTCTTTTGCGAAAGCTTTCAAGCTATGGTATTGATGCTACGGTGTTGAATTGGTTCACGTCTTATTTGAATGATAGGATGCAAAAGATTAGATAAAAGGATGCTTTTTCAAATGTTCTAAATGTTGATTGTGGAGTACCCCAGGGTACTGTCCTGGGCCCTTCACTTTTTTTAATTTATATCAATGATTTATGTAGTGTCGTTCAGCGTGGCAAGGTTGTATTATTTGCTGATGATACAATGATATATGTTGTTGGCAAGGATATACGCGAGATGGAAACCATTATGAATCAAGAACTTGAAAAACTGTTCCATTGGTTGTGCAATAACAAACTCGCAATAAACACTACGAAATCTCAGTATTGTGTCTTTGGAAAAAAGTCGAAAATAAGCTCTTGCAATACGAGTAAATTGAATATTGTAATTAATGACCAACGATTAAAATTTGTACGGGAGATTAAATATTTAGGCACAAGTTTTGACGAACACTTGAACTTTCATGCTCACGCAAATTTTGTAATGAGGAAATTTTCCAAGAAAATTGGCTTTATTGCCAGGACTTGTAGGGATTTGCCTGTTCATACAAGGCTGATGTTGTACCATGCAATAGCTGCACCTCATTTTCAGTTTTGCTCTACCTTGCTGTACACTCTGCCTGGTTTTAAACTGGATCAGTTGCAACGAATTCAAAACAGGGCGATGCGGGTGATTTTGAAGACGAACAGATATACACCAATAAGAATTATGTTGAGTAGTTTGGATATGTTGTCGGTAAAGCAAAAGGTTATGTTTAATGTATATTTGTTTGTATAAAATTCGAAACAACTTGGTACCTGGATATATTTGTGATTAGGTTCCAATGTTTAAGGATGTACATTGTTTCTTTACAAGAAACTGTGATGATTTCATTTTAAATGAGAAATGTCAGTCTAGTCGAATGCTTAATTCGATCTTGTATAGAGGACTCTATGATTTTAATAAGTTACCTTCAATTTTGAAAACCTGTGATAACATGAATGTATTGAAGACACACATTCGCCAATATGTGATGTCTAATTTTTAATAAACCTTTTTGTTATATACACTAATTTCAATTTAGTTTATACATTATATACTTTCAATACAAATATTATTTATATATTTTTTTAAATTTTAGACTAGTTGATTTATTGTATACTATTATGTATTTGAGTAGCCAAGTGCTAAATGAACATCTTATATTATTATATATTACTCGTTAACAACAACAATGCCTTATAGTTATTTCCAACATCCGCGATGACTAAACTTTTCCATTTTTAATAATGTTTTATCAATTAGTTCAATCAATAAAGCACAGGCAATGCCTGGCAGACATGGTTGTTTTATATTTTCCCCCTTTCAAACTACTTCCTGATACTTTTTTTTCACATTCCTCATGACGAAAGGTCCAGTGTCGCTGGCTCTTAGACTTTAATGTATGCAATTTGTGAACAGTTTCTATTCTCATCTCGAGATACCTAGACGCTTCAACCGTATCCTTGAAATCACCATATCACCCATATTTGTGTAAATCACTTGTTTCGTATGGTTCCAAATTTTGTTCGGCTTACCGTCGAAGGACAAGACGTTTCATCTGATTGTTTTTTCTGACAATGTTCTTTCCAGTTCAATTGAGATCTGGAGCTGCCTACAGCGTGGCTTCCCTTGATATTTTCTATTGTTTTGAACTCTCTTTGCGACAACGGAACAAATAATTATTATACAATCAAACATTTTTGTCTTTCCCTCATTTAAGATCATCATCCATAAAAATATTGTTCACAAATTGTATTTGAAAAAGGATATCTTTTTGATGTATTATTTTTAATACGGGTTATTTTTGTCTTTTACTACATCTGGGTAAATCTATTTTCTTCTAAATAACTGTAATATGGAAGATGAATGTGATAGGTGAGTTTTTGTCAAACATAATATATATAGTAGGTACGCCAATAAATACATGTTCTTTTGGAAAACGTGCTTGAACACGTCGAATGGTATTTTCAATTGCGGTCTTTAAACAAAAAGACTTATACATGACGGCGAGATATCACTTCATTGACATTTTTTTTAAATGATCAATTTTTTAGCCTTTTGACAGGAAAATTACCTTGGCAACGTTGGATATCAGCCGGAAGGTTTAGGAATTACCGTCCCGTCAACCAATCTTTCACCACCTGTCAAACAAGCCTAACGTCTGACAATTGAATTGAACAATAATATTCTTGAATTAAATATTACTTTTAACTTTTAAGTTGTTTTTTAATCGAGATGGTTCTATTGTCATCGGTCTTGACAAGTGTGCAATGTTTCTAATCAATATATGGGCATTTGAAGTGGTTCCGTTACAAAAAAACTTACAACTTTCAAACTTACATAGGTACAAGTGAAGCTAATATGAAGCGTGTAAAAAAGCAGTTGAGGATACAGTGTATTCATATAGTTCAATATTCTTCTGTTACTGACACCGTATTATTTGTTCCCGTACCCACGAGACAATCATTATTTTTAAAATGAAATGCTTTGTTAATTGTGATTTCTGGATGTTAAAAGGGTTCTTTCGTTAGAGATTACTTGTTTTCTTTCACTCCGCCTATGAAGAATTTATGATCAGACAAAAAGTCATTCTACACCAAAAAGAGGGAACGACGGTTGTAGTTAATTGATTTTCTTCTATTGCACCCGCGATGCCTTGTTAAGATAAACGTCTAATTGATTTTCAGGACTCTATAGACATTCGGGGACGTAACTACTGAACTTTATTGGATATTAGCCGCAAGATTGATGAATCTGGAAATCCAAATTGGTTTTTCTGACCAGACGTCGATCTACGGCTCACGAATCATCGTATTTATGACTAGGACTGGGCCATGCTCCGCAAATCAAAAATTATTTCACGTTCCACAAAAATTGTTTGTTCTGATATGATCAATAAAATGCAAAGATTGCTCACAATTAATCACAACAAATCAGGCTTCTTCAAAATTATGAAGAAAAAGGTCCATCGTTGTTGGTTTTGGTTATATTCAGGGAAAAGTTTGGGTTTCGTGACACTTGTGATTGAAGATTGAATACTCCTAAATAATCGTTTATCAACAATTTAATGGAACAACGGATTTGTCTACACTTGCAATCTGATGTACTTTTTCAACAGCTTCTTGACAAAGCTGTTCATCAAAATTGATCCCATAATCTCTGAATCTATTTCGAGGTATTCTTGTTCTTTGATTCATTCTGTTCTTTATATTTTCTCATCTTTTTTATTTGGAGCTTTACCTGGGTTTATATGTCATTACTTCTCTGAATCTGCTTCATTGACTTCAATCAACTCATATTGGGTAGCTCAATGGTTTCACATTTATCTGAAAAAGCATTTCTTTCACGAATCATTTTTAATTCTTCTGTACTAATTTGAACTGTGTGATCCTATAGGAGAAGCTAGGTGTTTTCCTTCGTTACACTTTTTACACTCTTGGTGTTTATGTGTTATTATCGATCGGTGGCAAGGCGGCCCAGTAAGACGAGTTCTTGTTTAGTCTAAGCTATTGTATTGGTATATGGTTAGAGATAATTTTGGAGTGTCGAGTCGAGGCCAGTTAGAAATGGGCATTCAGTTGAAATACACGTTTGAATTGCGAGCTTGTGATTTTATTTCTAACAAATCAGAAGTGGGATTACGCGCCCGTTGGTTATTGGGTTGATTGCTGGTACAGTTTGTGTGGTCGCACTTGAATTAATATAACTACGAGTAGTTGATGTGAACGAACAACATTATTATGGGAAAATCAAAGAATCGTCGTGATAATAAAAAACGAAGTAATCATTCTTCGACAAGCTCAGACAGTTCGAGTTCTATTAGTACTAGTTCGAGTAGCTCCAGTTCGTCAGATGTTTCCGTTCGTAGAATGTCAAATAGGCGGTCGAAACAACTTAAGCAATATCATTCGAAAAATTCTTTCAATGCTTCGTTATGTGACGAAAATATGATCCCAGTTTTGATCCTCGGAATCAGACAATGAGTGTGGAAAAGTGGGTGGAAAAAATAGACGAGTTGGCAAAGTGCTACGAGTGGAATTCTATGACAATAGTGAAGTTGGTGGCGAACTGTTTGAGAGGAATGGCGCGTCGATGGTACGATGCTCAAGATGTCACGTTGGTTGAGTGGAAAATAATGAGAGCACAATTGGTCGAACAATTCAGGAAGCCTTTGCCGTTTGGTAAATTGTTGAAGGAGGCTGCCAATTATGAAGCGTCACCTGGACAAGACTTGAACACCGGTAGCTCTAGTACAATCATCCGACGGTGTGTTGCTGAAAGCTTAAAATTACAAATAATATCACGATATAGTGATCCAATCCTGAAGAGTTTTACTGGGGATGTTTTCTTGAGTTCAGGAGTGGTAAACGTTGATTTGAGAATGGGCGAGGCAAGAGCAGCGATACAAGCCATAGTCATGGAAGATGATGCAGTACTGTATGATTGTATTGTAGGGTGTAATTTTCTAAATTTACCCGACATATTATTTTACAAGTAGGTGTTGATGTTTTCGTTCGACAACTCCCAGAATTTATTAAACAAAAAATGAATTGCGGAATTGATGTTGGGTTGTCGCCCACTAAATGGAGAGGTTGTAGCCTGGATGATGTTGGGTTGTCGCCCATAAGATGGAGGTTGTAGCCTCGATGATCTGGGTTGTCACTCATAAGATGGAGGTTGTAGCCTCGATGATGTTGGGTTGTCGCCCATAAGATGGAGGTTGTAGCCTCGATGATGTTGGGTTGTCGCCCATAAGATGAAGGTTGTAGCCTTGATGATGCGATGATGTTGGGTTGTCGCTCATAAGATGGAGGTTGTAGCCTCGATGATGTTGGGTTGTCGCCCATAAAATGGAGGTTGTAGCCTCGATGATGTTGGGTTGTCACCCATGAGATGGAGGTTGTAGCCTCGATGATGTTGGGTTGTCGCCCATAAGATGGAGGTTGTAGCCTCGATGATGTTGGGTTGTCGCCCATAAGATGGAGGTTGTACACGTTTGAATTGCGAGCTTGAGATTTTATTTCTAACAGATGTTCGCATGTCAAATTTTACACCAAAAAGTGTGTAAAGTGTAAGAGATGTAGATGTAGCATGAAGAAAAATACCATTGTGTGTCACTATAATAAACATGTTATTATTTACATCTCATCCGTTGAATTCGTTCAACGTTGCCTTGTTGCAAATAAAAAGCACTCAGCATTTTCACTTTCTATCAAAAGGGATTAACCAGTGTATTGACGAGGAAATGTTTTAATTTTTCACAAGATTTTTTATTTGTTTCAATATCGTTGGTGTTATAGGACAGTTATGTAGATGTAGATGTTACAGTGGGTGGCTCACGCCAAAACCTGCTTAGGCCTCCTGGGCCCGTTGCAACCCACACTAGATAGAAGTGAGATTATTGAAGGCACGATGCTTTCGCGAAGCTCAGCAGGTCCCTCAAATAGATCCCTTCCAATTCCTGGAGTGTTGTGAGTTCAGCTCCGAAGTGTTCCATCCTAATGCTACGAAGAGCCGGACATTCCGTTAGGATGTGGGCAACGGTCTCTACGTCTTCAAGGCACCACCTACAGTCAGAATCTTCCCCGATCCCGATCCTATGGAGGTGACCCTTCAGGTTCATGTGACCAGTTAATAGACCAGTCATTGTGCGGAGGTCTTTTCTGCTCATATTTAGGAGCTCTTTGGTTCTGCCCGTATCAGGTCCTGTTATCATTGCCTTGGCATGTAGCATACCAGGGGCATTATTCCAGCATAGAGTGGCCTTTTCGAGTAGAAGTTTCTTCGCCTCGACCATTCCTATTGCTTTAGGGATGCCAATCATTGGTTCGGGTCCTATCGGCCTGTGCGATGAACCACTTTTGGCAAGTCTGTCAGCTTCAATGTTCCCCTTTATACCGCTATGGCCCGGGACCCATATTAGCCTCACCTTGTTGTTATTTTGAATTATCTTATGCAGAACCTCTTTGCATTCTAGGACTGCTTTAGAGTCTACTGCCTTTCTCACAACAGCCTTTAATGCTGAAGTGCTATCTGAACAAATGTTGAAAGTTCTGTGATTTGTGCCGCTCTCAAGAATGTTATATGCACATTGTGTTATGGCGAAGATTTCGGCCTGTAGGATCGAAGCGTAGATCCCGAGCGAGAAGGTCATTTTATTGTCCCTCCCGCTCTTGCAGAATCCTGCTCCTGTGCCTCTCTGATGTTTGGAGCCATCAGTAAACCACCACGACCCTTCTCGTGTTTGAACTGGTCTGTTCTGATCCGTCCAATCCTCTGGTCTAGGAATAATCAGCTCAGGCGAGCTACCAGCATAGAAGATTGGAGTCATGTAGTCGGAGTGCATTAGCAGCACTCCATCTTTTATCTGGGGTTCACTCATGATGACCGAGTGTCCCTTGTTCCTTAGCTTCAGATGTTCCAGACAGTGAAGACGGTATGCTGTTCTGAGTGCAACACTCTCTACAAACAAGTGCAGTGGGGGTAGCTCCAGAATTACCTCCAACGCTCTCGTTGGTGTGGTCCGTACTGCGCTTGTTATACTGATGCATCCCATCCTTTGAACCTTATCAAGTTGCCTTTGGATGTATGCTTTCTTAGTTGCGGGCCACCATACTATGGCTCCGTAGGTGATCAGAGGTCTGATAACCATAGAATAGATCCAGTAAACTATTCTGGGTTTCAGTCCCCATGTTGTCCCTATAGCTCTTTTGCATGCCCATAGAGAGCATATGGCTTTCCTAGAGCGTTCTTCGATGTGATCTTTCCAGGACAGTTTCTGGTCAAGAGTTACTCCTAGGTATTTGACCGTTTTCCTGTATTCCAGGACTCTTCCTGAGAGGGATATCTCCGGTTTGAGTCCTGGTTTGTATTTCCTGGTGAATAACAGGATTTCGATCTTTTCGGGGTTGATCCTAAGTCCTTCAAGGGAGCACCACTGTTCTATAATTCTCAGGGCTCGCATTGTGGGTGCTCTCAGCTCCTGAATGTGGCTACCCGTCGTTAGGATCACCAGATCATCAGCATAGGCCTGTGTATACAATCCCGAATCGTTCAGCTGCTTCAGCAGGCTGTCCACCACAAGACTCCAAAGGAGAGGGGATAAGACTCCACCCTGGGGACAGCCTCTGGCAGCCATAGTTCTGACATTTTGTCCGTTTAATTCGGCAAATATCATCCTTTGTGATAGCATATTTGATATCCACTGGGTCAGTGTTCTTTCTGAGCCCCTTGCCTCTAATGCTCGACAGATCGATTCAAAGGAGGTATTGTCAAATGCGCCTTCGATGTCCACAAAAGCACCCAATGCTGATCTATTTCCGTCTAGCGCTCCCTCTACCTTGGTGATAAGGTGATGTAGCGCCGTGTCCGTCGATAGACCTTGTCGATAGGCATATTGATTGTTATGCAGTGGCGTGGATAACAGATGCGTTTCCTTGATGTATCTATCAACAAGTCTTTCCAGTGTCTTGAGTAAAAAGCTTGATAGACTAATCGGTCGGAAGGACTTGGGGTTGGTGTAGTCTGATTTCCCTGGTTTCGGGATAAATATCACCTTCACTTCCCTCCAGCTAGAGGGAATATAGCCCATGGCAAGGCATGAACGAAAGAGCTTCACCAGGAATGCGGTTACACGATTTCCAGCTTTTTGTAGCAAGGCCGGAAATACCCCATCCATCCCTGGAGCTTTGTACGGAGAGAAGGACTCGAGAGCCCATTCTACCTTTTCATAGTCGACTATCCTCTTTGCAGTTTCAAAGTCTGGAGCTGTGCGGGCTCTTACCTGATGTGGGAGTGCAGCGATTTGCCCCGATCCAGGAAAGTGCACTTCCAGTAGCCTGTTAAGCGTCTCCTCCTCGGACAAGGTTAATTTACCATCCGCTTTAACTAGGCATCCTATTTTGGCTCCAGGGTCCTTTGCTAAGATCTTGCATAGGCGGAGCGTAGACGGAAGGTCGTTCAGCTCTTCGCAAAAGCTTTGCCAGCTATGTCTCTGAGCTGATCTTATGACCTTCTTGTAGTTTCTTTGGGCTGTCTTATAGTCATCCCAGCTGTCCGGAGTACGCAGTTCTTTAGCTCTACTGAGGAGCCTGCGAACTTTGCGACGGTGAGTCTCCGTTTGTTTATTCCACCAGACCGTCTTGGAGTTGTTTGGCTTTTCCCTTAAGGGGCATGCTGTCTCAAATGAATTAGTGAGGCATTCTTGAAGCTGATTTGCAGCCAGCTCAATGTCCTCTTCTATTCTCATTTTGGTAAGAATGTTGTCGACACCTCTTTCTATTTCCTCTCTAAAGAGATCCCAGTTAGTGAGCTTCCTATTTCTTACCTTAGGCTGTGCTATTAAGCACTCTTGTTCGAGTGTGAACATGATGTGCCGGTGGTCAGACAGTGTGACTTCACCAGCCACCCTCCACTCTTTCACCTTGCTATATAGACTCGTTGAGCATAACGTTAAATCTATGATTGACTCACTCCTAACATTGGAGAATGTAGGAGCAGCACCCCTGTTTAGGACATGGAGGTCTGTGGAGCTGAGGTATTCGGCTAGATCTCTACCTCGTGGGTTAATATCTCTACTACCCCATATAAAATGATGAGCGTTTGAGTCACATCCAATAAGGAGAGGAAGATTCCTTTCTTTGCAGAAATTCACAAGATCAATCACCTCGGTTGTAGGGCTTTCCCTCTCATGTGGGAGGTAGGCCGATGCAACAATGAGGATCCCATTGTCCTTTGTGATTATCTTGATGACAGTCAGATCTCTGGTTGAGAGTCCTGACAATAGAAAACTGTTAACTTCTCTTGTTACAATACACGACCTTGGGTTTTTGCTGGAGGGGCTATGAAACAGTGAGCCTCCTACCAGTCCCAGTCCCCTAATCTTACCCTGGTTAAGCCAGGGTTCCTGAATGAGGGCTATGTGTGTACCTAGTTTGTTTATCGTGTTACATAGGACAGCTGTTGAGGCTTTCCCATGTTGCAGGTTAATCTGTATAAGTTTTAAAGCCATTTGAATGACAATTTACACTGTTGTAGGTTAGTCTTAAGTTCCTAGAAACTAAGGTTAGTAATACCAAGACTGACATGAGACTCACCTGAGGAAGATGGTGTATCCTCGTTGGCTGTGATTGGGGACAGTCAGGAACTGTCGCCCTTCTCTCCGTCCTCTGGGGTCGGGGCGGGTGGCTGCTCCTCCTCCCCTTCCTTGACCCCCTGTTCCGTCGGAGCCACCTGGACTTTCGGCCTGGGTCTAGCCTTGGGCGCATTGCCGGTGGAGAAGTTAGCCCTCCCCAAGCCATAAAATGGACGGTTGCCCAGTCCCGTGAGCCGTCTTAACGACTCACGATCGACGCCAACGATCAGCCGTAGGCCCCGAGGCTCTTCCGTCCTATCCCACACCCTCCATTTGGATGAGGACAGACCGGGGTTAGACCGTTCCAGGTAGCTGAGAGCAGCCTGGTCCGTTGGGTGTCTAACACCCGGAAGCCACAGGACCCCACGGGTCAGCCTGAAGGCGGCAGGGTCAGATGCCAGGAGGGACACTCCACCCCAGGGTCTCACGCTAGGTAAGGCCCTGAGGAGCCACTCCCTCGATGGCTGGTCTGCAGCTGTCACCAGCACCTGCCCCCGCCACAATCTGGACGACATGAATCGCGGCGTCGGTGTGTCGCTGCCCGCCGGTGTCGACATTATCGTCTCCAAAATCGCATCGGAGAACTCCAGTAACTCTGTGTTGGAGATGTCTCTGGAGTCCTCCCTGCTTATCACTATTTGAAGGGCTCTATCCATTGCAGCGTCCGCGTAAGAAGCGTCCCCTGACAAACCAGTCGTCCTGAGGCGCTTCTCTGGGCGTTTCGCTTCAACAGGTGTAGAGCCCTTCTCTCTGAGCCTTTTGGGGGTCGCAGCTCCTGCTACCCCCATCTCACCTCTTTTGAGAGGAGAAAGGCCAGAGGCAGGTCCAGCTGACAGCTGTTCCTGCTCGCGTCTGGCCTTCCTCCTTCTCTTCCTCTCTGCCCCGCAGATGTTGGGCTTCTTCTTCTTCTCCGCAGAGGTCCGTGTAGCACGTTCCTCCGGGGAAGGGTTGATTGGGTCTACCGAAGGATCTCTGAGAGTTCCTTCAGTAGGTCGAGTATGCGTGTCGGAGACAGAAGGTCCAGTCGAAGTTCCTTCCGCAGGAGATGATGGGGTATCAGAAGGTACCACTGGGGTTCCTTCCTCTACCTCCATCGAAGTGTTTTTGTTAGGTTCATTATTCATTTTGTTCCCACGAGTACGGGTCAAAATAAAGGGACCACGGACGCAAGGAGTACCCACCCTTGGCCGCTAGGCGATTTAATACTTTGGGAGGTCGCCCGGTGTCCCAAAGGCTCCGTTCGCAACATCTGATTATGGCTCAGATGCCATCCACCCCTTTGGCACGGGTCGCATAAAACCGTGGGGTTAAGCCCTTGTATCACCTTTTGTCTGACCTCTAACCTTTGACCTTTCCGGCATGGGTGGCCCTGCCAGTAGCTTGCGCTACCGCCGGTATAGCTCTTAGGATCGCTGAGGTGCACAAGCCTCCCCGCCCGTCAGGGAAGGTGACCCTGACTACGTCAAGGCAGAGATACGGGGGGAGGATAGGACAGTTATAATTTACTGATTATTGATAAGTTTTGTCCACATAAATCAGCTGTTCAGCCGTCAAAAATATACAATTTTGAACAAATTGAAAGAGCCGACAACAGTGTTCCAAGAAAGCTTCAGGCTATGATTGGTTAAAATGACTATTATAGCTGTGATTGGTTGATCTCAAATAGGCATTTGTGTCGTGTTTCCAGATGTATTTCGTTGCATCTTGTCTATACATAAGTTACTTAGGTTCATGGAAAAATATGGGTCTTTTTGAAAATGTTTTATTGTCACTAGTGATCTAAAAATGTACATACCTATTATATAATTGGTAACTACCGGAGATGCACTCATAGAGTATAGAGTATTTATAATTACAATAAAAATACCTTGAATACAAGGTAGCTACTTATTAAATTTGCAGTTTGGCAAACTCGCAAGAATTCCTCTCTCCAATGTATAAACATGTGACACACAAAGAGACGTCGGGCACAAAACATTCCCCTTAGAACTGCGTCTCTTATGGGCAATGACGGTACAGTGTTTTTAGTTGGACGAACTACGGTGAGAGGCGCTGTAAGCTTTGACAGTTGGATGACAGTTATTGACTTCACAGAAGACCCCATTGATCCTGAATAAAGTAAGGGGTTACATTCAAGTTTGATTTCGAAGTGAAACTGTCAAGTTTTTGCTTGGCAAACCGAAACAATATGCTACCATTCACATTGAGTTTGGCGTAGGCGTGATCTGGAACACAAATTCGATGTAGCTGGTAGCTTGAGTTTTCCGTGTGCCAAACGGAAATTTGAAAGTTTCACTTCGTAATGAGATTGAATGTAACTCATGCAAGCCAAGCCAACGCCATTTTATAAGCGGCTTTGTCCCTTGATTGTTGTGCTTTTTGAATTTTGTGACTTTTTTCTGTGTTTTGTCAAGTTTTGTGTTTGGATTTCTAATTCGTTTTCTCGAATCGTTCCAAAATATGATTTGGAAAATGGATTGTATCGTATTATAGTAAATATTTCAAGTATTTTCTGTAAGTGTATTTTTGATAAATAAAAGAAATATTGAAATAAACTTTGAACTATTTACACTCAGTCAACCAACAAATTGGAAAACCTCATCATTTCCGACGTTAATTGGTCAGTGAATCAATATACAGGTGTTTTGATTGTCTTGTTTAAGACATTTTCTAGTGTACTTGTAGTAGGTACTCAAAACAATGATTGCATATTCTGAACTGTGCCAACATTAATATTTTTGTATACAAATTCAAGCAGGTATGAGTATTTTCCGTTAATCTTTGCGTAAATTTAGCGGAACTTTGTGAAATGTCCTTAAATAATGTCTCTTTAAATATTAATATCTAACTCATTTTCTATTACCGAACAAATATTTCAGAAAATATACGAAGCCAAATTGTTTTGATCAGTGTAAGTATAATCTTCATTATTATAAAAAATATGTTTATTCTTTTATGACTAAATTGTCTAAAACTGAATTTCTCGCAAATTAGTTCTTGGACAATTTGCCTCAAATTATCAATAATAAAAAATATGTCCTACATACTATAAGACAAAACATGAACAAAACTAATGAAACCGCCTAAAATTTGATAAAACTTTGATCCTGCATCGGTTGTCGAAGAAGTAATGTTGTATTTGAAAACTTTAATCCATTTGTCAGTTTACGCATCTTGGCGATTTTAGTAAGTGCCTTTTTGACACGAGTAATTTTTGTTTTGATAAAAACGGCTATCACCATCCGAAAGATCCTATCCAAACTCTATGCCAAGGTACTCAATACTCAACTGATATAATTTTCGGGAAAAAGTTCTCTGAACTGTAGCCCTTATCGTCAATACACCATCCGAAAGAGGAGCAAAAATTATGTACTTCTCGAAAATTTCACAATAATCGATCTAAGGATAGTCTTGCTTTAAAATTTTGAACTGCCCCTCTTTCGAATAATGCCAGCCATGCATTTTTATCAAAAATTACACAAAAAAACGTTTATTTAAAAAAAAAACAAAGTCAAAACACGTAAACTGACTGAAAAATGGATTAATATTTTTAAATGCACCATTGCTTCTTTAAAAACCAATGCATGATCAAAATTTCATCAAATTTAAGGCCGTTCTATCAGTGCAAGTCATATATTCAATATATACAAATAAAAAGCGAATTTCAAAAGTCCCGCTATAACCTGTCATTTGTCACGTCGGTGTATGAACCTACAGCGCCCCTCACCGTAGTTCGCACAACTAAAAACACTGTTCACCCTTACTCTATGGGAGATGCACTTCTAAGGGGAATGTTTTGTGACGTCGGGGTATATCTAGTTCTTGGAAAATCATTAGTCAGTTTATAGAGCGGAAGTTTGGTCTTTCGGTCATCTATTTTTCAAATTTCATCATTAGAAATAAAGGTTCGATACGAAGGCGTAGAAGGGCCAACAACAATACATATTTTTTGACGCGTATCTTTTGAGCCGCTTTCCAGCTGCCCGTTTGGTGCACGCAATCGAGCTTTTGAGCGCGCTAAAACACTAAACGCGTGTTCCAGCTGTTTTGCGTTGGGATCTCTGCGTTACCTTCCTCTTTCCCCTGAAGCACCACCCGGAAAATGTGGGCTTGAAGCGCACAACTAGCTAAACGTCAAATCAGTCAAATTCTGTCATATTTAATATCAAAACATTGGCAAGTTTGATCTTTTTTGACTGGATCCATGCTTAAACATACCAAATTCAGCTCAGAGTCGATTATAAACAATATTTTAACTAATTTTCACGCTAATCACAATGTCGAGATGCCTTGGCTCAAACGTAAACAAACACTCCATCGATAGTTTTGACGTTTGTGAATGTGAGTAGCCGTCTATATTGTAATACAAGCCATGAAGTAATGACAAGTAATGACGTGCAACGTCGCAATTTGGACCACCGTTGACGTTTAAACGGTGGTCGAAATTTTGCATGGATTGAAGGAGCTTTCTTTAGGTGAGTTCGAGTTTCGCTCCGAGTGCGAAATTGTCCATTTAAGCGCGAATAATTTTTGGCGCTCCAAGTATTCATAGCTAATACTCGAACTCACCTTTTGAAAATTAAGGTATTTTACGATTACGAGTTTCGGAAAATGTTCAATAAAACAGTAACTTGAAAGAATAACTTATATATTACCGCAACAGGTATGATGTTTATCAAATTATAACATAAGATTTAACATAATACATATTCTAACCTAACAACAGTTTTATGATTTTTTGGGAAAAAAATATTGATTCTAAACAATAAAACATCAAAACCGCCAGATAGGTAGATGGCTACAGATTTTGAGATGTGATTTCCTCATTTTCTGGAGGACAGGAGTTGATAATTATTATTATTAAAACAGAGAAACCAAAAAGCATCATCTCCGTCACGCACCAAAATGTTTCTCCAAAGTCCTAAACGAAACAGCACTCGTTTTCTATGATTTTTCCACATAACATAAAAGCTGGTGCATATGTATGAGGAATTCAGGGTGAGGCATTAATTCATCCATTTTCCCTATTCAAATATGTATTTTTTTTTTCTTTAGTACCCACCCACTTACCTTAATCTTAAATTTTTAGAACGCAGTAACCACATTTTTTCACTGAGCTTCTTTCTCATTCTCACATTCTCAAAATACAATTTCGAGTTTAATGAGGGCAATGTTTTGTGGTTGAATGAAAGCACTGAAAACTGAAAGCAGTTTTGGAAACGTTGAATGCCTGGGGGTCAATTCTTGACCCTTCGCAAATTTGAAACGCATACGCAAAAATGCGATCACCATTAGCGTTTTCATGAAGTATGGTATCATGAGACCATTCCAGTTTGGTCTGTCATTAGTGTCACTTGCAGCTCGCCGATTGGCTGAAAGTGACGTTGATGAAAGACCAAACTGGAATGGTCTCATGATACCATACTCCATGAAAACGCTTCATGTTATTTCAAATGCTGATCGCACAATTGCGTATACGCTGTAATTTGCGAATGCTCAAGAATTGACCCCCTGGGAGCCTAGAGGCGCTTTCGGGTGACGCATTTTACGAGCTATGAGCTGCTCTGAGTAGCTCAAGAGCACCCGGGCGTCACTGGAACGCATAAAATTATTCGCTAGAGTGCTCTTGACTTGCTCCTAAAAGGCGTCACCCGAAAGCGCCTTAGGCTACACTCAATTTCATTTCGTAGTCGAACTGTCAAATTTCCGCTTGACAAACGGGAATCATATGCTACCATCTACATATGATTCCCGTAGCATATGATTCCCGTTCATAACTCACCTAAAGAAAGCACCTTCAATCAATGCAAAATTTCGACCACCGTTTAACATCAACGGTGGTCCAAAATTGCGACGTTGCATTTGTTGACTTCATGGCTTGTATTACAATATAGACGGCTCTGGAGTAGCTCAAAACGTGTTCCAGGATCACTTTTGCGTTCCAAACACGGTGTTAATCGGCGCTTGAGCTTGAAGCACTAGCTGGAAAGCGGCTCTCTGATCGACAATAATGTAATTATTTTATTGTTTCTTTCATTATAGTACGAGATCCGGTATTAGAAATATCTATCTACACTATAAATATATAAAATTGGAACTTTTTTTATCAAGAAATATCGAACATTCAATCAAACTGTGAAAATTACCATGATATCGCCGTTTTCAAAGCCCACAAGGTTAATATTCAAAATTTTCTCAAAGTGCAAATATCTTGAAAAAGGTTACTCCCAGCCACTTCTACAAAGTATACATTTTTTGTGTGAAAAGGACGGAGATAACACTTTTCCAATTCAAAAAGAATGTACGGGTGTGTACCAAAAAGTTATGAATATTTGAATGAGTGAAAAGGTGTGTGAGTGGCGCCCCCTACTAGTAAGAATCATACGAAGGCCAGATTTGAATTTTGTGTGTCAAACCACCCTTATACAGGGAGTTTATTAATTGAATGCCGATACTTAAGGGTGATAATCCTTGAATGATTTTAAGACAAAGAGTTCTTATGGACATAGGTACATTTTCAGGATACAGAATTTTGAAATTTTAAAAAATAAATGATTTTTTTATGATTACTTTGATACTATTCCAGATATCTTGATGAAATTTGGTAAACATCTTCTATGCATCGATATGCATTTTGTGATGTACAAACAATTTTATTATTTTCACCAGTGGCTTCCGTACGGGTTTTGCACCCAATATTTTTGAAGAAAAAACTGCTTCCTTTCTAAATAAAAATAATTTTTGAAATTCCTATTTATTTCTGAGCCAATTTGTTTCTTGATTTTTTTTAGTCCGGCGCATGGTTTTCGCTTGAGAAGATAAAATCTACTTAATTACATTGACGACCTGCTTTGTCTTCCTATATTTTTGAATCAGTGGCGCCCTCTCTAACATTCCCATGCATGTTGATGCATAGAAGACGTGTACCAAATTTTAAAAAGATGTCTGGAATAGTATCAAAGTAATGTTTTTTTTTTCAATTTCAAAATCAAAATTTCAATTTAAAAATCCAGGCTTTTGCGGACCTATGTCCATATGAACTTTTTGTTTTAAAATCATCCAAGGATGATCACCCTTTAGTATTGGCATTCGATTAATAAACACCCTGTAAACCAAATCTCAATAAATTAGCTTCATTATTTCAAAAGTTATTTGAACCAATCCAAAATTAAAATTTAACTTTGAAATCCAGGCAGCTCTGGATTGGACACACATTTGATCAGGCAACCCTATACTGTTGGATAGGGAATTAAATGAGCTTTCTTGAAAAAAAAAACAAACAAATAACAGATGAGGGCATATTCACAACGCCTGTCCACCTGTTTGTACCTGGCAACCTTATAGTACCCAAAGAAAAGCCAACCTATATTTTTCCAATTCGACAATGGACAATTTGCATACATTTTCAAATGACTTGAAATTTTATATACGTATTCTAGACAATATTTGAAAGACACCAGCGAAAAAATTTTTCTGAAATACCCAAAAATATGCTAAATAAATGAAAAAGAAGCTAATTTCACTGCATGATCGCATAACGGGTGGAGACATATTACCCCCCGAGAGAGAGAAAGTCATCTCAGTCAATACGTCAGACGGAGATAGATAGTGTATCCTGTGACGTATTGGATGTTGATTGGCACTCTTTAATCGGTGGTTATTAGAGGTCGTAGGTTGATTTTTCAAACATCAATGGCATCAGTATTTACTAATCCTTGTATTTTTCATATTTCCAAAAAATGTGCAAATTGACAATTGTCGATTGGGTCGACAATTGTCGATCGGTCCGACAATTGTCAGTAAAAATACGCGTAAAAAAATATGTATTGTTGTTGTCCCTTCTACGCCTTCGTAGTTCGATGCAAAAGGCTTTTCAAAATGATTCAAAAAGAAGTTGATGTTGGTAACACGAATACGAAACGTCGGCAACGTCGTATGAATAATTTGAAGAAATTATGGTGTAGAACAAAAAATTGATGAAACTCCTAATTCAAACTATTTTCTGAAAATAAATAGTTTCTGCAGTGTTCAACGAAATACTTCTGGGTGATTTTCAGAATTCAAACTGTATCTCGGAGACGTAAAACTCGTATTCGTCGTATCAGAATCAGAGATAGCAACGGTGGTAGATACACGCTATCAGGACACTCTGTCTTGTCATGCAATTAACAATAGTGCTTCAAACCTACTTCGTGACATTTTCTTCACGTAACTTTTTTGATATTTTCTATTATAACTGGTCCCAGCAAACACGCGTTTGGTCGGCAAAGTACATATTTAATGATGGCATCGTTGGCATCATGATGGCAGATTATTGCTTGTGCATTATTAGCAAAATATTTTAACAACTGCAAACATGCATTGCTTGCCAAATGAAGAAAAGGTATTGGCACGTTACCTATAAAAAGGCGATGCCTGTAAATCCAAGCTACATTTTCTTTATACAATAGCCAATGCCACTTATCAGCTTTGCATACGGCAGTGTTCAATCACATATTAGCTGGTGATCTACATGTAAAGCATTTTTATCAATCAATGAGTTAATATAAAACGTTACGATATATCTAATCCATAAAATGTACTTTTAAACTGAAACACTGCCAATATTTTCAGTTAACAATTGAAGTTTGACAAACGCGCAGACGCAGATTCCAGTCTGATTCGTTCCTTTCAAAGTTCGATGACATGTTAATACGTGCAGTGGGTGTTGGAACAAAAATAAGTATGTATTGAATTGAAACAAACTCATTCACAGTACAGGTGGTTATTCGTGTATTACGTTCTAAGACTTTTTGGGAAATGAACACAAGAAGATGCATGCTACAAAAGAAGGGTTATGTCCGAACTCATCAGACACGACTTGACTCAACATTTAAAGGTGTAGGTAATCAAAACTGGACAGTATTTAGGACGGAATAAAGAGCCTTCCTTTATTCATGCTTTTAGTGGTATGGTTAGACTAATTTGTGGTAAGAATGTCACGTTTTATATTCAACTATTTTTAAAGATGCATCAACTGATTATGCATAATCTTCTAATACTTGATCAAAGTAGGTACTGTACTTGTATCAACAATGGTATGAAGCATAGGTAAGCGTTTATTAGTTCAACATACATTGCTAAAATGTGCCACTTAAAAATGAAATCGCTATTTTTTATTGCAGATTCAGTCAAGGCTAATTCACTTCCAGTCAACAATTTCACGTTATCTTTAAAGGCTTCGCATAGGTGGACGCACAAACAGGAAAACACAATGGATGGCATTCAATTTTAGTTATTGTTATCCTAACCACATTTTTTCTCTATTAGAACTGATATATGCCAATGAATATAATGCACTGAACTGGTGGTATTTTTTTATCAATCCTTGACAGTTGATGGTGAAGTAGTACTTTGCCATCATAATTATCCATCATGACTAAATGCCTTGACGGCCAGCGTGCCAAATTGATACTCCTCAGGTGATAACTGCCTGTACATTGCCAATGAGAATTGCTGACAATGCCATTACTATAAAGGTACATTGCCGTCATGGCATATTTCTTTAAAAAATACAGGGAGTCCGAAAAGAACGTCCGAATAATTTGAGGGTTGATTCTTAGAAAATAAGATTTTTTTCTTATAAACAATAATAGTCCGGAAATGCATAGTTTTCAAGATAGAGGGGTCAAAGAACAATTTCTATTTTTGTTTTGAGTATTCAAATAGATGCTATAGTAGTTCTGATAATTTAACAATTTTGATGATAAAATAAATTTGATATTACTATATATGACTCTATCTGGTATTTGGCACCATTTACAAGTTTTTTTACTGCTCCAAGTGATCATAAGTTTTTTGCCCAACCCTGTATCTCTGTTGACTAAGAAAATGATCAAAACATCATTTTCACGTAGGAATAATACTCTTGTTGGAAGTTGCTAGGAGCAACCGTTTTCGAGATATTTCACATACAAACATTTTGTTGTAAACGACGTTATCATGGTTATTTCGACAATGTTTTCAATGTTCCTTATCAAAAAAAGGATACAATTAATTTTTGATTATTTTTTCTTTTTTGTCTTTTGTTCGTTTTTTAAAAAAAATATTTTTCTTTTTTTTTTCAACTTTTTGAAACAACTGTCAAAATCACCAGATAACACCGTTTTCAAAGCCACTCATGTTTATTTTCAACATTTACCATTTAAAACCACATTGCATGGATTAATTTAAGTGCAAATAGAATCTCGACAATGGTTGCTCCTATAGTAGCTTCCAACAAGACTATCATTTTTATGTAAAAATGATGTTGTGATAATTTTTTTTATCCAAAATCAAGATACAGGGTTGGGCAAAAAAGATATGACTATTTTACAGTAATAAAACTTGTAGATGGTGTCACATATGAGATATTGTCATGGTAATATCAAATTTGAATTTCTCATGTCCAAAATCATATATCTATCAATAACTATATGGGAAGCAATTCTTCACGCTTGATGCCAGGATGAGATAGAAGATCTCGCTGCACTGTACCTATATTTTTCGCATAAGTCTATCCTTTTCTATCGCCTGGGGACCAAGCGAAAACTATACAGTACAGCGGGATCTTCTATCTCATCCTGGCATCAAGCGTCGCTCGTTGTTAAAATGGGACGGTCCCCATATAGAGTTAATAGATATATGTCCAAAATGCCCTGTCTTTGTTCAATTATCAGAACTATTATGGGATTTATTTGAATAAACAATAAAAAAAAATTTGAACTTTGAGAACCTGTATCTTGAAAACTATGCATTTGCGGGCCATTATTTATATGAACAAGATTTTTCATTTTCCCCTTGAATCATTCAAACGGTAATCCCGAACACCATGTATAATAACTTTCACAAAAAATAATCAATATTTGACTCCAAAAGTAGTATTGTGCTTATTTCTAAATACTACACAACACACTGAATATCAGTTTTGTGAAAACTCCTTTCTTAGACTTGGTAAAATAATAATGTTTCACAGTAAGATTGAAATTATTCATGAATAAATTATTATAAGGACGGCAACACTTGAAAACAGATTTGACAGCATGACAGATAGCTGAAGGCGAGGCTGAAGGTCTACGTATAACCAGTTTAAGTTTGGTTCTTGGTTCGGTCACTCGCGTCTGGATGTAGCATAGAAATAATACTACTAGCAGGCTAGTAGAGAGAGAAGTCTCTCACGGAGAAAGAGAGAAAGGTTTGGGGTTTAGTTGACACGGCGCTTGCCCCAGTATGTATATAAGTGTCGTCATTTTTTTTTTTTTTTTTTTTTCATGGGATCCGGCCCAAGGGTGGAGAATCTGAAACCAGACACCCTATGATCCGAGACCATAGGGTAGTGTGGGGTTCGCCCACTAAACTCCACCCACGCATTAGAACGTCAAGGATAATCCCTTTAGTGTTCCAATCTTCTTACAGTTTATTGACTCTTTGGTACCGGGTTACCTTCCGAAGGCATCTCTATCATGGGTAGGAGCGCCAAAAACCGGTCCTACCCATGTGTCGCATCTAAAGGCTACGAAATAAAAAGAAAAAGAAAATAAAAATACGAGCAAGCTGGAAGCCTCTACCAGCAGTTAATCGCGTACGAGACGGATTTCGTCCTAACTTAGGTCTAGCGCCTTGGTGCGTTTTTTTTTCTCTGATTGTGCGGTCGCCCTAGCTAGTGCATCTCCCAGGTAAAAGTAAAGAAATAACCTCCAACTAGAGTTGGTTTCTTGGTCTCTTTCGCGGCCGCACTAAGAGCTCTGATGGATCGTAATCCACCAGCGCTCTGAGTGCGGGGTCTTCGTGTGTTTCAGCGAGATCAAAGGTTTTCGCGGCCTTGACTCTCATGAATTGGCGTACCGTTTGCCACTCCAGTGCCTGTCTGATCGTTTCCGTTCGGACAGACAATGGAGCGCCGACTGCTCTACGGAGATAAATATTCTCCGTTGTTTGAACACGAGTTAAGTGTGCTTCTGCCGCGTATCCCCATGAGGCTGATCCGTAAGTCAGGATCGGCCTCAAGACGGTCTTGATCAATAAGATCTTTCCACGAACTGATAAAACGCTCTTACTGTTCATGAGGCACTGTAGTGAACCCATAGCGGCTCGTCCCTTTCGGACGTTCTCTGAGATCTGCTTTTGCCAAGTCATCCCTTTGTCAATAATGACGCCAAGATACTTGACCGCGTTGCTCCAGGGTATCTCCACCTCATTGAGGATGAGGTGGTCTGGAGTGTCGTCTCGATTAAGTGTCGTCAGGATTGTCAGGAAATCTGTTATATGCTCATTATATGCTAGAGAATAGTGAACATTGTTGCCAATAATAACAAAAAATCTCATTCTATATGAATCTTGAATTACCAAAAGAGAGAAATATGGACCAAAAAAATCGTTTTTCGTCAATGCGATCAACACTAAAAATCATTCTCAAATATTTTTCAAGTATTTTGTAGAAAGATTCATTATCCACATCTTTTGTGATAGAAGTCATACTTCTCTAGAACTTCTTCTATCTTTTGATTGGCAACACTGCGAGTGCTCGGGGTATCAAGCGAGACTGTCAACAGTGTCGACGTCTTTGGACACTTGCGACTAGATGTAGCTCCCGCTCCCACATCATAACAATGTTGCCGTACTTATTCGAAGATTTTCGCGGGATTTTCAAATATCTTGCACTGTATATTATTCGATAACATGGAAATTTTCAGCTAGATATTCTTCACAGCAGATAATTCTTCAGGAAAGTAGAGGAACGTTTTGGCATAATCAGTAAGTCTAAACTTTAAAGTTGTTCTAGTTATAAAAAACTATACATTTCTATTTGTATAATAATAGGGGTTTATAAAACATAAGGTGTAAGAATTCTGGTAAAAATACTTTAATTTAAATAAATAATTTGATTCAAATGAACTGCAAAAAGAATTGAAATCCTGTGACAACCTAAATAATGAGTTTAATTATTTAGAGCATAGACTTAAAATAACAAGACACGTAACGCCTATACCTTTAGCATTGAATGTTTTGATCCCAACACAATGATGATAGGCCAGTTTTATTTTTGTTTACTTACCGGTGAAACGCCCGATTTTCGCCTGTTTTTTTTCTCTGGCCACACACTACACACTTTTTAGGCATTGTTTATCAATTAAACACTAAATCCCGCAATTTAGAACAGACAGAGCAAGACTTTTTCTGAATAATTGAGAAATAAGCTTTACTTACCGGTGAAACGCCCGATTTTCGCCGGTTTTTTTTTCTCTGGCCACACACTACACACTTTTTAGGCATTGTTTATCAATTAAAAACTAAATCCCGCAATTTAGAACAGACAGAGCAAGACTTTTTCTGAATAATTGAGAAATAAGCAGACTATAAACGCATTGACCTCACTTAAGCGGACTTTTGTAAACAATAAACAATGCCTCAGCTGGTTTGTCCTCAAAGTTGCGACCGGATGTTGCCATATTTCATCATGAAATGTAGAGCTTCATACAAATGTTCATCTTCAACAATGTTTTTAAACGACTGAAAAGTCATTTGTGACGGAAAACTGAGAATACGGAATTATAGGTGTTTAAGATTGATGATTTGGTAGTTGAATTAAACTATTATTTTTGCCGCTATTTTTCATAAAGCTCTAGAACATTAAGAGTACATGCATGACAACGGTGCTGAAATAAAGTAAATATAGCTTCATGAGGGAGATGTTGGAGTTGGCAATATTTGTTTTGTTACTTGTCTTGTTATTTTAAGTCTATGGTTTAGAGACTACAAATTATCAGTTAAACTCATGTAACTTTTGTATGTCTATATGAATAATTCACATTCTATTTATCATCATCATGGTATGTTGAATGAATTATGCTTGGAATTTCACGAGGTATTCAAAAATACATTCAAATATAGGGTGACTAACCCAAACTTTTTGATTTCGCCGGCATACTAATGATTTTTCAAACTATTCTCACACGTAGAAAAGAAGTATTTTTCAGTACCTACATAACCATACCTTCAAATTTTTTAGAACACTTAAGATAAAAAAGTTGAAGGTGGATCACCCTGTACTTGTCTTTTATTTTTTTCTGATCAAATTCACATTGTAGTCCCATTTTTAATAAGCTACACGACATGTGTAGAATTACCTACGTTAATAAACTTTCAAGTTTTATTACGGAAATGGGTAGCGATATCTACCATAGAATTGTGTGCTGGATTTGTGAAAGAATCTTGAAAAACGTGGTAAAAATCAAATTGTTATATAAGTATCTTCAGTATCCATAATCAATATTCAAAAACAATTCAATTAACAGAACATCTTGAGGCTGAAACACTACCTTAGGTGCTAATTCTGATAGGCGTTTTGAGACACCAATATAAGTTATTATTTCATCAAAATTACTCATTTTAGATCTTGGCATAGAGTCCAATTGTACTTAATATGATTACATTTTACACATTTTCATTGTTTCAGCGAAAATGCTAACAGCATCCTAGATGACAGTGTTTTGTCGCCTCTTGTTATCATTATCCATAACCATTCAAGACAAATGATTAGTTAAAGAGGGCGAGTCTACAAAATGTTTTCTAAACTTATTACTTCTAATTCATTCACTTTCTTACGTCTAGTTTATTTAGCATTGATATAGTTTCGAACATATTGCTTTAGTAGGTAGGTACAAAATGTAGATGCATGACCAATATTTTGAAAGGAGATCTGTACGTTGTAAGATTTAGAAACGTCTTTTAAACTTGGCAAATTAATAGAATGAGTAAAAAATATCCGAAAATGCAAGAAACTGAATTTCGATAAAATTAAAATTTCCCTTTATTTTTCAAATTGTATAAAAAATAAGTTGAGAGCAATATTTGATCGGCCTTCTATCTAAGATACACGAAATAATTTGAAAACTTGTTATCTTCACCTTATATCTAACTCAAATTGAAAATTCAAACCTGTTTAAAAAAATAGCTAACATCGTTCAAGTGAAGCACAACTTTTCCACTGACCCGTATAGGTTATCATCATAAGTTCTATGTTATTATCAGACATACCCTCGTATACGAGAAGAGCAAGCGCAATACCTGCCAAATTTCTCTGGCCAAACCCTATGGTTTCTGTCTTACACATGGATCTTCCATCTCTCTTTCTCCGTGAGCAAATCCGCTTATGTACTCTTATATACTAGCCTTCTAGTAGTGTTATTCCTATGGGATGTAGCATATACATAGAAATAATACTACTATTTCTATGAGCCTATACAATACGTATATGGGATGTAGCTCCCATCCACACCCTGCCAATCATTGAGTTTTATAAGGCTTTAGAGAAGGAAACCTTCAAAAATAATGGCACCATCATCCAATTTTGGACGTATGTCTTGAGAAATTCACTGTATCGCTATCCTTGTCGAGTTATATCTATCTGCGTCGCCCAAAACTGACCTGCTTTGGACGCGGTTGCCGATTTGGGCAAATCTTCATCAATGAAAATTCCTCTGTGTACGAAATTGATTGATAAGACATGATACAATGAAAATTAAGGAGGATTGAGTATTGTTCATTTTTCAAGAAGGTGCATCAAGGTTCACTATTCTAGATTATCGCATAATCAGACACATTCAACTCAATATTGAACAACGGTGATAGTGTCTAATGATGATATTATTTCATATCATAAATAATGTGAAACATTTTTATGCTACTCAAAGCTTAACTACTAACATTCATTAAATAATGATTTTTTGTGCATTGGATACAGGCGATACATAGTAAATATTAGTCCTAGTACACGGCAACGCTGCCTTTAAACAGCTGGTTTCGATTTTGAAGGTAGTGCGGTGATGCCATGGGGTTTCAACTTGAAAACTTCTACTTTCGTGCTTGTGAAGTGTTGTATTGTGACTTTATTTGTGAAAAATGGTAAGATTGTGCTTGCTGTGTCAAAAACTGGACCATTCGGATCCAGAAATCACCATTCACAGGTAAGTGTCAAATTTGCATTGAGCATTGACTGGAGAGGGATCCAGTGGTGTAGAGTGTAGGCATCATCATATTTCATTCATGAAAATGAGGATTTTTCAATCTTCAGGAAGTTTAAATGTTTGTTTTTATTCCTGAATAGGTAACAACGAAAAAATGAAACTGATTTGGAAAAAAGCCTGAATGGTAGTGTTTCATGCAATAGGAACCGATTGTTCTCAAATAAGAAAGGATATTCATATTACTTGAATACCTATTCCATTATTTCCTCGATTATTTCATACACAGTCAAGATGAATTATTTATTGGATACTTCCTCAACTGTCTTATTTTCGTTTTTTTTTATTACAATAAGGTTGAAGTCTTCAGTAAAAATGCTTACTTTTACAATTATTATTATTATAATCAGTTTTTAGAGCTCTTAAAACCTCGCGTTTATCTCGAAATTAACTTTTTGACATATCGCCCTCTTTGCCTGAACCTTTCAATTGGAATTAAAAATTTTGACGACGCCCAGTCCTTCTTCCTGTAAAAGCGAAATATAGTTTTTCCAACAATTTGCTCGAAACCAATCAATAGACTTTTATGAAGGGACATTTTTGTCAGAAACGTCAAATAAAAAAGATAAAGGGGGTCTAAATTAATATATGAAAAAACCTTGTACAGGGCACAGCTAAATGGACCCCGCAATTCACTTTTTAATTTGACGTTTGGAAAAAAGTTTTAAATTAAAGTTCAATGGTTGAAAATAGATATTTACCCTGTTCCCAAGGCTTCCGAATAAACCTTTACATTTTAAAACGTGCCAGAAAAAATGGCAATTTTATTTTTAAGGTAGGTATAGGATATATGAAAAATGTTTAATTTTCTGGAGAATGCGAAAAGTGAATAGAAACTGCAAATATTGGTACTTGCAAATTGAAGCAGGGTACCTACGCATTATGTATTGTTTATTTGCCCATACTTCTTTGAATGTATATCTAGACATAAATGTTTTTGGGCCAAATTTATGTCTAAACATACAAAATTAAATTTATGTCTAGACATTAATTTAAAGAAGAATAGACCAATAAACAATATTGCTTACCTGCTTCAATTTGCAGGTATACCAATATTTGCGGTCTTTGTTTAGTATGACTCCTGCACCATATTTCTTTGAATTTATCTCCACTCACTTTCCAGCACTGATAATCATTTTGGTATAGTTAAAAAAAGTTTTTCGGCCATTTATTTATAATACTTTTCGCCTGTACATATACTTATGTATTAGAAACAAGAAAAGTAAAACGTTGCTGTTTCCTATTTTTTATATTTTTTTCTTGTTATCCAATTTTAGATTTCCAAAAAATTAAGAGCTGCGAAATATTTGGTGTTCTTTGATGAGGATTGACGAGGACCGACTTCGAATCAAACCTCCCTTTTTGTGTTCGGCCCATTTTAACCCACAAGACTATTTACGTGACATTGATGGAATCAAATATTTAAAACCGGGAAGCTTGCCAATCATGACTCACCGGCAGACCATACAGTTTTCCGTCTCCAAAAACAAAAATCATATGGCAAATTGAGTAAAATGGCCTTAGAGATATGTAAGAAAGGCGAAATATATTTTGTATTTTGGTTGTCATTTTATTCGGAACCGTAATTCATTATTGTCGGAAGAACACCAGGAGATTTAATTTTTAATGTTATGAAAATTTCAATTTTTATTGATTCAGAAAGTCAAAAATGTGATATACTGTCATATAACAATAACGACATAGGTACCTACCCAAATTAATATTCATTTATATTTTTCATACAAAACGGTAGAAACTCGAAATGTGCCGCCGCTGTTCCAGATGAAAATCGAGTTCGGACGTACGTATTATAAGAATCACATGTTCTCATGCGGTGTTGCCCGATGGGTTCGGATTCCTCGTTTTATCTCTTTCCACTCATAGTGTTGTCTCTTTCGCACTTATTGTGATGTTGGCGTCAAGACTAATACCATTTTATGAATGGGATGCCCAGTCTATAGTATTTAAAGTCAATGCTGCCAATACTAATGGCTAACCTTCAGATTTTGTACAACATCATGGGGGCGGCCATATTGGATTTCCGTGGAGGTATTTTTATGTTGGCAATAGTTATATACCAAATTCAATGTGGAGGGTAGCATATGATTCTCGTTTGACAAGCGAAAATCTGTCAATTCCACTTCAAACTGAAATTCAATGTATCTTCTGTGAGATTTGAGTTTAGTTTTTGAATTTGGATCACAAATTTTATTTAACAAACAGTGCAACTACCTATGCGGAAGGGTGATATTTAGTAGTTTTTAAATTGTGACTTGTATAGTTCTCTTTTTTATTTCACATTTCGAGCAATCAGTTTACCCAATTCGTTTTGAACTACATATAAAAAATTATGGGTTTGTTAAGAGCTGCAACAATTCCCATAACAGAGCAGGTATTCTCTTGTCTTATCGCAGGTGATAGGTGTTATATTTATAGTTAGTTTGTTATCATTTTGATATTCGCATGTTTAAAGGACGGTATAGGTATAAAGCCTCATACTCAGCACGCGAATATTCGCGGATTTTTGACAGATAATTTTTATGCCGCACATTCGCGTCTTTTCTCCATACTCACCGACGCGAAATTCGCGTTTGCGAAATGCGGCAATCGCAAAATAGTTGAAATGGTTTTAACTTTTTAGCGATTTTCTGTCATTGCACTGTCATTTCCCGTCGGAAGCGGAAGCACTCAAGCAAAATAATTTTTTTTTCCATCTAGTGCTCCTAAACAGAGGCATATTCCATGAATTAAAAAAACCTTGCGATATATAGGTATCATTCCATTTTTTTTCGTGAGACAGTCTCAAAACATCATCTTTCTGGTTATTCCAGATTGCTTCGCAACATTCATTGATTATTCGAGATATACTGTCGTTGTGGCCCCAACTCGAAAAGAATATGATATAGATATCATGCTGTCACCTGATACTAAATATCTCAGCGATAACGACAGTCTTTCAGCTGGGGAGATAGTTTCTCTATGAAAATCATTTTTAGTTATTGATGGACCTATTTGTGTAAGAGCAATTCAAACTTCAAACTGAGTTGCAGTGATTCTTGGATAATTAAAATATTTGTCCACATCCAGTTAAGCGCATCTCGTTGATCCAATTATTAAAATCTTCTTGAGCCTTCCTTTGCAAAAAAAATGTCCTGTATACCCACATTCTTTTTCTCAATCTCTTGGCTGGTCTTGTACCTACGGTTTTTATTAAATATAGGTGTATGTATGCAAAACAATAAATGATAATATCTTCGTAAAGAATAATAACAGTTGTGATGAAGATCATCCATGACTCTTATTATTTATATTATTTTATCTTATTTTCGTAAAGTTGCCGAAAATCAACAAATAAATAATAATACAAATTCGAGGTTATGTTATTAATTCGCTACAGATGACTTTGACAGACGGCACTGAATCGCAAAAAAGTTAAAATTTCCCGCGGCGAATATTTTTGAATCTGAATTTGACACATTATGTCAAAAATCCGCGAATATTCGCATGCTGAGTATGGGCTTAATAGGGAGTTTTTGAACCTCTTATTAATTTCAACGTTATTAACGTATCCCGCTATACTAAGCATGCGCAGAAAACAAAACATTAATAACGGAGAGGCATCGAACTCCATACTACGTACCTGGAAAAGACCCGGTCGTTGTTGACAACGAATCGAAAAGTGTGTCATTCCTGTTATGAGTTAGAAAGAGATAGGTATCCGTAACTATCGCTATCTCTCTCTACTCCATGGGTATAGTTCAATGAGTTAGAAAGAGATAGGTATCCGTAATTAACGCTATCTCTACCTGCTTCACTCTCAATAATAAGCGGGTCCGTTCCAGGTAGTATGGAGTTCAATGCGGAGAGGACACAAAAAAGAGATTTTGAAACTCGTATTTAACGTTTGACGTTGTGTCATCACCATGTCATCTGTCATCATAGTGATCAGATTTGTTGTGTTTTTGGTTTTTGATGTTTTGATTTTGATTTTGTGATATTTTCGCCAAATTCCTAGCGGAGCAGCACGAATTATGAAATATGACTAAAGATAGATATGAAGATTCAGACTACCAAATGTAAGGTTTACATCTTATTTCACGTCCGCTTGGCAAACATGAATCATAATAATACGCTACCATCTACATTGAATCTGTGTTCAAAGTTACTTTTACGCCAAATAATATGTGGATGGTAGTACATAATTCCCGTTTGACAAGCGGGAAGCTGTCACTTCCACTTCGAAGTTAAATTAATTGTAACTCAAGCAAAACTACGAGTATCATGGGCAAAACACCGACTGGAATGATAAACAGCTGATCTCCATCAGCATCAATTACACTGTTGCCAAGCTGTAGAACAAAGGATCAATTTCTGTTGGATATTTAATAAAAAGACAAGAATCTTACAATTCCAGTGCAACTGTAATCATTTTTAACAATTTGAATTGCACTTTGTATGTTTCACGATTTCTATGTAATAATTAAATAATACTGTATATCCATATGACAACATGAGAAAATAAACCGACGGTTATTAAGCGAACGTTAAGGCTCCGTAGATAACGTAAAGCCCGTGTGACACGATCACATTTTTGATAGGATTTCTGCGTGCAGAAATTTAAAATAAAAATGTGATCGTTGCAAACACGTATTTTTTTGAAAATTACTGCTATCAGAAATGCTAGCAGAAATTTAGAAGATGTCCCAATTACTCTCTCAAAAGTGCGCGTAGATCGACGCCGATTGTTTAATTTGAATCTCCCATTAAAACACATCATTCAAGGCTCTAGTCTAACCTCACTTTATTGTGTTTAAGTTTTGTTCGGACGATATTTTGTTCATATCATCGATTAATGACACCAAGTACTAAGTTAATCAATGGTTCATATACCTACTTATTATTTTAATAATACGTATATGATTCTGTTGAATGTTTTGCAGTCTCAGAGTTTAAGAAAATGTCTGTTTATGACTTTGGTTACCTGAATTAGCAGTTTTTTGTTCAACATATATTCCCTCTTTTCTTCTTATCAACTATAATACTATAATCCCGAGTTCAAAGTTTTTTCCTCTCTATACCCAATTCGCATCAAAAAAAAGTGAGACGCCTAGGTAGATGCAAAACCAGATATTTCCGTCATAAGTGAAACCGAGAAAATCGAAAAAAAATGTCATTTCCACAATTTTTAATTTTCCTATGGATTTGCTATAGGGGGTTGAAATATGATTTTGGCTGATGTTTTCTTGAATACTGTAGATTTTTATCAGCATTTAGAGAAATAAACTCAAATAATACAATGAAAATATCTGCATGGTTTTGAATGTTAGAATGCAAAATATTTTATTTTAAATTTTGCTAGTCTATAATTGTATGATATACTAGCGTTATTTCTAAGATTTGGGTAGATATAACGAAGAAAGTATCACTCCGCACTTGTTAGGAAAATTACTATATTTTTTACATTTATGGATATATCTGCATTTGCATGTTTCATATGTTTGGATATAGTAAATTGTTTTGAACTTCAGCCACATATTTAATCAAGGTTTGGTAAGTCAAATATCCTGTTGGTTTAGTTGGTTATGCTTTTGATCGACGCGTACCTATCAAACTAAACATATTCCCACATTTACCGCAAAATTGTGAAAAGTGGAAATATCTGGTTTTGCTCTAGGTGCCTCAAGTGACATCTATATAATGACTAGTTGCTGTAGAAGCAAATTTATATGTTTGATGAGTTGTTGCCAATGGAGATTATTTAATAACCATTAATATGCGGATGAATGAAAAAACGCGGCAATCCAACCAATACTTTCAACAAAAATAAAAACAAAACTTATGGTGAGAAATGTGAATATCCTAAAAAGAAATAGATTGTGAATGCTCCCATAACAGAAATATTCGTAAATATCTTGTATTGTTGCAGACACTTTTCAACGGCATTGAATATCTACGCGCAGATTTGAGATCAAATTTGCAAACAGGTGTTTGAGCAGAAATGTTAGCAGAAATTCTGACAGAAATGTGATCGTGTCATACCGGCTTAACACGTTATCGGTTAATAACCGATTCGGTTATTTCCAGACATCTGCGCAAGCTCAGAATACCTAACCGGCAACGTTAATAACGGGTCAAATAAGAGCTTCAAAAACTCCCTAATGGCTGTAATGCAAAAAATATTAGGTATACCCAGGTATAAATCTATAAGAAATGAAGATCCTATTAAAAAGTTGGCTGGTTTGAACTAACCCAACTGTTGAAGCATTCTACCGATCCGAACAAAAATCGGACGACGTGATTACGGAACACGTCTAACACCAGATAATGTCAGTCGTCGCTGGAAGAAGATAAAATAATAGAAATGGAATGAGTTAATTGATTGAATTCGATACGTCTGTGAACCATTTTTGAATAAAAATCATTTAAAAACGAATCAAGTTACAATCCGTCACATAACACCAACTAATAGCGATGTTATGCAAAAGTAACAACAATTACAAGGTTTAAACATTATAATAAACTTGTATGAGCGGGTCCTAACAATATATCGATGTTTTATAATACTTATTTTGTTTAAAATAAAAGTTATTTCGAAACAAACATGATTAAATCAAATTTGCCGGATTTTCAATGCTACCAACATAAATATACCTCCAAGAAAAAAGCAATATGGCAGCCCCCAGTGTGTTGTACATTTCTCAACATGGTATATTTGTGTATTAAATATAATATGATTAGCAGTCCATTTTATATCCAAGTCCGTGCTCCCATCCCATCTCCCGTATGATTACAATGTTGCCGAACTTACTCGAACATTTTTGCGGGATTTTCAAATATCTAGTGCTGTTTGTTATTCGATAAAATAGGCAACATTCAACCAGATACTCTTTGCAGCAGATACATAATAATAGAAACGTTTGGTTATTATGAGTGAGTACAAACTAAAAAGTTGTGTTCTGGTTATCCAAGAACCTATTACTCAAGTATACATTTCTTATAAAATACAAGGTGTAAGGATCTGGTAAAAATACCTTTAATCAATAACGCATCTAGGAATCGTTTTAGAAATTTAAATGAACTGCCAAAAAATGTGAAAACCTGTGATAACAGATATGTTCTCTCGCTTATTTAAACCATCCGTTCTTTTAACTAAGAAAGATCACCAGAACGGTCGATTATATCCTGAGTTACAGAAGTTATCAGAAGAGGTTTTTTTTTTAATTTGTGAAGCTTTCAAAAATACATTAACCAATCTGTATAATATAATAATACAGTGTGTCCATTTAAGTGTGCAACATACGAGATTTTTTCTAAATTAATTGCAGAACCAAAATTCAAATATCACCAAAAGATGATGCATGGTCGATAAACTTATAAGATGCAATTAGAATGATTGTTAGTCAAACATCATACACGGTGGGTCAAAAAATATAATTGTACAAAAGTAAAGTTACCTTATTTTAAAAAATTCAGCGAAACATTATGAAGAAAAGTTGTTTTCTGAAGTTTTGTCTTGATATCAAAAACAAAGCACCCTAGATAATTTTTTCTGTTTTAAATAATAAACTCAGGTATAAAATACAAAGTTGCAATTCGTATAAGAGTTTATTGGTATACATTATGATTATTGATAGTTTACCTTGTTAAATAGATCTTTTGCGGAAATTTAAAGTTGTGTTCAATATCGTTGCAACGAAGATGAACTGTGTGATTTCCTGAAAAAATTAAAATCCAAGGGAATTTCACAAAAATGCCTGAATTTGGAAAAAGTTATGCGAAGCTGATTTGATTTTGACCAATTCATGTTTGTGTTCAAGTTGAATATTAGAAAAACAATTTCTTGGGACAATGATTGAAGATGATTTTCAGAAAAAAATCCAGTACGCCACAACCTGATATATTCAGGCATAACTTTTAATTCTAGACAACTTTTTTTACACGACATTTTGCGGAATTTCTTGAAATAAGGGTCGTAATTTACTCTCGTACACCAATTTCTATATTTTTTGACCCACCCCGTGTATGATGTTTGACTTGCAACCATTCTAATTGCCACTGCTAAGTTGATCGAACATGCACCAGTTTAACTTTTGATGATATTTGAATTTTGGATCTGCAATCAATAAAAAAATCCCATATGTTGCACACTTAGGCCCGGTTTCTCAAGCATGGTTCAGCGTTGAGCTTGGTTCAACTACATTGATTGGACTGTGCATCTTTGAACGCAGTTGAACCTTCGTTAAACTGGAATTGAGAAACCGGGCCATAAATGGACACACTGTATACAGAGTCAGTCACAAAGTTAAAGTTTTCTATTGATTGATTATTTTGATCGTCCATTCAATTTGGGACTCTTTTATTATAATCATATGTTATGCCTTAACTCAAAAGATTCCAAGACCTTTGCGTTCTAATTAGTGATAACTGAGAAAAATGCAAAATTCGCACGAAGTTCAATTGACCAAGTAGAAACAAAAGCAGAAAATAACGTAAAAATGCCATTTTTTTCTTCCTTCTCCTTTTTCTGGCAGAACTTGTGATTTAATAAATTTGATCATAGAATGAGAAATAAGACAGTCACACACAGTATGGGTAAGGTCTAATCATTAAAAGTAAACTCAGTCAACAATGCACAAATGTATAAAAAATGTAAATATGAAAATTAAATACCTACTATTACCTACTATGGGTACATATCACATATCACCGTGCTAGTAGTGCTAGCACTACCACAGCTTCCACTACTAAACATACAAAAACAATGCTTCCAAACTATCATATGTATATCCAAGAACCAAATATACTCGAAGTTACATGCACCCTTTATATGTTACTTATTAAATTTAGAAAATGAATATGATTATCTTGAAAATCTGTTGGACATTCAGATCTATATGTACTCCTTATAATTTGCCACCACCTTAGAAACCCTATTTGAAGAGATACAAAAAAAATTCAAACGGAAGATTCTTTCCCTGAAAATTTAATAATAACTTAGAGAAAGAACAAATCACTATCGGAAATCGGGAAAATGTGGACAAGTTTTATTTTTTAAAATGGAATGCCCTATATTTTTTTACAGATTCAATATCTCGTCATTTTCCTCTTTTCATAAATAAGTATACAGTGATCGTGTAAAATAAGAAACAAATTCAGAAACCTGATTTTTTGGAGAACGCTCGGACACGTCGATTTTTGTTTGTAGATGCGGTTTTTTAAATGAGAAAATCATGAGAACAGGGTGAACCAAAAATAAGTAACGTCTATCAACTTCTTTATTTCGAATGGGAACATGTAAGTATTATGTATTTTTTATTTCATTTTTGAATTCTACGTGAAATATTTCATGCAGCATACCCCATACTATATCTAACTGTTTTCGAGAAAATGGCAATGGAAAAAGTCTGCTAGTGCAAGGTGCAAGACACAAATTTCAAACATCAAAATAACTCCATAAACATAAACAAAGGCCTCCCCACTCTCCCTAACAATCCCAACCCAACCTTCTTAGACAGAGATACGGCAACACTGTGGTTGGTGCATGTGCATGGGAGCTACATCTAGCCGCGAGTGGTCTGGTCGGCACCTGCGTTTGGGCGAAGAATAGACTGTTCACTATTCACTGAAGAGAAAACACAACTTTAACCTCGAAATAGGTAGTTATAAATAACTCTATTACTTATTATTATTCAGTTCAGTTTTGGCTTTGTCTTATTGAAATTAAAAACTTGTAGCCATTCTTTCAAGTCCTTTGTGTAGGTATATGAGTGTATGATGATTTCAAGAATTTTTATAACTTTTAATCAACAAGACAAGCTTGAACCAGAAACAATAAACCTACCAATGAAATAACCTCGGAACGAGCCTCGGAAATAACACATTCTCAAAAATCCTACTTCAAAGTTTCGTTCAGCTCTTAGATGTGTTCAGAAAAAGCGAATCTACTCATCAGCTGTAGATTTTCCATGGTATTCATCATCAATGTTTTCAGGGTGGAGTTTTATTTGGAGATCTTCACTTATCGACATCTATAAGCTTGTATGGTTTCAATTCGTCGAAAGAAGAGAAGCAAGCGTTTTCTGATGGATTTCAAATTGAAGTCATTCTCCCCTGCTGAATAGTGAATCAGTGAATAGTGAATACCTAGTCACATCACTTCGTTTTTGCCAACACCAAGTGTTCACTGACACCAAAGAGATTGACAAATTGGTCCCGAATATCAAGAGTAAGTGAATTTTCTTCTACTTCCATTGATTTCTTGCTATCTAAAAAAAAAAAACAATTTTGTTCAATTTGGCACTAGTCGTTACGTCACACATATACTCAAATTTGATCGGGGGGACAACAATACGTTCTCACGTTGTAGCTAATGCTCTTGTTCTGTGAAGTTTTCCGTGTTTTGTGTTGAACTTGGACTTTTTTTCATTATTGTGAGATTTGGACTCAAAACTTTTAGTTTTTAGTGCTGTGAAGTCGCGTGAACGTTTTAAAAAATAACTTCATGTTTTGGCAAATCTGTCAACACCGTGTCACTGTCATTGCCGTATTGACAAGTGTATTGAAAGTGGGTTATGCACATTTTATATCCAAAAATTGTTTTTTTTTTAGTTCGAATAGCCCTTTTTTCCATCTACGCACGTGATTTTGTACTTTCCAAAGACACTAGAATGTGTCTATACAGGGTGGTTATTAATTGAACGCCGATGCTTTTGAGACAAAAAGTTCATATTATGGACATAGGTCCACAAGAGCCTATTTTTCAAGATACAGGGTGTTGAAATTTAAAAAAATTGAGGATTTTTTTATAATTATAGGTTTACTTTGATACTATTCCAGATACCTTCATGAAAATTGGTACACGTCGTCAGTGTACCTATCAATATGCATTTTTTGTGTACAAACAATTTTATTATTTTTACCAGTGGCGTCCGTACGGATTTTGAACTCAATATTTTTGAAGAAAAAATTTCTACGACACTGCTTCCTTTCAAGATAAGAATTATTTCTGAAATCTCTATTTATTTCTGAAACAATTTGTTCTCTTGATTTCTTTTCGTCTGGCGCATGGTTTTCGCTTGAAAAAATAAAATCTACTCAATTGCATTGACACCAAGTCTAACACCCTGCTGTGTCTTTCAATACTTTTAAATCAGTGGCGCCCTCTCTAACATTCCCATGCATATTTATGCATAGAAGTGTACCAAATTTCAAAAAGATATCAGGAATAGTATCAAAGTAATGATAAAAAAAGTGTTTTTATTTTTAATTCAACGCAAATCTCAAAATCTAGGCTCTTGCGGACCTATGTCCATACGAACTTTTGGTCTCAAAATCATTGAAGCATTATCACCCTTAAGTATTGGCATTCAATTAATAAACACCATGTATAAGCAAAACTGCTTATGATAGTTTAATGGCCAAAAACCGTTTTGTAAACACCCTTTGTTGTCCCCTCAATGACAATTTGAGGTTATGCGAATATGACGTCAAAGATAGTACCTACCGAGGATAGCACCTAACTCAATCAGTCAATCAGCTGATCTTAGCAAAAATACCTATTTAAAACCAAGATGCTTATTGTGAATCACATAGCTATCACATTATGGGATTATCGCTTATGGCTGTTGTTATTGCAAGATCATCAGTTCCATTTACTGACATGTATTCTTGCATGTATTGTATTCCTTGTTAGTCATAAACTTCAAAATAAAAATTCTTTGTCTGGAACCAGGCCTCAGAAATATTTATCATATTTTTAAAATAAATAATCAAAATTGTCAAATCCAAAAAGTGTTGCGTTGAGTTGTTTTCCGGTTTGAGATTGGACAGTGTTGTAACGTTGCCGTTTGAGTCGAAACCAACAGTGCAAAAAATCTGGCAACAGTGGCAACTGTCCGTTTCATTTAATAATTTTCATGTTGGAAAGTGGTATTGTATATTTATGTTTGTGTCTTGTGAATATTATTTGTAAGAGTTTTAGTCTTCGTCAAGCGTTATAGCCAATTGTGTGTTGTGTGGATATTATGATAGAATTATTATTGGTGTTGGATGTTCTACTACAGAGCAAACAATGCCATAAACTACATATCCCGAGACATATCCATATAATTTCCTGCCTATATATCGTTCATCAAAGCGGAGTTGACCATCATTTGGGACTTCTGAGATTCTCGGTGTGTTATTTTCTATATTTTTGGTCAACTTCAAGTAGCTTTTGAAAATTTTCATAGTCGTGACGTCACAAAAGTGGGTGGAGCTTATATTTTTTCCAAACAAATCCGTATCCTACGTTAAAATCCCATAAATGTCTCTCGAGTGTTTTTCATATTGTTAGGGATAAATAAGGTTTCTGGCAGTGATATTTGGTTAGACGAAAATGATAATTACTGGATTCATATGAGTTTGAGACAAAGTAAGTTGATTTTAGTGTATAATTAATGCTTGGAAACATTAAGAGTTTATCCTGTTTGCATTCTTCTCAATTTTATCGACTTTTTCTCTAAACTATTTTGAGGAAAATAGCTTTGAGGCATGTTTTCAAGCCATCTAGTATCAATCTTCCTTCCAGAACGACAATAAATGCTTTAATAAATATTCTGAGGTTATGGTACAGATTTTTCCGAGTTTCTTGTTTATTTTTTGGGTAAATTCCAAAATCATGAGGTGCATTCTTTCGAATATGATAAGTTGATCCAAACGCCTTATGATTCAGGAATCATGTTCTTTCGCATTTTGACATTTGACAGTTAGTTTGGGTTAGTTATTCGAGAGGTCCTTAGTAAATATTTTTGTGATCACTTTAAGCGTTTTCATGGAGTATGCTATCATGAGACCATTCCAGTTTGGTCTGTCATTAACGGCACTTGCAGCTCGCCGATTGACTGAAAGTGCTGCTTTTTTTGTTATACAGGGTGTCCAAAAAAGAATGGGACATAAGGTAACAGAAGATTCCTTACCAAAAAATATGGCCATAGAATAGACCCCGATTTGTCTCGTCCGAAAATTCATATTAAAAGATTAATACAGGCTGCTGAAATTAAATTTTAATTTTTGATGTTTTTTTAATAACTTGAAATACTTAATTAAGATATTTTGGAAATTTAGTTTATGAAAATTGTTTGATATGTGAAATTCAAATCTGACCTTTATATGGCTCTAACTTTTAGGGGGTGCCACTTATACACGTTTTCACTCATTTAAATAGTCAAACATTTTTTCTACGCCCTCGTACTCTCTTTTTCTGTTGAAAAATTATTTTTCCGGCAAATCTGTACAAAGAACGTATACTTTGTGAGAGTGGCTAGGAGTAACCTTTGTCCAGATATTTGCACTTGAAGTAATCCAGGCAATGTGGATTTGAATGCATGGCAAACTTTGAAAATAAACATAGGTCGCTTTGAAAACAGCGTTATCATGGTAATCTTGACATTTGTTCTTGTCATTTCAAGTTATTCAAAAAAAATCAAGAATTAAAATTCAACTTTGACATCCTTTTCGGACAAGACAAGTTGGGGTCCATAGCAGGAATTATATACCCTGTGTAATATCGTCGGGTTACAAGCTAAACACACGAAGTTTTTTTTTTTCAAATTTTGAGTTGCATGCCTTCTGGTCACAATCCACCATTTCTGTTTCTAAAAAAATCCACCAAGTCATTCGGAATAGGTAGATATTAATATTTACCTTGTTAATATTTCTAGAAAGGGAATTGGTGAAATGTGACCAGAAGGCATGCAACTCAAAATTTGAAAAAAATTGACTTGCTTGTTTTGCTTGTAACCCGACGATATCTGGGTGTATTCGAACTATTCGAATCTCACTGTTGAATTTAGCATTTTGATGGTTCCGAAATATAATTGTTTTCTTCGTTATTTGAGACATTGGTCTCTTGATATTTGGTAGGAATAAGGACTAGTGAGATTATGATTGTTTAGTTATGGAATTTCCGTCATTCATTTTACAGGGTGTCCATTCTAATGGTTCATATCTTCATTCATATTTTCAAATCAGAAAATCTCTGATCCTGTCGTCGGATATGGATTTTCATTTGGTTTTTTTTCCACCCATGATTACATTTACCCCACCAAAATGCGCATGTGGGGTAAGTGTTATCACGAGACTGTGGTAAATGTAATCACTGAACACATCAGACCAAAATTCTCATAATTCAGTTTTTCACTCGCCTGAAGAAGCAGATAATCATGACACCGTGGCTGCTTCGGATATTCGGATATAAAGCTATAGTTTTACCGGAACCCGGAACCCATCTCAGGACAAAAGTCAAAACTAATAATTTTTCCCGTATCCTTCTAGGTAAAGGATGTGACTAATTTTATGTTTGAACTTTTGACTAGCCCTGTATTGTAAGAATCAATTTTCTCATCGTAATCCGGATTTTTTCGAAATGCTGACTTTTTTTATCAAGAATTAAGTACGTATAGTAGAATCTAAATTTTAATTATAGCTGGATTTAACTGGGTCAGCCTGTATTCAGGTTGTTTCATACCTATTGCGGAAAAATTCAAGTTGAGTGTCTCCGTTCGAAAATGAGAAGAAAACTTTCTATATAAACATGTATCCGGAAATGCTTCGTTACAGATTTACAAGGGGTTTAAGTTTTATTTTTAGTTTTGTTTTTTTTCTAAAAAATGTTTGAACCACTGTCGATACTTTGATGATAAGTGGTGCCTTGGAGTTCCTTGACATGCGAAATTCGAAATTGATCTTAGTACTGGTCACACTTGTAGAGGGCGCCCCTACACCTATTTTTCCTGTTATGTACACGGTCTTCCCCACGGACTTAGTAAATAAAAATGGACTGCTAATGCAATGACAGGAAAATCACTGAAGCATGGGCGCTGCCATGATGGGACAATTTAAGTTGGTCATTCTGAATTTCAGTGGTGCCATCGTTAAAAAATGGAGAAACCTGTCAAGTTAATGTTTGATGTTGACATTTTGAGGTTATATTATTTATTATTTTGATCCATCCATATGAATTAAAATAAATAACCATACCAATAAAGTAAAGCACTGATTAATACGTTTATTGAACTTGTAAATATTCTATATCTTACGTAGCTATCAAAATGGAAGGTAGGTAGGTATTATATTCACTTTTCTCCGGCAATAATCTACTTTGTATTAATAATACAATCATCAATCATGGTAAGTACCTATTACAGATTGTAATCTGTGATTTAATATTTAATAAACTTTGATGACCTCTCTGTATGTCCTGGAGAATTCGTAGGTCAATACCTGAACCTGAATCTTGATCCAACTGCTATTTGGAAGTCAATGAGAGCTTGATGGCTTGATACCTATTCAGTACCTATACTTACCCGGGTGCTACTTACCAGTCTTGCTGATTTTTTTGGAAAAAAACAAAGATCGATCTAGTCGGATGTTTTATTAAAATATTTTTTTTTCATATTAGGATTATGTTTAAATAATACCTTATATTTATGATGGATTTATTCTGAACATAATCAAGTTTCAACACAGAACTTAACTAACTAACTTGTACTTCTGTCACACTTAACTTGGGTCATATTTAACAAAATTTTTGACATGATTTTGTTTCTTCAGGACTAGTTCCATCAAAGAACTCTTTCCCTATCTTCTGGCTGACTCACCATTAGGAGGTAGGAGATTATTCATATGGAAAAAACAAAATTTGTGAAACATAACTACCTAAATATACCTAATACTAACTCAACCAACATTTCATCATTTTGAAAAAAAAAACTGAACCAACAATTAAAGCATCGGCAAGACAATCTTACTGTATTTTGATGACTGAGGGGCTGGCTATCAATTGGGATTTAACCCATGGGCAAGCTGGCCCTGAGTCAACTTAGCCCCTGCCAATACTAAGTCCGTGTGCCAAATGGACAAATGTCAAACATTTTAAGGTTATCCTGAGGTCATTGCGTTAACCCAGGGCTTCACCCAATTGATAAACAGTCCCTCAATTTAATTTAACTTTTAAAAAATAGGTTCAGAGAAGAAGAAATATTTTTTCAAAAACATGTGATTTAAATCAACTATTTAAAAAAAACATATGATTAAAATCGCGATTTACATCAACGCAACCCTGCTACTTACTAGAAACCGTTAGCACACAGTAATTTCTTCAACTCATGTGGAATTACGATAGAATTTTCACTTATGTAATTCTATCCGGGTTCGTAAATATCAGGATATTTACTGAGAATATCAAAATATCGGATATTTTCATTTTCGATAAAAATATTGGTTTATTGACAAGAGGGGGTTATTGAAACCTTGGTAAATTGAATGAAATATAAAAAGCTTTCAAATACTAATAAAAAACGAACATGAAATAGATAAGTAAGTAAATAAAAGACATATTTTTGGAAAAAAAAACAGTAATAATTCACTTTGTATGGTCTGCTGGGGGCAGGGGGCAAGTAGGTAATTTGAATCATCTGACTCACTTCTTGTGTCAAAGTTAGGAGGGATTCGCAAAATTAGTTTTGTAACTCGAATAACTAAAAGACAAGAATTTTTGTTTTGTTTTTGGGGCTCAAATCATACTTTAATGTTTAGGGGAGACATTTTAGGAATGTAATGTCAAGAAAGAAAAAGAATAATTTTAATTACCAAAGAAAGCACTCAGTAATCTGAAAAATAATCCAAAAACCATCGAAACTCCAAAAACACTTGTTTATCAGATTAGAATCAACAAGGAAATGTGGACATGGCACCTAAACGCATCAGATAAACAAAATTGCAGGGACATAGAATTCTAGATTCACTAACATTTTCATGCTTTATATTGACAAATTGGACTTGGAACTAATGTAAATTACATTTGGTTTGTAATAAGGAATCCAGTGGTGAAAAATGTGGACATAGCACCTTTGCGCTTTTGGGTATCGAAATATTTATTTAGTAAACTTTGCTTCAGTAATTTACAATCTGATTTGAAAAACTGTAAATTTCCCAAGAAATGTTCGGAAGCTAGCCTCATGCTCAAAAGATTTCTAAACAAGATCTGAATTTTATACCTTCTTGGGCTTATTTTGATTGAATTAACGAAAAATAAATGTTAACTTTCTAGCGTATTCATTGACTAATTGCTTCAGAAGATTACAGTTAACAAGGCCAAAAGTTGAACATTTTCTTTAGCCAAGCAGTGGCACCTACCATGGTTATTTAAATTTTGAACATATTCTCTTGCATCTTTGAACCACATTTTTAAAAGGGAACATGCGTATGATGATCTTAATAACTTAAAAATATACTTTTGTATAAATATAAATAAATATATAAATATAAATATACAGAGGGTGCCTCCGATTAAGTCGGCACTATTGCTACCTTCATTAATATTGCAGCTACGATGATGTTGAAATCATTCAACTAGTAGTTTTTTTTCTGCTGATTAATAGAGTCAATAGCAACCATTCAACTGTTTCTTTATCTGGAATTTGGGTTAGTTTGGGTTAGTCTGTCTAACAAAAAAAGGTAAGCACAATCACTCATATTTGAAAAAATGTTTTCCCTGGAAAGGAGAAGCCCTCAGCCTAATTTTGTCAAAAGTGAACCTAGAAACGTTTCTGCCGCTCAAAACCGTTCCAGTTCTAACCGTACAGCAATGTACAGACTTTCCAAAAATTTCGAGAAACGTCATTGAGGTACAAATGCTTTTTAAGTGAATAATGTGCCCTAGAAAATTTGTCAAATGCTGTCAATTCTCAAACTTGAGTTTTCCTAATTTCTGGAAATATCCAGGTTTTCATAATTACCCAGAAGTTTATCCATGGGTTGAGGTCTATCCATATAGGTAATATCAAAATATTGCCAAAAAAATATGTCCCTAGTTTTTATTCAACGTTTTTCGCAATATCTGGAAAAATACTTATCCAGATCTGCGGGAACTCAAATTTTATCTCAAAATCAAGAATTTTCGTCCTCGAAAACCTCCGAGTACTACCTAAATTTCAAACCGCGAGGACGCGGTCGCTATAATTCTGGCCCACGAAAGCCACGAAATATCAATTTTGTGTTTTTGTCTTAACCCATATAAACGAAGCACTGTACTCCAGTTTAATAAATGATAAATTTGGATTCGTATTTATTCTAATGATAGCTTAATAAATAAGTTAGAGGTACTTGATAGCTTTTGTTTTATTGTTTTATTGTTGGATAGAAAAAACCTCGGAAAAAACATTACGATTCTTGTCCCAGTATCTCATAGAATCGAAGCACTGTGGAGCGTGCGGAGAAGTTACATTTCGGCACGATGTTTGTATTGTTAAAAATTAAGATATTGGGGACTGATTAAGTGAATGATTTAATTATGTTACTATATTAACGGCTTGCCCGATCTCCGCTCCGCGTCGGCGTCGTTTGTGCTGTTTCTTTCTACCATGGTTTGTGCCACTGCATGCCGTCGCGCATAGAAAAGTGATTTAAATATACTGATATTCACTTTTCTATGCCGTCGCGTGCGGAAAAGTACATAGGTACCTTCTTTCCAAACGCTTCCATCAGTACCTAACTGTGTAAATCCAGAATCGAGTCCAGAGTTGAAGGGATTTTGATAAAAAATGCTTTTTACACTTAAGATGAGTTTCTGGCATTTGAGTTCTAAGTTTCTAATCTAATTTTTTGACTTGTGTGACTTTTTTTTGTACATTAACATGAATAAATTAATTTGAAATTGACATTTTAAAAATTACGCGAGGTATTAACCCACGTTTGTGCAAGTCATTTCATTTCCAGCTTTGTCGTTTGTTTCATATTTTATTTTATAGTATGTGTACTTTGACTACTATGATTTTTTTTCAAAAAGAAATACCAAATCACTCAGGAACACTTCACACCAAATTTCAAGCACCTACGTTCACATATTGTTGAAAAATCCAGCTGACCCCAACAGCCCTACTCTTACCAAAATACGAAATAAACTCACAGGTGGTACGACCAAGCACTTCCACTAATGTATATATCTAGAATTGTTACATTTTAGCACAAAACACCTCATAGTTTTATTTTTTATTAGTACTAGCCCTGGTACTAGCTACTTAATATCAATGTCACAAACACTTCACAAAGTCACAACACAAATCCAAAAAGTCGCTTGAAAATCTTATTGACTTGAATTAATCTCCAAATCAAATCCAAAAATGAATAAAATATTGATAATCGATATAATATAACCACGGATACTAATCTGTGACATAAACATAACCACAAAATTAATCAGTTGTCTGCACTGAAAAATCAAAGATGCCAACACAATGTGTCCCATCATGGCGGCGCCCATGCCTCAGTGATTTTTGGCAAGGTCGGCCATATGCATTAGCAGTCCAGCTTTTATATAAGTCCGTGGTCTTCCCGTATATTTTTGCATCGTTTGTTGACTCGTTGCTATGGTATTTACATGGCTAAATATGTGATATTCAAACGCTTATAGTCCGAATGCATGAAATGCCACAACTATACAGGGTGATCCACGTAGGTGGTCTGTAACAAGTTTTTCAAAAACGGCTTTTCCAAATCTTTTGAACTTTGGTTTGAGCCGATAATGCAAGGGTAATGAAACTTTCAAAAATGTTTTGGTGATTGCAGCGTGGCTGGATATACAAGCTTTTCCTGTAACTTTCTTATTTCAGATAGGACACTCTGAATATCATTTGATTTTTCAATTCTCTATGAAATTTTGAATACATTTTATAAAGCACCTTTTACAATATGTCCACGGATTGAGTTTTTGTAAGATGTAAACTCGGGTGTAAATGACAAAAAATCAACGAGTTAATGGCTAATAGTAAAGTACCTTGATTTAAAGAGATATCGAAAAAAGTTATGAAAGAAAGTAATGCAAAATAAAAAGTTATGGCCGAATACCAATTTGGCTACAAATTGGTCTACTTTGATTATTTTGGGAACTTCGAAAAATGTTGTCAATTTTATAAAAATTGGGAGGGGTAAAGTACCTTGATTTCAAAAATAAAGTATCAAAAGAAGTTATTGAAAAAAGGACTTGATTTTTCTAAGTTCCCAAAAAAATCAAAATAGGCTAATTTGTGTGAAAATTGGTATTCCGTCATTACTTTTTATTCTCAACAACTTTTCATAACTTTTTTCGATATCTCTTTAAACAAAGGTCGAGTCATTTTTTATAAAATCGCCCCAAAACCACTATATCGATTGATTTGATCTTTTTTTCACATATTAGTTTCGGACCATGCAGGAGATTCCCAGAAAATCGTAAATCAACTCGAACAGTTTTTGTCATTTACACCTTATGAAAAGTCAATCCGTGGACACACTGTATGTCTTATGATGATAGTTTCTTGAACCTTTTTCATTTCATTTAAAAAATGACAAATGTCATTGATTTTTTAAATAAGATTTCTCAGTAGCAGTGAGAAATTGAGGTCTGATAGCGATCTTTTCAAATATCAGAGTACATACACTAGACTCGTCCAAAAATTCCAGAAACTCTCAGGGTGCGTTTGAATCGGAATTCGCAATATTTCAAAAATGGCTGAAGATAGGTGTAGAACGATGTGAACATTTCTTTTATCAAAATTGAATGCTAAGTTATTTGCAAACATAAAATACCGGCTGTTCCATTCGAAAAAAATGAGTTTCACTATTTTTCATTTGCGAATATTTGAAGGTTTTTTGGCACACCCTGTAGTAATCGTTTTCTACAATAGAAAGCCATAGTGGAATACATAGTATTCTATAGGACACAATGTCCCACCAGAAATCGAACCTACGACCAGATGCGTTAGAAATCGATGCATTTTAGCACATTTCAAAGCGTGCAAAACACGTGTCACGTTATTTTTCATGGACTTTTGAATCCTGGAATAAAATTTTCACAAAATTTGGCAGTGTTTTTTGTGGTAATTCTGGATTGATTAAGTATATCGAAATTATCTTGATTGAGATCTAGTTGATACTAAAATGGATCCAATTTTTTGTCTGATCCCAAAACAGGCATTGGAATCGTTCTTTTCCCAAGCAAGATGTAAGTTTCTTCATTTTCGCATAATATACAGGTTGTCTTAAATAGCGTGTACCACTATTATTGCTATCCACGAAAGGGCAGTGTTCAAAATCGAAAATCAAAATCAAAAATATATATTTTCGAATCAAAATAATATTAAAGGAACAAATGAGTACAGTTCTGGAGTATGATGGACTGGAGTCTGTGTGTGCACCTTTAATTGGGATTTGATGCTTATTCAAGATTCGTTCACTGTGTTTTTTTAGTTCGCAATAATTTCACTCATTTTCACAATTTATCCTGTAAAATTTTGAAAATGGCCCATTAAAATTTCGTAGAATATTTCAGGAACTATTCATTTTCGGGACATAGTTGAAATTCAAATGTCTTACAATTTTTTTCGTTCTACACCATGATGTCTTCAAATTATGTATACGACTTTCGTTCATACTTGAGAACCACTAACCACCATAAACTTGATATTTTTGAATACGGACGTGGATTTTTATAATTATTTTTGAAACTTTTCTTCATACCTTTCCCAATGAGCTTTTCAAATGTTCCAACATCGCATCAAAATATTCATAATGTATAACCAATTGTGATAAAAAAAAGTGTGAACTCCAAGCAGCTGCTCTTATACCAGAAGGATAGTAAAATTGAGTAGGACAAGATCAACTTTACTAGCTGTAAATTACCTCCTTTATGCTGTTACCAGTGCTTGAGCAGCCTTATGTGAATGCTCACTCTTGCACTGCTGCATATCCGCTGTTAAATTGAAGGCTTGGTTGTGGGTGTTTCTCGAGTTAACTTGTGAATTTCATTACACAAAAAATGGCATATGCAGTAGGCAAGTGGACGTCTTGATGAACCCCCAATTGATTTCCACGACTTAACCAGTCCTCAACCCAAGTGCGTTTTTTCTTTTTTTTTAAATCCTAATAATTTTATCTATAAGTCTCTTTGTGTGCAACACAAAACTGATTTTTCTAAATAACAGCCGCAATATATTACTAAGTATAACTTAATTTGAAACCAAACCAGCGCAGTGGCTGCCTGCTGTGGATCTCAACGGCCAGCAGCAATTAAGGGCTGGTGAAGTAGCCAAGTGAGACCGCGGCTTTATTGTGACATGAATTGCGGCTGCTAGCCAGAATGATCTGTTTTGTGTTGAATAGGTATTAAATTCGTGAGAACTATGTATGTCTTCTGTGGTTCCACGACGAGAGTTATTGATGAAATTATTAAGCACGGAAGTCCATTTTTGTCAAAAAGCTGTGAAACCCAAATAACGGCTACTAAGGGTTCACACCGCAGCAAGCAGTAACCAGCATCTGGTAAAACAGCCAAGTGTGACCGCAGCTTAAGTGTCACTTTTGTCAGGAGAATCGTTCAACTCCAATATATTTTATAAAAAACGCATCGTTTGTTTACCTATGCCAAACATGATCTACATAGGTTTATGAGGATAATTTTTGAAGCTATCTTAAAGCTTCATAACGTTAAATTATCGAATGAATATAAATCTAATTTCAAGATATTTGGAATGGAATTAGTCTAACAAGAAGCTACTAGATACGTTAAAATGAAACGTCATAACTCATGTTTATTCATATCTTCAAGCATGTGTTTAATTTTTAGGAGTGGTACAGACGATCAAACTAAGGGATCAACTTCGAGATCAACTAGATCAATTGAGATCTTTACAGCAAAAGGTACCAATACACTTACTTGTAGGTATAGAAATCAGCCCAACGTCATCATCAGATCGCAAAAATTTGTAGGCATATTTTTGGATATGATTATCATATCAACTCTTCCAAATAGAATATATTCGTTTTTGATCTCATGAATCGTTTTTGAAAAAAAAAAACCAAAGCTGATTTCCAACAGTGGGCTGATTTCTATGAAGTTGGTATAGGTATGATTGGTATTAAAGTTTATATTTTTCAGAAATCGATCACAATTTATATAGAAGAGGACATATAAAACGGATCATTCGAAACGATTATCAATACACATTTCATTCATATTTCAGTTCAACCCCCTACTATAATCAAAAATGGCAGGATTCATATTTACACCTCCAGGTAATTTTTGATTCCATTAAAGATTATTTGATATGTAATAATTCAAAACTACTCTCATTCGAGTCTATCATTATTAATAAATCGGCCCTTTTGTAATTAATAATTATAATTACCAATGTCATGTGTCTATGTTCTTCAGTTTATCAAATCGTTTGATTCAGTATATTCCCAATAAACACAATTGAACGTTTTAAAAAGTAGAGACACAATTAGAAAAATGAGTTGATATAATAAATACATTCAACTTGAAAATGTCGCGGGTTTTAACGTTCTGCGTAACCAAATTGTCAACGTTTGGTTCTGGTATCATTGAGACCAGAATTTAACGTTGTTGCTACACTGATTCAAAACGTTAGATATAAACTATATCTCAATCATCACTTTTTATTTATTGCCATAGTTCTTCGTCGTCATTGCGGTTGGTGAATAAATATTCGAATATGCGACAGCACACCCTCCAAGCTCGAACCACCAATGATGTAATTCACTAGTCTTCTGATCTATATGTAGAAAATTAGGTATTGATAGCAGATTGGAAACATTTCAAAACTTGTTCTTTTATCAGAAATTGATTAACATAAGGATCCTCTTCCACTCTTGAATTCACATTGATATAATATCATGATTCGATACATTAAACAGAACTGTACCATAACCATGGTAGAATATGTATTACTAGACTATGTCTAAGAAAAAATCAACTCCACTCTTGAACAATCAATATGTCGTCTCCTACTTATGGAAGCTAGCATACGACTGGTTGACCGGATAGTGAAAATGCTAGGAAAATGGTCTTGAGCGTGGTTTCAAGTGCACGTCTCAGGAACATTTGGATAAACCTTTTAAAAACGTGTGTGGCAAATTACTTTACCCAAACGATGAAACGTTTATTGAACATACAGGGTGTAACAGAGTAAGTGTTACAACGTGAAACTGTAGATTCGTTATCAAAAAAGAAAAAGATTTTTTTTAACGAGAATTTTCCGCGGGCTTTCGTTTTCGATATACAGGGTGTCAAAGTTATGAAAAAAAAAAGATTTTTCTTTAATTACTTCTAAACCACTTGGAATATTTTTATCAGATTTGGTACAGTGTCAAAACTCACTAATAAGGATTATTTTATCAAAAAATCGATTAAAAAAATTAACCAGTGGCGTAGTTATAATAAACCCTGTATATCGAAATCGAAAGTCCGCGGAAAATTTTTTCTAAGGAAAAATATTTTTCTTTTTTGATAAAGAATCCACAGTCTCACGTTGTAACACTTACTCTGTTACACCCTGTATAACTCAACGGAAGGAGCACCAGGAGCAAGTTTTTCATTGATGAAAGTTGTACGTTAAAACAACGTTTCAGAAAGTTGTTAAAGGTCTGAGTCTGTTTAACGTTACCGCAACGTGGAAAACCACATCTTTATGGTTTATCATCTCGGAATAACGTTATCAAAACGTTATCTATGACCGTTGTTTCTTCAACCATAATGTAATGATTTATTTTCTGACGTATAACCAATTATCAACCAATGATACGTAAAATAAACGTTATTAAACGTACGTGTGTTAATTGGGTTTCCACCTGATCATACTTTTTACCAGCACTTTCTCAGTAACCTGGGCACTGGGTATAATACTCATTTTGTATTATTGTGCCGACTCAACAGAACGATGTTTTGGCAAAAACGAAAGAAACTTTTTGAAAATTGTATACAGAAAAGGAGTCAAAGTAACATGGAATACTACCATGAAAGCAGATGTTGTTTATGCATACAAAACTGTGATACTGAGGATCTTGACTATCTCAAAATAGAATAAAAGAAACTTTTTTTACATTGAAAAAATTAGAGCTACTTTAATTTCTTAAATTCTGTCTGACGTCGAAAATAGCAGAATTGAGAAGGTTATTTTTTTTTGCTTGTACTTAACTAATCAGGATGGAATTCGCGTAGATTATTTTGAGGTAAATAATCAGTATACACTGCGCACCAAAATTAACGCCTAAGCAATATACTTTTCATAAGACTCAATGGTAACATGACCTTCATGACTTCAACCTGTAAAATTCACACAGAGTTTAAATATTGGAGTCACATTGGCCATTCACTAGCCATTGGGTGGAATGTTCTGGAAATTAAAATCACCCTGTGAAGTATGCAAATGTTCGAGTGAACTTGATACAAATACCCATGCAGATTGGAAACACCCCTGTAAAATTGTAGGGTATTAACCGATTTCAACCATTTTTTTATATGGTAATTCATTAAAGGTCTACTACGGGGTAAATTTTAAACTGTTCATTTCAATTGAATATCACAATACTTTTTTGTGATAGAAAATGGCGAATTTTTATCAGAGATTTTTTTATTAAATAAATCACTACGCCACTGGATTCTGAGTGCACCCAAATGACTGTGACCAAAATTTCATAAAATTATTTTAATCAATAACAAAGCTCGACAACTTGAAATTCATAAATTCTCTAAGCTAACGATCACAAAAGAATACCTTGCATCAACTTTGCCATGAAAATTGAACTTGTTTTATTACCTATAACAATAAACTGCAAATTAAATAACAAGATGTTTAAAATAGCAAAACATTTAATCAGAGTAACGGAATTACATTAGCAATACAATCAAGAACTAGTATTTTTATAATTTTGGTTTGATAGGTTTTATATTGTTTGCCTTGAGACATCGCCTAATATTTTCACGAGGTGCATTCAAATCTAAAATAGCGTGATTATTCCTGTGTCTTCTTTGAACAAGATAACGTTTTGAAAGCATTTTTGATACTGCACCGGTTTCACAAAAAAAAATGTTTATTTTATTAACCGTACAGGAGCTAATGTTAGGACGATCTGCTTATCTTTCATCACAAACTTCACTGGCACTTCTATCGTTACAATGCTCAATCAGCCATGATACAATCAAACAAATTATAATTAAATATTGTTGCCGATGAATAGGTAGTTTTACATTGACACTAAGTAGTGACTACAAGTAACTTCATCTTCATGGCAACTGTTGATGCAAGATGTTCTTTTGTGACCGTTGGCTTGAAAAATGAATGAATGAATGAATTTTAAGTTGTCGTAGCTTTGTTATTGATGAATATATTTTTATGAAATTTTGGTCACAGTGATTTGGAAGCACTGCAAATCCAATGGCGAATTCATTTATGTAATAAAAAAATCGCTCATAAAAATCATTAATTTTCTATCACAAAAAAGTACCGTAGTATGCCCTAAAAATTGAAATAAACATTTCAAAATTTGTCCCGCTGTACACCCTTCATAGCTCGACGTTTAAAAAAAATTGTTGATATGGGTCAATAACTTGAAATTTCACAGGGGCGTTTCCAATCTCAATGGGTTACACTGTGGATGTTTCTTTAAAGATTATTTGAAATTTCGTGATAATGCATGTCCACATTGAGTCTTACGAATAATATAAGTATTGATTTTGGTGCCCAGTGTACACAGAGTGATTCAAGAGGAAATGTCAATATAATTCAGGTACGTTTTCAGGGCCCAAAAATAAACATTAAAGTACACATAAATATAGGTCCGCATAGTCTTTGTTTTTGAAATACAGGGTTTTGAAAGGCATTTTAGTTTTTGAGCCGCAGGGTGATTTCGAAAAAGTTGCATTTTTGGACACCCCTCGTAACTCAGCTATTTGGTAACTTATAGAAAATGTGAAAACGAGCTCTAATAAACTATTTGCGGAAAATCTAGTGGCATTACCAGTTCTTTTCCAGATATTATTTTTTTTGAAATATTGGCCAATGTTGGGTTTTTTCAATGGTTCACCCTATATAAAATTGATTTGTCTTTTTATTTTTTTGCACTAGGCCATGAAAACCGACGATGTTTGTTATTACTCATTTTTGAAGAAATCATGAAAAAATAACTGATGCATGCAGGATCCCAAAGTTTAAACAAATTTCAGGCTTTATATTTGATTTGCTCAGTACTTAGTGTATGTATTATGTATTTCTATCTATACAGTTGTTTATCTACCCCACCCAGCACCGCCTCTATTGGCTCCGTGTTCATAGCTTTATAAAAAACATTCATTTTTGACACTTTTTTTTTCACAAATATCTTTACTAATCATTATAATATAATTAAGCTATATGAGTTCGCTTATATTTTCACAGGAGAACTGTTACTTTCGACTACGCTATATGTCGCGTCACCCGATTCATCATTCATATAATGGCCCAACGACCAACACTAAAATACCTATAATTGATGGATCAAAACATATTTCTACGAATTTTTTTTCGAGTAAAACTACGTGAATCGAATAGACAATGGACATAATGACCATCGATGACATAGAAGTTACAGGGTTATTCATTGAATTTTGACACACATCTACAGCTCTTCATTATTAGTGAAAACTTCAAATAAAAAAGTTTTAGGTTTTTTCACGTAGTATCCTTTGGTAAAAAAATTGACTTCACAACATTGGAAAAATTGATTGAGTCATATTTTTTCTAAATAGAACACCCTGTATATATTTTTGTCTAGAGTGGTAGATTTTTTTCTGATTCCGAATATACAGGGTGTTTCCTAAAGATTGGTAAAAAATTCGTTGTGTGATTCCTGGGGTATTTTCATGAAAAAAAGTTCCTATAAACATTTGCCGAAAAATGCTTCCTAAGGGAGCTACGCCCCTTTAAATAGGGCACCCCGAAGACGGTTTTTCCTCAATATTTCCGAAACCTTACATACAAAAATCATGAAATTTGGTACATCATACAAACTTTTAATGCTGAATGAGAATTTGAGCTCAGAATTTCAAAATTTTAATCAGTTAAAGGTTAAATTCTTTTTCTGTTGGTATTTGGTTCAGCCTTTTTTGCGCTATTCATCTTCAAAGTCTTATGAAAATCACATAACGTTGAACTAACGTATATCTTAGCAACCCAGATTTTTGAAAAAAACATGATTAATTGGTTATTTTTGCCTAGTTCAAAATTTTATAGCTATCTTTTCTTCAAGTAGTGTATATAATTTTATACCCTATTTTGAATAGTCATGGCCATTTTTGTCAAAAATTACACAGAAAAAGCTTTAAAAGGTGTCCTTTTTTTGAATGTGAAAAAAGAACATAAAACATTTTTTTTTAACAATCGCCAGGACACGTAAACTGATAAATGGATTGATGTTTTTGAATTCACCATCATTTCTTTGATATAGCTGGTGCTGGATCAAAGTTTCATCAAATCTAAGGATGTTGCGATATTTATTCACTATACTGTATATTCTCGTATACAGTCATACACATAAAATATACAAATATACAAAATATTGATAAATAGTAATAGTATTACGTTACATCTCTAATCTAATGAATCTTCTTTCAAAAACTCACCACAACGAAAAATACTCCGATGTTCATAAAAATTAATTGTCTATAATGTTCATTCACAGATCCAGAAAAACTTTGCAAAGCAAAAGCACAAAATTCAACGGCAACCCCAAAAATATATCCGCCTCCGCAAATAATATTCACAAGAATACACACTCAGAAAACATCAAGTAGTAGCGGGGGGTGTACGTTTGCCCACAAAATAACATTTTATGGATGTACAGCTGGTTCGAAAAAAAAACTGGTATAACTCATAGAAATGTTTAAGAATTGAGCAGTGTTTTATTTGTTTTGACAAAACTAAACGACAGTGACATGTCATTGGAGTGGAAAGTTTGGGTTGCTATGAGGTATGTATGTAAATAATTGATTTAAATCAGGTAGATTCTAAACTTTGTGTACACATAACCGATCAATTCAATATTTTCGCTCTAGTTCCTGTTCTCATTTGAGGAGCCATTTGAAAAAAGATATTCAAAAGTATCAACCTGGTAAAAATCTGACGTCATACTTTTTGTTTTGTCAAAACAAATATTACACTGTTCAACTTTTTAAACATTTCTATGAGTAATACCAGTTTTTTTTCGAACCAGCAGTACCTGAAAAATATGTAATCATAGAATTTCCTCGTCCGCGGTCAATCTAGTTGTGTAGATTGTCACGAGATGGCGTCAGACACGTCAGGTTTATTTTCTCTCGGATGATCTTCATCTCATGCTCACGCCAAATCATTAAATTACATTGCCGACACGTGAACGCGAAACGCCAACCTTGATGCGTAAACAAGAAATGGTATCTGGTCATATTTTGTTACTTCATCTCCTTTTCTGCATATAATTTTTTATTTCACTACTATACTATTTCCAAAAAGTTGCTATACTTTTTGTCAATACTATATACAGGGTGTTTATTAATTGAATGCCGATACTTAAGTGTAATCTTGCATATGATCCATGCATATTGATGCAGAGAAGACGTGTACCAAATTTCAAGAAGATATCTGGGATAGTATCAAAGTAATAATAAAAAAAAGATTTTTTTTTAAATGTCAACACCTTGTATCTTTAAATCTAGGATCTTGCGGACCTATGTCCATATGAACTTTTCATCTCAAAATCATCCAAGGATTATCACCTCAAAGTATCGGCATTCAAATAATAAACACCCTGTATAATAATAATTTAATAATACTGACCACTACAAAGAATACCCAAGTCGAAGTAGTAGTGAACGTCATTTGAAGATGTAAATTACAATAGGTTTGTTCCTAGAACAATCACAAATCAGTTGGAGGCAATCAGCATTCAGGATTTGCAATTTGCAAACTACTTCTGACTGACACTGACCAATCACCATATTGAAAGTCTCAAACATTGATTATTTAAAAATCAGTGCAACATTCTCTTGGATAAAGTTTTACCGGTAGAGACCGTCTTGTCAAAGAAACTGCAATCAGTTATTTTATTGAAAGAAGGAATACTTATCTTGTGAAATCGACAAACACCATTAAATTTTGCTTGGCGACTCAGTTGATCGCCCAGTAAAAATTCACATGAGTATACTATGAATCTATAATATCAATTTGAAAATTTATTTTATTTTTCTGAGAGGTGAACATGGTTTGAAAAATTAATTTCAATTGTCCCATAATGTGCGTATCTCATTTATGCAACATGCGTCTCTTTCCTCAAAAAACTAACCACATAGAAATTATAATTGTCTTTTTTCCTTTTCTAGTTAGTTAATATAAGAAGGAATACAATCCTGGTAGATTGGCATAGGTAAATCAAATCACAAGATATAAGAGCAGGTGCAAAGAAACCGGTTATAAATGATTGTGCCATCAATAATCATTCATAGCAACTTTTTATTATCAGGAAAATCTCAACTGAACATAATAATTTGATTTGCTTTCTTTACAAATCAATTTCAGCATTTTACCAAGATGGGGAGAGGTCTCTATCCAGACAGTCAGCAAGAGGAACCGCTTTGGTAAAACTAGGTACAGTAATATTTTCAAAATACCTATTTTTGTCTTTCCGTTATGTAGCTTTTGTATAAGGTGAAAGAAATTCATTTTTCATCCATGAGCTCATTCGTTTGATACGATTATTATAATGTATTATCACAAGTGGGTATATCATTATACAGGAGCTTAGAGAAAATGACTGAGTGATTCAATACAAAAAACAATACCAAGTGATTCACAGAATTTCTCAGATGTCAGAATCTATTCTGAACAGGGAATAAATCTGCCCAATTAAGGATTTTTCTCGGTAGAAACTGTTTTCGTCATTTTTCTATAGCAAAACAACTATAAGTCGAATGATTATGCTTTCTCTGTTTTCTTTACATTTCAGCTGGCTTTCGAATACCTAATTATGTATTCTTCCGTACATACACAAAAGTCCTATCAGAATAGTAAGTAAAAAAACAGTGAAGTATAAATAGACTTGTGGACAACTTTAAGGTTCTGATGATATTCATTTTTCAATGTATATTATTATTTTGTATTTTCTTCGATCGCATGATTTCAACATATCAAGAGAGGTGTGTTGTGAAATTTTTCTATAGAGATCTGTACGAATCTAAAATAACAAACACAATGAGAACGAGACGACAAAATTCGAATAGTAAATGTCATTTCAGAAGAAATGCTCGAGATAGATATGGAAAAACTGGAGAAAGGGCTTATCCCAGATGAAAAGTGGCAAAGCGGCAGGAGAAGATAACATTCTGCCTCAAATAATTAAGGGAAGTGATATGAAGACGAGACAAGAACCAGTGAAAATATTCAGTGAGTGCCTAACAGAAGAACATACACCCAAAAATTAGGAGAATGTTGTGGGTGTTCCGATCTACAAGGAAGGTGACCCAACTGATCTCGAAAACTACCGGCCGATAAGGTTGATATCACAGGTATACAAATTATTTACCAGAATATTCATGAACAGATTAGAGCGAAAACTGGAAGCTCACCTACCAAAGGAACAGGCTGGGTTTCGAAGCCATCATAGTACGACTGAACATCTACACCCAGTAAGTCAGATGATCGAGAAAGCTATATAACATAATGCTATCCATGGCTTTAGTCAATTGCCGAAAAGCCTTCGACACAGTAGAAATTCGGTAAATAATAAAATCATTAAGAAATGCTTGAGTTATTGAAAACATCTATAGGACTTCGAGAATGTCGATAAGACTTCATAAGTCATCTAGCAAAATGAACGAGTAGTAATCGAGGATATTTTCAAAAAGCTACAATGGGGAAACAAAGGATTGAACATGCATGGTGAACGCTTGCACAACCTTAGATTTGCCGACGATATTCCACCACTTGCAAAAGATAAACAGGAATTGATAGATATATTGGAAGAGCTACAAGATGAGGCTGCAAAAGTAGGATTACACATGAACTACACAGAGACCAGACGAAACAATACCGATTCATGACAGCACAATAAAAAGGACAGAAACATATATTGTTAAATACCTTGGCCAAGCCGCCGGGTAAACAAAATCAAGAAATGGATATTGATAGAAGAATTAGACTGGGATGACTAGGCCTTCGAAAAATTTAAGTACATCTTTCCTCAGCATGAATATTCCAATGACTTTGAGAACAAAAGTCTATAACGAGTGTATATTGCCTGTTGTCACGTATGGTTGCGAGACCTGGGTAATAACCGGAGAGATCAAACATAAACTGGAAGTACATAAGAGAGCCATAGAAAGACGAATTTTGAAAATTTCATTGAGAGACCACGAAACAAATACATGGATAAGGGAAAAAAACCAAAGTCTTCGACATAATAAACAGAATTGGTTCCCTAGAATGGCAATGGGCATGACACGTGGCCAGACATACAGAAAACTGGAGCGGGTATATCCAAATGGAGACCTTGGGAAGAGAGGAGAAGTGTTGGAAGACCCTAGCAAAGATGGTCCGACGAGATAATAAGTTCGCAGGTTTAAATTGGTATCGAGTTGCGCAAAACCGGAGCCAATGGTCAAATTTGAGAAAGGCCTATATCCAAAGGATAGAAAACGGCTGAAATAGTAAAAAAGCAAATCTTCTTTTGTGATCAATTTCAGTTACAAAAGCGTATAGGTAGCTTTTTTATTTCGAAATCTAGAAACAAGTGTACTACATGAAAGTTATGCGGAATTTTGTCGAGAATTCTGACGAACAATTTTCAGTATACGTTTGCATTTGAAAAGTTCAATTAACTTCATATTATACTGAATACCATCGTCTGTTTTGATCGGAATCATTTGAAATCTCAAAATTGAGGAGGAGGAAAACCTCTTCTTCAAAATGAGACCAAGATCGCATCAATCGGTTGAGTTGTTTCAAAGTTATGAGCATTCTTGCGTTCCAAGGTTTGACAGCTGATACCTGTCTTATTTGACATACTAGAAAAAAAAGTCTCTGGGATGCCTGGTTTCTGAAATCTGGCACCTTGCCATTCTTAAATAGACAACCTGTAGATTCTTGGAATTTTCAAAAAGCTCACCCCTATGCGAAAGAAGCTTCGAATTTAGGTAGTCTATCGTCTGGTGAAATTCTCCGTTCGAAATCCGATTCATCGGTCAGGTACTAATGAATGTCCACATCAACGTTATACCTACTCTGGACATCAAGGATTTTTTTTTTGAAAGATTGAAAAATGAAATGCTTTTTCATTATTTTGGTTGATAATGGAACCTCTATCTTTCTAACTCGCATTTTTCGATCTAGATTTCAATGTATATTTTTCTCTTTTCCAGCTAAGAAACGCGATGATGGAGAACCTCGTCCAATATCATTATATAAAGCAGCGTCGCCGATCAAAGGTGAGGATTTATACCTATTAAGTAAGAATAATCAACGTGACTATCATCACCTGTGCATATGCACATGTTGCAAAATGATATACTCAAGTATAAATTGTGTTATACGGATAAGACATAAAACAGATGTGGTATCAGTGGCGGCTCCTCCTTAGGTTTGCAGGTTTGCGCGACTCCCAAATACTGTAGGTAAAATGCTATTAATCATATATTTGTTCAATTCTTAGTCATGCCAAAAGTCCGTATCAACAAATCAATATCAAAACGGGAGAAACAGTTGATTATTGAAACAATTTCACCAACTTCACCTAATTATCTTCAAAATTCTCGCGCTTCCCGCTTCCGATGCTTCGCCGTTTCCATGCAGTTTGCATCGCGCATGCAAACCAGCCCGACTGGGGATCAATTTTCTACGCGTGGATTTGAGCTTCATCCCCGTAAGCTCAATGAGGTTGCAGGCCGATTGCAAACTTGTTGTTTATTTTGCCCGCTGATCACTGATTTTAGAATTGACGTGTGTTGTATGTTTGCATTCTCATCAGTTTTGTGTTGTAAAATATGAATTCTGTTGAAAGTTTAGTTTCAAAGCCATTCTGTTGTAGTCGATTATTATTCGAGGCTGAAATAAAAAGACTTGGGAGGCCTATTCCGAATTCAAAAATAGAACAATCTGTGTTTAGCAACAAAAGACTTTTACCAGGACATTTAATCTAGAGTTTTATAATAAAAAAAAGAGTCTTATTGAAAGGATACCTGACTTAAGAGGGTTATCGATAAGTTTCCTGCTGCTAACTATCGTGGTATGAATTTTCTTTTCAAATAAAACTTAATTAGCTGTTCATTTGGTTAAATTGATATGTATTGTTATTAACGTTTGTAACCCAACTTTATATGTTTAATCATTTTAAATCCATTGCTTACTGTTTTTTTAACGTGGACCCAGAAATTGGTTTTGCCTCCCAAGCAGCATTTTGCTGACTACCAGACTAGTTCTGCACCAATAACAACGTTGGGAATTGGTAAGATGACGATAAAAAATCTTTTTATAACTGTAAAACGTCGGATTGACGTAGTCCAGACGTTTTGAGTGCAACGTCTAATAATTTGCACTTAGGGAATGTAGTACCAACGTTGGCTACCTCACCTATTCACCAACGTTGTCTTAGAGTCACTTTGCGGCGTTGCACCGACGTTGGGTATTGATTAAATTCTAGAAAGACCGAGAAAGTCGGACTGGCTGACCCACACAACGTTAGATGGACGTCGGACTTCAAAACGTTGCGATATGGTTGGCATTCGTACAGACGCCGTGTTTTGATATGAAAAATACATAACCTCACTTTTAGTCCATAGCTTTATTGCATAATAAATACCATAGTATTATGGCAGGCATATGGAAGCAATTCAAATATTCAACAATATATATAGAAAATTTGAACTGGTTCAGCTGCAGATTTCTCTTCTTGCTTTTTCCAAGGTGTTAAAATACCCGACAATGACGCCATCATATTACTGTCATACTCTCCCATCCAACAGACTGAAAGTGCAAAAACAGGAATCATTTGCATTGTTTTCAGTTATATTCAATTACTTTCGTAGAATGATCTCTTTTTGTTAGTTAAAATTATTTTCAATCAGCGTTGAACAGTTGAATTGGTTTGTTGAGCTTTAATCCGCTAGATGTCTCATCTTTGTTTGGAAGTTTCCGAGAGATAATAGAGAAACATGTATTTCTACGTTGATGGCTGTTGGTTGGGTTGGGGCAAGATCAGTATATAACGGGTTGTCTCACTTTTACGGTCATGACGTCATCTGTGTCAGGTGTTGCCAGATGATCCCTATCAAAAACAGTAGAACAGAAACCGATGGGCAAAATCAGTAGATCTTCTTTTAAAACAGTACTTTTGGCAACCTTGCGAATAACACATGACACGATAAGATGCAGACCGATGCAATCGAATGACAGGATTCAGTCTACTGCAGACGCTCGACACCGATGACGTCATATTTTTCCCCCCTCCGTCTCTTACCTCAGGCGAAGTGAGGCAACCTGTTGTATAGAAACCTTGGGGTTGGTGTTTAAAAGTTCACCGCTAGTCTCGCCATCTTGGAAATTGTCGTTTTAAGGTCATGTCTCTTTTGGGGTATAAAGGAGCATTTTAAAATATTTTTCGAGTAATATTAAAGGCAATAGGATATTTTTAAGCCAAACTGAGCGTTGGAAAGTTTTTATAGGTGGTTTCAAGTATATTTTGAGTATCTTGATGATTTGGTTTTTCAAATAAAGTATGAAGTTTTTCCTAAAATCAGAAAATAGAAGGGGCGCTTGGATAGATTGGGTGGTAGCATCGACACATTAAAACTCACTGAGTTTAAACTTACGATCCTTAGCTGCACTTGAAAACAAAATAATAATTTTCAACATGGTGGCCATTTGATTATGATCTTGATCTTTGGATTTCCACTACTGTCAATTTGCTTGTTTGCGTGCTTTATGCATCTCCATCTAACATTTCAAAATAGATGCAGTCTCTTTTACTAAATCATGTAAGACTCCAACTTATTCCCGACTAAAGAAAATATATGCGCTTGCGCGTACATTTACAAATTGTCACTGATGATAGTTGTGAAATTGACCCATGGCAAGGACCGTGCTATAGCGGCGTTCAACCCGGTACAACGTCGCAGTAACGTTGCCGTTGGTCGGCACAACGTCGATGCGACCCAAAAGTGATTTCCTGAAATGTGCCAGATTAGGGTCGCTACAAGGTCGTCTCAACGTTGTCATCCAACGTCCGAGTTGCATAAGACAAGGTTGGGCGGACGTTGCCTTGCTGCTTGGGTCAGGTTGGTCGCCCCTGCAACCTCCACATTTTTATTGTACGATTCGTCACTGTGTGGTATATTGAAGGTGGTATTGTTGAAGAAAGTTTTTTGACAAAAACTAGGATCTGTGTCTTCTCTTGTGCTGTTTTTCTTATTTGACTTGAAAAAAAATAGCGCTTTATGAAATGATCTTCACATCTGTGTTGAATCTTTCATTCTTTTTCGATATCCAATAAGCTGGTGTTTTGAGACGATAGTTTCAATCACGAACAATATCCTGAAAACGTATGACACTTCATGAATACTATTTTGAGGTCAATATTTGATAAATATATTTTCTTCCAGGGAATAACTTGAACAATGAAAAAAAATCACAAGCTACTAAGAAAAAAAAGCGGCGTTTACGATGTAAGTTTTTTCCTATTATTAAATCATCCTGTAATCCAAACCTTATATAATATTACGTAAAACCCTTTTATTCTTTTACAGTTATGGGTCCCATACCTTTATATCGTGATATTCCCAACGTTCCATCAAGTAAGATATTTCATTTCTAATAACTTCTTTATTTTTATTCTGTGAAATTTTTTTGTTTGATGAAATTTAGCGGCTTCACAATACTTGGTAAATGCTATAATAACGTCACAACACGGGATATTTGATATATCTTCGTAGTTATAACTCATTTGATAGTGAGCAAAAATTAGTTGTGGTTGTTTAAAAGACATACTCAAACTCAAAGAGGTGATGATCAAAAAGTTCCTATAACATATTTATATTCCGATTTCTCATCTGTTTTGCATTGAGTTACATAATTATTATTATTTATTATTTATGCAACTGAAAATATAGAAGTCGTTTACAATTGTTGTCAATGTACATCTTTGGTTTACAATAAAGAACACGCACCCAGGAATATGATTTCCTGTGTGTGCGATTACCCTATATTTAGAAACAGGTATGATATATCGATGCCTATTTATGATAATAATATAACATAACATAACATTTTCAAAGAGAATAAAAAAATAAAAACAGATTAACAAACACTTAAATAACTTCACTTAAGAAAATCATCATTCATCATCGCTGTCTTTTTTTGAAAATTTCAAGAAATTGTATGAAAGTATGTTATAAAGCTTCGGTGCCATATACAGGGTCCTGCAATAGTGCGTCACGCATTCATAGCTCGTATACCATTCAGGTTAGGAATTTCGTTCATGCGCAGACCTATACTATACATAAGAGTGTATTTCAGGAAAATATTTTCGCAAATACAGAGTGGTCCAAAAAAAAGTGACATTTTTTTTTTTTATTGGACACCCTGTATTTTTTTGAATATAAAGATTTGTTTTGGTGTTCTTTCCTATGTCCAAAATTTTCATCTGATTTGCTTTGATAGTTTACGATTAAAAAACAAAAAAACAAAAAAAATCGTTTTGCAACCTTTCAAAAAATAATTTTAAAGAAGGTCTTGGGTCTGTTTTTTTCCAGCTCCGCAGTGACAATCCCAATACAGTGAGTCCAAAGATACTTCAACATCATATGGTTTTCTTCTATTTTGTACAGGGTGTCTAAAATTTGATTCCGAATGTGACAAGTTTCAAAGCAGTTCTTCTCAAGATTTTCAAATGGTACACCCTGTATATTATTTCACCGTTCAATGCAGAATGTAGGTACAAACACTTTTTGTATTTATAAATTCATTCAAATTCTCAACCGTTCAAAAGATATTCACCAGAAACCATAATTATCTCCATCCATCAGTAAAAAACGAACATTTTTTAGGTTGCTATGGAAAAACGCTTTGTTTATCTAACAAACAATATAGTTTTGACATTACTTGTGGAAGAATATTGGCGAATAATTTGTTGAGAAAATGAATTTTTGTATTGGAAAAAAATGGGAAAAATTGTTTTTTGGCTTGTAGGATGTATGCGGCTGAGTTTCCTGATAGGTGTCATCCAGAGCCATCAAGTTTTATTTTGTGTAGATACTTACTATACTTTTTTATTGATAAAAATTGACATATTTATAATTTTTGGTGAATATTTTTTTAACGGTTCAAAATTTAAATAAACTTGTAAATACAAAAAGTGTTTGTACCTTCATTCTGCATTAAAATGTGAAATAATATACAGGGTATACCATTTGAAAATCTTGAGAAAAACTGCTTTGAAAGTTTTCAAATTCGGAATCAAAAAAGAAAAAAACTATCTGAAGCTGGAGTATCTTCGGACTTACTTATTGGAATTGCCACCGCGGAGCTGGAAAAAAAAACAGACTCAAGACCATATTTAAAATTATTTTTTGAAAGGTTGCAAAACGTTTTTTTTGTTTTTTTCTCGAAAACTATCATAGCAAATCAGATGAAAATTTCCGACATAGGAAAAAACATCGAAACAAATCTTTACATCCAAAAAATACAGGGTGTCCCATTTAAAAAATAAATAAAATGTCGTCCCTTTTTTTTAACCACTCTGTATTTGCGAGCTATGGTTGCCTGACGCACTATTGTAGGACCCTGTATATCATGGAATCGAGATTTTTACTTGTTCTGAATGTTGGAATTTTAATATCCAATTTTTTGTTTGTTTCTTGTTTAATAGCAATGTGTCAAGCAATCTAGTCTAAGTATGTCATTCTCATGGACGAATTTGCAGACCACATGCACATGCAATTACAGCAAATTAAGCTTAGGATTTCATGTAGGAGATCTTTATATTCACATATTGCAGGAACGAACTACCCTGCGAATTTTGCGAATGTGGAGGGTCTTTTCTACAAAAATACGTCTTCGGTTAGCGGCACGTATAGAATACTTGTATTTTTATTGTAAATTTTTGCAAAATTGTCCAGTCTACCAAATCATGATAGTCACTATTTTGAAATGGATCTTGCGATTTGTATTCTTATACAGTATACAGGGTACAGCAAAACAAACAGTGAAGTTTTGAACTTATGAAAAAGTGGTTTATTTTGCTTGAGTCAAAACTAGACTCCATTTTTTCAAGTTTTAAAGATCATCATCAGCAAGATGATCTTCTTCAAAAGAGATGCCCTGATGTAACTACTTGAGCAGTTAACTACTTTCTTGGTAGACTTTGTAGATTTACTTCAACTACTTTTTCGATCTAAGTTGTTGAACTCAAGTCCATTTTATAGTGGAATTCAACTACTACTACAAGCTTCGACAGGATTTGTCCGTGTTGCGAATGGCAGATCCGGGACCATGGACTTAGTAAATGAAAATGGACTGCTAATGCAATAAGAAGAAAATCACTGGTCACTGGAGCATGAGCACTGGCATGATGTGACAATTTGAGTCGGTGCTTCTGATTTTCAGTGGTACCATCGTTGAAAAATGCAGAAATCTGTGATGCCTGGTTTAAATCAATTATCATTTCGAAGTGTAACTGTCAAATTTCCGCTTGGCAAACGGGAATCATATGGCACCATTCACATTGTATTTGGCGTAAGCGTGACTTTGAACTCAAATTCAATGTAGATGGTAGCATATGATTCCTGTTTGCCAAGCGGAAATTTGACTGATCCAATTCGAAAACAAATTGAATGTGAACCTCACATGAAGTAACTGTTTGATTTTGAGGTTATGTTGATTGATATAAGTGAATGAATAATAAGATAAAGGACGAAGGATATTGGTATATATTTCTATTTTTTCTTCAAGGGTCTGTGCTTTCTCGTTCCCCCACATAGAATAATGTCAAAAATCCTGCACAAAATCACAATGTGAATCTTGAATTTTGAGTATAGATACCTATCTTCCTAAACCCAAAATCCAAAATCCAAAGGGAGTGACTTATGCACTGTCTAGACAGATTCCCAAAAAAAAATGCTGCACTGTCCAACATGCGCTGTTTGTTGTTGTCATGGTAACTATGAATATAAATGTAATCTAAAAAGTTAAATTGAAAATTAGAAAATTCCTGCTTCGGTTCGTTTCGTATTTCTTCATTTCCTATAATGTTATTCATGTGTAAAGCCAAATAAACTTCAAAATATTAAAATTATCACGATTACCACTAAAAAAGTTCCTATTGACAATAGAGTGGGCGATAGATTATTTCGTGATTTAAAAAACTTTGAAAACAATTTGAAGAAGTTATGCGCTTCAAAATGTATTCAATAATTATACAAAAAGGATGCTAGGATCATTCAATCAGCCATAAATCAAACAAACGCAGATATATCAGTATTTCTTTCAGTTGGTTTTGTTTAAGGGTTTTTTGAGTAAAAATAATTCTATGAAACAGGTTTTTTTCAGTTTTCTTAGAATATATCTTTTGTTAGGGTATTCGTCAACATTTGAAAAGTATGCCATTCAATGTATTTGATGTTAAGTTAATTTAATACATGTATGCAAAAGTAAAAAAAATCCTTATCAGAACTTCTTCACAAAATCACAAGACTTGATTTTATTTTTCGCTGAAGCAATATTGCATTGTATTGCACTAAACTTGAAATAAACAGTATAAATGAAAAAATATAAAGGACATTTTGTCTTCAGGATAAAGCGGTTTTCTCTCAAATTCTTGATAACTTTCTCTCATGAAGTCATGTATGAGAAACTAACACTATCAACAGTAGTTTCCCAACATAGAGGCGATTTCTTCACGGTTCTGGTTTCCCCGGACTGCCTCGTTTGATTTGCCAAAATAAATCAATTGGTTAATTTTTGACATTTTTTAAAATTTTTGAATTCAAAAAATGTACAAAATCAACCAATTGGTCCATTTTGACAAACCAAACGGTGTTCCAAAACCATGGCAAAATCGCCTAGGGATAAATCTATTCTGACTAAACCTGTCACATATTGTTCGTCTTTGCACGAATAAGTGAAAATGAATTTTCAATCACATTATAGAATTTATTTACTGGTAGTTTTGAAGTAGTCCAGTAATAAAATTTCCATAATTTTCGGCTATTCTGTTTCTTAAAAAAATATATTTTTCAACTATAAGTTCAAAAACAAAATAAAACACTCATGTTATTGCAGGAAACTCAAACTTGAGAAATTAAACGTTAATATGTTTATATTGTGATTGCGAAAAAAATTGACGTGCTGGAAATATTTGGTAATCAAGTATATCTATTAATGATCAGCAATGCTCAATAAAAACAAAAAATACTCCCATTTACCTTTTCTCAAATCCTTAATAAGGAATTGAAAAAATAATATCAAATTATAATGAGTAACCTCTGTTTCAAAAGACTTCCATTATTAGACTTTAAGACAAGTAGTATCTAATTATGTTTTGACAAAAATAGAAATTGAACTTTCAGATCAAAGACATTGATCTCCGAAAGGACGCTTTTTTGGAACCATGTTAATGGAAAATGTTTGTCTTTTTTTTATTGGGCCTACTTCTTACTTTGGAAAACATGCTGTATTAGGATAATTACTGTCTACTCAATATAGGTAGACAGCGCAGCAATAATAGAGACTTTTTGCACTTCTTAAATTTTCATTCCGTTGCGGTTATCGTTATTCTGAGCATGCGCAGTGACAAAATCACAATCCTTTATCGTTATTAACCATAACGGTTTCCTTTAATTAAGGAGAAATAAGGAAGGGCTTATCGTTATGGTAATGCTTATTTTTCAACAGCGATGTTGCCGTAATGTGTAAAATTAAATGGATACTACTGCTAATATGAATGTATTCTCAAGCAATTGATCAAAATAAGTTGGAGATAACTACTATACATGACAATAAACGATCGCGGAGACCAAAATGGAATGTTTTACATACAAAAAATAAACCTAGTACAATATTCTCCTTTCTTTCATACTTTTCCGGATTGATCTACTCAACAATCTGACACATGTTGTCATGAACTCAATTACGGAACACGATCTAACTCGGACCTAACCTTACTTCTCTGCTTCTGACGTCTTATCTTATAAATATTATTGTTGTTTAATGTTTATGCTCTGTACCACTAACTAAATTGTGTGTGTCTGTACTTTATAGATCATTTAAAAATAGTTGAAAGTCGGAGGAGGATCTTGTTTTTGAGCACTGGTGCTGTGTGTAGTTTAAAGTCTGTGCTTTTTAAAGATAATTTTATCAATCCCCAATTTTATTTATGGTATCGTTCAGGTATGTCCGATTTAAAAAAAAAAAATATTATAGGTATAGAAAAATACTGACGAAATAATCAATTAACAAGAAATAATCACAAAAACTGTCATCAGTTTCGCCTGTTGGTCAGACGCAAGATAACGAATAAAGTAAAATCATGGCGGCGCCCATGCTTCAGTGATTTTTGGCCAAGATCAGTATATAACAGGTTGCCTCACTTTTACGGTCATGACGTCATCTATGTCCAGTGTTGCCAGATGATCCCTATCGAAATCAGTAGAACAGAAACCCTTGGGCGAAATCAGTGCATCTCCTGTTGAAACAGTAGTTCTGGCAACCTTGCGAATGACACATGACACGCTACGATGCAGACCGATGCAATCGAATGACAGGATTCAGTCTACTGCAGACGCTCGATACCGATGAGGTCATATTGTCCCCCTTCCGTCTCTTACCTCAGGCGAAGTGAGGCAACCTCTTGTATACAGATCTTGATTTTTGGCAAGGTCGGCCATATGCATTAGCAGTCCAGTTTCTATATAGGTCAGTGCCCGGGACATATTGCAACATTTTTTTTTTAGTTCTGGATCATCCGGTACTGTGATGAGAGGATGTACACTCTGTGCGTGGAAAAATGGATCATAATAATGTCTATACTGAGGGTGGTGTTGAAATTACTACTGAGGCCGAGGAAAGTTAAATGGAAGATAACAGACAATATTATGATGTAATTTAATAATATTATCGAAATCACGGAATACTTGTTTGTGTTTGTCTGGAGTCTGAACTGTACTTGAAATTTCATAGAACGAATAGTACAGCGAATAAATTTGGTTGATAGAGAGTGTCATACCTATAAGTATTTAACAATAAAAATAAAAAACTTGTACAAAATGTTTATTTGGAAGATGTCCATAGGTAAACTTCATGATACTATAACAAACAAGATTTGATCATGCGCATCGCCCCTGACGTCACTAGAAGACAAAGTGAGGTTATGTTGTCAAAGTAGGCTAGGTTATGTTAACAAAGTGAGGCTATGTTTTTTGTTTGTTTATTAAAAATTATCAATTCGGATATTTTTATTAGTTCTGTGAAAATATAAAATTTACCGGCAATATTATTAACATACTTTGAGGACTGTGTGGGTTAATACTACCACAACAGTAATAAGCAGTGTAAAAGCTATATGACCAGCTACCGTTTCTTTTGCCAAATATATTCACAATTTATGGACGCAAAAGTGTTATCGAAACCACCGTGTCAATGTTGAAAATTCGAGAATATGTTCGAATCATTTTTTGACATAGACTTTTGTAATTAATCAAAAATAAGTTACCTAGAACTCTAGTGAAAACTGAATAAAGTTGAAATGCTGACAATAATATCCCAAACGTTCAACACGAACACAAACGCAGACGCACAAAATGTTGGTTCTGTGCTCAAACGGCTCACTCGCATTCACTCACTTCTTTGAAAAAATTTATACAAACATACAGGATTTTTCACTTACAACTCCGCATGCCAATATCTCGAAAACGAATCTGAATATTCAATTTCTGTTTAAAGTGTTCAATGTATTGGGTCAAGTAGATATATTTCACAGTTTAAAAAATCCAACGCCTATACAGGGTGTTGCATTAATATTGCAAAAAAATTCAGGGTGAGTTTCCCCACTTAAAAATAATGAGAAAACTCCATATAAAGGTGTGTCCGGAAATGCTTCGTTACAGACCTGCCGTTACAGAGCTACAGGGTGTTGAAGTTTTATTTTTATTTTTGTTTTTTCTAAATAATATTTGAACCAATGTCAATATTTTCATAAAAATCGGTATTTGAGGTTTCTTTTTATGCGGAATTCGAATTTTATCTCAGTTTGGCTCTAACTTGTAGAGGGCGCCACCTACACTCATTTGTCCTGACATGTACAGCCATAACTTTTTTGGACGTAACCGTATGACATATTTGAGTGAAAAAACATATTTCTTCTTTATTTTTATGCAAAAAAGGCATACATGTTGAGTAAAAATAATTCTATGAAACAGGTTTTTTTCAGTTTTCTTAGAATATATCTTTTGTTAGGGTATTCGTCAACATTTGAAAAGTATGCCATTCAATGTATTTGATGTTAAGTTAATTTAATACATGTATGCAAAAGTAAAAAAAATCCTTATCAGAACTTCTTCACAAAATCACAAGACTTGATTTTATTTTTCGCTGAAGCAATATTGCATTGTATTGCACTAAACTGTGAAAATATAAAATTTACCGGCAATATTATTAACATACTTTGAGGACTGTGTGGGTTAATACTACCACAACAGTAATAAGCAGTGTAAAAGCTATATGACTAGCTACCGTTTCTTTTGCCAAATATATTCACAATTTATGGACGCAAAAGTGTTATCGAAACCACCGTGTCAATGTTGAAAATTCGAGAATATGTTCGAATCATTTTTTGACATAGACTTTTGTAATTAATCAAAAATAAGTTACCTAGAACTCTAGTGAAAACTGAAAAAAGTTGAAATGCTGACAATAATATCCCAAACGTTCAACACGAACACAAACGCAGACGCACAAAATGTTGGTTCTGTGCTCAAACGGCTCACTCGCATTCACTCACTTCTTTGAAAAAATTTATACAAACATACAGGATTTTTCACTTAAAACTCCGCATGCCAATATCTCGAAAACGAATCTGAATATTCAATTTCTGTTTAAAGTGTTCAATGTATTGGGTCAAGTAGATATATTTCACAGTTTAAAAAATCCAACGCCTATACAGGGTGTTGCATTAATATTGCAAAAAAATTCAGGGTGAGTTTCCCCACTTAAAAATAATGAGAAAACTCCATATAAAGGTGTGTCCGGAAATGCTTCGTTACAGACCTGCCGTTACAGAGCTACAGGGTGTTGAAGTTTTATTTTTATTTTTGTTTTTTCTAAATAATATTTGAACCAATGTCAATATTTTCATAAAAATCGGTATTTGAGGTTTCTTTTTATGCGGAATTCGAATTTTATCTCAGTTTGGCTCTAACTTGTAGAGGGCGCCACCTACACTCATTTGTCCTGACATGTACAGCCATAACTTTTTTGGACGTAACCGTATGACATATTTGAGTGAAAAAACATATTTCTTCTTTATTTTTATGCAAAAAAGGCATACATGTTAGAAGTCGCTACGTGGAACCATTTTCGAGATATTTGGATTTGAAATAATTAATACATGGGATTTTGAAATTATGGCGAAGGTAACCTGCTAGAAGGTGTAACATATTACGCATTAATGCTTCATATTTTCAGTGGAAAAGATAAAAGTCGACTTCCGTGTAATATTATCGACAGCGCTTATTCAAATATTATTTAAACAAAAACAAATAAAAAAACCGAAAAAAAATAAATTAAATAATAACACCCTGTAGCTCTGTAACGAAGCATTTCCGGACATATCTTTATATGAAATTTTCTTTTTATTTTCAAGTGAGGAAACTTATCCTGTATTTTTGGCACTATCAATGAAACACAATGCTCGGCCATAATTTCATTATCATATGTATTCATTATTTCAAATCTAAATATCTCGAAAATGGTGGCACGTAGCGACTTCTAACAAGTATGCCTTTTTTGCATAAAAATAAAGGAGAAATATGTTTTTTCACTCAAATATGTCATACGGTTACGTCCAAAAAAGTTATGGCTGTACATGTCAGGACAAATGAGTTTAGGTGGCGCCCTCTACAAGTTAGAGCCAAACTGAGATAAAATTCGAATTCCGCATAAAAAGAAACCCTCGAATACCGAATTTTATGGAAATATAGACATTGGTTCAAATATTATTTAGAAAAAACAAAAATAAAAATAAAACTTCAACACCCTGTAGCTCTCTAAAGAAGCATTTCCGGACACACCTTTATATGAAGTTTTCTTATTATTTTTGAGTGGTGAAATTCACCCTGAATCTTTTCGCAATATTAATGAAACACCCTGTATATCGAGAGCTGAGCACTGCGACCATTGACTTTGAATGTCAAAAATATAAATCAATTGCAGGGACTTTGATTATACGCGGATGACAAAGTACATACATGTTATCTACAAACTTTTTTTTTATTTACTCGAATTAATTTATCCTATTCATTTCTGAGTTATAACGGTTTATAGTTTACATGTCTTGATCGACAAAAAATGCGATTACGGATGATTTTTACAATACTAGTCTCAATTTATGTAGAAAGTAATCAGTATAAGGACAAGTGAATATTTTTCAAAGTTTAAAAAATTCGATGCCTACAGGAGCTAAGCGTCGCGACGCGTCGAAAATATAAATCGGTTTCAGGGATTTTCAAATCACGCTCATGCGAAAGTCCATATTATTAGTGAATTTTATCGATATTTACTCGAACTTATTCATTCTCCTCCTTTTTGAGTTATACCAGTTTAGATTAGACATTTCTCAATCGACAAAAAATGCGATTACGGATAGTTTTACAAGACTTTTTTGTCAAACAAGAAATTTTTAGGTACTAACCAGTTCAAATCAGGAATTATCAAGATAAATGGGTTCAAGTAAATAACAAAAAAGTTTTTAAAAAACTTGTACTTGTGCATGCGCGTAATTTCTAAGTCCCTACAATCGATTGATATTTTTGACGCGTCGCTGCGCTTAGCTCTTGGTGGGTGTCAAATTTTTTGAACCTTGATAAATATCCACTTGACGTCATTCACTGAACACTTCTTACCGAAATTATTGAGAGTAGCATCCTTGTGAATACCATCCGAAATTGCATTTTTTGTCGATCAAGGAATGTTTACTAAACTGCTGGACACTCGAACTTATACATGCACATTTTGGGGTAAAATTCAAAGTCCAATATCTTTTACTAGAAAAGAGATATTTCAACATGATTTGCGGATTTTTGAAGCTAGTTTTGTCCGGATTGAGATGCATGGAATGGACCTTTATAGAAACAAAGAACCATGATACACAGGGTGATTCATGAAGTCATGCGAAAAATCAAAATTTTTGTGATTATGACATTTCAGAGAGCATTGGATTCAGGCGATACAGTATGGTTTGTTACTATGGTGATGCTAATATCTCAAGATGTTTTTGTCAGTTTTTGACATTGAACTCCATACTACGTACCTGGAAAGGACCCGGTCATTGTCTTTAACGACTCGTAAAGTGTGTCATTTATCTCCATGTATAGGCCAATGGGTTAGAAAGAGACAGGTATCCGTAACTATCGCTATCTCTCTCTATTTTCCATGCGTATTGGCCAATGAGTTAGAAAGAGATAGGGATACGTAACAATCGCTATCTCTACTTGATTCACTCTCAATAATGAGCGGGTCCGTTCCAGGTACGTAGTATGGAGTTCAATGGTTTTTGAATACAAGCTCGTAGTCATTAGATACGCTAACAAACATCAGGGAGAGGGACCAAGTGTTTCAAATACTGTAACTCTGCAATGAATTGATGGGTTTCTACGGTTTTTGCAGACCACTATAAAAGATAAATTGAAATAAAAATGAACATTTTTTTAACGATAATGCACCCACACTCATGGTCAGATTACAGGCGTAGAATTTGACAAAACCTTGATACTGCATCAGTTATCAAAGAAGTATTCTTAAACTTCAATCCATTTGTCAGTAAGCATACGGAAACTGTTGATTTAAAAAAAATAGGGCCCTTTTATCACGTTTATCAGATGTTAATAAAAAAACTGTTTTCTGTGTTACTTCTGATAAAAATGACTAGCACCATTCGGAAGAGTGGCACATTTTATGGGATTTCACAATTACTGAACCCACCAGCTTTGAAATTTTAAACATGGCAAAAATTACAAATCTTTCATGATCTCTCAAAATTTCATAGCCACACTATCTTTTGATCAATTATTGTGAAGTGTCTGATTGGTGCTAGCCATTTTTATCAGAAGTTACACAGAGAAAAAAATAATTTTTAACATCTTTATGTAATAATAAACGTGATAAAAAGGCCTTGAACATGTTTTTCAAAAAATCGCCTAGACCCGTTTACTGACAAATATGAGGTCTGTTCGTAGAACAATCACAAATCGATCAGCGCTTCATCGATTGGTCAAAATAATCAGAAATAGTTTGCAAACTGCAAATGCTGAATGCTGATTGGCTCTGACTGGTTTGTGATTGTTCTACGAACAGTTTGTTACTTATTATTCGGAATGGAGTTCTCTGTGGTGGAAAATAGAAAACGCAGTGGAACATTTTGGAAATCAGTGTATGTAGAGTGAATTAGGCAATATGGAGAAAATATTCACTCTGATTAGTTTTTTGTTTTGTTATTGTTCTCTAGTTTCTGTTCTTTTGTGATTTAATTAAAATTCAACTTTTGTTTCATCAAGATTCTTGGAGAAATCATATCTTTTTATTCGATTCTATGATAGCCATGGCCAACTTTTCAAAAAGTCGTTAGTTGCCATAGAGCGATCATTGTGGCATCGAAACAAAATTAACAAAATAAAACTTGACGGCCTATTTGGTGGAGATTCAAATCTAAATTATTCGAAAACGGCTGAACGAAATGTCAACAAATATGGTATTTTTGAAATCAGAAAAGTGAGATCTTTCATTCTGGATAGAATAGAATGTAGCTTTGCAGTTACAGAAAATAAGAAGTGATATTTAAACTGCAAAAAATTTCCTCTTGAAGTCAGTATTTTCTATTTGGCTGTATGATAAAAGATTAAAAAGTTGGTTGGGGTGTCAGTTTATACGGTGTCACCCGGTACATGCTATTCCATACATTCAACGTATGTCACATGTTATTTCATCAATGATTGACCCCCGATGACGTCATGCGCGGTTCTGTTGAAATTCGTTCGGCAAGTGATCATAATATCTTGTTTGTTATAGTATCATAAGTTAAAATCAGAGGAAATGTGAGTTCTTGATTATAAAATGAATTTGCCGTTCTATGCAGACCAATCCTTATTTCTTGTTGAAATATCAGATTTGGAAGCTGATTATATGGAGAGGTTCATAATAAAGGCTCATTCATGAATGCTTGGTTAAACGATTCTATCGTTAGTTCAGTTCTGTCATTTAGTGTACTTGATGCTCAATTCGTATTTCGGGCATTCATATTCATCTGATACTTTAATTATGTATTGTTCGCATTGATTATTGGATATGTCACATAGTTTCGAATGTATTGTCGTTTTGTCTGGAGAAAGAACTAGTTTTGCGTAATTTCTTACATCGCCCAATTCGATCAATTAGAATCAAAGAAGTATAGAAAGGTGGAAAAAAAGCTTGGCAACACTCAGAAAAACTGCGACGTAGGTATCTATATTATATCTTATCTGCAGTTTCCGTTAGCCGACCACTGAAACTGGACACCCTATATCACTTTTGCGATAACGTATCATTGCAAATTAAAACTTTAACAATTCTTTATCTGTATCGCTCTCATTTTATATTTTAAAATATAACATGTTTTCCTGAACATGCAGCTAGACAAAGTTCAATTGAAGTTATTTTCTTCAATCTAAAAGAGTTGTGCTGAGATTTCATAAAGTCAAATACACGTTGCGTTGACATCTGACATTCCAGAAACGTGTATTTTTCCCGAATCAACCCTGTATCATGTTCAGCCTTTTTATTGATAAAATCTAACCCGAAAATATTTTGATACTCTTTCTTTCAAAATTTCAGGGCTTCTTCCAGATCAAAAAGTGCCCCCCGAGTCATGTGCAAGGTGCACTCTATGGAAAACAGGTAAAGTAATATTTTCATAAGACCCAATCAGATAGAGTTGTTATGAGATAATCCAAAATATTAGATTTCCATCCATCACTTGGCCTCGATTATGTTAATGTAAAAACCAATGAAGTCACAGAACCATCAAATTGTCAGTATAAAAAAAATTGTTATCAGTTATTCCAAGATTTTTTATCTGAAAAGATATTCTGGACACACGTTTTTTTTTTCGGAGAAATTCCATTACGAACACCCAGTTTCTCCATGAGATTCTGAGTAGTGTACGACCCCCATCTTTCAAATGTATACCCACTAAAACTTATTATCCTTAAAGTTGCACTGCGATATACCAACCTTTGTTTTGTTCTACCTCCACTGTTTTAGCTCCGTCGCTTCTTAGAAGCTTTGAAGCTGTGTCAATTGAAGTGGTTTCACGTGTTCTGGTCAGAGTTTACACTCTCCTAGGTGTGTTTGGCTTGTGGCGTTCTACACTTCACAGACTTCTTAGTTGGGTCCTGGTGTAAGGTTTCTATGCTATCTGGTTTTCTGCAGAGCATCAAGAAAAGCCCTTGAATGCTTTATGTTATGCCTGGAAGGCGTTTCCAGTGATGCGAGTGTTGTGATACAGTCCAGATGATAAGATTTGTTTTTTAAATACCATGTTATTCAACGATCAGAGCCGTATTTGTTTCGTCAGAAGGATTAGTTCACTACGAACTGAACTGATCCAATAAGTTCACTTGAGATCATAAATCCGAAAGATTCCAATAAAACACTTGACAGATGAAAGGGAAGTTAGGAGTTGGGTTATGCGTGCATTGTTTATGTTTACAACTTGAACCTTCAACAACTACTGTAGAATTTTACAAAGTGGCACGTTGTTGCACGCGCTTGAGCTTTTGTTTTTTGTTGTTAATTCATTTATTGAAGTCCTATCTTCAAAACAATGTTCCTTCAAAACAATTCCCGTGAGTTTTGAAACGTTCTTTCAAACCAATACACCAATGATGTGTTGGAGAAAGAAAACAGATTTATGATTGGTTTGTTATTGCATCTTCTATGAAGTCCTCCAGATCCTTCATAATTTTATTTACTTACATTGATTTTATAGTCACAAACCAGTGGATTAGACAAAAAAAAAACAAAAATATTAGGTTGGGATTCTATATATCTAAGTGATCTGATCCAACTCATTCCAACTGAACTAGCAAAATCGTTGGGTCACTTCGATCACTTCGATCACTTTAGACCATGGACTTTAGACTGAATCTCAGTTCACTTCGATTTAGGGTCATTTCCCAAACAAACACGGTTGACATCACTTCGATCGATTCGGATCAGTTAGATTATGCGAAACAAATACGGCTCAGGATTAAGCTTTGGAGAACAGAGGACACTCCAAAGTATTGTCTTCATAGCTGGGGATCTTGAACACCTTGTTAGTTCATAAAAATAAAATGTACACCTTATTAGAGTATTTTCAATATTGGAAAAAATATGACGTTGTGGTGTCGTGAAATATTTAAAAAATATTTCCAATTTTCAGCCAGAGTTCACTTTCTTCCAAGAATATCTCGTCTTCTCATGTTAGGACACTTGTGAGCAAAACATTTTCGTCACTTAGGAAATTGGAGAAAAATTAAGAAATATATTAAAGTTCGAAATAATTGGTCTAGTAGATTGTCCTGCTGTATCATGTAAGTCAAACTCAACATTCAACAATGAATCAGAAGCCGTGTTTTGGTTATTATGGTTTACTAAGAAAAAACAATAATTTCACATTTTTGACGAAGTTCGACTTATTGCTAGTTATAAGGGGTTCTAGTTTGGGAAATTTGGGAAAGTTTAATTTTTTCAAATGGAATGTCCTATGTTAGATCACAGACTCAAGGAATTTTCCAATTTTCAAAAATGCATAGTTTTCTTATGTTTGGACTAGCCGTTTTTGAGTTATTTCACTTTCAATAACTTGCAATGCGGGAAAAAATGAGACATTTTATCGCAACTGCATGGATCACCAAGGGAAATAACAATTGTTACCCATATCCGTCCGTACTTTCCTGCCATCCAATATTTTGCCGCATTAGTGACTCATCTGAATTGTCCTTCAAGAGAATCGGTGTTTCGTTCCTTAATAAATTCAAATTATCCTGCCTAGTAACACGCTTCTAAGAAATATGGCCTTATTAACACTCCACTGATTTCCTTGCATCCATCTTGGATTCGTTTGAGACCAATAATGCATGTTATGGAAATTGATTCCATCTCTACTATACCAAATGGGGCCTCATCAGACCAGAGGATTTGCCTCAAAAAATTGGGTTTATCCCCCATCATTCGTTGCATCCAGTTGCAGAAATTGAGTTGATTTTCGTTATCATTTAGAGACAATGCTTGATGTAGGGAAAAATGATAAGGATAACAATGAAAGACGTGTCGACAAAGACTTAAACAGAAAAAATCTTATGCCTTTTTCCCTTTTTACCTGTATCGATGTAAAGAGTGTTCAATAAAAAAAGGGATCAAGTCACCTATGGATTGCAATTGTTCCAAAAAACGTATGTCTTGGCTAACATCGCAATTATGACATGACATCCACTTTCTAACCGTCACAGATACCATGATGTCAAACCATACAAACTAGCCACGACCTATGTTCATGACAGAAAAAGAAATCCAGAGGTGACTTGATCCCTTTTTTTATTGAACACTCGTTAGTATTTTGTGGACGCTTGACTTCTCGATACGCAATTCTCTCGATATCATTCTGATACTTTTATGGGGGTCAGTTTCAATGAGTGCTAGAACAGTTATAATATTGTCCTCACTCGTTACTCTATAGACTCGAGTAAATTTGAGATAATAAACAGTCCTGTGATTTTCCCAATCTCTGGATAGTGCGAGAATCAGGATGAGACCTTCCAGGATATCATCCAGTATACACTCTACGTGCCATGCCATGGCTATACTTCTCATACATTCATTAAAAACTGCAACGATGTCATGAATTGTACCGAAATCAATTATTGAATTTATATCATAAATCAAAATCTGACAACCTAGCACATCAATGAGTGCGTCATTAACAAATTTTTGCGTTGTCTAGTGAACACCCAGTTTTATTTCAAACAAATCATATAACGAGGTCATCTTAAATAGTATGATTGTTTTGCATTAAATAAAAAAAGCGTTTTTTTCGAGAGCTAGAAAAAGAGTAATGCATGAAAGTTGTGCGAAATTTTGTCGACATTCCAGACGAACTATTTTCACTTGCAATAGAATAAAATCATCTCTTATACAGAATCATTTGAAATCCCAAAATTGTGGAAGAGGAGACCCTTCTCGTCAAAACCTGACCAAAGTGGCGTTTATCGGTTGGGTTGTTTCAAGGTCCTATTTGACTTGATAGAAAAAAATCAAAAAAACAAATTGGAAGGAAATTTCTCACAAATTCCATGGCGGTACTCATTTATATGTGTTTCTGTTCAAAAATCACCTTCATTTGTCAATTCGTTATCAGCAAGTTATTCAGGACATTCTTTAGTTGATGACATTTCGACACGCCTACATGCACCATTGATTTCGATGATGTAAAATGAAATGGAAGAGAGGTAAATTCGATTTTCCAGTTTTTCATTTTCAGTTTTCAGATACTGAGGAATCAATTATTGATTTCACCAGGAAAGCTTTGTATGGCCTCATACGTGGATGTTAATAAATGAAATTAGAAGAGAAGCTCGATTTGTTTAAAACAACATTTGCTGGAACACATTGACAAAAAAAAAATTAAATCGTAGCCTTGAGTTTTTCAAGACACAATCTAAACAGAAGTGGATAGCAGCAAGTCCATTTAGTATATTGAAGAATGGCTCACATCATCCAAGGACTTGCCAAAGTTCAGTACTACCAACAACATCATTCGAAAAGTTGAGTAAGCGAAAAGGAGCAATGGAAATACCTGCTGAAGAACAAATAAACGCAACTGGAGTAGATCAACACGCTGCTGTAACGTCGAAGATTCGCGAGGCATTCACTCCATGCTTATCCCATTTATAAAGAATTGTGAAAAAGCACAGGCCACAAGAGGCCCTTTCGATTTTTGTGTAGGAAGATTCCACAAAAATACATAGGGAGATTTCACATGATGCCAATAAGTGTAGGTATCCATGACATTGATAGAAAACGCAAAAAAAGATTGTTACCCCAAGGAAAAAACAATACATGTCACTGAAATGTGCATTGAAATCCATCTACAAGGATTGCTAGATCACACAGCATCTTGTCTCTATTAGTACTTCGAAGAGGTAATAGACACTTGTACTTAGAAAGAGAAGGAAAAGTCTTGACTACGACTGTTATGATTCATCACATCTTTATTTCAGTATGAGCTTCATTTCAAAGTTCCCGGGTACCTTTGTGACTGATTGTTAATGTTAATGACAAAACGAAAATAATTTGGCAAAATTCAGTTCCATCATCAGGGAGATTTTGTAGAACAATACGGATTTGATTTTTCGGCGAATCAAGAGACACGGATCACCGAAGAAGAGAAAGAATATGTCAACGACCAATTTAAAAATGTGTTCAAAATAGAGAATGGAATGGCAAAGTAAAACTAAAATTTACAATTCACAATTAATGATCGATCAAAACTTTATAATGCTGCTACTGACACTTCATGAACTATGCGCTGTCATATTTGTGGACAGAACTGTAAAGAATTCAATAACTTTGAGAAAATACAGGACCTAAACCGTCGAAGCATTGAAGTTTGAACTATCTATTCTTAACGTTAGAATTCGGTTCTTAGAATCTCTGCTTAACCTTGCTTATAAACTCCCGTCTCAAAAATGGCAGGTGCGAACACCAGAAGAATGAAAACCCAAAAGCCTCTCCTCTTGGAGGTGTACAATGAGCTCGCTATGTGGCCTAAAAATCATCATGTTTCAATTTAGTTACACGACGATGTTAATTGACTATGGCATCAATAATGCTTATCTGGGTGATTCTGAAAGATGTTGTATATACTTTCAGATGCCCAGTATTCTCAGTCTTTCAAATGATTCGTATCATTAATGATATTTATAAATGATGAACTGAGGAGTTGCCAATTCTCCTTAACGGCGATAGAGATATTAACGTTATAAACTAATCACAATGAGAGTGTTTTTTGGAAAATCAGAATATGATTGTGAGAAAATCAAACAGTGTTTGAGATTTACTAATTTCTCATTCAAATGAGCACTTATCAATAGCTTTCGATGACGTTCATGTTCATGCCTGTTATCTTCTTTTCCAGATGAGAAACCCAAATCTCCAGTATTTAAAGTTCCGATGCCGTTCAAAGGTAAGAAGTGAGAATAAATATTTAATAATAAACGTATTATAATTTGTTCTCAATATCATCTTCGTCCAACCTTCTTTGCGTTTCGTTTCATCAATTTTATTATTTCTTATTGAACCAAAAACATATTTTTCATGGCTTTGAATATGTTAAAATTCTTTACTGAAAAATAAGTTTGACTGCAAATTTTAGTATTCAACCAAGCATTAAAAAAATCTTATTTATCAGCAATGTCACCACTGGTGCCAGTTGTTATTTCATGGGACGTTTTCCAGTCTCTTTTGTTAGTTATTTTACACTGAGTGTCCATCTCCACAAACATTGCGCATTTTTTCAAAAACTCTAAATGCCACAGTATGTGTAAATTCAGCTTATTGTAAACAGAAATAAGAGTTTGAAAAGTCACCCAAAGAACCACATCTTGATATCTCTTTCCAAACTGAGGATATAAGGAAAAATTGCTCAGCCTTTGCTTTTTTTTGACAAAAATAGTACATTTCTGCCAAAATCTTCGGTTTGAAAGAAGATATCAAGACGCGGTTTTGCATTCTTTACTATCAGCTTGAATGACACATACTGTTGCATTTTAAATTTGTGTTGTTTTCTCATTAGTCTTTTGAAGGGCACAGACACACGTACATAAATTGAGATATGTTTTCGCGTACAAGTCCGCTCGTATACAGTGCTTTTCTTTAATCTCCCCTCCCTTTTATTTTTTGAACGGCTCAACTTAGAGACTTCAAATTCAAGGTGATGAAATACAAGCATGTTTACTATGTTTTGACATAAAATTGACATATGAAAAATCCAATATTGGCGGCTGAGCTGGAATGTTTTTTTGAATAGAAATAGGGGTCATGTGACACCTCATTTTTAAGATTCTGATGAGTACTTTATAATCCTAGAATATTGAGTCGATATCTTCAAGTACTACAAAATGGCGGTACATTTGATTACTACATTGATTCATACACTTTTGTAAAAAATTCGTCAAGTTCAATTCAAAAGATGCTTTTTTGACATTTTTTTAATTTATTCCTAACACAAACTTTATGTCAAGAATATTTCCAGCATCTTCATCTCAATTGAATTTGACGTTTTTTTTTTGAAAGTGTATGTATCAATGTAGTACTTGAAGATATCGACTCAATATTCAAGGGTTATAAAGTACTCAGCAGGACCTTCAAAATGAGGTGTCACATGACCCCTATTCCTATTAAAAAAAACATTCCAAGATGGCGTCCAGCCGCCATCTTGAATTTTTCATATGTCAGTCCGTCAAAACATAGTTAACATGCTTATATTCCAGCACCTAGAATTTGAAGTCTCTAAGTTGAGCCGTTCAAAAAATAAAAGGGGGGGACATTAAGAAAAGCACTGTATCTTCATCAATGTGTAGACAATATCCGCCGAAAATATCTGTCGAAGATATATGTATTTATGTCGCTGCTTGAATTTTTGTACTCGCCCCTTTGAGGTTGGCTGTTTTCTTATTAAGCAATGACGTATAAATTGATTCATTGTTGAAATAAAATATTTACCAAGGCGTCTCTTGAGAGTCAGATATGTTTTGAAGAAGCAGAATAAGCTCGGCGACACATTGCCCCCACGCTTTTAACCTATTGACCATAAAATGCTTTTTACACGTAAAAAATTATCAAAATGTTTGTACTGTTGGATGATTTTCACTAGGAAGTGAATTGTCCGGAACGCTTTGCTTGAGCAACCATTCCAATATACACATTTTCATATAGTTTGCAAATGCAGATGGAACTCGCTTGACTGGCGAACCCTGTATATTCTGGTTACCCAATACTTTATTAATTGAGTGAATGATGTGACGGTCGATAGGGATGCGAATATTGAACCACAAACACGTCACGAGTGTCAATAAATACAATACAATGAACTGACAGTAAAATGACGCTCAGGAATGAAGTTCACTAATTGATTAAAAAAAGTTATTTGTCATTTACACTTTCTCATTCATCTTTTTAATATTGAAAATAACTTCAAAACAGCTGCACAAGCAAAACAGAACTTCAAATAAGTAGGAATAATTGAAATGAAATTGATTTTGGTGCACTCATCCGAATAAGCGATTGTGATGAACTGAACCACATAGCTTATTTTGGAAGAAACGCATTCCACCCCGATTGTCAACAATAGATCATATTTTTTTATACATCACATAGATTGGTTACGTTATTAATTAACCAGAACCGCAGCAAAAAATTAATCTGTACTGAGAAAAAGAAGATTATCATTGTAAGTATAATTGATTGATATTCGTAGTTTTGTAAGATCTGAATGATCTGTTAAAATTCAAGCCACAAAAATTACTATCCGAAACTGATGTTGCAAGCTGGAAAATTCAAAATATCACGTTGTTTCATGCACAATTCATTAACATTCATGTAAACTATGAAACTATCGACTATCTTATACATGTGTCCATTTTAAGTGATCTCACTTACTTTACTATCCCCGAAACAGTAAGTGCTACGAAGTCGGTTAAATGTAAAAAAAGTTGCAGTTTTTAATGCTGATCCAAGTTCGATTCACTGTGTCGCAATTAGTTCGCGTGATACAGGGTAAATTGAATTTGAGACACAGTTTAAATTTAAAAGTATATGCTTTTTAAAATTATGATAAAAATCTAGTTCCAGTTGATGGAGGATTTTTTCACTTTTTCGGCGGAGAAATTCAATTACGAACAACCAGTTTTCCCTTGCTTGCACTGTGGTTTGCTCAAGCAATCCTATTGTGCCCTAGTTTGTACTACCTCAACAATCCAGCTTCAAGCTTTGAAGCTGTACCAGTGGAAGTGATTTCACTTGCTCTGGTCGAAATTCACACTCTCCCAGGTGAATTTCTCTTTTGGCGTTGTGTGACAGTGACATATTATGTGAGGAGGTGCTTCCTCCTCTTCCCCACATCCATAGTGGGTCATCTGCCATCCCCATCACGCTAAGGTGTTTTTGAAGTCAGCATGGCCTGTCATAGGACCAGTTGCTTTCCCTTGTTGAATCAAAAGATCTTGAATGAGAATCAAAAATTTCACTTTTCCCATCTATTAACCGACCTCGTAGCCATTACGGTTTCGGAAATAGCAATGGTGGGATTACTTGAAACGGACACCCAGTATATTATCTATATTTCAATATCTTTCAGATTTCTTGTTGCAGTCCCTTAGGCCAAAAGTATTTAGAAAGGGTATTGCACTTCATCGAAGTCTCTTTCCGGAACTTGGACGTAAGTTCGTTTATAAAATTAAATCTTCATGTTTTTATAAGACCATGTTATTTTTTTTTAGATTTGACACGCCCGTCTGTATATTACAACAAACAACTTCCTCCTCTCCTATCATGTAAGATGTTTGATTTTTTATTGATGATAAATTTCATTCGATCATCAAATTTTGAGTGATGAAAATTATCGTGTTCACAAATGGTGAAAGTCAAGTGATAACGTTTCAAAACGATACAATCTGTTTATGCATTTTTATAGTTAACTGACTCAATAGACCGCGGAAGTGTGACGTCACTGACAGCTATTTTGGGTAAAAACAAACTTTGGTTTATCGTGATTCACTAGCTTATTCTATCTGAAATAATTTTCTGAGCCTCAATAAGCATTTTTAAGCTCAAGTTGAAAAGTATAGAAGTATATTGTGCGATAGTTCATATTTTCGAATGTTGGTTACCGTCCGATTAAGTGATATTTTTGAAAAATTCAAAGACGAATTATCTGTCTTCCAAGAAAGGTAAGAAAAGTTTTGAAAGTGGCTTTTTGATAGCTTAAAAGCACGTTTTCACTTCGTAAAAGCAATTTGAATTGAAGAGTCTCTTTTCAAATGGGAAAATCAATACAGATTGAATCAGCTGATGTTTGTTTTTACCCAAATTCGAAATGTCATCTGTCAGTGACGTCAACACTTCCGCGGTCTATTCTGAGCAGAATTAGTAGTGGTTCATGATAAATTATGTGATGGTGAAAATTATTCTGATATTGATCACGAAACCAGATAATATGTGAAATTCATCTTTAAGTACTCTTTTTCAAGGACAGCAACTAAGCCTTTCCGAGGAAAATGAATCTTTCACAAAACCGATTGAGTCACAACGGTTTCTCATCATCCTTTGGAATAAAGAAATAGTAATAAATGGTTTTCATAGGATTTTTTATTTGAATAAATTTGTTAAAACACCTTTGCATGTAAGGTCAATCATGACGACGAAAAAAAATTATATGGCGATGAAAAGCTTGAACATTGTCGCTCTCAGTACTCAATATAATTGTAGTTTCCGTAAAAAAAACAACTGAAACATCTAATATATACAGGGTGTTTATTAATTGAATTCCGATACTCAAGGGTGATAATCCTTGGATGATTTTAAGACAAAAAATTCATATGGAGATAGGTCCGCAAGAACATAGATTTTAAGATACAGGGTGTTCAAATTAAAAAAAAAAATCTTTTTTTTATCATCACTATGATACTATTCCAGACATCTTTTTGAAATTTGGTACACGTATTCTATGCATCAAAATGCATGGGAATGTTAGAGAGGGCGCCACTGATTTAAAAATATTGGATGACACAGCAGGGTGTCAATGCAATTAAGTAGATTTTATTTTTTTAAGCGAAAACCATGCGCCGGACGGAAAAAAACCAAGATAACAAATTGGCTCAGAAATAAATACAGATTTTAAAAATGATTTTTATTTTGGCGTATAAGTTTTTTCTCCAAAAATATTGAGTGCAAAGCCCGTACGGACGCCACTGGTGAAAATAATGAAATTGTTTGTAGACCACAAAATGCATATTGAAGCCTAGAAGACGTGTACCAAATTTCATAAAGATATCTGGAATAGTATCAAAGTAATTATAAAAAAATCATTTATTTTTTAATATTTCAACACCCTGTATCTTGAAAATTAAGCTCTTGCGGACCTATGTTCATATGAACTTTTTGTCTTAAAATCATCCAAGGATTATCACCCTCAAGTATCGACATTCAATTAATAAACACCCTGTATATCAGATATTTATGTACCTACGTTCAATGGACTCTCAATAGAGATTTCCAGCTTTTACGTCGGTGAGAGAACCCGAGTTCTCGGAAAATTCTATTTGCCCTCGTATCTCAAGAGAACTCTGCAATGTTTGCAAGAACCTAATCATATTTACCAATGAGATACTAACAAGGACTAGTCAGCATTTGGATCTTTTCATTTGATCTTGAAAAATAGTCTACCCTCAAGTATGGTTTTCCTCCACAGTTGCTGGTCGTCGGCGACCACAACTTCGACCGATTCGCCAAGACTTGATAATGCTTTTTGAATGTAATTTCCTACGATTTTTTCAATCGCTGCTACCAACTGCATTCGTCGTTTGCCGCGACTGAGTGATTTGGAAGCTGTATGACGTTTATTTCGCGGCGAATTTCAAAGAAGCATGATCGTGAATGAGAAAAATTGATACTTCTTCGAATGCCAGAGAGTAACAAATTGTGTCGGGAAAGCAAATCCTATAAATTGCAGAAGGAAATGTTTGAATTCCATCTTCTTTCTTTCAAATATCGGTGAAATGTCTTGCCTTCTTTTCACGTATCATCATAGTAGCTGTATCATTTTGTCATTTTGATAATTTAGCAAAAGCTCAATAGAAAATGTCTTTCTAGAGACTTTTTTTTTTTTTTTTAAATTCGTTGTGACACCATTCGGAGGAAAACAGAAAACTCATGGCAAAAAGTCGCTGCTACTGGGTCATAGTCGCGACTGGCGATCGTGGAGGAAAACCGGGATAATTATTGGAATAAATCTTGACTTGTGTTGATATATGATTTCAGATTGGGATGGTATGTGCGAATGTGAAGGGTTGCCAGAGTTCTATTACGAAGAAGATCCACCGAATTCAAGTGAGTAAATTTGTATAACTTTTTAGTAGTGTTGGATGGTTAGACAAACAATATCACATATCAAAATTAAATGAACTTGGAGTCTCCAGATATCAGTTTCTAATTTTTGGGATATACCGGCTCAGCTACAAAAACTTGAGTAAAGCTAATGATGCTACACCCAGGTCTATTTTATGAAGATTATATTATTGAAATCATGTTATTTCATGCCATGTTTCACTCTTGCTCTTGTGTTGCTCAATGCACAATACCAAGCAATTATTGAGCATTCAATTTTCTTTGGTATCGACCATGTATGATAAAGAAAATGTGACGCATAATATTTTTTTCTAGGTCTATACAAGGTGTCTTATCCGCCCTAGAGCAGCAGGTGATAATATGAATGAAAATATGAAGATTAGTGGTGGCAAATGCCAGGATTGAGGGTGTTGAAAGTGAAAATTCATTTTTGAAAAATTTCAATAATTTTTAAACGAATGAACAGGTTCAAAATTTGTATACTAGCATTCTCGAAGGTGAGAAATCCAAATTCGGAATTGGTTTGGACCTATGTAGTTCCTAGAGGGCGCTTCCTACTTAGGTACTTAATTATGGATCAATGTTTTTATAATTTCCTAATCTGTAAAGGTAAGACTGTTTTGACTATTATTGGACAAAGTCCAACATTCTACGTGGAAAATGTACTCCTGATGAATAACGATATCTCAAGTCTTTTGCGAGATATTCGACATTGAAAGTAAAAATACCGGAAAAAAATTAAAATCCGGTTATTAAAACGAGTCAATTTATTCAAACTATTTGGAAACATTTTTATATTCACCCTAATAAATGTTGAAAGTGTCCGACGTCTACCTCAATACTTCTTGATCCGTTTGAAAATGATTGAAATTTTGCGATAACCAGGTTTCACTTTCAACACCCTGTATCTTTTTGACCACTAGCATTTTCCACCACATCTATTGGACAAATCTTATTTTCATTTATATTATCACCTGCTGCTCTATGGCGAATAAGTTACAGTCAGTTTTTCTTAACTACTCACCAATGAAATAGACCTAATTCCATTACTCCAGTGTTCGGCAATTTGGCGACATAAGTCAACCATCAAAACAATTTTTTTGAAACAGCTGATTCTGTCACGATTGTGCTAACCTAACCTCACTTTGTCATCCATTTAACAAAGTGAAGAATTATTGTGCAATGTTATTTTGAGTGAAAAAACTTGACTTGTAGATGAATAGCAAAAACAGTATACGCTACCTACGCTAGGCTATCAAAAATTCGAGTACAAATAATAATAATATCGTTTATTTAGCATCAGCTACAAAAAAAATACAATACAATGAAGATTAAATCTATATATGTAGGTAAATTCCAAAATAAAAAAAATATATAAGATAAAACATAATGGTGTATAATACATATAGTAGGTATCTACATAAGATTAACAAACAACACAGCTCTTGACATATTCAGGTGAATTGTTGAACTCATGTAAGCAATGATCTAATAACTACATGTAAGCCCGTATACAATACAGAATTCAACATTTGATTCGTGTTACATCTAATACTCAAAATAAAATCATTTCGTTGCCTGGTGTTGTAGTTATGAAATATCGAACTCTAGTACATATATATGATGGTAACAGACCTTTCTTGATCTTAAAAATGAATATACAAACATCAAACATAATTCTTTGTGTTACGGATAACATATTTAAAACTTCTAACATCACTCTTATTGGTGTATAACGATCACATTTCAGAATAACACGCATTGCTCTGTTTTGGATTTGATCAGTCTTGTAGTTTGGCAGGTGGTACAGAGGAGTACAACAAAATTGCAAATGAGGTGCTGCAATGGCATTGTATAAACTAATTTTTGTGTAGATAGACAGATGTTTTCCCACTCTTGCAATGAAATTAACCTTTTGAGAGAACTTTCTAATTATATAATGAGCATGAACTAAGAAATTCAAATTCTCATCAAGGATAGTTCCCAGATACTTGATCTCATTTACATGTGCCAACTTTTCATTATCTATGATTATTTCTACATTTTCTAAATCTGAACAACTCAACTTCAACATTTTACCAAACACACAAAACTTGGACTTATTAGTATTAAGACTTAATTCATTATTACAGAGCCATTTGTATAATTTGTCCAATTCACTATTAATAATGTCTTGCATTTGATGAATGTCTTTTCCAATAATATAGATCATATGCATGGGGATCCCCGACATTATGAGAGATACAGGGTCGGTTCAATTATGACAAAGTTGCTCATTTTTATGCTCAACAAGATGTCATTGTAAAATTTGGAAAACTCCGACTTCCGAATGTATTCCAAAAAACCGAACATTTGCAGAAACGAATTTTCTTGGTTTTAATCGATATTTCATAATAAATCACATTCATTTTTAACACGAAAACTCAAATATTCTAGAAACGCTTATACTTATTGGGTATAGGACATGATATAGGACATGATGCATCAAATCTCCCTAGAATTTTACCTATCCTGAATTCTTGAAAATGAAAAATCTGGAAATGTCGCCGGTGCTTCCATCGAACGCAGAATGTTGTTACCCCTTGGCTCAAAATTTCATACAATAGGGTTGTTCCAACCGCTCACAAAAACTGATTCAGAACGGTTTTTTCCAATCAATCAATCCATTTTTCAACTTTGAGAAATTATTTACTTGTAAAAATTATCGAAAGTTGGCTCAGGATTTTCAGGGAGAGTGGTAGAGATTGTTTGTTTATTTTGATAGTTTTAAGTCTTGTATCTCATCAGAATCCAGAATCATCATTAATAAAATAGCTTTGTTTCGTGATTTAATTTCGTTATTGATCATACATCTATAATGGATAAAAAATAGAATTATTGTGCTTTGCGTCATAAAATATTTTGAACTTAAGGAAACTTGAACAGGAATACCAAAAATCATTTTAAAGAACAGGAAATTTGATCAACCTAGTGTAGATTGTACAATTTTCGTATGAATTTCTTCTTGACGTTATTTGCCTGTATCAAATTAAAATTGAATGGTTTACACTTTTGAAACTGATAAATTAATTTCGAATTGTTTTTGATTGTGTATTTGGTTTGTGAGTAGAGTTGATACCATTTTTCCACAAAATGACCTTTTTGATAATAACTTCTGTGAATTCCGATATAGAGGGTGTCCGGTAAGTATACGGCATAATTTCAGGAACGTATGGGGGAGGTCAAAATAACTCCAGTTTGTCATGGATTTTTTTTTTCTTAAGTGCCCCCTAACGGAGATACAGAGCCCTAAAGGGGTACCCATCGTAACGGAGATACAGAGCCCTAAAGGGGGTACCCATCGATTTAATTTTTTAGTTCTAACTTTTGAACCGGCTTGTATGATTTGATAAAATTTTATGTTGTGTGGACCATAAAGACTCATAAATCCATAGTGAAGTCAATATTTGAAATTGTAGGGGGAAACAGGAACGGACTGGCCACCAAACCTTTTGTGCCCAATTTTAGACAGGTGTCATTAAACAGAGCTGAAAACTACTTTTTCAAATACTTTTATCTTTTTCCATCAAAAATGGTGCTCTTCTTTTGTTCCGATAAAACTAACCGTTTTCGAGAAAAATGGATTTTTGTTTTACAGGATACTGCAATAATACAGTAAAAGTATTTTTGGCATTGAAAAATTTTTTGACACTCTCAGATTGATTGCCTATACTAGAATTAGTTAAAAATTGGAAAGAAAATAAAAATTTTCCAAAAAACTAAAGGATTTTTATTTTTTTTTTTTCAATTTGACAAATTCTAGTACTGTCGATCACTCTGAGAGTGTCAAAAAAAAATCCATACGAACAATAACAACAACCGGTGTCTCGCCGTAGTATTTTATTGTATTATCGCAATAACCTGTAAAACAAAAACCCATTTTTCACGAAAACGGTTAGTTTTATCGAAACAAAAGAAGAGCACCTGATGAGAAAAGGTCAGAGTAGTTGAAAAAGTAGTTTTCAGCTCTGTAAAATGACAACTGTCAAAACTTGGGCCCAAAAGGTTTGATGGCCAGTCCGTTTTTCCTCTCCAATTTCAAATATTAACTTTACTATGGTTTATGAGTCTTTAGGCCTACACAACATACTAAAATCTCATCAAATTATATAAGACGGTTCGAAAGTTAGAGCAGATACATTAAATCGATGGTTACCCCTTTAAGGCTCTGTATCTTCGTTAGGAGGCGCTTTAGAGAAAAAAGTTTCATGACAAACTGAGGTTGTTTTGATCTCTCCTATACGCTCCCGAAATTATGCCATACACTTACCGGACACTAATAATCGACCGTCCTGGTAATCTTTCGTTACCTTGTATATTTTTTATGGGAATATACAGGGTGTTTCCGTATATTTCGTCTGCAGACTAACTCGCTTATTATGCAAGATAGATAGGGACTTTAAATACAAAGTTGGTAGGTATTAACATGAACCGCCAGAAAAAAATATCTTTTTGTATACCGGGTGCACGAGAAAAGTGTGACAGACACAACTTGCATTTTTTTAAATGGAACACCCTATATATTATTTTATAATCAAATTGACATTAGTTTTCAAAATATTTGAGTTTTAAAGTTGGTTTTTTGGTATTGCCAAATTTAATATCTATGGCTACAATGATTGTTTGAACATTATTTATTAATTTTTATCCTTCCAATAATCTAAAACAACGAATATAACAAGTGAATACATTATATGTATTAATAATAAATTGATATCATAAAGTGCAATTATTAAATATGCCCGCCATTATTTACAACACACTTCCTTAAATGCATTTTATGATATCAATTTATCTATAATACAATGTATTTACTTGTTATATTCGTTGTTTTAGATTATTGGAAGGATAAAAACATAGACTAGGCATAACAGAGAAAGGAGCTTATTACAACTGCTTGAAATCATATAACAGCCTTCCAACGAGCATAAAATCCATACAAAATCTCAAAACTCTAAAAAAATGTCTATTTCAGCTACTTGTTGAAATTGAGCCCTATAGTCTTAGTGAATATTACGACTTTGATAAAACTTAGATAATACTAATAACTTACTTGTACCTACCATTATATGACTCTATTTCATTCTATGTAACGTTTGTCACATAATATTGAAATAAAGAATATTTATTATTATTATTATTATTATTATTATTAAAAACTAATAAATAATGTTCAAACAATTATTGTAGTCATAGATACTAAATTTGGCAATACCAAAAACCCTCTTTTAACACTTAAATATTTTGAAAATGGCTGGAAGGAATGCCTACATGTATATTTTTAAGATCAGAAAAATAATGTCTATTTGATTATTAAATGATATATAGGGTGTTCCATCTGAAAAAATGCAAGTTGTGTCTGCCACACTTTTCTAGTGCACCCGGTATACGAAAAAATATTTTTTTCTGGCGGTTCATGTTAATACCTACCAACTTTGTATTCAAAGTTCTTATCTATCTTGCATAATAAGCGAGTTAGTCTGCAGAAGAAATATACAAAACACACTGTACAGGGTGTCCGTTTTAAGTGATACTAGTATTGCTATCTTTGAAACAGTAAGTGCTACGACGTCGGTTGAATGGGAGAAGAGTTGCTGTTCTCAATGCTCATTGAAGATTCATTGACTGTGTCGCAAAATTCAATTTAGTTTGCGAGATACAGGGTAAATTGAGAAATTGGCCCAACTTGATTTCATTAAATATTTTAGAAACTAATCATTTTGGAGACAGTTTGAATTTGAAAGTCTTATTCCATTCTACCAAACGTTGTCTTTAAAATGTGTATACGACGTTTCGTATTCGAGTAACCACCATCAACTTTATTTATTCAAATATGGACCCGAATTTTTTATGATCATTTTTTAAATTTTTCTAAATATTGATTTGACGTCGTTTCGACCCTGTAAAATAACATTATCCAGTACGGCTCTGGATTCATCATATTTCATAAGTTAAAAAGCTTAAAAATGCTTTATCCAACTATAAATCCAATGTGTGATTGACGTGACTTGCACAAGCACGTTAATCTGTTGTTGGTCTTGATGTATCTTTTTTACTTATAATATGTGTACGTAGTTTACTTTCTTTGTTTAATTTTTTTTACCATCATGTACACGTATTTTCCTGTGATTAAACACGCTCAATCTGACAAACCCTTGAGAAAGGTCGCAATAAACGCAATAAAAGTTGCTTTTTTTATGAGGAATGAGACTATTTATTGAAAAATATAACTTTCCATTTGAAAAAAACATGTTGACCTTGAAATAACCTTGAAATCAAGGTCAAGGTTGAAAAAAAATATTTTCGTTGTGCTTCTCCCTTGATACTAAACAACTTTTGTTTAAAACATTTTTTTCTAAAGTACATAGTTTTCGAGATAATTCACCGTCTCAAGTTAAATGCACACAAGAAACAATGATCGTGGCCTCATAATGATCACGGAAACAGTGATAGTCTGCATAGTCACCATAATCATTAGAAATTGAAGTAATCAAAACACCCCCGCCAAATGTGTGTAAGATGCGAATGCCTCACTCTGTATACCTATATAGAAAGTTTGCTTTATTATCCCTAAAGCTGGTTTAGTTGATCTTTTTTAGTACGATGATAAGAATAATGGCTCTATGGGAATAAACCAGTATCACGCATGGTCGATACAATAGAAAATTTAATGATAAATTAATTATACACAGACTAAAGACAAAATCCAAACATTTGAAAACTATAATACAAGTCCCTTACTTTCAGTGATTGGATCCGATACAATCTCTCTCGAGAAGTACCTAACATAATGATATAATGAATAAGTTTAATGATTTTGACTCTTTCCTTAAAAAGGCTGTGTCGAGGGCTGTGTTTCAAATTGGCTAGGTTAGATGATTTCGTTGTATTTTAAAATTGTTTATTTGTTCTGATAGATAAAAAATTATTATGAAATATATATAAGTTTTGCCAAAAAGTTACCGTGTATCATTGCCGTACAGTGGAGAGATATTGCCAATCAAAAAATGTCAAGCGGTAATACCGCATGCGATATTTTGACGTAAATCGGATGCGCGATTCACTGCTTAACGTCATTCACGGTATGGGGAGGTGTTGTTTATCAAAAAATGGCAAGCGTTAATATCGCCTGCGGTATTTTGACATCATTTTGACATAAATCGGATGCGCGATTAACTGCTTAACGTCATTCACGGTAATAAGGTTACCGCATGTAGTTATTTAGGTTACGTAGCGTGGAGCGCTATTTCGAATTCCACACAAAACGTATGCCTTACAACCTGACAAATAAACAAGCCATGTTTTTGTGTTTTTATTGAGGTGAAGAATGTATTCATCGGTTGTCAACTTGAACAAAAATACTCCCGCCAAGCACATGATGTCAATTAGAGCCTTTTGATTCAAAACTTTTCTTCTTAAGATCATTCAAAGAATGATTACTTGAAGTTTGGCCATATACTCATGGCACCCTGTATTTTAAATGTATTAGATGATAGGTAGTCCAAATAGAAAGGGTGCCATGTGCATCATAAACCATTTTGAGGTATTCAGAGAAAACTCTATAAATCTACAAATAGAAACTATAGAAAAATGTTTTCGATAATCAAAAGTACAAGAAATAATTTGGTTTATAGTGTTTATACTTAAATTAATCTTATATGTTGAAGGAGATTGAGTTTTTGATATATTTTTTTAGTCACATAGTGCAACAACTATGTTATGATATTTAGCAGGTGTAGTATGTATCCGGAAATATATGGAAATATTTGGAACATATAGATTTCCAAGAATCAGGTTTTATTTTAAGAACCTTTAATAAAGCTCTCAACAAAAGACTCTGGAGAAGGAACTACAAATATTACACTCAAATTAATATTCAAATAGTAAAAACAAAAAATTGTTTTTGGGGTTCAAAAAATCTGTCTATGCACTTGGTGCAGAGTTGAGTTGAAAAAATGGGACTGTTTCGTATAAATTATCGTTATTTTGGAATTTAGTAAAACAATAGGTTAGGGCATAACACCGTTATCCATTATTAAAATACAAAACTAATATATAGCGAGTGCTGCTAAACCATTCAACGGCGGTTGGTGTTGGGGGGGGAGTTATATCATGCGAGATGCTAAAATGCGCCGCAGGCGATACATCTTTGAACCTTCTATTTTCGGCAACCAAAAATGAATAAATTGGGTTTCTTCAGCATTGATAGTGTTTTGGATGATTTTGTTTCTAATATGTCTGTTCTGATTTTCGTCCCAAAGAAATAAACATAATATAAATTTGTTTTATGTGTATGTACCCTGCTCTGGGGTGGGTAGAGCCCTCGGTAGAACCGCAGGTGAAACCATTCCACTTTTTCTCACCCTTTGTACTCCGGTGATATGTTTCTATCCTCCTCAAAACCGAAAAACTCCTTTCGGCAGTGACTGTTGTTACAGGTAAAACAATAAATATGTGATTCTTATGCTTATGCTTCAGATTGTTACGTTTTCTATTGAATGATTCTCATTTCAACAGCTCATTTTAGAATATTACATATAATTTCATAGCCAACGTTGGTATTTTTGACGATTTTTAATATGACAGCTACAATACGTGTCTTAAGTTATTCGCTGTGTCTAGGTACACGCTAACTTGTACGTAAACCAGAGAGTAAGGTACAAGCGAAACGTCATCGCTTTGATTTTTTAGCTTGTGCGTATTGGATGTATTCTCTATACACGCTAAAACATTGAGCGTGAGCGCTAAAATGTGTACCGTGATGCTGGCTAAGCTTGTTGAAGTTCTGTGGTTTACCGATACCAAAGAATTGTCTCATTTATGATTAGTTTGTAGTCATTAGTTTTACGACATTTTAAAAAAATATGAAAAGGAAAACCGGCAAAGATTTGTGATCAAGGGTAGCAGAGACCAATTGAGTTGAGAAGGATCAAAGAGTTTTAAAGCGTAAATTAAACAAAGACCTCAAATATGACGAGGCTCGATGTTCATCTAGGAGCAGTAAGAAATCGTGGAAAAGGCATTCGTGATACAAGGTAGGAAATAAGATACTTATTATTGTGAATTTGTTACCTACGTACTAATTGAATTTATCAAAAAATACCTGCGATAAATTTACTAGCTGGGCATACGCGCATACGCATACCCTTGTTGAGTATGTACATACCTACCTACTTTATGTACCTATGTAATTCAGAACTTGCAACATGTATTGTCCAGCATTGATCAAACTTCGGGCTACAAAGACAGGTGATCTTCTTGAAATCAAACATTTAGTAGAGAAACATGAAAATCATGACATGGAGTAAGTAAAATATGTACAGGGTGGGCATTTTATTGCGTGCTCTATACCTTTTCTCAGAAACTAACATTTTTACAAAAAAAAAAATATTTCAAAAGTTTCTTGGTTTTAACAAAAACATTTAATTGTTTAAGTTTCATTTATAGAGCATTTCTCATAAGTGCTGCACCGATCGCAACACCAGAAATTTGAATGGGATACCCTGTATATTTCAACATTTTCCGATTACTTGAGATCTTCCTATTTGACTATTGTGTCGTTTAGACAGAAACTGATGCATAGTTTTTGTTTTGAAAATCATTTCCCCAGCAAATGGCGTGTTGTGAGGCTAGTAGCTAAGATTATTTGATAAAATTGGAATCATAGCTCGACAAGACTGCTTTCTAACGATCTACGATAGGTAGGTGAAAGAAAAAACTATGATCTCAGTTTCTGTCTAAACGACACAAAATTTGAATAGAAAGTTCTGATGAAACTTACGATTATTTCTGTCAAGGAATCGGAGAATGTAAAAATATACAGAGTGTCCCATTTGATTCTCTGGTTTGGCGGTAGGAGGTGGTACATCAAATCTGCCTAGAATTTTACGAAGAATCCAAAAATGTAATAATATATAGAGTGATCTATTTAAAATAAGCAAGTTGACAAGTTCCGGTATAACCGGAAGTGCCACCATCTTGAAAATATTTCAGCTTGAGTGCCCCAAATAGACTATGGTATATTATTTAGGGTGTCCCTGAAATGACTGTACAACGCTTAACCACAAATTCCTCAACCAAAAATGAGGTGATCCAGGCAAACTTACCTATATCCAAAATTGCTTCGTTAAGTCTACAGAGGGCGTCAAAGATTCAAAAAAAAATTTTCGTTTTAGCGTGTATGGAGAATACAATCGATATGCGCACGCTAAAGAATGACGTCATCGCTCTAATGACGTTTCGCGTGTATATAACTTTCCGATTTACGTACAAGTTAGCGTGTACCTAGTCACAGCGTAAGTTATTTGGAGTTTTGCATCATACGTGGTAGAAAGAAACAAGGTAAATGCCAACGCGCATCCATTGTGACGTCATTCGATACAAAAATACAGTGTTGCCATATTAGCGATTTATCGCGAATGGGCTTCTTTAAAAAAAAATAATTCACGTCAAAATTTCGAGAACTTGAATCACTACCTTTGATTTGAGGCTATTTCTCCTGTATCTATTTTGCCCAAAATCAATCATATTTTAGTAATCTACTTATATTATTTTGATTGGTAGGTGAGGTGACTGAGAGTCTTGTCAGATGTCAAATTACTGACATATGAGGAACGAGTCTACACAAAGTCAATCCAATAATTCTTATTTGAAATTTGAATAAATTGAATATATTATAAAGTAATAATTCGTCCTATCTCTTATTGCTACGTTCGTGATTTTGTTACCTGGTTACTTAAATGTGGTTTTTGAATGCTTGCTATCAAACTTCAACGAAGATGGGAAAGTTGGGGAAATAAAGTAAATGCCAAAAAAAGGACTGAAGACAAGAAGTTATTTGTCAAGGTATGTTTTGTGATTATGTATTTATAAGTATTCATAAATGGAATAATAACCACAGCTAATGAAACAACTTATTCGTTATGCTATTAATCATAAAAATCCACGTTCCTATGTTACCATGGATACTAAAAACAAAATTGTAGCATATGACGTCACTGCGCAATAAAAGCCAATTTTTTCTCGTGAGGCTGACATACCTTCTTTCTTTATACTATGGCATAGTACCTTATCAGCCCTTTGGAACGTCACGATTAAACTAAATTATTATCGATCAATTCTCTAGGTGCACTTACAATGTGTGTGTGCTTAATTTGATTTCTTCAAGTTGACGTTTGATTGAGATAGGTATTGAATTTTTTCGAAGTTCAAAACTCCACTTGCAAGGCGTATAACCTATTAGGGGTGCAACTTGGTATATGTATATGTAAGTTGCGTTGAATCATAATATTTTGGCTTCCCCTACATGCTCCTGCTATGTTTCGGTTCTTATGACCACGAGCCGCCACTGCTTTTTAACATTGCTAAACTCATAACACTGGATGCTGTCAAGTAGGGCTTTATTTCAAGTGGTAATTTGATAAAACACATCCTGAGAATCGGTCAGTTTGATTTTAGAACTGTAGAATGAACACCTGTATGGAAAACATCAAATTTTTCTAATCGCCCCTATGTCCTTCCTCTAACTCTATGAACTGCTCTGTCACATTTTTATATGATCCTTTGCGCATTTTCTTATTAGTATTGGCAACTACATTAATTGAGCTGTACGTGCACTTCAAATTATTCCTATCTATCTTATGTTGAAAACCATCATCCATGACAATCCATGATCAATTAGTTTCAGATAGAAAATAGGACGATTGACATAAAATATTCCATGTACCTTGTATGAGATAGTCTCATTCTGCGTGATGTAGTACATCAAAGGCCCAAAATAGTATCATTTGATAAAAAGACAAGTTGGGAATCCCCAAAAATCAATCTTGATTCAGACGACGGACACATTCCCATCCGAATGTGTCACTGAAATTCGAAGTGTTGATTCCCTTTAAGAAAGAAAAATTGTATTTCTTTTCTTTTGAGAATGTGTGAAGGGCTTCTCTAATCCGATAAATCAAATCAGCGAGATCTGTGAGACCGACCCAACTTATAAGAGCTTATAGAAGACTTAGAAAAGACGAAGGATATCAACGAAATAACTCGATTTCTTTTATATTCTTTGATTTTGCTACTCACATGTTTCAGATTCTTGCAATCCTATTAGAAGTTTAATGGTTTTATAGTAGCTTTTTTCACTTTATTTGTTACCTAACTATTACGTTGTTTGTCCTTTATTGATTAACAAGTAAGCCATAAAGAACTTTACAACATTTATATTCCAACTTCCTAGATGTGAGAACGGAGACTGACTCGAAATTATTAAGAGTAATTAGACGATCATGTACATTGAGCAATCAAATTATTGTTTATGATTATTCATCCAATAACTCAAAGATTTTATACGAACAGTACCATTAAGCCAAATATGATTTCGGTCGATATTCTGGGCATCAGCAAAGTCTAGTGTTAACGACTTTTATCGCGGCCTCCTCCATTAGAGAAGACCCTAAAACGGCTAGATAATGCGATCCAAATTATAAGTTACGACATCTTACATTGGCTTATTACTGCGATATGGACAACTTTGATGCCGGACGTTCGAAGGGACTCCTCCAGAATCGAATGATCTGTTATAATGGCCCGAGCCGAAATAGGCTATAAGGATAATGTTTGATTTTCAGGAGCCAAAATGGTAACTAATAAGTTCCATATTAGAAGTTACGACTGATATTCTGGACTTCACCACACGTGTAGATTGCCAAGACGTCTAGACCATGAAGCTTTTGCAATTCTGGAATCGATTTTTTTTCTAGAGCGCTGATGACGTGTTCTTTTGTTTCGGCGAGTTTATCGATATACCTGTCCTTCAACAGAGGGTTTCTTTAACCCCCAATGGAAGTATGGGCGGTAATCTATGAATCAATGTTTGATCATCGTGATATGTAGAGCACCAATTTAGTTTGAATTCCGTATCTTTGTCTTTGGTTGTTTTGGTAGGTTTCTGGTTGAATAAATTAAATTGGTATATGTTTTTGTTTTGCCTGCAAACAAATTCAAATAATCATCAATCGATAGTCCTACAGGTTCTCTTGTTCCTGGATAGTGTTGTACGGGTGCAGACAGAACGTTTTGATGTCTGCTTCTTGAAAGGTTTCACATTATCTGCCTGTCAGAGAGCGGTTTTTACAATGCCAAGGCAAACTTGTAAGCCAGATCATCCGAAATAACTCAATAGCTTAGAAGTATGAAATCTCAGTTTCAATAGGAAAAGAACCATCGTTAGTTTGGTTATTGATATAATCCAGATATTCTAAACTGAAGTTGAGATGACCAGCCGGTTGAACTTTTCACTATAGAAATTTAGTTTAATGGATCGGGGATTATTATTTTCAATACCAGAAATCGATAGTGGAGCGAAGACCCAACCTTTTTATAAAAAGACTGTATCATAATGGTGGAGTCAATCGTACAGAAATAATATCTGAAAATTGTTTAATAATGATTCTTGCTCTGTGTTCATGGCTTCCTAGATAAAAAATCTTCTGGTCTGATTTCGCAGGCATAGGGACTTGGGGGTCGAGTGTGAGGTGCGCGACTCAGTTTTTGATGGACGTGGGTTCGATCCCCATGATAAGCAGAAACAATTTTCCTTAATGGCTGATAAAACTGAGTAGGCTATAGTAGTATTGTTTACTGACAGTCAAAAAAATCAATAATTAGCCCGAATTATTTGATGCTGTCAGTTCAACACTTTACTAGGTGATGTTCTCAATCAGTGCGTAAGTCAGACGACGACCTAAGAGAGCAATCTCTTCTCTTAGTGGCTCTTTTTGGAAAAGAATAAAAGGCCTGCTGTGCTGTGGTCTTTATCACCCCTTCCCAGTAATCTACATTTACTGATTTTGGAGTTTGAAGGAATATCATCGCTTCTAAGAAATAATATGTTCAGTTAAGAAAAATATTTGTTTCGTAAACACGCTTTCATTACTGATTTTTTTGAACTGTTCGTTTATTTTTTTCATGAACTTGACCATTTACAATAGAATCCATTGATGTTTTGGTATCTACCATTTTGATGGTCTACTAGCCCACATGAATTTATACAAGCCCATCGATTATTCCCAATGAGATGTTTGCGTTTTCTTGATCGGGAACAAACGAATGGCGTGTCCAATGTTGTAGAAATCAACTTAGTCGGGTAATACCAAATCACGTGAAGCAAATCACCGTTTTATGCGCTGTTTTTCCATATTAAAATGTTTTTTGTTGGCACAATACGTTATAAATAATCTTCGTCTGTATGACGTCCAGCTCTTCCATTATACTGCAAAATATTGGAGCCACAAGTCGACGACTTCATTTTTCTAAATTGAAAAAACCCTTTTGGTCTTTATTTAAATTGTCGTTTTATTATTTGGCCCGTGGACGTAATATCGCGTATTTTTTAATTGCATTTACTGAGATAACAAAATCAAAATGTTAATTAAAAATCCGAGTGAGCTGAGCCGTCCAAATTAAAGAAAAATACTTGCCTGTGAATTTTAATAGTGAGATGACTGATTTTTCCTTATAGTTCTAGAAAGTTACAATTACTCTGTTTTCCGTTTTGTCCGTTCAAGGAAGGGTTCAGGGGAAAAAGAATAAATTGATGCTCAAAAATTGTTGCTCAATGAGAACTGTCATGGAACGGAGCATGGATTTTCTTGAAAAGGTAGCATACAGAGTGACCCATTTGCACACCCCCATAACAATTTTATTTATGGAGCGATTTTGACGATTTTTTTTTGAAAAGTTGAGAGTGGGAAGGTCTATTTGTTGAGGCCAGACGGCTTCAAGTTTTTCCAAAATTCAAGGGCTACTAGATCATATTTGGAGGACGAATAACTCCAGAGTCCTTTGGCGATTTTTTTTGAAAAAAATCTGCCTACGCCACTGGATTCGTTACACTCTGGAATGGATCTGTACCAAACTCCATGGAAAAATATTCAAAATTGATGATTGATTTTACTATGCACCAAGAAGCATTTTACCTCGTAACTCTTGCGATAGCAAATCTATTACAACAAATTTATTAAATAACATCATCTTATAGATATTCTTATGTCAAAATATAATGAAGACAAACAAACGAAATTGACAGAAAAAAATACACACAGGAATATTTTTGAACTGAATATTTTTTCATGAAATTTGGTACAGATCTATTTCATGGGATAAAAAATCCAGTGGCGAAGGCAGATTTTCTCAAAAAAAAAATCGCTAATATGTTTTCTGCATTGTTCAGCCTCTAAATATGCTCTTGTAGGTCTCAGTTTTTGAAAAAAATTGGCGATGTATGGCATCAAAATACACCTTTCCCCTCTCTACATTTCAAAAAAACCTCAAAATCAACCCATAATCTAGAATGTTATGAGGGTTGTCCACTTTCAAATGGGTCACTCTGTATAGCGAAAATGTATACGCTTCCACGCAATACGATGCTGATCCTTAAGGATGTAAACCTTTGTGTGCTTTTATTAATAACTAATACAGCTCGTATCAATGTGGGACCGAATTAGCTCAATTTTTACATTCGAATAATAAAAAAAGCTGTTTTCTTAGATGTCATAAAATATTTTAACTTGAACTTTTTGAAAAATATCACCTGGACACGTACACTGACAAAAGGGTTGAAGTTCTCAAATTCACCAGTTCTTATGTAGAAGAGTAAAGTTTTATCAAATTTGAGCTGTCCATTAACTTTTGTCCAGCAGTGTACTTACGTGAATATTTCAAAATATTTTTGAATTGATAAGAGAATCTACGCGCCTCTGTCAGGTACATTTTTCATGTTAAATTTGAATTTCAATATTGGAATATTTGAGTTTCACGTTAATTAGTATCTCTGCTTTTCGAATTCCACTTTATCTCCTTATTCTAATTGATTCTATTATTATTAGACTTATTGTTCTTTGGAAATATATTCGCATTCGTAATTCAAGTTCCGTTTCGATTTTATTTTGTTTTCGTCAGAACGGCTAATTAGAATTCGAAATTTAACTTGGTTATCCGGTGGAATCTTGATGTAAATATAAATTGGATATGGTAATGTTTGAGTGGGATTGTTTGGCTAGCGGAGAAAGAATATATAGAGTGTTTAATGAATAAACGCAATCGTATTGAGTAAATTGATCTGATCAAATCAAAAAAATGGATGGTCTGTTATGTGGAATTCTAGATTTGATTCTCCATGACGAGTTGATTGTATTTTGGTAAACCCAATAAAATTATGCATGGGACGTTTTATATTGAACAGTTAATCGGAGAACCAAGTTTAATTGGTGAAAAATGTCTAACAAACCCCCCTAATAACAAGCCTTGTTCTGAGAAAATTAAAGCAACTCTTAGAGATGTTCGGATAAATAAGAATTAATTATCCTTTGAATAAAAATCAAGTCAAACGGGTTAATTATCTTTTGTGTTTTTTTCTAATTTGATGCGCGGATGAAAAATAGAGGCCATTTTTAAAGGCGGCCTTCGTCGTTTTAATTTTAAGCAAATGTCCCGTTTGTTCAATTGAAAAGGGGTTTAGTGATAAAATTTATAATTATAATGGCATTGTTTTGCTATCGCGAAGTTACATATACTAACATTGGACTACCTTTACAAATAGCACAATTTCCCGAAACTCCGACGAACTCTTTCTATTGACCGGGATATATTGTCAGCCAAGATCGTAAATTAACTGTAATTGGGGGATGAACTTTAGTAATATTCCAAACGATACAATTCCAAGATAATTAGTAAAACATATTTCATTTCGACAAACAATATCAGTTATATCTCTGTTCGTTATACGCTTGGTACGGACACGGACTCCTGTTTTAATTGTTTTTGCATGTCAAAGAAGAGTTAGAATTATTTTTCCGTCTTTAAATAGATCATTGACACCGGTTTCGTATCTATAATAAGCTGATTTTAGAATAGTTCTAGCCGCCTACCTTTCGGCATATTCAAATAAGGATACACTACTTAATTCGTTTATCGACCAAACAAGTGACAATATTAATTACTGCAATAACTTAACTTTTCTGTGTGAAGGGGCTAAATGACCAATCTTGTTATGTAATTTTTTCAGTGTAATAATAATAATGATGGTAAGCAAAAATTTGGAAGCAACTTTTTCAAGAATGGATATCAAGCAATTTCGGGATTGAGTTTTTTCCTTTTCTTCCTGGATGATTTGAGTTTTTTTATTGAAGTTCTTCATATGTCGGTTCATTAATTGCTGCGATTAGCTGTTCTTTTCTTCATTTCTCTTCTTCGCGCCATCAATTGTCTTTTTTGAGCTAATCTTGGATGAAATGATGATTGATTTATAATGCTATAATTCTTCATTTTGGTGAATATAAGATACTTGCTAGTTTACGATCTAGTTTGATTATAGTTTTCTGTGTATAATCTTCTCATTACATTTTCATGTGTCAGAGAACGTCTCATGTCGTCATTGGCAACGTCGCTAGATTCAAAATCCAAAGCAGCTGAGAATGTGAAAGGCATAAAAAGATTCTTTAATTAAAAACCGGCGAAAAATCAATTTCTAAGAGGTATTGAAATCACCTGATTTGGAAGGAATTAATTGCTGAAAGGCATATACGCCGCCGGTTGCGGCAAAAGAACAGCAATACATTAAAGGCCTTTTGACAGAAGTCTCGCTAAAGTCCAAAAGAAAAAAAAATGGATTAGAGTGGAAAAAGTTTGATAATTAATTGGATAGCGATGACACATGACAGACAAACAAAAATATCGATTTGCATACCTCATCCCAATTCCACTTGTGATTCCCCATCCCCATTGTCTCCAAATTCGACTCATCCCCGGAGCGATATTTTTAATTTATGCATCGTGGTGTCCCCCTGACTCCCCATGACTTTCGCCGCCCCCGGGGCCATATATCCGTTGCCGCCGCATCGCCAATGATTCATTGATGACTTAATTTTGCCACGTAGTCATGGCAACGTCTTTCATCTCGATCTTTTGCTCCGATCGCCGGGCGTCGTCTTTTTCCGCACGGAGTATGGGACATGGAAATCAGAGTCCCTATATCGAGACGGGTCAGCTATCGACTGCTTACTCCATCTTCACTGATGAGCCTTATAGAATGCCTGGTACCAAAGTTTAAGGCGAAAATTGATTTTCATGAATATATGGAAATCAACGTCTCAGAATATGAATAAGTTCACCACCCTAACATTACGTTTTCACCGAACGATCTTCGAAATTCACAAACTCAAGGAACATATGTTGAATGACCTATATATGGTGGTAATTTGGTAAATAATTGGTTTAATCGATTCGCGGACTTGATATATCTGAGAAACAACCTTCTGGCAGCTCACAGAAGTATCTTGATTTTACAGAAATGTTTGCGATCAGGTTTTCAAACTTATTAGATGGTTGATGCAATTATTGGGCAAATTTTTGTATCTATAGAAGTCATTATGATTTGTTGATTTTCCATGCAATGGTAATTATTTTTGCTATATCGATATGTCCTTCCATCTAATCGGATGGCGCGGTGATGCTTCGTCGTCCGAATGAATATTCAAGAGTTATTAAATCGGGACACAAGCTCTTACGTGCAGCTTTATTTTGCCCTTAAATAATCTCAGCCATCGATATTGGGCTTGCTGTCTGACACGCATAGTTCTGCCATTTCTGTCGCGTTTGCTCGTCTGACGTGTGGGCAACATTCGCCGCTCTGGTTATTAGAAATCGGATTTCAGATTAAAGGGATATAGGCTTCGGTTGTCCTGTTTGAATATTTTATTATTTAATTTTCTGTCCTGAAAGGAGGTTCGTTATGCGGGATAATAGACGTAGTTTGTTAGGGATTCGTTATGGTTGTGTGATCAGGAAAATATGGAGTTGAGAAGTTGTGATCTTTTAACATTTATATATTAGAATAAGTGCATCAGAAAATCCTTCTGTGATGATCAGGGCAAGGAGGTTATTCAGAACAATACATTTTATTCTTATTGAACTCAATGTGAAGTAATAAATTAAGTCATTCATTCATTCCACTGATTTGGAAGTGGTCTTTGCAAAACTAGTTTTGGGTGCAAGACTTCACATGAAGTTGTGATTCACACGACTATGATGTAAGTGGAGTGTTGATAAATATTTTTTTTAAATTACACAAAGCACTAAAATCAATATTTACAGAGTGGTTATTCAAGAATGGCAAGGTGTCAGATCTCAGGAACTATTTATCAAAGAGGCTTGCGATTTTTTTTTGAGAAAATGCTGGAAATATATTAAGAGTGAAATGATGGGTAAAAAAAGTCAAATCTCACAATTCCATAAACTGTTTAATAAAGGACTACCAGTTTCGGGGTCTAAACTTCACACCCCATCTTCAGGTCCGGTTAAAAGGGGTAAATTAAAGAAACAACGTGTTGAACCTAACCTCAAATATACACTAAAAAATACTCACAATACATTAACAAGGCAATGACATAGTTTGATCGATCAAGTTTTAACAAAAAGAAATTAATACATCAAATTTTGTCATACATGTGAAGGGGAGAAGAAAAGACAAGAATGAACCTCCATGTGTGAGGTGCCCACTCCAAATGTCAAACTCCAAGTACGAGCATGAGTTCGTGAAAATATAAATGAATGACAAATCACAAGACAAACCGACATAACCAAAGTTTTGGGCCTAGTAACCTAACCTAAATTAATAATACAGCTCACCAATTGAACCAGTCATGGACTTTTATGAAACTACCAAAAAAACCTCTAAACAGAGGTAGAGTGCTATGATGTAGTAGGGAAATAAATTGTTACAAATAAATTAAATGATGGAAGTGAAAATTGGTGAATAATCAAGGTTTATTTGGTGATTAAGAGTTAATGTTGTTGTTTTTTTGAAAGATGTATGTATTTCCAATAATTCCAAATTGTTAAGACTCAGACCTTTATTGGCACGATGAAAAATCCTGAACTCTTCAAAGTCAAAGTTATGGTTATTCTCCAAAAAGTGGGACGCGAAGCGAAGTGTGAAAAACCTGTAGAATTGGCATTTAAACATCTCAAATGTTTTTTTAATCGTACGCCAAAACTTCTGTAAGTTCTACCTACACTGAAAAAACAATTTATTTACATTTACCTAAACTTATTAACATTTAATAAATTCTTTATTGGGATATGGCGGAATGAATGTTTTTTTGTGAGAAAAAAATCATCCATTGAAATATTTCAATTTATATTATTTTTTGTAAGCTGTCATTTATTGACTATAAATAAAGCATTATTTACATTGATCTTTATATTTATTTAAAAAAAAAATGTTAATTTATTAGGAATAATCGATGTATTTATAATAAACAAAGGTATAGCAACTATTTGTAAATAATTACGTATAATAAGCCTTACATATTGAAACATTCAAATAAATATTATTTATGGTATGTCGCCATTCATTAAATATATATAAAGTCAAATAAATGTTATGCATAGAATCCAATTGTAAAAAATATCTCAATTTATTTTTGATAATGTTCATTAACTAAATGTCGATACTTAAGAATTGAAGACTAAACCTATCTATGGCCTTAAAAAAAATATATACAAGATTTCACAACACGACAAAATGGTAAAAACTTACATAACGGCCAAACAGTGCCAAAAGTCACTAACTACATAGGAAATGCATGTAAATTAGTGACTTTTGGCAGTAATAGGACGATGAATGTTAGTACATAATGTCAGCATATAAGGTGCATCCAATTATGACAAAAATGGCAGTAGTGGGAAACCATTTTTAACTAGCTTTTTCCTTGTTTCTTCATTAATATGTATTAGGTATGTCGAATGTCCCCAGACCAGAAATCTAAAACAAAATTGACAGTTTTATTCATCAAGAAGACTACTAAATTTTAAAGAGAGGTGTGAAAGAACTTGCAGACATTTGGAGAAAGTGCTAAAATATAACTTTTTCCCTAAAAATTTTAACCATATTTACTATGAAAATGGCGTCATAATAGTCGTGTTCAGTCCAGTTTTAAATTTAATGTAACACCCTTTAACTCTGAAATTTGGAAAAAAGTCTTAAAAATTAAGGTTCTCCCGGGTTTTATTAAAATTTTGAAAAACTTCCTTTCATTCATACACCTCGATTCATACAGGTTGTTTTAGGAAGTCTGGGCATGACCCAACTTTATTATTGCAAAGGGGTAACCCTTGCCGGGTTACACACCATTTTTAAGATGTATTTTTTAATAGCTTCTCATCATTATTAATAACATTTTTTAATAAAAGTCTAACGCTTATGTGTGGCAAGTAAATGTATTTATTATTAACAAAGCAGGAGGTAAAGCAGCAGAGTTATGACGATTGATACGACGCGACGCGATGCACCATAATGGGTTCCATATTATGATTGGACATTTACGTCAAGTTAAATTATCACTTGATTTGTTATCTTTAGCAGATTTCCCATTTGGTAACGGCATGACCATGATAAAAGTTGAAACAGATACATTGGGCAAATGTATAAACGTTCACTCATAGGAGCAATAATTGTTTGTGAGAAATCGAGAACTATACAAAAAATCAACTCACCTTCTCAGTAACTAGCCAAGTCCCCGAACATGTTTCCTGACAAAAAGATATCCAGCCATTCGTTCATTTTTATAGGTATTCCAGGAATAATATTTTACGAATACAAATCAACAAATAATACAAACACGACACTAATGACCCCCTGACTTGATTCATCTTTGAACAGAAAATCAAATCGGCGAAACTGGTTGACACTCATGACAGGAGAACTATAACCTATAACTCGCATAGGTACTCGTAGGGTTGAGCGATGTTTTGTTTTGGCGTAAAACAGTTTTTATCCGATTTTTTCCATTTAGAGGAACACGGATTGTCACTGATTGAAATTATTTTGTGTCAATGATGGCTTTAGATACTCAGATCATGTTTCCAAAATACCTAATATACTATTATTTAGGACAACTCACAACTAGGTTATAATAAAAAAGTACATGGTTTTTGAAGAATAAGTTCAATAATAGGGTCCAAGAAATAAACCATCAATAATATAAGTTGATATAAAATATAATATGTTGACTATAAATAAAACATAACCTAACTATAAAATATTTTTGTTTAATTTCACTGAACATATAACTTTATTGGGTTCAAATAATTCTTGTTAATTATTAATAAATGCAAGTGTAATAAATCATTTATTTTAAGGAAACATAGAATTTAATCGAAATTATTCTCAGTTGTTGAATTATTTATTAAAAAAAAGTGTTATTATATAATAATGAAATGTCTCTAAATAATGATTTCTTAACTATAAACCCAATCTTTTCTTTCAGTGTATGTACTCTGCTTCGCAGTCCTTACATTTGAGTTGATAAACAACACTGATATCCATAAGGTTTACTTTATCTTTATTATTCAAGAAAAAATTGACAAGAGAATTAGAGGCTTTGAAAGAATGTAATAGGTTTAAAGATATTTTGTAACGCAATCCTTTTAGAACCTTGGCCACCAGAAAGAATGACAGTGACAAAAAAAAGTCATCAATTCTATTAAAAAGTCGAAGGTTCCTCCATTTTTATATCATTATTCTTAAATTATTAAATTAATTCTAAAATATTTTGTGTTGTGTGTAGTTGAATATTGGTTTCCACCATTGTTCTGCTATACATTTGGCGTCCAACGAGAAAGCCTGGAATTTCGAGTGAAGTGAACCCCATAGACCGAATAACTGAAGACTTTTATAGTGTTATGTGAACTGTTTGGCTGCATTGTTACATGTAAGTGTTCATTCCAATCTATTGTTTCCACAATTTGCTGGATTTCTTGCAAAACGACATATGTCAATGTGACATCAAAACCAAGCTTCAAGTTCACCACTGCAGAATTGTGTAGTCAACGTCAACAGTTTCCTGTACCGACATTACAGTCACCTGTGTGTCCAACATTGACCAACAGATTTTTCTGTTGATGCCATATAATCTTCGATCGTCCCAAAGAAATTTAGATAAAATGGGTGACCCCGTTGTTTTGACGAATGAACAGTTACAAACGTTACTTTCTGGCATGAGGGATATGTTCCAGAATACACCTCAACCTAATTTGGCTCAAAGTACTGCTGCCAATTTTTCCAAATGCGGCTCAAGATTTTCTGGAAAGCCAGACGAAGATGCAGAAGCTTTCATAGATGCTATCACCATCTACAAAGACTGTTTAAACATCAGTGATGTGAATGCTGTTAAAGGTTTACCTATGCTATTGGATGGCCCAGCTGCAGTATGGTGGCAAGGTACCAAGACACAAAACATTTTATGGCCTGAAGTTTTGAATGCCCTTCGTCATGCTTTTGGTTTTAACAAACCAGCACATCAGATCTATAGAGAATTGTTTTCTCGAGAACAAGGCACTAACGAACCGACGGATCTTTTTGTTAATCAAGCCCGTGCATTGCTTTCAAAGTTATCTACAACTACGCCTTTGCCAGAGGAGCACAAGTTGGAAATGGTTTATGGATTGCTTCACCATGGAATCAGAGAAAAACTTCCTCGGCATAGTTTTGAAGACTTCACGGAAATGATCAATAAATGTAGAGCTATCGAAGCCAACCTTGCTGGATGCAACGTGAAGACGTCTTTCTCATCTGATGCTTTGAAACCCAAGGACCGATGCTCGTTTTGTAAAGCATATGGACATGTTCAAGCTGTTTGTAAAAAATTCAAAGCTAAGTCCGTTGAGAAAACCCCATCCGCTTCTTCTGCTCAAACAGGACGATCTACTAATCAGTCATCCACAATTGTAACGTGTTTCGGTTGCGGTAATCCTGGATATATTCGTTCCAATTGTCTTAGATGTAAATATACACTCCCAACCACCGTTTCAAGTGTTGAAATGCTTACTGCTAATCACAGTGATTTGTCCAGTTCACTGACTCTTTTAGACTGTCAATCTTCAAGACCAATGATACCCCTTACCATTGAAGATAAATCAGGATATGCTTTTGTGGATTCCGGAGCAGGATGCAGTATTGCAGGTTCCAAGTTGTTAAATTACTTGGATGCCATTCACCATCCATTCAGTACTACGTCAATTAAACTAGTATTTGCTGATGGTATACCCCGAGAAGTTGAAGATATTTGAGTGTTCCATTGAGGTTATGAACAGACAAAGGAAGCTGAATATGATTGCTATCCCAGCCTACAAAGATAGCAAAACCCTACTTGGTGTCGATTTTATATCACAATTTGACATTGTTCTGAATATACCCAAGAAGACATACTATTTCAATGACAACCCATCTGTTTTATTGCCACTCCAGGATGAAGTTATTGATTCCAATGCTGTTTTGTTCATTACACCTGATGAAAGAGATCAATGTCGAACGATGCAAGATACATTGCTGCCGGCTTTGCCAAATGATCAAGAACGGACATTACAAATGATACTGGATCAAAACAATGATTTGTTCGAGAAAGATACAGAAGCTACTCCGTATGCGGAGCATACAATTACCCTTACTGATGATGTTCCCATTGTGATGCCTCCATATCGATTATCTCCTGCAAAGAAGGAAATTTTGCGTCAAGAACTTGAAAAACTTCTTGCTACAGATATTATCGAAGAGTGTGAGTCGCTGCTGTCACGAAGAATGTTCAATACTCGTTGCCTCGGATAGATGACCTTATTCATTCGACTGGAAAAGCAAATTACATAACCACCTTGGATCTGAAAAGTGGTTATCATCAAGTACCTGTTAGAGAAGAAGATCGTGATAAGACAGCCTTTATCACTCCATTTGGACTTTATCGATACAAGACGATGCCTTTTGGTCTTTCCACTGCCCCAGCAACGTTCCAAAGGTTGATCAACCGTTTTTGCTCAGGTTTGCCCCACATCCAAATGTTAGGATATCTTGATGATCTGATCATTTTATCTACTACTTTTGAGCAACACATCAAAGACCTTACCGATGTTTTCAACCGTCTACGTTTATACAAGTTGAAGATAAACAAGAAGAAATGCACCTTCTGCAGTTCAGAAGTGAAATATCTTGGTCATATTATAGGACGAGATGGTATCAAAGCCGATCCCGACAAGGTTGCCGCTATTACCAATCTTGTTGAACCGAAGAATCCCAGACAAGTTGTCAGTTTTCTTCAAACATGTTCTTGGTTTCGCAGATTTATTCCAAATTTTGCCAACGTCTCCAGACCACTCAGCGATTTGACAAAGAAAAATGCTTCATGGTCGTGGGGTCCAACACATCAAAAGTCTTTCGAAAATCTCAAACTTCTTTTGACAACGTCGCCGATTCTCAGACAAGCTGATCCTTCCTTGCCGTATACAATAAAGACTGATGCCAGTGCTTATGCTATAGGTGCATGTTTGCTGCAGGGGGAGGGAACAGATGAAAGACCAGTGGAGTATGCCAACCGTTTACTCACGTCTGCTGAGAAGAACTACAGTTGCACTGATCGAGAAGCCCTCGCACTTGTCTATGCAGTTAACAAGTTTCGTGGTTATATAGAAGGTTCGCCAGCTCACGTCAAAAGTGATCATCAACCACTTCGATGGCTTATGTCGTAAAGGTCACCGACTGGAAGATTGGCCCGGTGGGCACTTCAACTGCAAGCTTTTGATCTGAAAATCGACTACATTCCAGGGCGAACAAATATTGTCGCAGACACATTATCAAGACCACCCATCGACTCTGATAACAATGATCAATCCATAATAGCTGTGGATACAGTTACCATTTTGTTGCCTCACAAGTCAGTTGCAGAAATCAGAGCTCAGCAGTTAGATGATCCATATATACGAAACATTATCGAATCTTTCGAAAATGCGGAATCTGATGTTGTAGACTTTGCTAGATGGACAAATCGAGGTTATGTTATGGTTCAAGGAGTTTTACATCGTTATGCTAGTGACTCCGATTCTGATGAAGCCCAATTAGTTGTTCCTCAAGACCGAGTAAGGGATATACTTCTGGAATACCATGATTCTCCGTTGGCAGGACACTATGGTGTTGACAAAACTTTGAAGCGGATATCTCAGAGGTATTACTGGCCAACGATGAGAAAAGATATTACAGAGCATATCCGAAAATGTATTGAATGTCAGATATACAAGCCAACAAACCTCAAGCCTGCAGGTTTGATTCAAACTCCTGTCCTCGCACAGCGGTCTGAAACTTTAGCCATGGATCTATTTGGACCACTTCCAGAAGCAGAAACCGGTGAGAAGTGGATTTTGGCTATTGAGGATACTGCCACTAAATGGATTGAGTTATTTGCTTTGCGAAGTGTGACGGCTGAAGCGTGCGCGAAAGTCCTAATTGATGAGGTTATTCTCAGGTATGGAACCCCTAGAAAGGTAATCAGTGACAATGGTACTCAGTTTGTTTCTAAAGTCATGCAGCAAGTGGCTTATTGCTTAGGTTTTACTCAAAACCTAATACCATTGTATCATCCAGCATCCAACCCAGAAGAAAGAAGAAATAGAAATCTGAAAACCCAGTTGGCAATTTTTGTGGAAAAGGATCATACGCAATGGAAAGAAGCCTTGCCTTCTGTAAGGTTTGCAATGAACTCTGCAAACAACTTGTCTACTGGTTACAGCCCTGCTTATTTATGTTTTGCTCGTGAGTTAAGAACCCCTCATGATGTTGAACATGATCTTCGAGCTATCGTTGACAATGAGAACTTCATTCCCGAAATTACACCGAAATTGAAGATTGTTGCCAATATTCTTTCCGACGTTAGAGAGACGAATGAACGTAGGAAAGATGCATCGAAGGTACATGCCGACAAGCACCGACGCCCAGAAGATTTTAAAGTTGGAGAAAAGGTCTTGGTTAATTCACATGTGCTAAGTAAAGGATCACAGTTCTACACTTCTAAGTTCGCGCCTAGAAGAGATGGACCTTATATCATCTTGAAAGTAGTATCGCCAACCTCTTATCAGGTGGCGTCTACAAAGTCTCCTATAGTACCTGTCGGAACTTATCATTCATCAGCCCTTACGAAATACAAAGGTGTTGAACACCCATTTCCTGTAAGACCCATTCGGGATGTTCTGAGTCATTATTAATAACTATACCTGTGTGGACTGGTTTTCTAAAAATACCGAACTCAAACTTTTTGACAATAGATAAAGCTAAATCAAGAAAATTGAGTTGTTTATTTTCATTCTGTATTACCAAAGTAAACTTAATTGAAGGGTGCCATTCATTAATAGAAGAAAGAAATTGGTCCAAATTGTTGTCCTTGTTATTCCAAACAATAAGTATATCGTCCACATATCTAGCATAAAATTTGATAAAGTTAGAAAAGATATTATTATTCAACAATTTAGTGGATTCAAAATTGATCATGAAATGGTCTGCTAAGATAGGAGACCATCCAGAACCCATAGCTAAGCCTTCCTTTTGCCAATAAAGATTATTTTCGAAAACAAAGAAATTCTGTTAAGTAAATCCAAGCTTTCAGAACTTAAAAGATCAGATCCAACCAATAGATCTCTTTCTATAATTGAAAGTTTCCAGAATCGCCACAAGATGGCCTAATGATGCTGTCAAAAGACAAAATTGTCGCATTCTCGGGATTTTCAAATATGACCACATATATTCGAGTACCGACATGGAATTTACTTGAAATTTGTTTCTATGAACTTTCTTCTACAATGTCAAATAAGACAGTTATCAGCACAATTCTAGAATGATCAAAACTTTGAAACAACTCTACTAGTTGACGGGATCTTGGTCTTGTTTGGTTGAGGAGGATCTGCTCTTCTATAATTTCGTAATTTCAAATGATTCTGATAAGAATAACCGTTTTTATTCAATACAATATGCGGACGACGTAGGTACATTTTTTAAATTTAGATGAAATTTTCAAATGCAAGGTTAGGTTAGGTTAGGTTGCGAAGGATATGCCCTGCCGCACAGTTTCCTGCTTTGCATTGCTTTCACTCGGAGGCCAAATGGCCCATTGTGATCACTTGTTTGAAGAGGTGTCCCCTTGGTCTTAACCTGTAGCCATTCTCTTCATCGTTCTAAACCATCCCATGGCTTTTACGAAGTTCAGAATTAGCACGATGCCTACATTTGCCGCTTTCTCCAAGTCTTCAAGGTTGTATTGTCCCATATTCCTGAGGCGTCCTTCCTTCAGAGTTGGGCAGTCGCACAGTAGATGTTCTATCGTCTCATCCTCCTCGATGCAGTCCTTGCAGAGCTCATCAGTCCCTAGGTCCCATTTTCTGAGCATGGTTCCGATTTCACAGTGTCCTGTGATAACTCCCACAAGGATACTCACGGAGGATTTGCTCTGCTTTAATAATTTTTCTGTTTTTTTCATATCTAAGTTTGGCCACAGAGATGTGTTGCGGTCGTTTCGATTGCTTCACCTGTCGCTGTGTAGCTTTGCCATGTTTTTATCTACTGTATCTTTCAATAGTTTGATCGTTGGTAGCGATGTATTTTCCATTTTGGCTTCGTCCTTTCTTAGTCCCAATTTCGCCAGTTCATCTGCCATCGTGTTCCCTTCTATATTGCTATGTCCAGGAAGCGTATTGGCATTCCTTACTACGCTACAGAGCATACATGAGCTGTATCGCAGTAAAGTATGGCTGGACTGGGCGCACAATTTGTTCAGCCATTGTTTACTACGGTACAGACCAAATGCGCTACATGTAATGAATAGGTACATTTATGGTGGGGATGGATTTGTTCACCCAATTCATTAATTATTATCGTTTACTAGGTACGATATAAAAAGAAAATTGATTACATACGTATGTATATAAAAATTATCTATTATAAAGGTGAATCTTGAAAAATCCTACTATATCTTATTAATGAGATGATGTGTGCGATGACTTCACGGAGCCATTTTTAATTTCGCAAATGAGAACTAAAAAATGTTTCAAGAACAATAATCTGCGTCTACACAGGGTGTTACTCAATGAAAGACCGTAATTCCAAAGACGACGAACCAATTTCATGTAGAAAAGCAGTGCCGCTCTGGACGCCACTGCATTCGATAATTTTTATTTGTTCATGGCAAAATGAGCCCGTTATCACTATAAATACCGTTACCAAACTTCAACAAAATCGAGTAAAAGATAAATTAATTAAAAATAAAAAACTAATCAAAAAAAAAAATTAAATACCCTGTATTTTGGAAACAAAGCGAAGTTCGAAAAAAAGTTATACCACATTTTCGTCTTAAAATTAAGCGAATAATCACCCCTTTCATTTTGTCACAGAGGTTAGGAAACACCCTGTATATAGTAGTGAACGATAATAATCAATGAATGGAGTGAACAAATCCATTGGTACCATATACTTTTCTTCCATACAGCGCATTTGATCTGTACCGTAGTAAACAATGGCTGAACAAATTGTGCGCCCAGTCCAGCCATACTTTACTGCGATACAGCTCACCTATGCTCTGTAGCGTAGTAAGGAATGCCAATACGCGTCCAGGAACACAGCATAGAGCGAGCTTCTTGATCCTGATCCAGGACAATGCCTCACGGCAACTCATCACTACATTTGACCTTACTGCTTCTGATTCTAGTAGTCTCAATGCTGCTTTGCTGTCTGCATAGATTGTGACGTCTTTTGTTGTGTTGTCCAGTCTTTGCAGCAGGTTGGCTGCTTCCCTAATGGCAATGATTTCTGCATGTAGAATGCCACATCCTTTCTCAAGTCTGATAGACTCTTGGATGTTTAGTTCCTCTGAGTATATCCCTGCTCCTGTGCCTGTATTTGTCTTTGCTGCGTCTGTAAAGATGGATATCTCTTCCTCCCTTATAATTGAGTCTTGATTCCAGTCTTCTCTGTTAGGTATTTTTCACAAAAGAGCTCTTGGTCACCATGTAGTCTGTTGTCGTTTGTAGCAGCTTCGCCTCTTGGTTATCTTTGCCTTTGAGATTTCCCTTAGCACCGTTGAGTGCCCACTTGTGGCCTGTTTACACAATTTGGCCTCTCTCAGTCTGAGAGCTTCCTTCGCGGCAGTGAACAAGTCAATGGGCAGTAGGTTTAGAATGACTTCTAAAGCTGCCTGCGGTGTGCTGTTATTCGCTCCCGTTGAACTTAGTGTCGCCAGCCGTTGTACTTTCGTGAACATCTTCACGTTCGAGTTCGTGTCGATGGCTTTCCACCATACCACGGCTCCGTAGGTAATTATGGGTCTCACGATCGCTGTATACATCTAGTGGGTAATGTGCGGCTTTAGTCCCCATTTTTTACCAATCATTCTCCGGCATATATATAATGCATTGAAGCCTCTTTTCATTCTTTCCTCTGTGTTTCTTTTCCAGGAGAGCTTTGAGTCTAGAATGATCCCTAGGTACTTTGCCTCGTTGGAAAGCATAAGACTTTGTCCCCCGGATGTGGGTATTTTACTGTTGGGCACCTTGTATTTCCTTGTGAACAGTACTAGATTTGTCTTATCATGGTTTATTCCAAGACCGTTCTGTCCTGCCCATTTGGAAAGTCCCTTCAATGCAGATCCCATGATTTCACTGATAGTTTACAAGCTTTTGCCCACTACCAGGATTGCCACATCGTCCGCATATGCTACCATCTTTATTCCTTGTTCTCTGAAGGTTTTCAAGATCGATTTTATAGATAACTCCTCCTTGTGGTGTCCCTCTTGTTGTTCTTTTCCTTATAGAACAATTCTCATGTTCTGAGTTCATAATCCTGCTTTTCAGTATTTTCATTGTCCAATTGATGATGATTGGTGTTATTTTCATCCTTTCCATTTTTCTTCGATGGCCTCGGTCGTGACCTCATTGAATGCTCCCTCTATGAAGAAACGCGCCCAGCGATTCCGGAATGGTTCTACCTTTTGTAGCTCACCGTTGATTTCGAAGAGGATTCTCCCATGTGATACGAAAAAGATTGTATATGAGAGACTCTCCAATTTTCAACCGTTAGCTGGTCTGAATTGGAAGCCATAGTTCAATCTAACACCTCTTCCCTAACCCTGTTAACAAATGTTGGTACATCCCCCCTATTGCATATTACAAGGTCGGTGGTTAGTATAAAGTCCAAAATTGACTCACCTCTGTTATTAATGTCACTGCTGCCTCACTGCGTGTGATGACCATTGGAATCGCAGCTGATCACCAACAGCTTTCCTTTCTCCTTGGCGTGGTGGACTAGAGTTCGAACTGCTGTTGGTGTTGGTTCAGGTTCTTCATATGTCATGTATACGGACGCTAGAATAAGCGGTTGCTTATTCTTTTGCTCGCATGTTACCACTGTCAAGTCTTCTGTAGTGTGCTGTGAGGATGGGCTACGATTTAGTGTCCGCTTTGCAAGTATACAGGTTCTCATTTCACTTACCGACGGAGAATGAAATAGATGGTAGTCTCTCGCTTTTAATCCTTGAATTTTGCCTCTATTGAGCCATGGTTCTTGGATTAGCGCGATGTCTACTTTATTCTCCGTCATAAAATGCACCAAGTCCTCCGATACCGCTTCGCAGTGATGCAAATCAATTTGCACTGTTTGCAGCTTCAGGTTCCATGGCGCCATCTTTCTTGTCCTTGGGGAGCCTCGCTTTCAGGGTGCCTAACCCGAACTTGATGCTCCCGTTGTTGCTCCTCAGTATCTCGAAGGTATCGTCCTCCACTGTGCAGACGATCTCCTTCCCTGGCCCAAACTTGCACTTTGTCGAAGAGATAACTCTCCAGCTTTGTGTGTCTTTTTTTCAAATGCAAACGCGAAATAAAATGAGCTTATCTGGATTGTCGACAAAATGCCGCACAATTTTCATGTTTGATATTTTTCTCTAGCTTTCGAATAAAGGGAACTATACGCTTTTGTGTAATTCAATGCCCAACCGTCAAAATGCCCTCGTGAAAGTCGTGAAGAAGACTCTAATACTCTAAGACCAAATAACTCTATACAAATAGGTGTGTTTAAACCATGAAAACGTGTACGGACTACATAACATGAGTCAAGCTGGTGATGGTCCAAATAAATGCTCGAATTGCCAACCGTCCTTCTCGCATTGCATTCTTGGATGCGTCTTCATTCGACTAGACAGATCTCTACGACCTACAGCTTCTCGTATCTTCTTCAAAATTTCCTCTTTTTTGCCGGCCTTATTGGGTAGACACAATCCTATATTCGTCCTCAAAGGTAAAAATATCTGAACGTCAAGTCAGGGGATCTGGCTGACCACGGAAATGAACTCCCTATACCTATCCAACATTCTTTTGACACGATGTCATGGTGAAAAAAATTGAATCAATATCACAACAATACAAATCAACTACACGATTTGACACAACAATAATAGCGGCACTTACAAATTTTTGTGTTGGCTGGTAACCACTCAGCCACTTTTTTATTTCAATCAAATTATACGGAGTCACCTTGAATAGTATGAATTTTTCTTATTACTTTACAAAAAAGCGTATGGCTTCTTTATTCTTCGAAAGCTAGAAGAGAGTGTTAGATATAGAAGTAATGTGGAATTTCGTCGACAATCCGGACAAACTTATTCCACTATATGCCTTTGAATTTGAAAATGTTGAGTAGATTAAAAAAAAGTCCATTGTCCGCATATTATATTGAATAAAATCGGCTACTCCTATCAGAATCATTAAAAATCACAAAATTATAGAAGAGCAGATCCTCCTGATCAAAACGAGACCAAGATCACGGCAATCGCTTGGAGTTGTTTCAAAGTTATAATCATTGTAGAGTTTTGGAATTTGACAGCTGATAACTGTCTCATTTGACATGCCAGAAGAAAGTTCAAAAAAACAAATTCAAAGAAAATTCCTCAAAGAATCCATGTCGGTACTCATTTATATCTAGTCCTATCTGAAAAGTATTAATCTTGTCTTTCGACAGCATAGTTACGCCATAGTGTGGCCATCCTGGGAACTTCATTACAGGGTGTTTCATTATTATTGCAAAAAAATTAGTTTCCCTGCCTAAAAATAAGAAGAAAACTTCCTATTAACACGTATCTGGAAATGCTTCTTTACAGAGCTACAGGGTGTTGAAGCTTTATTTTCATTTTTATTTTTTTCTTAATAATGTTTGGAGCAATTTAGATAATTTGATAAAAATTGGTGTTTAGGGTTTTTTTTGTCATGCGAAATTCGAATCTTATCTTAGTATGGATCCAACTTGTAGAGGGCGCTACCTACAGTTATTTTTCCAATTATTAACTTTTTTGGACGTACCTCTATAACATTTTTGAGCAACAGAACAGATTCATTTATATTTTCTACGCAGAAAAGGTGGACTTGTTAAAAGTCGCTACAGGCAACCATTATCGAGATATTCGGATTTGAAAAAAAAAATACATCTGATTTTGAAATAATGGCGAAGGTAAAGTTTTAAAATATTTCGTATGATTGCTACATATTTTTAAGAAAAAGATAAAACTCAACTAATGAGTGATGTAAACAACAATATTTATTGAAATATCATAAAAAAAAATTGAAAAAATAAAAAAATAAAAAACTTCAACACCCTGTGGCTTTGATACGGAGCATTTCCGGACACATGTTTATTGGAAGTGTTCTTCTTATTTTCAACAAGGGAGACTCATCCTGATTTTTTTCTCAAGAAAATTGCAAGACCTTGCTTGACCATAATCCCAAAATCACATGTATTTCTTTTTTCAAATCCAAATATCTCGAAAATGGTTGCACTTGGCGACTTTTAACAAGTATACTTTTTCTGCGTGAAAATGATAAAGAAATCTGATTTTTGACATAAAAATTTGATACAGGCACGTCCAAAAAAGTGACGGCTGTTAATAATATGAAAAACAAGTGTAGGTATAGCGCCCTCTACAAGTTAGGGCCATACTAAGATCAAATGCGAACATCGCATGACAAAAAAACTCCAAACACTAGTTTTCTTCAAAAGATCGACATAAGTGCAAATACTATTTAGAAAAAGCATAAATTAAAATGAAACTTCAACACCCTGTAGCTCTGTAATGAAGCATTTCTGGACACATATTTATAGGAAGCTTTCTTCTTATTTTCAAGCGGGAAAACTTCTCCTGAATTTTTTCGCAATATAAATGAAACACCCTGTATTTACAGCATTCTCCTCAGGGAATATTACCCAATACAATTTTTGCAAGTCTCTGAGATAAATAGTTTAAGAGCAAAATATAGACATCACGCTGTTCCCTGTAAAAGTTTATAGTATTTTTTTATTTTTTTTTGCAGAAATTTTAAATAGAATGATACACTCACTTCAACGGAAACAGAAAGTATATGAAAATTACAAGAAGAAACGTTTTTTCCAGTCCGGAAAATGACTGATTAAAGTACGATTCGAGATGTTTATTAGGTATTATTGGAATTTCTGGACGAGTAGTTTGATGTCATTTCAGGGCTGTGTATTGTACAATGTCTTATTTCATACTGGGCAATTTTTTTCAATCGGTTCCAAAGAGTACTTTTTTGTCAAACCACTCATTGAGAGAGTGGTTGTGGCAGTCCGTCTCACATTCTTACCATGAGATGGCGCCAGTCAAACCATGTCACAACTTAGGTGATATACATAGATGGGTAGGTACTCATGTAACCAACATTTTATGTCAAGTTATTGATTGTGTAACCATGAAATGGCGCCAGCCAAACCATACTGTTACTTCCAAAGTTAGTTGAAATTATATATTCTTCTGATCTAATTTCACCGGATCTGATGATGTAATGTGTCATTTGTCGGACTGGTTTTGAGTGAGGTAAATGATACATCACAGTACAGTATGAAATAGAAGTATGGAATTATACGTGTTCATCAGAAATAGGTAATTACTCCTGGAACCGTATTCTTGAATATCTGGGAGGAGAACTTTTGGGGGAAGTGGGCGTGACCTCACAATCTGATTATTAAATTTTGTAGTTGAAGACGATTTTGTGTGCTGTTTATATGATGGATGAAGATGATTTCAATCATATTATGATCAAGAAGATGTTGAAGACACTGAACAGTGGATGGAAATAAAAAGGATGATTCCTGGGAACAATTCCGGGAGTGCTCTCGTCACAAAAATTCAAGAATAAGGGGCCTAAACGCGTGATGTTATCGAGAATCGGTTTGCAGGTTTTTTCTTGTAAATTTGATCTACTTTATGTTTCTGTTGAGATAATAATATCATTTCATTTAAATTTTCGGAATTAAATTGAAAAAAACTATATACTTTTGCATTGACGTCCCCTAGAGGGAGTTGCGTAAACCAATCTCTCATGGCTATATTTTCTTTCGATAAACAAGGCCCCCTCTCTCAAACAACACTTCATTCCTTATAATGAAACATTTTTGAGTAAAATCAATTTTTCTGCCCGACCACAGCTATTACGCCACGTAGCGGTGGAGGTATAAACTTGAACAATGATTGGTTTCTGAGATACAGCCGCTTACCTCGCTGATTTGGTCACCCTATACCCATCGGAACAACGTCAGGAAACTTGGAGGGGTGATTGTATGTGATGAAATAATGGTGGTGAGTCAAATAACAAAAATTCGAAATCTCAATATTTTTCTCAAAGATCTTTTTTTTTGTCTTTATATTCAAAAAAATTTATATATAAATAACATATTCCGGTTATTTCTTATCAGATCAAAATAGAATTTGGAGCAAACGTTCAGCTTATACATTTGTTATACCTTCTATCGAAAAATGCTTTTCTACTTTGCCCCCAGATGGCGTTTTACCTTAATTCCAAATTTCCAATTTTACACATCGATGGCCTAACGCTGATACGTCGTAAGCCACAATTCGATATTTCATAAGCTACCATTTTGTTACCAACAGAAGATCACTACATGTCGTATCCCCCATTTTCTCTGTTAAATATATAAAAAATCAGTATTTTTATGATAAACTCGCTTTCTGAACATCTCATGATAATTTAATGAAAAAATAATATACGAGTAAGGTTTTATCAGTGAGACATGAAGTTTTTTGTTCCCAATGTAAAATTTTGTTAAGTTGGGCTACGATATCTCTTTGACTTATGTCAAAAATAATAATTGATTGAAACGATAACAATGAGAATACAACACAAAAACAACATCAAACAACAACAAAATAAACAATCATCAACAAAACAATAAGAAAAACAACATCAAAAACATGAAAAAAAGAATTCTTGTTTCTGTTGTTTTTGTGCTGTTTTTTGTTGTATCTGTTGTTTTCGTTGTTCTCGTGTTATTTAGTGTTGTTGGTTTTTATCTAACACCTACTTATACAAATGGAATGTTGAAGATCACCAATACAACTGATTTGTTCATTTTGAAAATAGGTATCATGATTTTCTAAATGAGTCTGGTCAGTTTCACACGCCATTGTTCTCGTATTTACTATTCACTTTTTTTGCCAAATGTCAGGGATAATTCGTGAAGAGACACGAAAACTAGAACAGAAAAATTACTTGATTAAAAAATGTTTTTGATAGAGAACAACACATTATTTGATACATGCAAATTTTGTATTTTGAGATGGCTCAAAATAAACTATCAGTTCCAATTAGAGTTTGTTAAAGTTTCCGAGATTCCATGTTGAACATTATTGATCAACGGCAGTCAGATGGACGTGAAATAGCTTTGTCATGAACATTTCCAAAGTAACACAATAACTACTGATATAAATAGAACTGACATTCTCAATAGAAAGAACTGTTAGCCGAAAACAACACCCGCTCCCGAAAGCATCAATATAATCTAATAAAACTCTGACCAAACTGACAACACAAGCCGGTATTTATGAGCAGTTTTTCGGCACTGGCCTCATCTCGGAAAAACCAATACTGACGTCATAAAAACGCTTTTACGACAAGGAAATTGTTGCGGAAAACCGGAAAATATTGGCAGTAATGGTGGAGGGATATTGGTACACAATTGTTAATGTAGCCAATAAGAGGAAGCCCCCATTGCGTCCACTGTAGCCTAAATAATTGTCTGCATGTGGAGCACTAAACGAGGTGTACTTGAATCGTTTCAAAAAATCGAACAATAGGAATATCCATTTGGCATGACAAAGAGCATCTCCGGCACTACGGAATTCAGAAATATTACCCTAAAACGACAAATATCCGGGAATAAAAGGCATTTTTAATAACAATAATGGCTCAGTATCGGCGGATGATGGCGGAAAGCGATTCGGGATTGTCATTTCTGATCCATTTCACCCGATGTTCGTTTGTTCTTTTCACTTGTTCGACAACGAGAATAATGGAGATGAGCTGAGCTATCTGGCTCGTTCTTTTGAATTTTTTTTCATTTGATGTTATCGCTTTCGCGAGGAGTAATAACAAATCAATATTTACAAAATCACAGAATATGTAGAAGGTATATATGTTACTGCTAATACACAAACTTGGATAGTTTATAAACTAGCTGGATAGTTTATAAACCAATCAAACCATTGGCTATTTTGATAGAAAAGGCAATTTCCACTAAAATAGCAGTTATTTTGCAAACTATCCAAGAATCTTGGCTAATTTACTTGAAATTATTACGTGAATCATAATAGCTGGTTAGTATGTAAACTATCCCAGGCAATCTGGCTAATATGAAAACCATGATTTCTAGTAACATAAAATAGCCAATCTTTTGGCTAGTTTATAAACTAACCAAAAAGATGCAGCAGTTCGTTGGTTAGCCACAGGTTATCATTTCAATTATTATTGTTAATCATAATTTATGTGATTTGTATGGGTATTATGAGAATTAAGATTGGTTTTATTGTTCATTAATATAATCACTAACCCAAACTAACCCAATCCTAGTTCTCATAATACCCATACAAATCACATAAATTATGATTTACAATAATAATTGTAATGTTAACCTGTTGCTAACCAACGAACTGCTGCATATTTTTTAAAGTGTATCATGCCTAACCCAACAATAATAATTGTAAAAAGTCGTCCATTTTCACAAAGAACCAGATTCTTGACAAAACAAAGAAATCTAAAAAACACAAAGTCGTGGTCTCAAGGGGGAGACCACGTCTCAAGGGGGAGACCACGACTTTGTGTTTTAAGATTTCTTTGTTTTGTCAATTATAATTGTTATGTTAACCTTTTGCTAACCAACGAACTACTGCATAGTGTAACGATCGGCAGAATAGTCACTCCCATTTTTCTATTTGAATTGAATTAGAATCTGAAAATTTAATTTATCAAATAAGAAATGTCTAACCTAGTTAGTTTATAAGCTAGTCAAAGGTTTGGCTATTTTATTTTACTAGAAATGATGGTTTTCATTTTAGCCAGATTACTTTGGATAGTTTACAAGCTAACCAGCTATTTTAAATGCCTTACCTAGTTATTTTATAAGCTAGCCAGAGGTTTGGCTATTTTATGTAACTAGAAATTATGATTTTCATTCTAGCCACATTACTTTGGATATTTTACAAACTAACCAGCTATTTTGGTGTTCTTAATAGTTTCAAGTAAATTAGCCAAGACTCTTGGATAGTTTGCAAAATAACTGCCATTTTAGTGGAAATTGCATTTTCTATCCAAATAGCCAATGGTTTGGTTAGCTTACGGACTATCCAGCTAGTTTATAAACTATCCAAGTTTGTATATTAGCCGTAACATATATACAACTTGTTTTGTACTTTGTCTTGATTTTGAATTTGATGTAAGCGCTTGTCGAGAATAAACTTCCAAACTATCTTCTTGGCAACTGTGCTCATGAATGGAAAGTAATTCCCATAATCATCAATTTTGATGGTTCAATCGTGTCATCAGCAATCTGGAAAACCCCAATGTTTTCTTCTCTATGAAGTCAATTTTTTTTATGTAAAAAACTTCAGTGCAATGGATTGTCATACTTAAAACAGAATATTAGATATAATACAACGACAAAATCGGTTGTCACGGCTACGACCTATTTTGGATTTCTCGAAATAAATATGGAAGTCTCTATGATAGAGGTAATTATATTGCCTTGTCCAAATATTAAGGTAACTAGACAAATATCGACATGCAAAAATCAGTCCCTGAAGATATCTATACATTGTCAGTTCGTTAAAGCCAAACGCTTGACTGACCATACAAGTGTTCGATGAGACCTCAAGGAGTTATACTGAAGGGCTTTATCGAGTGTGGTGGAATTGAAGGGCCTCGTTAGGGCTTTGACAGTCAAATGGCCCTTTGAGGATCCCTCGGATTTTTATTGAGAGTTGCGATTTTGATATCCGCCTTTTTATTCACTTGCTAAGACGTTTTCAATGGATAATGATAGAGACATTTGCTATATAGAAAAATTATTTGAATATATCCCACTGTTCAGGCTGTGCTTTGAAGCATGGAGTAATAAAAGGAAGGCAGTGATTGAGCGAGGGATATCAGTACTTCTACAGTAATTAATAGCAGAGCTGAAAGATTCATATTTGATTGCAAAAGAGAAAGCAATCTTGGACAAATTTAATTTATGTTAGTTGTAGATTGGGGACCGTGGCTGAAAGTCGCTGTAGAGCATTCATTTGGAAACATTCTCCACATTTACAGATAGAAAAAAGTTTGAAAGTGAATATTAATTTTTGGCAAACATATGGTATTCGGTATTCTTAGGTATCTAGAACCCCGTAATGTTTCAAGTTGGAAGCATTTGTGTGCAAAAAAAACAAAGAATATGAGATACATTTTGTTTTGATCATTTTCATTTTAAAATTTCTTGTATGCAGTATAATAATATGTGGTTTCCTTTCCATCAAAGAATTTTTGAAAAAAGAATAGTAAGAAGAAGTAGCCCAAATCGTAGTCTTGAGTGAAGATGGACGATCGCAGCAATATGTTGTTATGGGAATAAACCAATCCAGCATTTCTAAAGCTTCAGTCATGTCCAGAGAAACTGGAAAATACGATAGAAGTCCAGTTCCAGGACGTCCCATGCACCAACCCTAGATGACCGTTATTAATGTTTGCAGACTTTGCGTACGGTCATCTTATAGCCAAGCAACTGCAGAATGTTCTCTCCGGAGTTCTAATATTTGTCAATTTGATAAAAAAACAGATTAAGGGAATTTGGAATCAGAACCAGAAGGCAAAGCTCGAAAGGAGTAGTGGAAAATTGAATGAAATACGGAATGAAGCTGAATTATTGTGTTCAAAGATTAATCCAGGTTCTAATGAGAAAGCATGATTGTTGTACCAGGATGGTATTATAATTATTATTGATGAGCCTACCAGTGAAAGCATTGTTTTTTATTATTTGTATTGCTTTATTTTTCAACATAGCCCTTTTGTAGGGCAATACACTTTTGCCAACGGGTATGGGTCTTAAACTTCTTCAAGCTCTCAGAAAAATATGATTGTGGAACACTGCGAAGTACAGGGTGTCCCATTTATTTTGCAATTGCGGGTTATCTCGGTTATTACCAAGGATTGAACCTTGAGGTTTACACGAACCTGAACTAATGTTTTGTGAAACGAAATATGCCTAACAAACATAAAAGGTCGAATTCACCGCTTCTCGACCTACGGATTGGTCGAGGGATAATAGTGTCCAACTGTGAAAAGGGCAAAATTACGGACATGTGTCCACATATTTTCCTGTGGGGAAAGAAACTAAAGTAATTTGGAAGTTATAAATAGGTCGATAAGTCCTTGCCCACCATTAGGTTGAAGGTGAATAAAGGAACTGTCAACCTGTTTTACGTCAAAATGTGGGAAACCTGACCGTATGTTGGTCCTCAATGTCACCTATTTCTCATCTGTTGGTTAATAACAATGACAGGGAAAATACATTTGCATATTGGTTTGAGATGGACAAGGATACAGAACTATGGCACCGTCGCGTACATGTCTAAATGAAGGAGTATGGATTTTGTCACGAAAGAATTACTATGGCGTCTCACTTTGTATAATATTTACGTAGTAGTTTATTGATTATTGGAAGGAAATGTAACCACGAAGGAAACTTTTCTGTATAATATCGTAAAGATAGTTGCAGAAAATTGGTGCGCCCTAATTACATGTCCATTTCGATACATTATTACCAGAGTTTGCGATATTTTGAAACATAACCTTGAATCCCAAATAACTTTAAAACCCAGGAATGTTATAAACAAACTTGCCAGTGGTTGTAATCATATTTGAATATGTGAATATCCACAAAAGTAGTCAGAAATTCAAAAAAATCCGGACCTAACACATTGTTCTTTTAGATGCTGACATTGAAACATGGCCGCTCTCATATGTTGTGTACCTATACGTCAATTTTTCGACCTTATTGACATTATTCCTCAACTTGGGTCAAAATTGACTAGATATCGACCTTTGTTACAAGCTAATAGACAGGTAGCGATAGAGACAATGTTGTGGTGATAATTTAGTAATATTCCGCCTGAATTCAGAAGAAATAAAAGTCTTGTTCTTGAAGGTAACTTTTTGGTTGTTTCCAAGTAATTTTAGACTTATTCTCACACCGTATATATGTCATGATTGTACAAGAGACAATGCATGTTTATCTTTTTCTTCTCTTCTGGTCTAGAGTTCTTAGATTGTTTGTTGGGACATCAGGTCAACATTTCAAATATTTTGGCCTAATATTCCACCTTAATTCAGAGGAAATATATTCTTGTCCTTGAAGTCAACTTTTTTGGTTATTTTCAAGTAAGTGCAGACTTCTTCGGATACGTTATATATGTCGTCGTTGTATATGACACAATTCATGTTTATTCTTAGTAACCTGTAACTATACTGAATAACTTACAGGAAAATTATCGAATAGAACTTTATTCATGTCGTGAATAAGATATATTTGCCTCGAGCTGAATAACTAATAGCTGCTTATGAGATTGAAGTCAAATTGCAAGGTAAAGGAGGTAGACTCAAACCAAATCAAGACATTTTTATTTTCTTCTGGTCAAGAGTTCTTAAATTGTTTGTTGGTACACTATATTATATTTTTGAGCATGTCCAAAGACCAATCAATTTTTTGATAAATATGGATGGTGTTCCATTCAAAAAAACTGAACTTTGGTCGTTATTTTAAAAACAGTAATATCCAAAAAAAAAACTGATGAGGTCACTTGATTCTACATAAAAAGTTCTATGAGAGCATATTTTCGATAACTTTCTAGATAGCTGGGATAGGGGATCTGTAGCTCAAATGCTAAGAAGCCTATGACATTTATGATAACCATGTTAACCCGCAATTGCAACCAAAATGGGACATCCTGTACTTCTCCGTGACAGCTATCACTTGCTCATTCGACCTGAAGCGCCAAGTCTTCGTGTTCTGTTGAATGAGCCGGAGATTATGGAAGTGATAGTAGTGTGATTTCGTTCAGTTTTGATACAATCGTTGGAAAAAAAACTGGCGGTTTTTTTTGACTGCCTTATTATCATCTTCCTGAACACATTGTGAAGATACAACTGACCAGTTCTGAAACGTTGGCTGTAGGATGTAGATATTTGGGAATATATTGTCCAAGAAAACCTGCTTATTTTTTCTCCAACAATTGTGGTCGTTTCAAAGATGACCGATGTAAACAATAACAACAAGGCTCATCAATTATCATACGTAAGAGTAAGGGAGGAGTTTGATAAAAGACGAAATGTAGATTTTTCAATCGTGCACTACATTGTTACATTACCTATAGCACCAGGGCTGAGACTCTGTAACTTACATTCTCCATGAAAGAGAAAGAGAAAGAGAAACGAAACGAAAAGATCTCTTGTCAATCGAGGTACTCCGTAAACGTTTCTCTATTGGCCTCGGCTTTTCGTTTTGGTAGCGAATCTTCGTACCAGCTTTTCAAAAACATCGAGCTGGTAGTTGATGCCAAGAAAAAGAGAGGATAATTTTTCAATCTTAACCTCACAATCACAAATATATTCGCGGTATTCTGTTGTTATTTTTAATCTGGTAAATGATGATCAATTAGCGATTGTTATTATCCTCCCTACTCGCAGTTTATTTCAAATAGGTTTCAATAAATATGATTTTTTGGAAGTAGATGAAAAATAATCTAATGAACCTTCAATAAAAATGGGTTGGAAAAATAGGTATTATTCATAATTTTATATGAGTTTATATCCGTTCCAAAATACATGTTACCTAACCTACCTATCTGTCTTGTCTAGTAGAACTATAGTTCTCGCCTCTTGCCATATTCTTAATTTCTGACCCAAAAGCCAATTTTATTTAACTGTATGATTAGCTTATAGCATACCTAACATCTTCACATTAGAATCGAGGTTTCACCATCTTTTTATAATTCTCGATAAAACCAATAATTGCAGCTCGTTGTTTATTGGGTTTTGGAGCTCTTTTGAACGATAGAATCTTTTTTACATTTTATTCCCATTTCAGACTAATCCAAACCATAAACAAAAGACATGTGAGAAAGTCAGGTTTGGTATGTTTTGAATTGTTTTGGATGACAGCCGTATTCACGTATCGTCGAATTTACAACGAAGACAGATATCTCACCGAACGCTTCAGAGAGAGTGGTCCATGATAGCGATCAATAGCGAATGTATTTTAGACTTCTTTGGCTTATATCAATCGAAAAGCCTCCAAACCCGACGGTTTTAGCCGAACGATGCTTACAGAGTAGCCAAACGCTGTTATAGGCAAGAGAATTCTTTCTCTTTCGAATTATCGAGTCACAGAGTCTCAGACGTCCAGGTTACTTTTAGAGCCAACTTCACTTGCTGAGATATTATTTGATATCGGGTAAAAGAGACATGACTTTTTTTCAATGTACCTAATTGAAGTGGATATATTATTAGTTTATATTCCTGTCCAAATTTTTATCGCATTTTCATAAAGCTCACGATCAGCTTATGACTTCAGAGAAGCATGATCATTGATGACCTTATCATCGTCATAAATCTCTGATAATACTCCAATAAGATGATAAAATAATGATCATCTAAGTGGGTTGGGGATGAGGCAAAACTAATAATGGCCGTAAAAGGCCCACATAAACATCCGAGCCAAAGTTCGGCAAAGTCAATAAATCAAAAAGGAAAAACGACAAAGGAAATATGGAGCCCATAATTCCTCAACACATTGGCAGAAGCGCGCGGTGTCTGTAATGCAGTATTGGCCGTCATATTTTCTACTTGTTTTGGAGGGATGGTAGTCAATTCCCCTCTGGACCTTATCATTAAGTTTGTATCCATAACGGTTCTCTTATGTCTTTGCAACTATAAGATTCCTCATTTGACTGTTAGCGAATACGATAAAATGGGATGCTGTTCTGAAATTGTCAGAGTTCCTATAATTGGATTTGATTTCATGTTGCATCCTTAGAGCATGTCTAATTTGCTGGCTGTGAGGAAAATAATAAAGTATGGGATATATTTTCCACTTACTATTATCTTTTGGTTTCCTTTCGGCAGTTTCCATAACGCGACCAACCCCATATTAATGTTCCTTAACCATATTTACGAGATAGAACATTAATTTTTCCGCCCTTATAAGAGGCCATTAAGGGTTTTCTTTTTGGTTAATTAAAGTATATTTATGAGGAATTAGTCGACAAATCTAGAAATATTTTTCTGCAACTGAGTAGATTGATATCGGCATAAAAGTGCAATAAATAAGAACGTCTGAATAGCTGCAATATTATCAAAGTTATGGAAATGGTGCAAATACGTTAGATGTTTTCAGGAAATTAGTCGGCGCAAACCGAAAGCAAAAGATAAGAAAAGCCAGCACAATATTTACGATATCGCCAGATTCGTTGGCCACATTTGCATTTCAGTATTTCAGGAGTTACGAAATGTATCGCTGCTGAAAATTATTGTTCCCAGTGCACATGTTATATTTCAGATTAGCAATTAGATTCGGTCGACTATTGTAAATTTGAATCTGCCTCCTAATGCGACGCAAAAGTTCGCGCAACTTTATTGGGAACTGGCAAATTGGATGATTCCTCCCTTAAGATAATAAATATACACAAACTGCACGTCGTGCGGGGAATGAATAAATATGCATAAATAAAGCATCAACTTCCCTTGTCTAATCCAAACTCCACTTTTGCTCATCGGTCTGCAAATATTTTGTTCTTGTATACTATTCTCAAGAATTATTTCTCCAAAAGCTCAAAATCCTGAATGAACGTGTATGATGTATGAATATCATTGAAATAGTGTAAGAAAATAATGTGTTGACCAAACGCATAATTCTCACATCCATCCCAATTCAAATGAAAAGAAATCAAAATTTTCTGATCATTATCAATCATCGACAAAACGTAAAATAAAATAAATTACAAATCAAAATAAACAGACAGCGAGATAGAAAATTCACGACTACAAAAAAAAAACATATATCATAGAGGTCAATTAAAGTCGGTTGAGAAAAATTTATCTAAAGAGTTAAAACAGTCAACCAGCGAAATACTGTTCAGTTTTTCTACAGGATATCTCAAAAAGAATGGGACCGTAGCAGCAGATTCCTTACAAGAAAATATTGCGATATTGCATCTACACTATGGGCCAAATTAAGTTAGAACATGATTTGACGCTTGATAACTTTTTTGTTTGTTGATGGATTTTGATGAATTTTGGATATGATATTAGCCAATATGTTCTGAATGTCAACCTGAAATTGAGCTTTCGAATTCTAGCGAGGACCGGACTTACGACGTTTTTATGAGATTGGTGCATTTAAGCTCGTTGCAAAAACGAACTGCGCTACTTACAGACCAACTAATATTTTTTTTGTGAAGGAAGTTAGTGGGAAAAGGTATGCTAATAATATCAATATTTTAGAACCATTACCTGAGAAACAAGTCCGGTCCCGTTCAAAATTCGAAAGCTCGGTGTTCAAGGAACATCCAGAACATATTGACCAATATCATATCCAAAATTCATCAAAATTTATAGACAAACAAAAAAGTTATTAAGGATCAAACTATGTTCTAACTTAATTTGGCCCACAGTGTATATCAATACAAAAGTTGATATTAAGAGAGATACAGCGAGTCAAAGTCAAATTTATATTTTTCATTTCTTCAAATAACTTTAGAAATGATAAAGCTATTTTGATGAAATTTTTAATATAAGGGTGGTCTGACACGCAGAATCCAAATCTCGCTCTTACTTGTAGGAGGCGCCACTTGCGCACCTTTTCACTTATTCAAATTGTCATAACTTTTTTGATCATTCCGTCATATTTACAAACAAATGATATATTTTGTAGAAGTGACTAGGAGGAACCTTTTTTAAAATATTTGCATTTGAAGTAATTCATGCAATGTCGTTTAAATTTTATATTTCCTTTTTCATTCCTTATAATTTTTGAAAATAAAATTTTTTTCATTTTTGTAATGAAAAACATTGAACACTGAGACACTTGTCAAAATTACCATGAAAACGGCGTTTTCAAAGTCACTTATATGTTTATGTTCTAAATTTGCCATCTGAAACCACATTGAATGAATGAAGTCTTCTTCACCCATCACAACCTCATCAAGGCTGCACTTGAAATGCTTTTTATTGAAAGAATGAATAACAAAATCTACCACAGATTTCTTTTGAGGTAATGTTATTGTCTGTCAGAATCACAACAACGTTCTTGGTTTTATCTAATGCATCAACTAGTCTCATAGTTCTAGTCGCCTAGAATGCAACTCACTACACACGAAGACTTTCGTGTGACAGCCGAAAGTTATCGCCAATAGAGTAACACTTAAAATCGCTGATTCAATCAACGTTAAAATCAAACTTTTCTTTCCGATTCGCTTTCTCTTTCTTCTTCATAGAAAATGCAAGTTATAGAGCATACCCCCGGGAGACTTTACATCGTCAGACTTGAAAAGATTACATTTTCTTTACTCAAACAATTATTTTTCCAATCAAATACCTAAATGTCCTAATTTTATTTTGATAATCCTGTTATTCGGCAAAAATATACAGGGTGTCTCTAAAAGGTCTGTACAAAACCACATGTTGCTGAGGTCAAAATAAGCCGATTTAACGCAACTCACCTCAGACCGAAATGTCACCATTTCCGAGATACGGGGTGATCAAGTTTAAAATTAACAATTGAATTTTGTCATTATTTTGGACATTTTCACACATTGCTTTGAAAATTGGCATACGGGGGTTTTGTGGTATGATAAATTCGATTATGGAGTCCGTTTTACCAAACCACAAAATGTAAAGTGTAGGGCGCCCTCTAGCGGCCACAGTAAAACGGACCCCATAATCGAATTTCTCATACCACAAAACTCCCGTATGCCAATTTTCAAAGCAATATGTGAAAAAGTGTCCAAAATAATGACAAAATTCAATTGTTAATTTTAAACTTGATCACCCCGTATCTCGGAAATGGTGACATTTCGGTCTGAGGTGAGTTGCGTTAAATCGGCTTATTTTGACCTCAGCAACATGTGGTAGGATTTTGTACAGACCTTTGAGAGACACCCTGTATAGTTCAACTTTTGTTTGCGAGCCGTTAAGTTATTCTTTGTCTTTTATTTCCTTGAAAACCAAGCGACCTGTAATAGAATGTTTCATGGACAAAAGTGCTAGTTTATAAAAGATGTACTAAAGCTTTTTGAAAAGCCACTTCGGTAGAAAGAATCAGTCATACTTTATCTCAACTGGTTCCTCAAGCTTGGTGTTTTGAACGCATTTCCAAATCCAATTTATAGATGCCCAAGGCTCTATCAATCTATCTTTTTCACTCAAGCTTATGAGATTTTTCTCAACATACATTCCTCATATCTTTCCAATGACAACATGTGTACCTACCTATACTAAAGATTATGTGTAGAGTATAAACAGTACCCAAGCCGTCTAAATGTGGCAAATAAATAACAAATTCGGGATGCCAAAACAGCACCATTGTTTTTGTTCGTCCACTTCAAATAATCACTCTAAAACTTTATGCAAATCCAGATAACTGGTGAGTCACATTCGATGTTTGACTCCGGAATTAACTGTCCCCCGAGGCACCAAAGCCTGGTCGTGAGGAAAACTGAAAGTTGACTTATTTCAACTGATAAGATAAGGAACGATTTAACGGGATATACGTAGTGTTTGAGATATTTCAATTTATGTTTTTGTCTGGATATTGTGGTAGCTCATAGTAGTTCTCCAAAAAAGCTTATTGTTAGTCTTGAGTTTATCGTTATGTCCCTCGGAATTTATGACGCAAGAAAAGTTTACAGTAGAAAAAAAATATTTTGAGAATAATAATAATAATAAATTCAAGTGAAGATTAAGATACAATTGCAATTCTCTTTTCAAAGTGATTTTTAGTCTTTTTTTTCATTAGAAATATCAAGAACTGCAGTTGCTTGATGACAAGCTGGACACAATTCCTTTATCAAAATAAAATACAGGTCACGCTAACTTTGAACAATCAGCCGTCAGTGAAGTCTCTGATCACAGAACTTTATCTGTAACCAGCAAACAAAATCTATTATCTTGACAAAGAGGCAAACGAAAAGGGTCCAGCTTCGACGGGATAATTTAAGAACAGCACATGTTAATGGCACAAATTATCTCAGGGTCACTACATTTTGTCTGCAGTCGTTAATCAAATTATTTTTTCATTTAAAAATCAATTCTAAAGCTTTAGAGTGTAGACAAAGACCCACATTGCTGGAGGGTTTCCGATTATCGGCATTCGGCATCTTTTAGCGGGAATAACTCAATTGAACATGGTCAATTCAGGCACTGAGCGTCGTTCGTTCGTTTCACTTTATTCTGTAAAGTCCAATTAAGGCATTTTTAAATGTTTCCGATTATTTTCTGTGTGAGTGTGTGTGCTCAATAAAGTGCACACATTACAGATAAGGCGGTACGATCAAAGTACTCGTCTTATTGATGTTCTTCCATGTAATGTGTGAATCGATATTTCTCAATTATTACTGATTTATTTATGTGTAATAACACTCAGAGCGCATCAGGTGCTCGGACGGGAATTCAATTTGCCCGATCGAATCGTGTTCACCCTTCTTTCGGTGAGCTCCTTCAAAAGATAAACTGGCGAAAATTCTAACCATCCGGAAAAATCGAGTCAATTTTTCTTGGCCGACCGCCCTTTTCAACCTGATTTTCTGGTCAATTGGCCGCATCTTGCGGATGGGAAAATGCTTTGAATACTTAATCGTTTTATTTATCAGACAGCAAAGTGGAAGCTGAGACCAACTATATAACGTTTTTTTCGTTTTTTTTTTTGCTTTTGTTTTCAGACCAAGAAGACTCTTTTTATAATACTACTAAAAATTAAATATTATTATTAAGTTTTTACACATCTCTATGGACCCAGACTTTCTGCATTTTTATCATGTGAGTTGAAAAAATGAGCTGGCACATTTGTATATACTCGTTCAAAAAATGTAGTATGCCCTGCTTAAAAATAAGGACAACATTTTCATCATCAGTTCAGCATTTATTGCTCAAAACAATGAAAGTATCTTCAGAGAGATCATGAGTTTCTTATTTCTTTAAATTTTTGATTATTTGATACAGAGTACAGAATAAAATTACATTACCGATGAAAGTTCATATCAAATCTTCTCAACTCCTACTTCGAGAGTAAACTTAAACATACTAAGTATTAGCATTATTTTATTAATTATTTTATAATCTAAAAGTCCAATATCTTCAACGAGAATAGAGATATTTCAATACGGTTTGTGGATTTTTAAAGCTAGTTTCGACGCATGGAATGGTTCTCTCTTAGAAACAAAGAATCATGATATTAACTCAAATCTTATTTTGCCGTAAAAATCAAAATTCATTTTTGAATTTGTATAATGGTGAATATTACTGATTTGTGCAGTAGTCAATAACAAAAGTGAAATTCAAAATATTTGATAAAGAAAGATGATGAATCACGCGCGTCGTATGAAAATTGTTAGGTACCGAATTTGAAACTGATGACATTTTTTTGCACCAAAAGGTCGGAAAACCACACACATTTTAGGGTATCCTCTTTTTTCTCTTATCTAAGGTGACTACATTTCGACTCAATGTCTCACCACACTCACTATCCATCCGGGTCTTTATTCAATCAGGAAATTGTACTGCTGAACTTGGAGCAACAATCTACCGATTTGAGTTCTTTTTATAGAACGACAAGTATCTACATATTATCTGTAATAATCTCAAACTCAAGCCTGATAGATATGCTCTGTAGTTTTGTGGCGCATCCATGATTTAGAAGATTTTTTTGGGTATTTCGCCACACCCTATCAAATATCAATCAAACTAGTGTTTATACACCCGATCTTCTATATTACCTGAAAAAAGTCTATTAGTAAATAATAAAACCTATCAATATCAAACGTTTTGGAAACGAATCTGCTTCCGTCGTCAGTGAAAACCTAAAAATGGAACAATTAACTCAAATTCTAAAAATATAGTTCGTTTTTTGTGAGATTTTGTGGTGAAATTTACTTTTTCATGTTTTTGGCACAAAATGTCACTTTCACTGACATTGAAGTGTGTGGTGTTGATTGTTTAACTTTACATATGTTCAGTATTTATAATTTACTTTTTTGGGCTATGTTCAATTTCTCAATAAAGGTAACCATGTATTACTTAAATTTAAGAGCAAGTTGCTAAACATTCATTAGAATTTAACATAATATATGCACTCTTCAAGTTTACGTTTTGTAGAACATGGCTCCTTTGCTAAGATTTTTGAATTATCCCAATTTATTCTATGATTTTTATCAAATGCATGTTGACAAATTCACTACAAAATCTCACAAAAAACGAACTATATTTTTAGAATTTGAGTTAATTGTTCCATTTTTAGGTTTTCACTGACGACGGAAGCAGATTCGTTTCCGAAACGTTTGATATTGATAGGTTTTATTATTTACCATAACACAACAGTTGAGCACAATAATTTATTGAAATCTTCACTTACTTAAAGTTTAATTTGCCATAAAATACCGCTTTCGTGTAATTATACGAGTCATATCCCACTTCTTATATGTAGGAAAAGAGATCAAGAGTCACAAATATAGGCGTATTTGACAAATACGTCATCTTTGTGAATAACTTTCCATGCAAGACGCTCAAACAACTTGTACAGTAGTCAGGTTCGTGGTAGTTGGCGAATAACTTTCAGTGTGGATGAGAAGATTGTAGTGTGGTAAACTTTTTGGAGAATGTTAGTCGCTCCTCTCGACTTGTTGGTGAACATGCGGGTCAGCATTCGATACTTCGATACTATACAGGGTGTCCCGAAATGAGACGTCAATATTTCAACCACGTATTCTACACCTCAAATAGAAATAAAACTTCATATTATAAACTAGTGTCCACAGACTCTTCGTCTTCAAGATACAGGGTGTTAAAGGTCAGGACCTGATGACGGTTTTTTCGTGAATATTTTCGAAACCTGTGAAGATAATTGGGTGAAATTTTGTACAGTTACCAACCTTTTTACGCTCTATCTAATGAACGGAGACTTAGTATAGTGTATTACCTTCATGGCTAGAGAATACAGGGACAGGCTTGGGACAAAAGTGCCCTAAATTTTTTGGTTATTGGTTTTTAGTAGTTTTGCCTGGCATGCACAATTTCAAAATCTGGAGTTTTTTACAGAGATAAGGTACTCCTCTCCTACCTCACTTGGACGCACCAGTGTGTAAAAAAAAATTCAAATGCGTTTTTCTCGAAAATGGTGCGTCTTAGCGAGTTACAACAAAAGTACCTCATTTGTGTAGAGAACTCCAAATTTTCAAAGTCTGTAGGCAAAGCTACTTAAAATCAACAATCAAAAAATTTGGACTCTATTTTTCTCAAACCCGTCCCCGTATATCCCACTCATAAAGGGTATAAAATACTAAGGTTTTGTTCATTAGATAGAGTGTGGAAAGTTTAGAAACTGTAGCAAATTTTATTCAATTAGCTCAACAGGTTTCGAAAATATCTACAAAAAACCGTCACCATTCACCTTTAACACTTTGTATCTTGAAAACGAAGAGTTTGTAGATACTAGTTTATATGGAGTATCATTTCAATTTTGGGGCGTAGAATACGTGGTTGAAATATTGACGTTTAATTTTGGGACACCCTGTATATTTGACGTTGAATTGTGCCAAAAATGATTGATTTTTTGTTTTGTCTCGTGACTATCGGAAATTATACTATGTTTTGATAATTTATGGAACGAGTTTGATAAAAATCAGTTGTTTCCGTCTATAACTGTTTGTATGCTGACGGACGATTGGTGTTTTCCCACATTTCGCTCGAAGTTTGGTAAAAATCTTTTCATTTTACAAGAGAATATATAGTGTGAAGATGTAAACTGAACTATTTTCTGGAAATCTCTAGTTGAGGAATACTTTTGTTGAAAATTCCCACAAAAGTATTTCATTATAAGTGTACGAAAAAATTAAACAGTTCTCTGTTCACTATCAATGCATAAACAAAATCAACCCCAGTATGGAATTAATCCAGAACTGCTCTGGAATTCAGTTTGACAAATCGCAGGTCTCAAAGCGGCCCAATCATAGAAAATTAATCTACGATTTGCCTGGCAAACGTGTTACGTTGACAGCTCGGTATTGTATTTGTATTGTATTCGGTTAGTTTGGCTCGGCGATATTGAATTTTAACAGACCGCCGATCAGGTGAAAGGGAATTTTGTATCTGTATACACTCGCACGTGATGACATTTAGCGCGGATCAAGTGATTTACAGGGCAAGTCATCAATAGATTAATGGATTGCCTCCTTTTTCAATTTATAAGTTTCACCAAAGAATATTCTAGTAGTAGAATATTATTTGGTTTCACTCGGGCTGATCATATTTATTCATACATCATGCGAAAGTTTTTTGATTATATCTTCGATATATGTATTATTTTAATTGTCGCTGAGCTCAAGTACTTCGGATCACTTTTTGAAATTAAACAAAACTTCCTTAGTTGATAAATTGAAGGAGAGGGTGGTAAATACTACAGCATTAAAGCCACAAAGCCAACAAAGGCTTTCCCTCTGACCTCTCCCGTATACCGCAGCTCGTAGGGTGCTGATTGAGAACATCACCTAGTTTAGTATTGAACTTGCAGGATCAGTAATCAGAAATCAATAATACTACAGCCTACTCAGTTTGATTGACCATTGAGGATGCCGCTCAATGTTCGAAAAGAATCCCTCCTCGAAGATCGAACCCACGTTCTTCAGAAACTCAGCCCCTTAAGTCCAGCGCCTCGCTCGATCACCGAATTCCTTAAGAATTCTTTCTTCTGGAGCAATGAGCCCAATGAATAAAATTGAGCAATCGCTTCGACTATTATACTTTCTTTGTCAGTTGTTTATAATGTTTGAAGAAATTTAAGGAAAAACATCTCGTTCTTCTTTATTCATTAGGCTCAATAATATATTATTCTGTGATCAGTTGAAAGAGATGGATTTGAACATTCTGTGTGATATTGTTTCTATATGTTTTGAATAGTTTTTATTAAAGATCATCAATTTGAAGTTTGTGACTTAATTTTTTATGTCCTAGAAATCTCTTTAGCTTGTTATGAACATAAAATGCAAAAAATATCTATTGATGCGCGATCTATGCAGATACGGAAAATGATGTTGACATTTGGATAGTTCAAGAGATTTTACTACTTTACATTCAACATATTTCTATACATACTTATTTCAGAATGAGTTGTTATGTTTCCTGCTCATTTATTGATCATGTTGCCAACATATGGTGAACCCACTTATCTAAACAGTGTAACGCAGTTTTATCCAGCAATATTTAAAATCTACATTCTACACTCACCGACAATAAATTCCGGATAAGAATAATTTGAGTCGAATTGTTATCCTTATAACTTTTTTATTTGTTGTCCGATTTTAGTGAAATTTGTACCAAAGTGTAGCCCTATGTCTTGAGATAATTACTCTTGATTTTGGTTTTGGAAAAATACCGATGGCTTGGTCATTATACAGGGAGGAACAGAAGCTACTTTTTTACCCCTCGGCAAAATTCATCTTTATTATGTTCTGTTGTAACGTACAATCTTTTCTTAGCAAATTGTTTTTTTTTGGTCATGTCAATATCCGCTTTTTAGAGAAGACACAGATGTTCAAATAAAATGCTGCAGTTTTTCCATATTTTATCATCAATGAACGAAAACATTCTCATAGACTTGCATGAAGTTTAGCCCTATGTCTTGAGATATTACCCTTGATTTCTGATTTCGAAAAATACTGATGACTTGGTCATTACACAAGGAGAAACAGAAGCTACTTTTTTACTCTCAAGTTTTCAACACCCCGTGTAAAAATTAAGAGGTAAAATTTAGCTCCATTATATTGTGTCGAGAAGTGCGATCTTTTATTAACAAATTTTTTTTTTGTCATGTCAATATCTGCTTTTTTTAAAGAAGATACAGATGTTTGAAGAAAATGCTGCAGTTTTCCGATATTTTCTAAACAATGAATGAAAACATTCCTATAGACTTGCATGAACAAATAATGTTCTAAGATTCCATATTGTCTCAATCTACCCAATGTTTCATATTGGGCAAATTGTTCACCCCGAACACTCTTTGGAGGCGGTAGTATCATGGTGGGGACTGGGGTATCACTACATGGCCGTACAGATCTTGTATTAATTAAAAATGGGATATCAAGCACATGGGAAAGGTATGCTAGGATTGCTAGGTAGTATCAATTGAAAATGGGATATCAAGCACATGGGAAAGGTATGCTAGGATTGCAAGGTAGACATGTTCGCAATAGAAATCAGAAGACCTTGCCTGATTTGCGAGTAGCCCTTCTTGAAAAACAACAAATATTTCTCAAGAGGCATCAAAAGCATGCCATTCGCATGGCAGAAGTCAAAGGGAAACGATGTGACAATACGCGCTATTAATTTGAAAACATTTTGTTTATGCAAATCTATGAAAATGTTTTCATTCATTGTTGGGAAAATATCGACAAACTGCAGCATTTTATTAATGAAGGAGAAGGTGGTGGGGAGCAGTCAAAATGAGCGGTCTACGAAGCGTGGATTCTCATTTATTGTTTTTTCGAACTTTCGGAACTAATTTGTTCCTTCTTCAGGAAAGACTATAAGTATTAACAAAACATGGATATAAGTATGTGTACAAAGCTAGGATAAGAAAAAACTTACCAATTAGAGTGATGTAAAGATAGAGCATACAGAAAAAATAAAGGACTCAACATGGGACTTGTTCAAGCACTTGGATCACAGTCAGTATACATTCACCACTTTTTGGACACAAACATCACTATTACTTGTTAAAACGTTAAGAGTATTGTACATGTTAACAATCAAACAAAATAAAAGAGTAAAAGAGTAAAACACATAATTAAAATAGTTTTAATTCAACGTAACGACTAGATTGGTGTGGGCGGACTAACACCATTATGACATGCATATTGTTAGCTAGGTTAAAGAACCAATATGAGGTGTAAAATTGACATAATTGCAGTAATCTGTAACCGACATGGCTGCATATCTATGAACATCAGACGCAACTCACTTACTGAGAAGGATGGAATCTGTAAGTTGTACTGATGGGATTATAACAATTTGAGACGTATGGTATGACGTTGGCGTGATTATCCCATCTCATATCAGCTGCAGAAAGTTAAACCAGAGAGAGACAAAACAAAAAAGACAACCGGAAAAAGGGGAAATTGGAACTAATTAATATCCATGTGGTCCGGATTGTTCGGTGTCAGGCCCCGTTTGTGAATTTTTAGCAAGTAATTATAAATTACGCTTAAGTTCTGATAATCATTCTGGTTATTTAAATTGTTTCCAGTCATCTTGATGTGAGCCATCTCCAAGAAAAGCCGTTTGTGATACACGTTGGACCTCGTCAACCCTTTGACCTCTTCAAGATTAGGTATGTGGCCAGTGTTAACATGGTGTTGGGCCAATCCGCTCGTCTGAACCCTCCTTTTGCAATCACTCTTATGCGAAGCAAGGCGGGCAGAGAGTTTTTGTGAGGTTTGTCCGACATACACCATATCACACGCTCCACATGGAATGCTAAACACTACATTTCTCATATCTTTGGTGGCAAAAGGAGTTTTGGTCCTTGTGTACAGCTGTCCTATAGTTTTTGTCTGTTTTTTCATGATTCAGGGTGTTAATCAATTTAGGTGTTAGTTCTTCCAAGTGTGGTAAGACATAGTATTTAGCTGTCACTTCAGATGTAGCAGCAGGTGGAGTGGTGGCCATCTGGTTTGGTGGGTCAACATCCAGTTGGACATCGTGTTGGGTGCTAAAGAGGAACTTGTTAATCATCCTCCATTGGTAGGAATTTTTTTTCAATATCTGGGCCAGAGTCGACAATGAGGTGTCTCTTTTTGTAGGATGAGTGAGAAGACAAGCCCTTCTTTTTAGCGCCATAATGAGGTCTATCTTCATTTTTGTGGGGTGGTATGATTTGAAACTGATGAATCTATCAGAGGTCATGGGTTTTCTGTACCAGACAGTAAGCAGTGATTAATCATCGTTTCTATGTACCCTCATGTCCAAGAAGGGTAAGCTCCCATCCTCCTCCCTCTCAACTGTGAACTGTATGTGAGGATTATATAAATTGAAAATGTCCAAGGTAGAGTTGACGCTGTCCGATGGTAGAGCCAGTATCAAGTCATCAACATAACGTTTAAGGAAAGGAACTTGGAACGGCAGCCCCTGGACACAGGTGTCAATCAAGTCATCCAGCACATAGTTGACCAGTATAGGGGATATGGGTGAGCCCATTGGGGGTGCTCTTTTACTCTTTTATTTTGTTAAATTGTTAACATGTATAATACTCTTAACGTTTTAACAAGTAATGGTGATGTTTGTGTCCAAAAAGTGGTGAATGTATACTGACTGTGATCCAAGTGATTGAACAAGTCCCATGTTAAATCCTTCATTTTTTCTGTATGCTCTATCTTTACATCACTCTAATTGGTAATTTTTTTCTTTTCCTAGCTTTGTACACACACTTATATCCATGTTTTGTTAATACTCATAGTCTTTCCTGAAGAAGGAACACATTAGTTCCGAAAGCTCGAAAAAACAATAAATGAGAATCCACGCTTCGTAGACCGCTCATTTTGACTGCTCCCCACCACCTTCTCCTTCATAATTGCAAGCCAGTCACGAAAACTTTCCACGTGCATTTTATTTAAACATCTGTATCTTTTCTAAATAAGCAGATATTGACATGACCAAAATAACATTTTGTTGAGAAAAGATCGCACTTCACAACAGAAAATAATGGAGCTAGATTTTGCCGCGCAATTTTTCCACAGGGTGTTGAAAACTTGAGGGTAAAAAAGTAGCTTCTGTTCCTCCCTGTTTAATGACCAAGCCATCGGTATTTTTCCAACGCCAAAATCAAGAGTAATATCTCAAGACATAGGGCTACATTTTGGTTCAAATTTCACTAAAATCAGACAACAAATAAAAAAGTTATGATGATATCAATTTGACTCAAATTATTCTTGTTCCGGATTTATTGTCGGTGAGTGTGGTAATTATAATGAACAATTTTAATTCAATGAAAAATTTTGCAATTTTGCGTTTGCAAGCTTCTCAAATTGAACATAACCTCAATTGTTTCAGTGATTTCTGGCATGGTTCAAAAGGGCATTTTGTCGTCTCTCAGAAAAAAACAATAAGTTAGATCTCAATTCAATATGGATCATAGAAAATTGTAGTTCAACTGTTCCAAATCAAATCTTTGAAGGAGTATATCTCGAGACTTACGAGTAATTTAAATAATGTTTTTAGACATAAATTGTCCATTGCAATTAGTAGAATCTGAATTTTAAATATTGACGGATAGAACTGAGTCACCCTGGAACCTGCTCTGGAAACTTGGCATCGCATGGAAGGGCCAAAATCGTAGGCAAAACGCTCCTGGGTTCCAAAATCCTCTTTTTTCTCTTATCTAAGGTGACTACATTTCGACTCAATGTCTCCCTACACTCACTATCCATCCGGGTCTTTATTCAATCTGGAAATTGTACTGCTGAACTTGGAGCAACAATCTACCGATTTGAGTTTTTTTACATATTATATATATACATATTATCTACATATTATCTGTAATAATCTCAAACTCAAGCCTGATAGATATGCTCTGTAGTTTTGTGGCGCATCCTAATTTACAAGATTTTTTTGGGTATTTTGCCACACCCTATCAAATAACAATCAAACTAGTTTTTATAAACCAAATCTATATTACCTGAACAGAATTCTATTAGTAAATAATAAAACTTATCAATATCAAACGTTTCGGAAACGAATCTGCTTCCGTCGTCAGTGAAACATAAAAAAAGAATAATTAATTCAAATTCAAGTTCGTTTTTGTGTGATTTTTCAGTAAAATTGTTTTTTTTGTGTTTATGACACAAAATGTCACTTTTACTGACATTGAAGTGAAATGTATGGTGTTGATTGTTTAACTTTACATATGTCAGCATTTATAATTTACTTTTTTGGGCTATGTTCAATTTCTTAATAAAGGTAACCATGTATTACTTAGATTTACAGAGCAAGTTGCTACACATTCATTAGAATTTAACATAATATATGCATTTTCTTTAAGTTTAGAAGTTTAGAAGAACGAACATGGCTCCTTTGCTAAGATTTTTGAATTATCTCAATTTATTCTATGATTATTATCAAATGCATGTTGACAAATTCCTTATTTATGAAATTCTCTTTTTTTCATGTTCTTCAATTCTCTTCTTTAAAGGTCGTGAGGTCTCTCCAATATAGAATTTATTACATTCACAAGGAATTTTATAAATTACATTTTTAGTGGACTCAATATTATTAGGTCTAGTATTTGTTAAATTAGAGCGAAGTGTGTTATTAGTTTTGAAAATGGTCCGTATATTATATGTCTGACCTAAACGTTTCAGTTTATGAGAAATTCCAGGTATGTATGGAATAATTAAATTAGTTATAGGTATATTCTGTTCTCGTTGTCTAGGTTGTTCAAAACTATTAGAACACTTTTCAAGAAAATTCATTGGATAATTATTTTCTGACAATTGTAAATTTGATCGTGGATTCTTTATCATCAATGTGAATTAAAAAATCATCAAGTTTTGGTTCATCATATTCATATATAGAAAAAATATCATCTACATATCTCCACCAAATCATTGGTTTGTATGTATATGTATATGTTTCTACATGAATTGTTTCAAAATGTTCCATGAAAATATTACTTAAAAGTGGAGATAAAGGAGAACCCATTGCCAATCCAAAGTCTTGTTGATAAAATTCATTATTATATTGAAAATTTTTAACACAAATTGTTAAAAGTTCTAGAATAGCATCAATATCCAAGTCTGTTCTTTCTTTCAAATGTGTATCATTTTCAAGTTTATCTGTTATGATCATCAATGTTTTATCAACAGGTACATTAGTGAAAAGACTTACTACATCAAAACTTACAGGAAGATTATTGGGATTATAATTAATATTTGATAATTTCTTTAAGAAATGTTGTGAATTTTTTATGTATGATTGTGTGTTGCCTGTTAAAGGACTGAGTATGTTCAATAAAAATCTTGCTTATGCATGAGTTGGTGAGTTGATACCACTGAATATTGGTCTTAATGGTATATTTTGTGTATGTATTTTTGGTACACCGTAAAAATGTGGTGCTTTACTATTATGTGGTGTCAGTTTAGATCTTTCATTATCTGAAAAAAATCTTTTATGTTTTTTAAGTTTAGAATATATTTGTCTTTCAAAACGTTCTGTTGAATCTTTATTCAGTTTTGTGTAATTTCCATCATTTATTAGACATTATTTTATTTCCATAGGTTGTGTTATCTAAAATAACTGTTGCATAACCTTTATCTGCAGGAAGTATTTTTATATTATGATCGGACTTTAAATATTTTATTGCAAAACCTTCTGCATGATTGATATTTTGTTTAATGTTATAAGATTTATTCAAAATCAATTTTGATCTAATTCTAAATTCTTCTTGTTGTTCTTCTGGAAAATTTGGTGTTGTTGCTTCTATAGATGAAATAATATCTAATTTATTTATGATTTTTGGTGTAACAGCAAAATTCAAACCTTTTGATAAAACATTTTTTTCATCATTCGAGAGAACTTTATCAGATAAATTTATAACATTTTTATTTATCATGTCATTGTTTGTAGTTTATTCTGTATTATGATGTATGCTTTCATTAATTAATTTGTTAAATTTGTTGACTTAAATATTTTGTTGTAAGTAAGTAATCGTATAGAGAGAAATATAATTGAAAACTATTATCTAAACAATGACATATATGATCAAAGTCGTTATAAGTAACTTGCATCTTTATATTTTTTTTTGTTGTGCTAATATTGAAATCAAGTTTTTGTATATAAGATCTATGAAATTGAATTCGTTCTCTTATCAACGCTTCACTAGCTCTTTCAACAATTCGTGTTGATTTTTCATTAGTGTATGAAGTCTTAAGTCTAAAAGCTTTAGGTTGCCTACATCTACAAAGAAAAGTTAATGAGTTTTTTGAATTAGATAGTTTTTTTATATCAGTTTCTAATGATCTAGAAACAGAACATAATAAGAATATTAAAAAAGGTGTGGTAAAAAGTCTATATGATAGAGCAAAAATAATTTGTGATGATGATAATTTTGAATCAGAAAAAGATTTCATAAGAGATGTTTTGTCAAAAAATAATTATCCAATGAGTTTTTTTGAAAAGTGTTTTAATAGTTTTGAATAACCTTTACAACGAGAACAGAATATACCTATAACTAATTGAATTATTCCATACATACCTGGAATTTCTCATAAACTGAAACGTTTAGGTCAAACATATAATATACGGACCATTTTCAAAACTAATAACACACTTCGCTCTAATTTAACAAATACTAGACCTAATATTATTAATGAGTCCACTAAAAATGTAATTTATAAAATTCCTTGTGAATGTAATAAATTCTATATTGGAGAGACCTCACGACCTTTAAAGAAGAGAATTGAAGAACATAAATCATACATGAAAAAAAGGGAATTTTATAAATCAGAAATTTGTCAACATGCATTTGATAATAATCTTGGAATAAATTGGGATATTTCAAAAATCTAAGCAAAGGTCCATGTTCTAAAAAACGTAAACTTAAAGAAAGTGCATATATTATGTTGAATTCTAATGAATGTGTAGCAGCTTGCTCTGTGAATCTAAGTAATACATGGTTACCTTTATTAAGAAATTGAACACAGCCCAAAAAAAGTGAATTATAAATTCTGAACATACGTAAAGTTAAACAATCAGCACCATACACTTCACTTCAATGTCAGTAAAAGTGACATTTTGTATCATAATCACAAAAAAAACAATTTTACTGAAAAATCACACAAAAACGAACTTGAATTTGAATTAATTATTCTTTTTTTAGGTTTTACTGACGACGGAAGCAGATTCGTTTTCCGAAACGTTTGATATTGATAGGTTTTATTATTTACTAATAGAATTTTTCTCAGGTAATATAGAAGATCTGGTTTATAAACACTAGTTTGATTGTTATTTGATAGGGTGTGGCGAAATACCCAAAAAAAAATCTTGTAAATCATGGATGCGCTACAAAACTACAGAGCATATGTAATCTAAATTTTCACCTGTGAACTAAAAACTTTGCCAACTATCGAATTTCGATTTATTCTGCAAGCAGATTAAACACGAAAAAAATGTTTACACACTGATTATACCTGCGGTCAACCAAACATAATATCTTAATTTGGTTTTTGTCCTTGCATGTGGTTGATAATGAAGTTAAGAAAAATTTATATTTTTTTATGATGGTTTCATATGATTTGTTTGATCAAGAGTTACAACATTTGTACTCCGTAAAACATCAAAATCGCACAAGGAATATTTTTCTCATAAGACTCAATGTAGACATGCATTGATAAAAAAAATTATATTATCATTGAAAAATCATGTATCAAGTTGACTCGAACATTGATTAGCGAAGAATGAATGGAGCTACAATATTTTAGCAACAGAAAAAATCTATTTTGACTAGTTATATTTCACAGAGTGTTTCAAAATATTGGAGCCACACTGGTCATTCACTCACCATTGGGTGAAATGTCCTGGAAATTGGAATCACGCTTTTATGTATGCAGGTTAAAATATATTTTTTCTAGTGATGTTCAAGTCAACTTGATACATGATTTTTCAAAGAAAATATGATTGTTTTTATCAATTCATGTTTACATCGAGTCTTAAAAGAAATATATTCCTTATGCGTTACGTGAATTTGCTGTGCTGTACTTATCAGAGGGTGTACAGAAATCATCAAAAGCCGATACAAAATAGATTAATTATGCTGCATGTTTCTGAACTTAGCAAAACTCAATTTAGGCCCTATACATACATACATAGCTACTTTTTTTTAAATATCAATTACAGATTACAGATTTCACTATTTAAAAAAATACCTGGTTATTGCGATCTGAACATTTCATAAATTGTCTGACGATTTGAAAACCCCTGTATAAATTTGAAACACCTAGCCATCGTGAATCCTTAAGGTAGTCTTTTTAAGTAGAGGTTTGAATTTTATTGAATGATCTCTACTACTAACCGCACAAGACGTGGTTTGCTAAAAGCATAATTTCGCTGAAAAAAAAAAATATATATATATTATAGCCTTGATTTTTGTCTAGATGTCACAAATTGCAAATAGGGAGTTCTTATGACAGTTAGCTTTATAATCAAGGAATCTTAAAATGTGAAAATATACAGGGTGCCCTGTTCCAAATTCTGGTTTTTCAATCGGTGCAGCACTTTTCAGACACTCTGTATAGGTTAAATCCACCTGATACAAGAATTTATACTTTTGTAATGAGGTTTTTTTTCTAAAGAAGGTAGTTTCTGAGAAAAGGTTTAGGCCCCTAATAAAATGCTTACCTGTTCTTTCCTTGTTCATTCCTTTGTTTATTTGATTTTCTTTCAGCTGTTGAAAATGATCTCCTCTTGATTGGTTTCGACTAATTAGATCCAAAATTTGTTCCGGATTCTTTGCATTTTTTGCGTTTTAAATATAGAGGTGAAAACTGACTGTTTTCATTTTAATAATTATATTTCTGCAATAGCAAGAAACCAGTCAAGAATTCGGAGGCTTGTGTCTCTTAGGCTAATCAAAGAATTATCAGTGGATCTAAATAACTTGTCCTGATGAGACCAAGTGAACTCCCACAAGCTCTTCATGGATCATAAAGAATTGACGGCTACAAGAAGAAGTTAAGAAGTAGGTACCACTGAAGTAGTAAAAAGGTGGATGCGCTAGACGTAACATTGCTTTCATTGTTGCAAATATGTTAAAAAAAACCTCTTCATATGCCCTTACTTTAATTTCGAATTTTCAGTTTGGATCTATGGAATAGGAAACTCTTTTTGCACAGAGTTAACATGAAAGCGGTAAGGCCTGTGCCCAAATAAGAATCAGACATGGTTTGAGGCTGTTTGATACTACAGGATACATCTCCATCAATTTTTATTCCAATGTATAGATCAATTCCAGTGTATCATTCTTTCATATATCATCTGTCAAAGCCAGTAAACGACAATTTCCACTAATCATCAAGAAGGACATAAAGGGAATACGAAGAGCTCCGTGAGTAATCTCTATTCAGATTTATACATTTTATATAATATTCATGAACCAATCACCAGACCAAACTCTCCCTAATACTCGATTATTATATACACTTAACCCTTTCTCATCCTGGTACTCTATTAGTATTAATGTGTTGTATGTTAAGTTTATTAGCTGACCATATCAGAAGTTATGAAGTGTAAGAATCCTTTATCGGAACTAGGATTACAAGGGATCCTAGCTGCCGATCCGATATGCCCTCAGTGTCCGGTCACCCAGCAGGATCCGATTTAAGACAATAATCCTTAAAAGTCCTTCAGGATAGTGGACGAAGTGTCCGCTTAAATTCGGGCTCGTCTTGTTAGATTAATTGATTCAATCGAAAATGGAGAATTGCATTAGAAGATGTTGTTTCAGTTAAATATCACAAAAAATCCACAAGTAGAAAAAATCAGTTTTCAGGTTGAAAACACGAAAGAGAAGTGGAGCTATATCAAGGAAAAGGTGTTATAATCTGGAATGTAAAAGAGGAGTTCAAAAATTAAACTTCTGGGGTATTGTATTGAAGAAAACAACTTGCGATGGGCATTCAAATCAAATCTTATAGAATTTAAGTGAGTATGTGGTTGGAAAAGGTGAAACATGCTATTTTAAAAATAATAAAATCATGAATTTGTAACAAGGATGTTCTCAGTAAAGTCGTTTGCATCCTTCCAGTTGCAACCCCTTTTATTTTTCTCTATACATTGAGATGTCCATATTATGCCCAGATCAGATTCTTGCCGATGATTTTATGATGATAAAATGGTGAAAGATCCACCGCATTAACAAATTATCAATCTACAACAAAATTGATAGCTAATTGATGTGTGTGAATTCCTGAAGGCTCATGATGAGGAGCTCACGTGGACGTGTGCTCGAATCGAATTGATTTGATCGAGAATAGACAATTCCATCAACAGCACTCATTTTAATTATCAGTCTGGAACAAATTGACCAATTGGCAGACGACAAAAAATTTAAAGTACAAAATTATTCGATCTTATCTTAGCCATCAAATCTTCAAATTGTAGTCAATTTAACACTTTCGACAGTAATCATCTCGAATGACATGAGAAAAATAGTCGTTAAACATTATCAGTGTTGCTTGTTGCTTATAATATACAGGGTGGTTTTTTTTTATCAACGTCACCTGTGGACCTGTGTCAACCACCGTTTGGTGGAAAATATATATTTCTGTGAATTTTTTTGCGTATGTCGAGCTGTTTTTGGACATATTTTTTCTCAAAGACTCAAGTTCAAGTAAGAAAACAAGTTTTTTACAATGAACAATATTTTATTCCAATAATGCAATTCCAACATCAGTTCAATGATAAATTCACACATTTTTCACAGTAGCTGATATTTCAAATCTGTTTCTCCGCAAAACATGTATAACCACTAAGATACCTTCATGATTGAATCATCCTGTATACTCGTGATGATTAGGAACGATTGCCACTGTAGACTCCAGCTGACAAAAGCGCGTCGACAGACCGGAGTCGATGACAATGACACATTAACGGCGCACACATCGATCAGATGATGAACTCGACAGGTAATTCAATAATGCCCAGTCACTCTCTTAAATTTATTTTAAGTCAAAGAAGATTTTTTTTGAAATTCGGATCAACAACATTCAATTAACATGAAAAATAGGAAATAAATGGACAATCGTTTCATAATTCCGTGTTGTATAAACTGGTGTGAACTTATGAGCAAAAGTTAAGTGGTCAATCAGCGTAGAACATGCATACTCGAAGTTTGGAAGTTTATCAAATCTTTTGTGACAAATTGTTTGAAGTCGGGGAAAAAAAGTTCTCTATAATTGAATGGACGTGCTTACAAAGTTTCATGCATCCATCAAAATAATCACATAATGTAGGATTACCTTGCCGGCTCGCGATTTTGAACGGTAATCAGTCGATTATGTTGGAAGTAGCTGAATTTCCGGTGATTCCTTCTATTGCAAAACTACCTCCCCCACACAACGAAGCACATGTTGACCGAGATCCGGGTTATTAGTATAAAACAGGAACGAATTTGTAAATATGACGGCGGGACGCAATCAAAGCGGCCCATGTGACGATTGTTTGCGGCATTCGTAAACATCTCGCTCAAATGGAACCAACCTGCGAACCATATATTGCATCGGCCGTCTTCTATTTGTGGCGTTTATTAGTTTGTTTTATTGATGTGCTTGGGACGGGATATTATACAAGATCTTTTATGCCGCGTCCGCCACCCACGTTGTATCAATATTTTTGCTTCACACGAAAAGGTGTTGAACACCAAACAGAAAGCCCTATCACTTGTTAACTTTGCCCTTGTTTTCTAGCAGTAACATATATTCCTATATCACTTGTTTCTCATGTCAGGATTTTCCGTGAGGATTTGCGTGAAGTTTTGACATTCTTTTGCAAACTGTTTTAATATGTTTTCATAACAAAAAGGACAAATACTTGTATCACCCTGTCAAATATCAGATAATCTTATAAACCTCTTTCCGTACTTTCAAAAACATGAATCAATCTGATCAAAATAATTGTATATCATTCATGAACTTGTGAGATTAAGGCAAAAGTGCCCAAAACGTCAATTCGTCCTTTTTTGCTTCATATTAAGACTAAGTGTACCATCACATCTCGTGAATTTGTGTCTGAAAATCAATAATCTATGAATTGAATAAATTTTACTACTAAAAATCAACCAACCCCTTCTCGTGATCCCTTAGAACACTTGTTTAGAGAGTGACAGCCCAAATAGGGACTCTCTCCTTTTTATTTCAAAAGTCTTCAAATTGTTACCACAACCCCTTGTTCTGTTCCTCTTTGACCCGTCTAATTAGTCGCATTGATTAGTGATTCCATTCGCGGACTCTTCCAATTTCCCCGGGAAGACGCAAGAAGAACCATCGCCTGTGAAGATCTGATTAATCAGTTTCAGCATTGGGGTAATTTTTAGATGTGGAAGAGTCTTAATGGTATTAAATGATGCGGCTCTATACAATGAATAACAGATGAGTGACGGAATGGAGATAAATTCGAGCGCTAACTAGCCATTCGATCGACGTTTTCTACGCCATTTAACAAATAAGAATGGAACTTATTAACGGTCGTAAAATGACGAGCGTCTTCTAGATAAATTCCAATATCTAAGAAGTATTATGTATTTATTCGGATTCACGGACCCGTACCTTTAGTATCGTGATAGTCAAGACTTATAAGATGTCTCCAGAAGGCTGAGACATAGCTTGAATCAACTCCTCACACACATCCAAAAGGTGCTGATGAAATATCAAAAAAAAAATTTTCAGATCTGTCAATCTAACCTATCGCGTGTTGAATCATCAATGTCTTGTCAACTTTCCTTTTATAGACCGGGTTTGAAATATATTTGGACTCATCAAAATACTGTCCTTGTAATCCAAGAATAGGAGCGTGCGGAAACATTACTTTTCCGCACGATTTTTCGTTTTGAAAGTTGTACTTTTCCGCACGATTTTTGCATTGTTAAAAATGAAAATATTCATGACCAATTAAATGATTTTAGTTACTTCAAATAAGATGGACAAAAACATTCGAATGTGAAAAAAGCATACTTGACAATTTTTTTGAAATAATCCCCAGAACAGGTAAACTGAGAAATGGATCGAGGTTTTAAAATTACGTACTTCTTTGATAACTGATGCGGGATCAAAGAATTCAAATTTTATCAAATTTTCATTTTTTTCCGTCCATACAAAAATCGTGCGGAAAAGTAACTTTTTCGCACTAGTGCTGAAAAAGTAACTTTTCCGCACGAGTTAAGGGCTAATTGAATGATTTATGTTACTATTGTACCTTATGTGGCATTTTGAGGTATTATTAGACAATCTTCGCGTATCAATTTTTTTTTTTATAGATAAGATGGACAAAACCACTCGTAGGAAAAACATTGTACCTAACTCTTGCGGAAAATGTCTTTTCCGCCCTTAACGGCTTGCCCGAACTCAGCTCCGCGTCGTTCGTGCAACTGCCGTCGCGTGAGGAAAAGTACCATTTTCCGCACTTGTTAGGTGAATAACTATTTTAGACCAGTGCAAACTTTTATATTTTTCCAGTTATCGTAGTAGATATTTTTTTTTACTACCAATCATGGGCGGCTCGTGATAGACAGGTTGGAAACAAAGTCTGGAATATTGCTAATATCTTCTAAGCCGCTAGCAATTTTTTGATAAAGTACAAGGTGAGTCAAAAATATGATCAAATTTTCTTATTTTAAATGGATTACTCTGTATATTTTTACGCATATATCGATAAACCTTATTGAAACAATCTCAGCGATGAAGAGTATTATTTGTTCATCTATCAAAATGACATAGTTATACCAATTTGATTAAAAATACGCATTTATTATTTTTTGCGCAAAATTCAATTGAAATTAGTCTAATAATGTAACAAGCACAACATGTTTCTGCTTCTACAGGATGATCTGAAAAGTATCAGGTACATAGACAATTCCGAACAAAAAAATAAAATAAAAAGCAGTTAAACAACCTGAACAATAATCATTATTATTTGGTACTTTGAACGAACCACAATAAAAAGAAAATTGATGAAATATTAAAAATAGAATCGACTATTTTATTAAATGTTCAAATTGTTTGCCATTCCCTGAATTCTTGCGAAACATTATCAGAAGAATCACAATTAATAACAGTATCAATTTTATCTTTGAATGATCAATATTTTCGGGCCTGTTCTCATAAACTTTATTTTTCAAATGAATGCCCCCACAGATAAAAGTCTAGACGGTTTTCGGGTATCTAGCAGGCCACTCAATTGCACCTTGCACCTCTTCTTCCTATCCACCGATTTGGGAAAGTTTGGTCCAAAAATGGACGCAGTTGTATGTAAAAATCCGCAACCATCATTAGGATCTCAATTTTTCATTTTTGAGTAGGTAAGAGCAAACATTCTAATAATTGCAAAGTCCAGTTCTTACAAAAATTGGATTGACTGACAGCACAACTTAAGTAATTGACTGGACTAAACTAAACAAATTACGTAGCAACGTAATCAATGACAACCTGTCGATGCCTTACTTTTGAACTAAAAAACTTTAAATAGGTATTACTCTGTCATTTTGACAGATACATAGATAATACTTACTAATACATATCGCTGAAATTGTTTCAAAAAGATCAATCGATATTCGTAAAAATATACAGGGTAATCCATTTCAGATAAAAAAGTTGGTCACATTTTTGACTCACTCTGTATATTTCTGAGAACAAAATTCTTTTCATCTTATTCCTCGTTTAAAGTCATGCGGATGGACAGATTTTTATCAAAAAAATGTAAGCGGTTTGGAAGATATTAGTGTATATTTAGGAGAGGGCACAAAAATAATACTTAGATATATTTATGATCTGGTAGATTTCTATGTTTTGTGATGACTCATGAATACATCCAAATATTGTTTGTGTGCCCTCCCTGAAAATATATCACGAGCCGCCTTCGCTACCAACCTACGGTGTGCTGCACGAGTGTGAGTACCTACCCGACCAAAAATACAAAAAAAAAACGATATCTATTGCACAATGAAGTTGTTTTAGCTCGACAAACTATTCCCAGCAATGTCAAGTAGTTTTGATAGCCTGTCTATAGTGAGAACCATCAGATTTCCCAAAATAGCCACCAACCGTTCGCTCCACCAATTCATTGGCAAATTTTTTACCACCTAACCACTTTTTCAAGTCTCGAGAAAATAATCCGAGGGCGGTTGTTCTGACGAATAGAGTGTGTGAAAAAGAACCTTGAACTGTATTAATTTTGGCTGCCGCGACGACATAACAGATGCGTCAAGTTTTCCATGTTCACAAATTCACTGAAAGCGTTCTCCGAAGCGTTCTGTATCGATGGATTCAAAACAAATACTTGAAATACTAACCAACGTAACGTGTTCAGACTTGGAACTTGAAGCCCAAGCTTTTATAGGTTGGTACCTTTTATCATAGTGACTTTTCACTCAACAACAGGACAGCCGTTCAAAGCACGCGGAAGCTCAAGAGCACGTTGAACGTCTAGCTTCTTGTCTTCTTGACTACCACGAATACTGCAAATCGCCCGTTTCTGCAAGAGAGACAACATCTATTAGAGGAACAACAAGCTTAAGTGCCTATATATTTCCCAAAATGAAACTCCGTACTTGAGGTCAGATTCGAACAAGGAATGATAACGAACTATCCAAACCTAAGATTTTTGCTAATTTGAATACCCAGAAACTCAGAATATGGCAGATCCTGGAGCAATCCATCATTCAACTGAAATCCTCTCATATCACATTTGAATCCAAAAATGTTGGTCTTGGTAATATTTAGAGACAGACGATTTGCTCTATACCATTTCCTAATTGCGACCAAAGCGTTGAAGATAATTTCTCTTGATTCACAAGATGATCTGTTATGCATGGGTTACATCCAATTTCACTTCAAAGTGGAAGTGAAAGCTTCCCGTTTGCCAAACGGGAAACCGATGCTACAATCCACATTGACTTTAAAATAAAAGTAACTATGGTCACAAATATAATGTAGATGGTAGCTAGGGCTTCGCGAGACCACAAGACTAGTCTTGGTCTTTTCTTGGTCTTGGTGACAAGACCGAGACCAAGACCAAGACCAAGACCTGAAAATCTTCTCAAGACCAAGACCAAGACTTGACGTTCAAGACCAAGACCAAGACCAATACTCCACATCGAGAGTCTCGTCTTGGTCTTGGTCTTGAAAACAAAAATCTACATAATGGTATACTTATTAGAATCTGCAAATGTCGGTATCTACTTTCAATAAGTCTTTTATTTGAATCAATTCTTAAAAAATGTATTTTTGGAATTTTCCAATTCAAAGTAGTAGGTATAGAACAGTGCATGCTACCAGATCACTAGCCTAGTTTACACCGATAACTCGTTTAGTTCGGTCCGATAGGACCAAGTGGGTGGGGATAGTACGGTAGGACCAATGCTTGCTTCTCGCCCGTTTACACCGTCTTGCAACGCGTGAACTAAATGAGTACGCGCGCAATTCGTCAAATGTCAAAAATAAGTCGAAATTATTCATCAACACAATTCGTAACCAAAAAAACATAAGTGAGTACGCTCAGATTGCCTTAGAAACTCAGAACCAACACAATTCACAATAATAAGAATCAACATAACCTCATAATTTTGATCCAGATCAAACCCAATTTAGTTCGGTACACCTGCTGGCGAATACCGAACCAAGAGTGGACCAGCTTAGTTTACACCATTAGAACCAAATATTTGGTTCTGATATAGTCCGAATTTAGTACTTGGTCCGCGGATCAAGTTGTCGGTGTAAACTAGGCTACTGTTTACACCATTCGAACCAAATATTTGGTTCTGATATAGTTTGAATTTAGTACTTGGTCCGCGGACCAAGTTGTCGGTGTAAACTAGGCTACTGAAACGAATATTCGTAAATTTCATCGCATTTTTTCAGTAGATTTCGTGAAAAATTACAAGCTTCAAATTTACCATCTGAATGTGTATTTTTTTCACAACACAGAAAAATGATCATAATAATCCATATAATCAAACAATTAAAATGTTTATTGAACTCTGTTACAAGTTATAAAAAAATAAATGCTTAGACCATCAAGTAATGTACCTACATTCCTATAGAGAACAGTTTTAGGAGGAATAATTGTATACCTATTCTGTATAGAGTACAACCTCCATAATCCAAACATTTGCTTATTCGAACATTCACCTATCCAAACAGCTTGGACCATAGTCATAATCCAAACAAAACTCGATAATCCGATCACCTGCTACCGTATTCTTGAGTTTAGGGAGTATAGAGTCTCAAAAAGTGAATATATTTTTGGTGAGAAACTGATAAAATGTTTTGTCATTAGTTTGAAACTGCATTCTCCTCAAGGAATCGAAAAAAAGAGGGCGAAGTAGCAGAAACATAAATAAAAAAAAAACACATTTTTTTCTCTCAACACGCAAGTATTTTTTATATTATGTATTTTTTTTGTCGTCACTTTATTTTGTTTTTTGCGTCATTTAGATTGTTTTAAAAAGTTGTTTTGTTCAAAAAAATTGAGCCGATAATCCAAACAAATCGATACTCCAAACGGTACTTTGCAATAAGTAGTTTGGATTATCGAGGTTGTGCTGATGTAGATGTATTGATTAACAAACCCTGCTAAAATCGGTTTCTCGGAAGACAAAGCACCGTTGCCAGTTACACAAACCCCGCATCCCACACAAACTAATCCAAATCTATTTGTTGTGAATAGGCGATTGAAATGCAAAATGAGCTATGTGACGCTCTTCGGAAACCTTTGTTTGGCATGGGTGCCTAGATAAGTTCTCATGGTTGAAAACGTAAGTAGAAAAGTAGATTCCGTATAATTTGGCCCAATAGGCAACAAAATATGCAAACCATTAACAATGCAAAAGACGTATGAAGTTGAATGAAAAAAGATAATCTGCTATTTCGTGCAGCTTGTTAAAGTCGTACCGCCATCCCAGATAATAATAAATAATAAGGAAGAGTACTCGTCTCTTTTTGTGACAGAAAGATTGTATGCCTTTCGCATTTCAAAACGTTTTTTTTTCATTGACAATTGTTTGCATGTTTTATTGCCTATTATGTCAAACTATGTAGGAATTTATTTTTTTCTTCGGATCAGAACTGAGATTTCAATGAAACATCCACTGATTGACGTTTTATGAAAAATATCTATTGAAGAATTTGTTATGCTGTATGTTATGAGTATTTAGAAACTTCGGTATAATTTTTTTTCAAGATCATCAACACCAAGACGAAGACTGTCAAGACCAAGACCAAGACTGAGTGAGTCTTGTCTTGGTCTTGAGATATCAAGACCAAGACCAAGACCAAGACCACATTTATTTTTCGAGACCAAGTCTTGGTCTTGCGAAGCCCTAATGGTAGCATATAATACCCGGTTGGCAAGGGAAAATCTGATGCCACTTTCAATTCGAAGTGAAATTGAATGTAAACCTTACATTCTCCCGGACTATAGAGGTATCGTTAACAAGAATCAAGGCATTTTCCTGAGATATTCAAGCGCTTCAAGTAATTTATATATATTAAGAAGAGTACAGGTCCAAGCACTGATCCTTAAGGGACGCCAAACTTGATATCCTAGGCTGTTGATCTGTAACCCGCGATCACAATTTGATGACTTCGTTCGCCAAGGTTTGGGTTAGTTTGGGTTGGTCGAACCATGCAAGAGACGCACCAATAAATCAATATCTGTGAAGCCACCAGTATCCTGTGATCGACACAATCAAATGCGTCAGACAAGTCACACAGCACTGCTGCCACGACCCCATCGTGGCTAAGTTTAAGGAAAACACTTTCCAAAAGAATAAACATAACGTCACGTGTACCCAACGAAGTCTGATATGCAAACTATTTTCGACAGATCACGTTGTAAAAAATGAGATGGTTCCAGTTCCACATTATCTTTCCGACTTCCTTCTCCATCACCTTCAACGGCGTAGATAGCAGTGGAATTGGACGAAAATTGCCAGGGGCGTACCTGTCTCCACCCTTATCTAGAGATTTAACCTAAGTAAGCTTTAAGCACCAAGGAAAAACCTCCCAAGATCATGAGACCAAACTTCATCAGGTCACTACATGACAACTATGCCGCTAAGTCGAATAAGATAATTTCAGGAATAAAATCATTACCTACAATTTATCAGTGAAAAAGTCAAAAATAGAAAAAAATTGGCAGTCAGATAAAAAATTGTAATGTTTCCAAGATCATCATGTAAACTTCGTAAAGTGTTTAAATATAATGTTCGGAATATTCATACATATATCATACATATCCTGTCGATCTAATCAGGTCTATCAAACTGAAATAATTAGTATTATATTCATCACAATTGCTCAATCCCTTGATTCCTGATATTTCAATTGACTCAGAAATACATTTTTCAGGAGAATGCCAGTTGTAATATTCTACACTATACAGTATCCGCTAAAAACCTAAAAAAGTTGATTGTTTGTGATGAACATATGGATAATTATGATGAAAGGCATCTATACTGCATGAAAAGAAAATACACCTAAATCATCAATAATGAACCTCAGAGCCTTTTTTATTCTTGGGTACAACAAAACAATCTGTTAACAATGGCCAGCAACCCTCAAACATCATTCATTCACCGAACTCAATTGAGTCACAATGAAAACACAAAAATACAATGAAAACACCGCTAATTCCGCAACTTGTCGATTCTCCTTTGATGAATTTTCCAATTTTCCGAGCGGGAAAGTTTGATTAATGCCCCGAAGGCCGACTGTCGATTGTTTGTCGACACTGGCTCTATTCAATCGAGATTTGATGACGGTTTTTTTATCCCAGATTCTATTCGTTTTCGTCGCTTGCTAAAAAGCACTTGTTGACTTTGTACGAGTGTGATGGAGTTACTTATCTGACTAGTCGTTATATTTTTTTGATCAAAGCCATAGTGAATTTAAATGATTTGATAAAAATTAGTGAATATGACAAAGTTATCGTACTACTCATAGCTTTGGGCTAAGTGAATAATCTATAAGAAATTAATAATTTTCTAATTGAATTTATATCAACCTAAATGGTCTTCGTATCTGCTTCTCTCATGATGGCTTTGGCATATTAAAACATCCTTCATATTTTTGAGACACACTTCTCCTAATTTTTCGGTATTGCGAAAACGAAAGACATTTTGGATTTGTTTTGGAGCATTTTCGAGTGTACAAGGTCGCCGTCTCTAAGAGTAGCTTTATTGTTGCAAAAAGTGAATTCATTCACAAATCATGAAACCAAAACAAGATAATTGCAATGCACTCAAAACACCAAAATAGTGACATAAATATACGCGAACAAAACAAAAACAAACAAATTATAGAATAAATCTGGTAAGTAAGTAAGTTTTCTACAAATATTTGCATGATATTTCAAATTTCAAAGTTCACAAGCCTTGGAAAAAAGGTTAGTGGCTGAAAAAAATCAATCGAATTTCAAATATTCGAGTGATTGATTCGTTTGTTCCTTCCATCACGACAATCCGAAAATAGCTATGCACACCTCATAAGATGAGCATGTTTCAAGAATGAATGTAGTGTACACTGCCACGAGACCCTCCACTTATGCTCTCGCTTCCTTTGACTCACGCAAGAGGCCACCGGCAAGGCGAAAGAGGTTTTGAACGAGGCAATATCACGATGGTCTCGGTTGCCTCGGTGATCGTGTACTGCCGGTATAGATAGAGTGCATCGAGAGCAAGACAACAGGGTCTTGAACGGGGCGATATCACCTTGTGCACTTCACTCACTGGTGAAAGGAAGCGAGACATCCCGTGGCGACACCAGTTCTTCCTCCATACTCCCGTATTCGCTTGGTCTCGGATTGTCTAGGCGAGAGTGTTGTGCCGGTACTAGATTTCTTGCATGTTACCCACTGATCAGTCTTTGTTCATCTGGAGGCGCCACGTCAAATACTATTGAAGTAGCTCATTGGATGTGAGGATTTTTGATTCTTCACCAGGTTATCCTCATGATACATAATATTTTCATTTTTATCCGAGTTTTACAATGCTATTCTTTCTAGTTCTTCCTTGACAGCCAGCTCACAATTCTATATTGAAGTCCTATCATAATTTATACTCAGTGACATTATATCCAGACGGACTATTCTTTTGAAATGGCTTTTTTGGCAATGTGCATGTCTAACATCAAGAATAAAACGATAGAATTTTCAAGGCATGTTATTAACAATGAGTCAAAACCAAATTAATTATGTGTTCGGCGACCTCGTGGCTTAGTACACTTCTCCACAAGTCTAGGACAACATAAGATGATCGATGTCTGCTTCTGGCACCCCTTTCCGAGAAAAACTTGGACTTCGAGGATTTACTAAGCCAGACTCTATAGAGGATGGTGTAGAGTGGATAGTCTCCTATCCACCTCATCTGACACATGTTTTATGGGATTTGGATCCGGTGAACGAGGTGGCCACGGCAAAACATCAACGCCATAGTTCGACGAGCAATATGGGGACGTGCATTATTTTGCTGACGAAGAACGCGTGGCTGGCTATCTAGTTGACGCAGTAGAGTGGTCTGTAGAACATTATCAACATAGCGCGCAACTGTCATATTGTCTCGAATAAAGAAAAGTGGTGATCGGTCATCATACGCAAAGCCCCCCATTCAAACCATTGCCTCAACCAAAGTCTACAGCATAAATAGAAGTTGCCTTACTTCTCGTCGCTCGTCGGCACTTTGAAAAACCCAGATCACAAGCAGGTCAAAGTTGGCAAAAGTTCCTCAAAGCTGTCTAGAATACCAAAAAAAGCAGCAGGGGCAAGAAAACCTTCTTGCCCCTGCTGAAGCACGAAAATATTGATGCAGCTGAGGTCCTTGGTTTCTTATTTTAAATGCCGTATTGATCGGTTTGACATGAAGAATCAACGTTTTCCGTACTAAAAACTTCATTGATATTCATAACGCAAGAACAAACCTTTACCCGAAAAGGAACTATTGTCTTTCAAATTGATAAGTAAATATAAAAAGAACATAAAGAACTATAGTCTTTCAAATTGATAAGTATAAAAAGAACAACTTTATTTCACGCACAGTTGGCATCGATTCACTGCTGCCAGTGAATTAGCAAGGCGAAGCAAAAGGATGAGTGCTTTCACGATTTGCGGGAGTGACGCAGTAATAATTGGAGGTATATAATTATTTAATAAACTTTGCCCCAACTGTCTCGCCTCTCAAGAAAAAGTCAATATCACGTCGCTTACCACGGCAGTGTCTCTCTCTTCTATGTCAATTATTGTGCATACCCAGAGACAATCACGAGTCGTCGCTGAATTCAACATTATGTCATTCTGCCTCCCAATGCTGCCGTTCTCGCCACCAGTTCAAAAGCTGATGTCAGTAGTCCGCAGTCAAAGGAAACCCTAATCGTAGAAGGTTTATGAAAAAAGTCCAAAGGCTTAAATGTGGCATCAGGTCTATCTTCTACTTCAAACCATTGGCCAGCGATTTAAAACGTAGTAGCAAAACGGTACGCAGAGCTAGCTGCCTGGAGCGCTTATCTTGACGCTTGTACAGGTTGACCAGTTGGTCTCCTACGTGTTCCTCTACTTTATTTTGTCCACACGCATCACCATCATTGCAGTACGATAAATGATAATAATAATCCATTTCGCGATAGGACAAACCAACCTATCGGTAGGCAACATCTACCACTATCAGAATAGCTAACATGGTGATAATTTTGATGTCTTGGCACAATAATTGAAAATATTTGTACTAGTCTGCTATCATAAAACATTGAGATTGTTATTTTAGTCTGCTTTAAATATTGTCATATTAATGGCAAACAATCAAGTTCAAGAAACTATTCCTTCTTAGTGTATCCAGCGTTGATGAAAAATTGGAAAAAACACCATTCCATCGAATATGATCGTCGTTCTAAAAAATCTCTCCGACAAAATACCTGGTAGAAAAAAAAATACATTTTGGAAACCATATTATGAACCAAACTTCAAGCACATATATTTATCTTTTCTTAATCTTGTGAATACTATTTTCTTAGGATTCGAAGACGAGAATTGAAGTACCTGCAGTTAAACATTCGCCAAAAAACCTTGTGGCTCAAAAGATATAGGAATCCTATAGAGGGAAACATTTCACAGAAATAAGTTCACAAGATGAATCTTCTAGGGATGGCATCAATTATCAAGGAACTCAAAAGACTACTGCTGATGTTCTGATTCTTGGAGAAGCCAAATGATGGGGTGAGATTTCTACCAAGACGCCTTTCATTGAGAACTCCAAAAGAGAATGACTCATTGTTTATAGAATAGAGGGCTACAATTTCTGTGTTGTGATCGATAGTGATTTCGATCTTCCGCTTGATCATCAAAGATAACATGCAACCCCAGCAACATTCTCAACGAGCGAAATCAAAAGACATCAACAGTGAATTTCTGAAAAAACTGTCATCTCATGAAGCCTTTTTTGACTTTCGAACCGACCCTGGATATATTACATAAATATATTATAAAACGGAAGGTTTGACACAATCGTAATAAATAATGCTAAGTATTGCTGAGAGTAACATTAATGAGAGCAGCCACCCTCCTGCTACCAGTTTCATCCCGAATAGACATCTTCAGTTAGGCAACATGGCAACCACTCAAGGCAAAAACTTCTACTATACATATATCCAGATTCAGATGTTTTGAATGTTGCGAGTTGCATTTCTGTGACCAGAGGCCGCACACAATTATGTAACTCTCTTCTGTCTTTGAAAATGACGAATTTCCTCACAAACTTTTACTCCCTATTTCACCGTCTCAGAAGTAGAATTTTTAAAATTCTTCCTATGTGGTTGTCCACATTATGAAGGTACCCTTCTGATAAAATTTCATGTTTCCAGCTTCAACAGTTTACGCTCGGAGATGAGGAGTCAGTCAGTCAGTCAGTCGATCAGTCAATCAGGATATGTTATTTTATAAGTATATTTCTTGACTTTCCACTCATTTGATAAAATGAAAAATTCATTGACATTTACAGTTTCAAGCATTCACCATTAGTTGAAGTTCAACATGAGATTTATGATGAATTCTCAAGTGTTTGATGAAATAGGGTAGAAATTGTGTACTTTTTATAAGACACCGCAAATGTGATCCATTATTTTTCAAGTAAATATGATTTTATTTTTGTTCTGCACTATACATTATGATAGAAACAAAAAATGATCCCTTTAAAATCACCTTGTACATCCCTTACCGCAAATCATCGTATTTCCATTATTTGGGCTGCAAACAGACAATAATCGCTTGAAGCCAAATCTGGCAAGTTAGTTTTGGATTCAAACTTTAATCAAAGCATTGTCATCGTAATCAACAAGTTGGATATCATGTATATATTTTTCAGCATGTGTGTAACGTTTTGTTCAAAATAAAATAATTGAATAATACAAGATTTGACAATATTTCAAAATAGAGAAGCTGTTCAATCAAACTAGAGTTGAAAATACACTTTCTTTATAACCTCGTTAGTACCAAACTATTTTCAACCACAGACATGAAATATATCTTTTTTGGATTTTTTATTATCATTCTTCACCTTGTCATAAATAAAGTTCTTCTAATCTCTAATAAAATGAGAGATCACTGAGGGCTGAGAGCTTTCAGAATCGACGAAGATTGTCTACGAATCTCTATTTACTGCTTTAACCCACATTTTCCCTGGTGCTTTTTGTTATTATTAGAAATATACGTTTTCGTCGCCTTCGTAAACACCGAGCCCATGTTGTATTAAAAACAAATGGAGGTTTTTATGATGTTAAGAAAATAATCGCGACACGCGATTATTATAGGGCGATGACAGTTGTTTTCATTTGTTTTCTGAAGATGTTCAACTCATAAATAGTTTGTTTTATGGGCGGTTTTATTGGTTTGATATTTTGATGTGCAAAAGAGATTTGGATTTTTTATTTTAGGCAAGTGAAGATTTCATACTGACATTTTTTTTTCTCTTTGGCTCAAGCAGGTGCTCAAGTAATAAGTAATAAGGTAAAAGGTAATAACTCTTATCCGTTCGGAGCTTTATGTTTTTCTGAACGGACTAGGGCTTCGCGAGACGACAAGACTAGTCTTGGTCTTGTCTTGGTCTTGGTGACAAGACCAAGACCAACACCAAGACCTGAAAATCTTCTCAAGACCAAGACCAAGACTAGACGTTCAAGACCAAGACCAAGACCAATACTCCACATCGAGAGTCTCGTCTTGGTCTTGGTCTTGAAAAGAAAAATCGACACAAATGTCTTTATATACTTTTGATAAGTCTTCTAAATAAATCAATTCTTCAAAAATGTATCATTCCTATTCACAGTAGGTTTAACTAGACCAGCGTTGCGGATATCCGTAAATTTGATCGCAATTTTTCAGTAGATTCCGTGAAAAATTAGCAGTTTCAAATTTACCATCCGAATGTGTATTTTACGTCACAAAAAGTGATCATAAAATTCCATCTAATCAAACAATAACAAGTTTAAAGAAATATATTGAACTGTATCAAGTTATTAATAAATGTAACAAAATGCTTAAATCATCAAGAAGCAATGTACCTACATCAAAAATAAATAATGTGTTACTGAATATGATGAATACAGGGTGTCCGGTAAGTATATGGCATAATTTCGGGAACGTATAGGGAAGGTCAAAATAACCCCAGTTTGTCATGAGACATTTTTTTTTAAAGTGCCTCCCAATGGAGATACAGAGCCCTTAAGGGGTACCCATCGATTAAATTTATTTAATTTATGCTATGGCTCCGTATGTGATTCAGAGGTCTGTTGACCATAGAATAGATCCAGTAAACTTTTCTGGGTTTCAGTCCACATGTTGTCCCTATAGCTCTTTTACATGCCCATAAAGAAGATATGGCTTTTCTAGAGCGCTCTTCGATGTGTTCTTTCCAGGACAGTTTCTGGTCAAGGGTTACTCCTAGGTATTTGACCGTTTTTCTGTATTCTAGGACTCCTCACAAGAAGGATATCTCCGGTTTGAGTCCTGATTTATGTTTCCTGGTAAATAACAGGATTTCGTTCTTTCCGGGGTTGATCCTAAGTCCTTCAAGGGAGCACACTTTTCCATAATTTTCAGGGCTCTCATTGTGGGGGCCCTGAGCTCCTGAATGTGGCGACCCGTCGTTAGGATCACCATATCATCAGCATAGGCCTGTGTATAGAATCCCCAATCGTTCAGCTGCTTCAGCAGGTTGTCCACCACAAGACAGAATAAGACTCCACCCTGGGGACAGCTTCTGGCGGCCACAGTTCTGACATTTTGGCCGTTTAGTTCGGCAAATATCATCCTTCTTAAAAGTAGAAAGAACACGGAGGCAAAGTCTCAAAATGTGTGTATTGGAGGCTACACGTGTTTCGCCCACTTTAAGGGAGTCATCAGGCCTATCACTTTGTTGTTATAGGCCTGATGATGCCCTTAAATTGTGTGAAACACGTGTAGCCTTCAATACACACATTTTGAGACTTTGACTTCGTGTTCTTTCTACTTTTAAGATTTTAAGTAAGTCTCTTAAGGATATGGACAATTTTCTGGAAATATCATCCGTTGTGATAGCATATTTGCTATCCACTGGGTCAATGTTTTTTCTAAGCCTTTTGCCTCTAATGCTCGACAGATTGATTCAAAAGAAGTGTTGTCAAATGCGCCTTCGATGTCTACAAAAGCAACCAATGCTGACCTATTTCCGTCGAGCGCTCCTTCCACCTTGGTGATAGGGTGATGTAGCGCCGTGTCAGTCGATAGGTATGATTAATATGCAGTGGCATGGATAACAGATGCGTTTCCTTGATGTATCTATCAACAAGGCTTTCTAGTGTCTTGTGTAGAAAGCTTGATAGACTAATCGGTTGGAAGGACTTGGGGTTGGTGTAGTCTGATTTCCCTCGTTTCGAACGAACGCTCCTTCCACGTTAAAGAAAAGGGGCAAGGCAACCTCTTTGTCGTTTATAGTCCCTCCATTGCAGTAGGCTTGCAGGTTCATGTAAATTGGAGATCTCGAGAGAATTTCCTCTGTCAAGTTCCTATCATCATCTTTTCCGATGCTTTTATTTGAAAACATGTCAGACTGATTGACCTCTGGGATTTTGGTGGACCGTGGTCTTTCTTACTCCCTTCTACGCATCTGAGACGTGCTCCAAGGTGATGCTGGTCCGGAAAATAGACTTGAATGTGGGTATGAGCACAGACTCGCCTTTTATGAACTGAACGCACTCAAATTGTCGGTAACGACAATGTTTGCACTATCCCAGTCAGTATCTCCATGTGTTTGGAGGAGTAGGTGTAATGGATCCTCCCTATTGTCAGTCCAACTTCAATAGTCTGCATCGGTTTCGAGATAAATGAATCTAAAAATTCTCTCACATACTTTTCTGGTCTATCTGAACAGCCGGTATCTGTTGTTTCTTTTCTGCTTACTTGCACAAATCGCAAATGATACCTCTCGGCTATGAAACGAATAACAGAATTTTAAAATTAATCTCGAAAACGGTGCTAACTATCGAAGTAAATTAAGAATGCCTTTCTCATGTGGAAAACCTCAAATTTGTATATGTCAATGGTTCAATTTCAAAAGACAACACTACCATGTTAGATTTGCCGCAGTCCCCTCAACGGTCTTTGCTCAATATGTGCTGTTCACATTATTTTTGATCGTATCATAATATGCTGTTTAAGTCTGTATGCGTATTTCGAGACAACCTGTATAGTTTTCAATTAAAATGATCTTCTTATTTAAATCGTTTTAAATCAAATTTCGAAATTTTCATCACCTCTGACACATCATTGGATGATACATTGATTTGTGTTTTTGATAAATGGAGTTTTTGGATCCGATGATTCAATAAAGTTTTAAGAGAAAAGCCAGCAGTGGTAAGGCCAGGGATGTGGTAGTCTATAATAAGCTGTAGAATTTCCTGCAAAACTATATCTCTTCTTGTTGCATGTTGTCATCAAAATTATTTTTATGATTAAAAATAAACGAATACAAAAAATATAATATTTTATACTCGATTTTATATGTTTAATGATTACAAACTCACTTGTTTTGTTTGACTGGCAAAGTGCTCTTCTTCTGCCAAACATGTTCATAATAGAATAGAACGAAAAGCTGAATGATGATGAACTCAGCAAATTCAGAGTCTCAGTGAAACGTTCGTCAAACATGAATTATTAAGCCAATATCAGAAACCATATCGCACAGCAAATATGAATTAAAATTTTAATAATCTCGAAATCCGTCTCGGAAATATTAATTTCGAAATCGTGGAATTTCAAAGTATTCTGCATCAAGCATAAGAGACAATTGCGCCTGGGGCGTTCCGGATAACAAATATCAAATACACAACTTCGGTCGCGCAAGATATGGATTCCGTATTTTCTCGAAAGTAGTTATATTTCCTAAGTTTGTATCAGGCAAACTTTATATTGCTGTCTGGATAGACAACTTCAAAAGATATAAATGTGAAATTTGCCGCTCCTCATTCTTCCTTTCCGACTGACAAATAATATGTGTCTGATTATTCCAGATAGTATATCTACTTTTTTGATGACATATATGCTATGTAACATTATATTCAGGTGACAAAGTTTGTTCATAATTTTCAGTTACATTTTTCTACTTAATATGTTATGAGAGATAGTACCTTGAAACATGTGCAAAGGTTGAAGGATATTCCATAGGTATCAAATTCTTTCCAAAAATTCGGCCCTGCTACCCTAAAAGAATCTAAATGATGAAAAAAGCTCCCGAACAAAAGTGAAGAATGCAATAATACAAATAAATATCCAAATGATATATTCAAATATCCAAAGCAATTTGAAATGGGACTGCAGCAGTCGCTGACCGCTGTCCTCAGACATTCCAGCTACCTCCCTCAGGATTTATTGAAATACCGCATTGGCAGCAAGCCCACTTAAAAAATATCCAAACAGCCGCATTTATTTGCTCTGCGAATTTACATACTGCCAAAATAGCTTTTATCTGATCGTTGTATCTTGTTTGATTAGAATATGTGAATAAATGGAGCGTCACTAGAAGACACTCAATAATTGGCTTCGTGACATTGCAATATGGCGTCGTTCCAATGCGGAATTTTGATTATTTGCTTGATTAGGCATCGTCGGATTAGTATGCCCTCTGAATGCTAATTGACTTGATTCGCGATCAATTTATCAATTCTTGGGGAGCACAACAAGCTTATGATGCCAGTTGGTCGGTTATCCATACAGCAAAAATTTTCATAAAATACGACGCAATTTTTTACCGTTTATGCCAGCTATTAGCCCTTTCCTACAGGTAACTTATTTTTAATGTTTCTTTGGTCTAACGAGCAACAGTAGCGGAAAATATAGCAGAATGCAAACTAGATCTACCTTCGTTACAGCGCCGCTTATTTAAGCAAAAAATGGCTGCAAATAAATAAAAATGGCTGCCAAATGGGTAATTAGTGTTGCGAAGGTGGTTAGAGCTGAGTTATGTATCTTGCTTGTTGTACTGGAAGGACTCAGCTAATTTGCTCATATTAGGCACCACTTTATTTTGAATTACTTTGTTTCCCATATAATACGTTTTCTTATCACTATATAATAATATATGCAATAAATCAGTTGACAGCTTTTGAGACATCAGGTTTTCTGATGATTATTTGCTCCAAAGAGTCTTTGTCAATCTAGTTGATGCATGTAATGGTAAACTGAATTAGCGAATAATAAAAACTGCATCTTCAAATGTGGAGAATATCGCTACAAAAAAAATAAAACAGAAATATATCTCTCAGCATTGAATTGTAAAAAAAAGACTGTTGGAAGGTTCGTACTCATGAATTTTCTAGTATCCATCGTGGAAAAGAACAATAATTATTTATATGATAGCAAACTTTCGGAAAGGCTCGTCAAGCCATATTTCAAATTTCAAGGACCGGGCTCATAAACACATTACCACACTCGATTGGTTTATTTCAAATTTCAACAAGTTATCGGCGTGGCTACTCTGTGAAATTTCACCCTTACTTCGGACCGCTATAGGGGTTGTTTTTGCTGCAAATAATCGTTTGATTTATTCGCGAGAGGCTGTCAATTGCAAAACTACGCGGTCGGGCTTTTGCGATTTCAATTGGTAATATTGTTTTCTGTTTGCCCTCCGAATATGTGAGAGTAGTTCGAGTGAGTTTTGTCGCTTCATAATTAGTTGATTTATATCAACGAGAATATTTGGGTGTACGCACAGTTCATTTTGAGCCCTATTTAAATTGTTTACTAGATTCGCAACTCTTCCTCTACACAGTTTATTACATCCACCACAAAATAATTCAATTTCATTTATAAAAAACAAATAAAGATGTTTCTACTGTCAGTATCCATTAAGAAATATCACTAATCCGATAAATTTTCAATGTTGTTGGAGATTACCGTCGAATAAAACCGTCCTGCAATGCCTTCAATGCATTTGTGATTTCAGATTCACCATTCAAACATTTTTTCTTCTCCCCTTGTGCTCATATTTTATTTATCGCAAAATTAAACCTCTGTACCTTGGAAATTAAACAGAAAAACAAGAAAAACTTGGCCCCAATCGGGTCCAATGAAAGAATTAGCATCTGCAATGCTGATCAAAGTCGATGCGGAGCGATTTTCGGAGTCGAATTTTATGAAATATTAAGAGGATTCGACTCGTAATGGAATAAATTAATTTCTAAAAGCGATACTTGGTTCCGGATTAGAAGCTCCGGGAGGAAATTAAAGAGAATAGCTAATCGGTTTGCTGACGCTCGAAAATCGATCTATGATTAATTGATTTGCGAGATCAGTGGAGGCTATCATTTGGATCAAGACTACTTGATCTTCGTGATAACTGCGGAAGAAGACTCCCGATTTTTGAATCTTGAATTTCAAATTCTAAATCATTGATCTTAAATCTTGTAAGTTTTCATGATAAGAGATGTATCGGACTTTAATCCTGAGCAAACCTAGAAACTTGAACCTTGAAACTCGAGTTGTGAATCCAAATCTTGAATCGTTGATTTTTGATTCGTGGATCTAGAATCGTAAATCCTGTATCTTGAATATTGAATCTTGAGTCTTGATCTTGAACCTTGATATTGAATATCTTGAATCTTGAATCTCTATTGTTGTATTCAGGTCATCGAATATTAACCAAAGACAAGAAGGTTCACTCATCGTCAGAAGTGACTCCGACTTGCCGCATTCCCAGATTCCCAGTCCCGCTCTGGTCCCAATACTATACCAGGTGTCGCCGATCGGAAATTCCGACTTGGAAATCGATCGCCTTTTTCCAGCTTGTCTACCTCGTTGAACTTGCTCTCAACCGATTTTTGTTTTTGATCCTAGGAATTTCAGCAAATTACTTTGAGTACACGATTCTCAAAGGTTCCGACATGGAGTGAGCCAACTATATTATATAAACTGTGTTCAGATCTTTGAGTACCGAATATTGAATCAAGCATACTATTTATATTCTATCATTGGTAGGAATATCACTTTTATTTGCGATAAAATGTCCCAATTTGCTCATAGGATCAAGGAACTCTCATCTTGTATACCCACTAAAACTCTCCTCTTGAGGTTGCACGAAGGCTTGCGATGCGGTCTCCTATCATACCTTTGTATTTGTTCTACCTCCAAAGTTCCAGCTCCGTTGCTTCCCAGAAGCTTTGAAGCAGTGCCAGTGGTAGTTATTCTACTCTGCCAGGCGAAATTCTCTTATGGCGTTGTACGCTTCACGGTCACATATTAAGTGAAGAGGTGTTTCATCCTCTTCCCCACATCCTCTTCATGATGGGTCATTCCTCATTACGCTTACGGGTTTTTTTGAAGGGAGCATGGCCTGTTATGAGACCAGTTGCTTTTCTTTGTTGGGTCCCAGTGTGAGTCTTCCATCTATTTGCATTCCCGCCGATGGAGCATCAAGAAACTCTCTTGAATGCTTCATGCGTTATGGGCTTTCCCAGTGATTCTTGTGATACAGTTCAGTTGATAAGATTTCTCCTGTACAATTCTTTGCTGACCCCGCACGTGGTCTTGACTTTTCCAGTAGCGAATTCTTGTTTCCACCTCGCTGCTTTGCCCCTCCTTTTTCCATTGCGAGTTTTTTTCTCTTTGTTCCTGTTTGAAGGTCGGTGATCCCTTTCTTCAGGTTGATTACTTCTTCCCCTCACCGTCCACAGATCTTCTTTACATCAAAAGAAATGCCAAATTTTGAGTGTTTGTATTTTACGTATCAGATTTGACCTTCCTAAGTCTGGCAGTCTGTTTATTCAATTCTTCAACAGACAGACATTCAGTGGATTCTAATTCCTCAAAAAAAAATGGTGAGGTGTCTTTTTCTGGGGATGACAACAGCCCTATCGAATACTTTTCCCTGGGTACGCCCTAAAGCCTCTACTTTTAACTTCATGTGTAGTAGGGGTCTACCAGTATATTTTCCATGACTGTAGTTGATGTGGTTTTCATTGCGTCAGTTATTCCCAGGCAAGCTGGTCTTTGTCTTTTTCACATCCTTGCTTCAGTTGCTCACCTCCAAATAAGTGACGCATTAGTAATAAAAGCTCTGACCATGATTGTGTACACCGAGTGCACCATGACTGGTGATAGTTTCCAATAATTATCAAACGTTCTTTTCCACTTCATAAAGGTTTTTATAACTGTTTCTCATGTTTCATATGTGCTTCCGATTTGTGAGTTTCTTATATATATATATATATAGTATCACTTCTAGAAATTTGACCTAATACGTCAGAAGCAAGGTGAAAGCAACTAAAGTAGTTTTTGCAAGATTAACCTCCTCATTACCCCAATTTTTGACAATTTTCAGCGTCCTTTGCATTTTGGTGAATACATGCGCAGCGTTTATGCCTCTGTTAAGGAGTTCGATATCATCTGCAGATCCTATTGCGTATGTCTACTGTTTCTTATTCGTGTCAGTGGACTGTCCGTTACAAGATTCCACAGAAGGGGTGAACACCTTCTTTAGGCGTACCTATACACACTTTGGCATTATTTTATGGACTACGTCTCAGCATGACCTGCCTGCTTGATATAGCCAAATTGGTTTCGATACCTCCTCCCGTGCTGCTCTAAACGTTTTTTCTGTCTGAAATGATGTTATGCAGAATGGCCGGAAGATTCATGTGTATCATGAAATCCATCTTTTCGATATGTGATTGAGAGCTAGACTAGCCCTTAGGATTTAACAATTACGTGAACAATAGAACAAAACTGGTGCAAATATATTTTCCCAATATTATATTATCTCTGCACCCGTACAAGTTCCAATTAAAGAAGGAGATCAATGTTCATGACAGTAGACAATAACATTTGTTCGCTAACAAGGCTTAAGAGCGATTAGAAGAGGATCTCAATGTTTGCGGAAAATCATCTTGACCGAGTAAGCGCAATTTTTGGAAAATGAACCTCGCTGGAACTTTTCTTGTGAGGTTTTGTGATGTTGCAGGTCCATGCAATCGACCAATGACCATAAAGTCAACATAGACCTGTGTTATGTCACCCAAAATCAGCCGGATATGCGACAGAGTTATTGAAAATGTGATCACTCTGATCTGGCCAGCGGGAGGACGATTTCATTTTCCAGACAAAATAGCATACCTAGTCCTTTCTAATAAAAATAGAATATCATTTATACCTTCAACACCTTGTTTTATTGAAGTGAAAACTTCTTGAGGCGCGCTGAGCACTTTATTTTCTGGGTATTGAATAAGACTGAGCCGTCACGCTCGGTTATGTAACGCTCCTTCGGGTAAAGTCGGCTCGAGTCGAGTAAGTCATGACCGCATTCAAAGATTTTCGAAGAAGCGCAACACAAGTGATAGTTTGCATGCTAGTTTGCAGTGTTGATATCATCATATATTCCACAAATAACACTGTTTCTTCAAAGTCTTGAGCACAAACAGTTTCACAAAAACATTTTTGAAGACACGAGAAAATATTGTTCATCATAAATCACTATACAGGGTGTCCGGAAAGTCAACGATAATACTGAAAAGAGTGATGGACCAACTCATAAGCATCCAGAAAAACATAAAATGACCTTTATAAAAACTCTATGGTTTTAGAGATATTGCCACTTGAAGTTCAAAATATTCAATAAGAAACCTTAATTCACAGAGAAATAATTTATTTTTATTCTCTTTTTTACCAAGTACGTGGAAATTCTCGTGACTGGCTTGTAATTGCGAAGGAAAAGGTGGTAGGGAGCGGTCAAAAAAAAATAAAAAAAAAATATTTAAAATAAAAAATATTATGTTTTCCTGGAAGCTTATGAGTTGGTCTATCACCCCTTTCAGTATTATCGTTGACTTTCCGGACACCCTGTATTCTTATAAAGAAAAAACATGTATCAGAAAATGCAACCATCAACAAGAACAAACTCGAGACGACATGTCACATGACATGACATAAGACAATCGAGGGTGAAGTGATCAAAGTTTTGATCCTCGACAATCGACAATAATGACATTGAAATAGAGTAGAATTGACAGATCAAATTCAAGATGTCTGCCATTCCACAATAATTGGATGCGTAGTGGTCGAACCACAACAAAAAATTGTGTTCCGTGTTATCAAGCGGGGCAATCATGGTCCTGCGCCGCAGTACATTAGAATCGCGCTGCAAAATTGTAAAACTCTGTCGGATTGATTGAAAAATTGGAAGCGCCCACTCACGCCCCTGCAGATCATCATGTGAAATTTCTATATATATTTCCAAGAACTTCATCAAAAATTCTCCTGAATATTTCAACATGAGCAAATGAACACAACAACAACAACAACAACCACAAAAAAACGACTCTGTCAAACAACTTAGACCAAGAACTCGAAAAATCGACCCAATTGTACTGCAGCAGTTAAAAATTTTCATCTGCCAACCAACACGATTTCAAATCGGTCGGTCGGTCAGTTGGTCGGTTGGTCGGTTGGTCGGTTGGTCGTACGATTCTGTTGTGTCCGACAGAATCGTACTGTGGCGCAAGACCGTGAGTGCCCGGCCTCAATCTCACCTTGGTGGAGCTTTCACTTCTGTCGTGTGGTCATAAGCACAAGATGTTTTTTTTCACTTCAAAATAGACTCGCTCTTATTTGAAAACCTTGTTCAAGAATTTTGGGAATGTGACAAGAGAAACACCTCTTGTCACAGCAAACGCTAGACATAGAGTTTTTTCGAATCATACTGAGTGTGCCATTTACAACTTTTAAGGAAAGCCCCAGTTCAATCGAAGAACTTGAAAGAAGATTGCAGGTCGTGTATAAAACAGCTTGATGACAATGTCCAAATGATGTGTGAAAGTGTGCGGGATTTTGCGCACAGGTGCGATCAATTCGGGCTTATATGCAAATTCACAAAAGTAAAAAAGTACCAATTTCCATTTACCAAGCACGACTTCAAATCTGCAGATCGGGTGAATTTTTCTTAGGAATGCAAGGTCTTGCCGGTCCCTTTTATCTCTTTATCTACTATTTCTTTGAAACATTCTTTTTTTGCATCGTAAGAACCAAGAAGTAACGTCACTGAATTTATTTCTGTACCTTCCCTACAACCACACGAGAAAATCCACGGCCTCACATAACGTACATTTCACAGAATAATCCTCTCCGTTTAACGTATGATTAGTTTTCGTTTGATTGTCTGCATGATAGTTTGACAAACTCATATGTCTGTGTGAATAGGTAAGTTTATTTCTAATTGGTATCTAAATCCTTAAAGGCTCCACAGTCTGTTAATGTGAATACATTCACTTCACAGATGACTTGATTAATTTGTCACCGATGAAATGACGTTAAACGTGTTCCAGGCAGATGATGGGATGGTTCTAAATAATTATTTCTCTTTGAGATATCCGGAAAATCCGTTGAATTGAATTCCTAAAGCATGCGGAATGTATATGGAGTGGAAGGAATATGTAACAATAAATTAAATTTTGCATTTTAAGAATGCAGTAGGAAAATGTGTTTTTGAGCCAATTAACGGTGGTGAACAAATTGATACCTGAGGCTCCTAATCCTTCCTGGAGTGAAATAAAATTGTTGACATTTGAATCCCTGGCAAATTGATCAATTTGTCAATCAATCCCCAAATTCAAGATCCATCATTGTTTTTATAGATTCAAGATTTGGTGTATTTGAGATCTGAGTTATTTTCCAGGTATTTTTTGAATTTTATTTTCTTTTCTCTAAGTATATACAAAACTTCTTTTCGTACGATTAGTACCGAGTGTGTTCGATAAAGGAGCTTTTGATATAGCCTTGTATCTTTGGAAAAACAAAATAGAAATTTTAGTCTTTCTTTGTATGTTTTTTGTTCTTAAATTTATAAATGCAATGTTGGAAATAAAAGTTGGTGACCAAAATGTGAATTGCTCGTACGTTGAGTTTGGCAAGTGGAGGTGAGTGGGTATAACGATAATGATTAAAAACATACATTGATCGACGTTTTGACCTTTATCAATTCATTCTCAGGATAACATGTCTATAACATCCCTGTCAATGATTGTTTCAAGAACATTGGATATTGGCTGAATACATAATAAACTTTTACACGTAAAAATCTGCTCGAGAAACTTCATTGATTATTATCGTCGTCAAAGGACCTTCAAAATAAGTAATGGAAGTTTCTTTTTCCAAATAATGTAAAGAAGGGGGTTTTCGTGGCGTAGGGACAGAAAGCGAAATGAGAAAAGTTGGCACCAGGCGGGGATTTGAACCCACGACCTTCGTCATACTAGGACAACGCTCTACCTACTGAGCTAGCAATGCCTATGAGCAAATCCAGCCCAATGCAAACTATTCTCACTTCTAGGATGTACTCACATCCTGTCCCATGATCCTTGTTACGTATGCAGCAGTTCAATATCTGTTGATTTAGAATGTAACCCACTTACTGATTGAAAAATCAAAAGATATTACCAATTTGTCAACACAGAAAAAAAAACTAGAAATCGCAAGCAATATTGCAGTCATGGGATTCCCAAAATTGTTGGACTGTCTTGATGCTGTCTTGATGATTCCATATTAGGATTGATAAATAAAGACATTTGGTTTTGTTCAATCGAAAATATATATATGTCACAGTGAAACCTGGTAATCAGTGAAAGCTAACCTTTACTAGGGAAAGTAAGCTTTTCCTGATTTGGAAACATTTAGCTAGTGAAAGTTGAATTCGATCGACTTCATCATACTTTTACTAGTAATTGTTAGCATTCACGTAACTTTTCTAGTGAAAGCTGCTACACTGAAAATTATTATCGTAATTATAAATATCCTTATTGGTCCGAGTTGGAATTCGCCGACAGATTAGACGCTCTGGAAAATACGAGACTTATGATTCGCAGGTGTACAATGTGAACATTGTTCATATACCGTATTATAGAAAATACTCAAGTATTCTCAGTAGGGGTTAGTCTGGGTTAGTTTGGGTTAGTTTGGGTTTGGCAAAAATTTTCATGTCGCGTGAGCGACATCATTTAGTGCCCCGTGCACCTTGGGTTAGTTAAATGGCGGAAATAAGTTTTAACAAGAACTTTTCCTAACTGCTTTCAGTAAAAGTTGATTTGATAAAGTTTCTCCAACATTCACTAGTGAAAGTGTACAATATTCTTCAAAATTCAACATTTTCTAACGGATCAAGTGATTGCTAGCATCAACTAGTAAAAGCTAGCTTTCACTGAATTCCTAACATTCACTGTAACATATACATTTATGTATTTCTACAGTTTCAAGCAGTAGGTGATTCAAAGAAAAGAATCAGATAAGTTCTCATTGGTTTTCCAGGGTCAGTACATGATGCATTTTGAGCTTTTTTTTTCATTATATGTTTTCATATCATTCTTCATTTCAAAAAGAATTCAATTTCTTTCAAGATGATGATGTGGAATTTTTAACTGTATTCTTTCTTTTCTGGTCAGCATTTTTTCTAGGAGTCTCCGTGCTAACTGTAGCAAAGGTAGCTTTATTTTTGTATGTTCCTTCTAAAGCAATGCTATCCTGAATGCTTAGTCCAAATAGTTCAATGATTACGTCACCATTATTACCTATGAGTAGATAAAGTACTTATTGTTTTTTGATGAAATGAACTTCCATCATAATCTGAATCTACCTTTTTTGAGCTGAAAGGATGGAAAGACTCATTTGATGAAAAAAAGATAATGTTTTATAACTTTTTTATAGTTCCTCTCAAGGACATTTGGTTGCGCTTATTGTTATCTGAAACAAGTTCGAAATGTTCACGTCAGTCACCTCCCACAATCTTTTCATATTCTTAATTTTGAAGCTTCCAACTTTTGGCTTATATTTTTTATAAAGATGCACTTATACAGTGTGTTCAAGGGTAGATGATACCTTGGACGTTAACAAAAAACGGGTCCTATCTGCTCTATCGATCTAAAATATTTTTAATGGTACACTATGTAAAGGGTGATTCATTTTCAGCGACAGGGTGCCAGTTCTCGTAAACCATTCTTCGTAGAGGCTTGCGGCAAAAAAAAAATATTACGAAAACGGCCAAGAGAAAAACCTGGAAAACATTTGCAAGTTACTGAAATGGTCGCTAGGGGGCGTAACAACCAACACCAAGTAGAAAAATATGATTTTTATGGAATTTTGTCCAATGAAAATATATCGATGAGCTCATTTTCGGATTAACTGACTATTGACCTACACTTTTTGTCAAAAACGTTTTTTTCTATCTATCATAATAAAGTGGTGGGGGACGTTCAATTGTTTTATTAAACAAACGGAGATTTCTCCCGTTTCGCTTGACCGATTTTAACGAACTTGGACTCATATGAAAGAGAATAGTCTGCGCTATAAAATGCCCATTTGCTTTTTATTTTTTAACATTTGCCGTCGCCGCTAGATGGCGTTAACTGAAATGGTAGCATATTTTTGAGTTTTTTCCAAAAAAATCAAATGTAATGGTTTATCCATTTTTATATATTATAAAAGGGGATACATTTTCCTATGAAAAAAATTTAAAAAAAAAACAAAAAAAAAATAAAAAAAAAACAAAAAAAAATCATTTTTTTTGTTTGTTTTTATAGGATAATGTATCCCCTTTTAAAATAATTAGAAATGAATATACTATTACATTTGATTTTTTTGGAAAAAACTCAAAAACCTGCTACCATTTCAGTTAACGTCATCTAGCGGCGACGGCGAAGATCAAAAATTGAAAACCAAAAAAGGTTTTTGAAGTGCAGATCATGCTCTTTCATATGAGCCCAAGCTCGTTTTAATCGGTCAAGCGAAACGGGAGAAATCTCCGTTTGTTTAATAAAACAATTGAACTTCCCCCACCACTTTATTATGATAGATAGAGATAGAAAAAAACGTTTGGCACAAAAAGTCTGGGTAAATAGTCAGTTAATCCAAAAATGAGCTCATCGATATATTTTCATTGAAGAAAATTTCATAAAAATCATATTTTTCTACTTGTGTGTTGATTGTTACGCCCCCTAGCGACCATTTCAGAAACTTGAAAATATTTTCCAGGTTTTTCCCTTGGCCGTTTTAGTGATAAAATGTTTTGCCGCTAGTCTCTACGATGAATAGTTCACGAGAACTGGGACCCTGTCGCTGAAAATGTATCACCCTGTAACTTTTCATAGTAAAGAGATGAGACGGAGATGAGAGTAGAGGATGGTGCATAATAGCGGTGCAGAGAGATACAGAAGTGGTTGCTTTTAGAGCATCAAGTATCGTGGTCCGGAGCATCAAGTTTCGTATCTTGACCATATCGACACCTCATAGGCCAAAAGTCGTAACCCTTAAAATTGATGAAAACGGGTTAATCCCAGAATCAGATCCCTAAATTCAGTGTTTTCTTATTTAAATCTGCAACAATAAATGATTCTCTAGTGAAAACCCACCATTCAGTTTAACCCATAGAGAAGTTATAATTTGAAATTTAGAAGGTTTTTTCGATCTCCTGAAAAATTTACTTTTTGTGGCTTACGACATTTGGCCAATGAGGTGTCGATATGGTGAAGCATAAAAATGATTTATTTAATTTTGGGATGAGGGCATGCATGGCAAACATACTACAGGGCAAAATTTTTGACTGTATGGACCGACCATCTCTTAACTCTTCGTTATGAATACAAAATTCAAAATCAAGCAGCAGTAATAGTGTGTATGAGTTTCCATCTTCGACTACTTTCTAACATTGTTGAATATCTACTGAAAAAGAAGCAAGACAGGATACAGAATTTCTATTGACTATCAAAAGTATTAAGCGTTTCTAGCCTCTCCGCTCATCTCGCCGTTCCACTATCCACTATAATTTTAGTCTAATATTATAATCAAGCAACCTTTTCTCATGACGCAAGGGTTGCGGTTCGACATCTGAATGAAATGGACGTTCAACGATTATATTTTACCTCCACGGAGCCCCGATCTAAACCCGATCAAGAATCTGTGGGACATGTTAGGGAGACTTGTTGGTAACCGAAAGTCAGAAACTATTCAAGATCTTCTTTAGTGGCTTGCCTTGAAGGAAAAACATTCGCAAGGGGCGATTGCTAATTGAATCAAAATCTTACTACCACGTCGAATGACAGCAGTTCCTGGAGCATCAGGATGTGGTGTGAAAAGATATGGGTTGAAAATGTCGTACAATTCATCATTGCGTCATTCCATTCCCATAGGGTCTTCAAAAATTTATGGCGAATTGCAATATTTGATTCTGTCTTGTGTAACAAGGAATCGATTCAATTTTTTTGCAAGGTAGTAGAGGAGAATCATGATAATAGCTCCTACAAACTGACAAAAAAATATCAAAATCCATGAAGAAACGAAAACAAATTGTTGATTGAATCCGAACAAAATTTTGTTTGTCCAGGAAATTATACACTGATGTTTAATGTGATCGTAGACCATATTTTATTTTCGCAGTATCAACTTTTGAATCATTATTTCTTAATAGTATTCAAACAACTTGACTAAAGTTCAATTTAGAAAAGGTAGGTACATTATGGTGAGGCGCAAGTAATAAAATTAATAAAATCGACAAAAGCGGTCCCTCAAGCTCCAGAAAGGCATCACCACGAACGTAACTGATAAGATGATCCAGTAAAGGATAACCGCGTAAAAGGGGTAGAAATATCCTTATTAATATATATTGGAAGCAGCCATTGTGTATCCCTTTCTCCCTGCTACAATATTGATGACAATATCGCGATGAAAGCCTAAGAGCTTTTTCACAGGACGTCCATATCAGGATTTTGCAGGACGACGGGCGATCATCGTTAGGGTTATTTCTTCCTGCGAAGTATAATAGCGACAGGATAATGGATCATTATTGTGTGTTTGCTTTTCGATGTTTTCGTTTTAAATACGGCGGTTAATTTTAAATGATCAGACTACTAGGATCGATAGATGGAAACAATTAGTTTGCAGCATCTGGGATTCGGACTTTTGATGATGCTCGAAGGGGATTGGGATGAGGCATGTTTGAAAGATCATCCACTTTCCTTTCTTTCACGATCGCTGATGGATCGGTTTATTGAACAAAAGAAAACCCATGTTTGCAGAATGTTTTTTTTGTACATGGTGTATCACAGGCAATTCTGGTGATTGGATCAAATTGGAGATTGAAAGTCGTAGACAAACGTTATCAAGTATATATACCTAATTAATATTAATATGAAGTCATAACTCTTGCGGCCGGTATGCATACTAAAACATTCTTGGGAATGAATTCACCTAACTGATGTAATATGCCAAAATACTACACCCTGTTCAAAACCAAGGGTTATCGAAGTAATCAAAGTATACACGTGATCAGACGAAGCGGAACAATTGATATGTCACGTGAAATAAACCAATACATGTGATCGGTTCAATCGTTTTGCTGTCTCTGATCACGAATAGTTTGTTTACCTCGATGACTTATGGTGTTATACCATGTTTAGCGAAAATTATTGAGCAAGTGCGGTATGTTCTGTATACTATCTGCGCTGGAATTTTTCAGTGATATACACTGTGGGCCGAAATAAAGGAGTACATTTTTTAATTGAAAATATATTTTTTATTTTTTGGGCGATTTAATTTCTTTTTGCAGGGCTAATAACCTAACATGTCCTCAACATGACTGTAAATTTGAAAGCAAAAATAATGTACAGGGCGGGACTTATGAAAAAATATATATAACAGTGCATTTGAGCTCGTTGCAAATGAAAACTGTCCTAGCTAAAATTGTACTGATATGCTTTTTCGGTAGATAAACTATCCGGAACACTTCAGTAAAAAGGAAATTTTCCGAAATTATCGGATTCGCGAAATACCATTTTTTTATTAAATAACATTTTAACCAATAACACATTTATGAAAACAGTTAAGTAATCTTAAAACTTAGGGTAGAATATTATGAATGTGGCCACCATTATTGTTTACCACTTGTTTTATGTCAATTTTACTTAGTAGGCCATACTGCTAAGGTTGCCATGGAATTTGTTTGACATTTACAGCTAAATAAGTAAATTAGTCAGTTGATAATGCCACTTTTGAGCAAAGAGGACAGATTATTAATCAAATATTTCCGTGAAAAATATAATTATGGTGCAAGAAAAATTGTAAATGAATTTTCTGAGAAAAATTGGCATATTGGAACGATAGGAAAGTTCTTAAGACATCTAAGGGAAAACGATGGGTCTATTGAAAATAAACGTGGAAGAGGAAGGAAGCGAAGCTCGAGAACTGAAGAAAATATTGGTAAAGTAAGGGTTGTTTTAGGAAATTTGCAACCTGGCCAAACTGTTGGAACAAGGAAAATCGCAAAAATAACTAGGATTTCCCGTACGTCAGTTCGAAGAATCATTAAAGAAGACTGCCATCTTAAAATATTTAAAAAAGTTTACTGTCAAAGACTCACGGCCAATGTAAGAGAGAAACGATTGGAAAGATGTAATTTGCTATTACGAAGATTCCGCTCCCGCGAAGACATTAGAAAAATATGGTTTTCAGATGAAAAAATGTTTTATTTACGGCCACCTAAAAATACCCAGAATAATAGGGTATATTCTGACGTACAATTTAAGAGAGAAATACCTTTAGAGCATCTTTTGATTGAAAGAAGTCATTTCTCAAAAGGTGTAATGGTCTCTGTTGCAGTATCCATGTAGGGAAGATCTCGTCTAATTTTTGTTGATGCTGGGGTAAAACTCAATTCAGAAACGTATCAAGAACAAATCTTGCAGCACCTATTACCAGAAATTGAAGATGTTTGTTACGATTACACTTTCCAACAGGATGGTGCTCCCTCGCACACTTCCCACAGTACAAGGATGTTCTTGAGTGAAAATGGCCCGGATTATATTGAGCCAGAAATGTGGCCACCTAACAGCCCAGAATTAAATCCAGTTGATTATTCAATTTGGGGAATTCTCGAACAAAATTTGTATGACGGACAACAATTTGAAACAATCCAGCAGCTCAAAGAAAAAATGCAGTTTGTTTGGAACAATTTTGAACAGGGTGCAATAAATGGGGCTATCAATTTATGGCGCAGACGACTTCAAGAAGTGGTAAACAATAATGGTGGCCACATCCATAATATTTTACTCCAAGTTTGAAAATTACTAAACTGTTTTCATAAATGTGTTATTTGTTAAAAAGTGATTTAATAAAAAAATGGTATTTCGCGAATCCGGTAATTTTGGAAAATTTTCTTTTTACTGAAGTGTTCTGGATAGTTTATCTACCGAAAAAGCATATTAGTACAATTTTAGCTAAGACAGTTTTCATTTGCAACGACTTCAAATTCACTGTTATATAATTTTTTTTATAAGTCCGACCCTGTGCATTATTTTTGCTTTCTGATTTACAGTCATGTTGAGGACATGTTAGGTTATTAGTCCTGCAAAAAGAAATTAAATCGTCCAAAAAACAAAAAATATATTTTCAATTAAAAAATGTACTCCTTTATTTCGGCCCACAGTGTATGTATGCTTATTTGAAAATCCCATGAAAAGAGATGCGATAAATGTATTTTTGATTACTTTTTTCAATATATCTTCTTCATAAATATCCGACACACTACCCAATAATTCAATTGGATATTATATGTGATCTTGATGTTTTAAAGTTATTTGAACTAATTTGAAATGATCAAACTCAAAAAGCAGCTTTGATGTTTACCCAATGTGTTTACCACTGACTTGTCATTTTAACAAAAGTGATCTGTTATTATGCCAATGTTTGGCATTTTACGAGAGTTGTTAAAAATATTGTGTGCGAATTACAATGCTCTTAAAGCTACATGGAAAGTGCCTAGATTGCACAAAGTATCAGAGCCTTCGACACCGCTTTTTGTTTGTCCATGTTATAAAAAAAAAATGTCGTTTAGGTATATCAAATCGTATAGGATTCTAGTGAAAACAGAAAGTGCAAAAAATTACACGAAGTATAAGTCCCTATATGTATGTATATGTGTTGATGCTGTAGTGTGGATATGTTTGATAAGAAAGGAATTTCTGTAAATAGTGGTTGTGTGTTTATGATATTTTGGAATTGATTTTGGTATTTTTTGGAGTAATTATCTACTCCATCGTGACGTCACATATGCGTATCGCCGTGTATGTGTATCGTTGATGGAACGGACTGACAGGACAACAGACAAGGCAGATAACAATTAATTATTGTACTGGAATGATGACAAATGTACCAAATGCTATCAGTACAATATTAAAATATTATTCAAGTTTTGGGACACACCTGAAAAGAGTAAAAAAGCTTTCCTGCCCTAGTGTGTCTTCAAATAGCGCACGGTAAGAGTGCCTATAACGGGCAATTTTCCGAACAGTTCCGACTGATTTCCATAGAGAAAATGCATTCGACTTGAGCGCCGAACGAATACACACATGGGCTGAGACAGACTGTCATACAGCATAGTGACTATTCAACGGAGTAGAAGATGCGAAAAGCGCGGGAGCTTCGTACAAATAAATATGGTAATTTTGCACTTCTGAGCAATTTAAAAATAGCAAAAATACTCCGTAATATACAGAATATTCTGTTATTACGATTCACTTTTTAAAATATTATTTTTATTAATTTTTTTCCGTCTTTTCGCCGGCAATGCGTGCGCACGAGCGCTCTTATTGACAAGCCGCCCTAGGCCGTTAGCTATTACACCAACTATGATTGTTGCTTTCACAGATAAAGAGGGCTGAGTGGTCAAAGAAATCATCAAAGAAGCGTTTCTAATACTTACACTACATGGAATTGGAGTGCTCCTTCCTCATAAGAGGATATTCTGTAGCATCCATCCCATGACGTACAGGTTGATCCAGTTGGAAATGTGTTCCAGAAAATCCCAAGGGTAACAATAGTTGGCTTGGTTATCTTATAAAACAACATATTTTAAATATACCAAAAACTCAAACTGATCCAAACTAGCCCAAACCTTCCAATCCTCTTAGGTTTGGCATCATGGTAACAAATCCTTTGTGTATAAAGAGCAATGATGTAGATATTTTTTGTAGGAATATGAATGAATGTTCGGAAACATCTTCATTTAGAAAAACAAAGACATTTTGGAAATTTTGCTGCTACGACGCCTAAACGTCCGATCTTTAAAGACAAAAGTGGTATGTTGATGTCGAGGTTGATGTTTACTGTGCGAAAGTATCGAACATCATTCAACTGGTCACGTTTTTCGAAATGATAGCTTAAATAATTAAAAAAAAAAATACATGGAAAATTACTGATTCTTAGTTTTTGTTGAAAATTCAAAGTCCGTGGAAAGTTTGATAAATATATTGTTCATCATTCAAGTACAGAAAGAAGACTGAAACTAAAAATCAATTTGCAGAACTTGCATCAGCCCTCGAAAAATAAATCTATTCTTAGACTGGAAACCGAACCAATCGTAAACAAGAACTGGTCCCAGAAAATCAATATTCGGTTTTGATACAGGGGTACAGCGATTTAAACTAATGCATAGTATAAATTCAAATATTAATAATATATAAGCCTTATATTTTAACACTCCTACTTATTTGAATTTATAAAAGAAATGTCCTTTCAGATTACAATGCTAAGTGATGCGAATCCAACTCAAAAATTCAATTTCTTAACTAGGTTTTCAAGAACCGTTTTAGTCAATGGCTTTGTAAGCATATCCGCAATTTGGTCACTTGATTTCACGTAACTCACTCGAATATTGCCCTTTTCACTTTCATCGCGAACAAAATGCACTTTAATGTCTATATGCTTCGTTTTGGGATGAAACTGATGTGCCTGCGCTAGTTTGATTGTCGACTGATTATCCACTCTAAGCTGCAGCGGTGACTCTTCTACGCCTAGCTCTCGTAGAAAGGATTGAAGCCATAAAGCTTCTCTCGTTCCAAGGGCCAGAGCCAAATATTCCGCCTCCGTTGTAGATTGGGCGACAACATTTTGTCTTTGGCTTTTCCATGTAACTGGTCCATTCCCCATAATGAAGATATAACCACTGGTGGATTTCCTGGTCTCCCTGCACCCTGCAAAATCTGCGTCTGTAAATCCCTGTATTTTGGTTTCTATGTAGCCATTCGATTTTTTGTATGATATTTCATAGTTGATGGTTCCCTTTAGATAACGGAAAATTCTTTTAACAGCTGTCCAATGATCGTTGGTCCAGTTGTTAAGGAAACGGCTCACTTGATTGACTGCGTAACTGATGTCAGGGCGGCTAAATGTCGCTAGGAAGATCAGCGATCCCACAGCTTCTCTGTAAGGTTGTTTCTTGTTACAATTAGAGTTGTCCTCGGGAGTTTGCAGATATATTCCTGGTTCAGCAGGAACAGCGACTGCATTTGCTTCTTGGAGGTGAAACTTTTCCAATAATTTTCGAATGTATGGTTTCTGATGCATAATCATTGTATTTGTCTCATTATTGTGTGTGATTTGCATACCGACGAACTGTTTTATATCACTCTCGATGTCATATGTCACTTTGAACTTATCTTGCAGGTGCTTCATAAGTACGTTTATTGCATACTTTGATTTAGATAACACAAGTCCGTCATCAACATATAAAGCAATGTAAACGACATTGTCTTCTAGTACACCAATAAAAACGCACTAGTCACCTTTCAGTTGTTCAAAGTTGTAGCTCCTTAAAAATTCCACAAACTTTTTATTCCAGCATCTAGGTGATTGCTTCAAACCATATAGACTTCTCTTCAATTTTCAAACAGAATCGGGCTGATCTGGTTGTTCAAATCCGACGGGTTGCCTCATGTATACCTCTTCTGTTAAATCTCCATACAGGAAGGCGGTTTTCACGTCAAATTGTGCTATTTTAAGGTGTTCTTCGGCTGCTAAGGCTAATAAAATCCGGATTGAATCATATCGTACCACTGGTGCGAACGTTTCACTATAGTCTATGTCCTTTTGTTGCGTGTAACCTTTTGCAACTAATCTTGCTTTAAAACGTGTTCTTTGACCACTGAGATCTGTTTTTAAACGAAACACCCACTTATTGTCAACAAGTTTCACATTTTCTGGCTTTTGAACTAATTCCCAAGTACCATTGTCTTTGAGTGCAGATATTTCTTCGTTCATTGCTTCTTTCCAATTTTCTCGATCTTCGCTTTCCATTGCTTGCTCAAACGACAAGGGCTCAATCATGGAACAGTACGAGACGGCTGGTCCATAAAAATCTGGTGGTCTTAGTTCATCTCTATTTCGTAACACTCTCCCTTCGTCTTGAAAGTCTGGTTCTGGTGGCTCGTTTGGATTTTCCTCGGCATCTGCGTCGAAGAATTCATCATTTTCTGGCACTGGAAGTGGAACAGTACATAATTGTTTTTGGATTTCAAGTTCATCTTCTTCGTTGAAAACTACATTGCAACTGGTTTCGATTCTCTTTTTTTCTACGAGCGTGCGCAAAGTAGCCACTTCGCACACTCATTTGCGTGTGCAAAGTAACCTTTTCCCGCACTAGTGCGGGAAAAATTTTTCCCACACTCAAATGTCAACTCAAATAACTACCTACCAATTTGTTGTTTTAAACTTCGTTTCCATACCAACCAAACTGTAGATAATGCAGTTTGTAATGCACAAAATAATGTTCTGGTTACTTTTCCCTTTTCAGTCAAAATCAAAATGAAACACACAATTCTTTTTTTGCGTTAAAAACGCATTCGCCAGCAACGTAAACAAACATTGATAATGACGACTTTCAATCGGCATTTGTGAGTTGTTCTTGCTTGAATTCGGTGCAAACTACTGTGTTTATCGGAAATCTTCGAAAGATTTGAGCTGAATACTGGCATCAAAAAAACCTGATCATGTATACAAACAAACGGACAATCAAATTTATAAAAGTAAAAACGATTAAACGAAGACTGACTGACGCAGCTGTTTAGAGTGTCATGTCAAATCAAAACAGTGTTGCCAATAGCAGGGAATAAGGCGACAAAAGAGGAAATTTTATGAACAGTGATCGGACATGCCCTTGCATTTCAAATATAAAATAAATCAATTATGATTCTGATTATACCCATATTATCCAATATCCAGCTGCCGCCACAAACTGTTCTTTCATTATAAATATATTGTTAAGCATAAATAATCATTATTCTCAAGCTCTATGTTTTTAAGTGCGTTCAAATAATATATTATCTAAAGGTTTTCGTGTCTAATCTGTGAACGCTCGTAGAAAAAATATTGTTCCTAAAACGTTCGCAAAGTGTCTTTCCCACCCTTAAAGCATATCCGAACTCCGCTTCGCGTCGTTCGTCTAACTGCTTTTGCGTGCGGGAAAGCATCACTTTGCGAACTTGTTAGGAAAATAACTATTCTCGGGATCCCATAGGCGATAATTTTTCGAATGTCCCTCGTATCCAACAAAAATTAGCTTTCGACTTTTCTTGTCCCATTTCTTTCGTAATTGGGAAGGCACTGACATGTATGCAGTGCATCCAAAAACTCTGAGATGTTTCACTTCAGGCTTTCTTCCAAACCAACCCTCGAATGACGTCATATTTCCACACAAGGTAGAGACAGTTCTGTTTAGTATGTAGACGGCGGTGCTAACTGCCTCTGCCCACAATTCTTCACTTAAATTTTTGTTTATGAGCATAGATCGTGCACTCTCTACAATCGTACGCATTTCCCTTTCGGATCTGCCATTTTGTTGTGGTGTATATGGCGCGGACACTTCGTGCAAAATCCCCTCAAATTTGAGAAAATCTTGAAAAGCTGAGTTTATGTACTCACCCTTTCCTTGGTCACTTCTGATCACTTTTAATTTATGTCCAGTTTGCAATTCGGACATAGCCTTATATTCTTTAAACTTACTCAATACTTCAGACTTATGCCGTAAAAAATACACAACTCGATATCCAGTCTTTTCGTCTTTAAATAACACGAAGTATCTTGAACCACGCGGTGATTCGACACTCATTGGTCCGCAAACGTCTGTATGAACCATTTCACCGGATTCGTACACTTTTTCACGGATAAGGCTTTTATGAGGTTTGACTGTTTGCTTGCCAAACTTGCAGGTCTCACAGAAAAAGTCTTCACTATCACTGATATCCAAACCAATTGCTGCATTATTTTTCACGGTGCTCATTATCGATTTGAAGTTTATATGGCCTAGACGGTCATGCCACAGTTTCAGTGATTCACTTTTCGTTAAATTGCACTGGACTTCCGTTTTGGTTCTGAATTTCATGATCCATAAATTACCCTTGCGGACACCAACACAAACAATTTCACCTTGTCTGTCACGGAATTCACAATTTTTCTGGAATGCGTGATGCGTAAATCCACGATCGGTCATAACTCCTACTGAAAATAAGCTCCTCTTCAAGTCAGGAATGTATAACACGTTCTGAATGGCTTTATCGATCCACTTCCCCTCCACTTCAGCTTGAATTTCGATGTCTCCTATGCCGGTAGCTTGAATTACCTTGTCATTGGCCACTTTTACATTGAACTGCTTATCCAACGGTTTTAGCACTTTGAACCAGTTGAGCTGATTGGTCATGTGGACACTCGCTCCAGAGTCGCATATCCATTCGCACTGCGAGTCATCACTGGTAGTGTTGTATAGAGCGGAAATATCACAAACAAAGGCTGAGTTTGTTTTATTTCTTGATTCATCGCTCATCAAGCGTTTTCGGCATTCACGAGCCCAGTGCCCCTTCTTTTTACAGAAGTTGCATGTAGTTCGCCTTTTTAACTCGTTTATATCGGGTTTTCCAGGTGTTTTTCTTGCCGACTGCCCATTCAACTGTATGCTTTCCAATTTGGCCTGTAATGCTTGCACCTCCAGGGCAAGTTTGCTGGTTTCAGTTTCAGCAGAATCCATCCTTGATTCTTCTTTCAATAAACGTGCAGTTAAATTTTCGGTATTCTGACTATCCTGAGCAACTGAGTCCCAAGCAGTCCTGAACGCGTTGAACTTCATCGGCAAACTGTTCAGTATTTTGGAACACACGGCACTTTCACTCAAGTTTTCTTGAACATCTTTGAGCTGCTTCACTAGGGATTCGATTTTTGATAAGTGGTCTGCAATTCTGTCATTGTCGGCCATCCTATAGTCATAGAAGCGCTGCCAAAGTAATTCTCTGGATACATCGGTCCTTTGTTCGTGTATTGACACAAGCTTTGCCCACATCTGCGATGCATCCTCACAGTTAACCAAATACTGCACTTGATCCTGTGTTATCGACGTTAAGAGGATTACTTGGGCCTTGGCGTTGCGTTCCTCCCATGCTTTGAGTTTAACTTCCTCTGTACTTGGTGAACGTAACTCACTACCATCGACAATAGGTAGGAGCTTCTCTGCTTTCAGTATTATGCTAATACTAAATTTCCACAACTGGAAATTGGTTCCGTCAAATTTGGCAATTTGACCACCATAATCTGTTCTTGCGGCCATCTCGCGTAACCGGAACTTATACTGTTACGACGAACGAACTCGCGAAAAACGTATTCAAATATCTCAGCACAACTAACACGACTTTTTGATAGGTATTCAGTGACCTGGGCCCATAACCTGTTGAAAATTCAAAGTCCGTGGAAAGTTTGATAAATATATTGTTCATCATTCAAGTACAGAAAGAAGACTGAAACTAAAAATCAATTTGCAGAACTTGCATCAGCCCTCGAAAAATAAATCTATTCTTAGACTGGAAACCGAACCAATCGTAAACAAGAACTGGTCTCAGAAAATCAATATTCGGTTTTGATACAGGGGTACAGCGATTTAAACTAATGCATAGTATAAATTCAAATATTAATAATATATAAGCCTTATATTTTAACAGTTTTGAATAGTTTTATTTTCAAGTTCTCTTGTCTCGTAATTTACCATCAAATACTTTTCCACGGCCAATAACCTGGACCTGCATTTCTTTTGAGTTTTCAAGTAGAAAGTGTACATTATTTTCGATTTGTTCAACATTCTCCTGACCTTCACCTCTTTTTTCTTGATCGAAGTTTTCCCAAACACAACATACTTTTAGGTATACTACTGACATAAGGATGATAAGGGGTGTGGCTGCATTGTAGAGGTAGCAGTCTTTATTTGAATCGGTCGTACCAAGAGTCATAGACTGGAGGTGGTTTCGTATAAGTGGTCCTCACAAGGCAGTCAGTCCTTCCTTATGACTCCATGTGCCACACCCTGGTAACTGCATCGACCTGCAGAGGCCAAACTAAGTAGGGATAACCAGATATGGCGAAAAAATTGAGTATCGGCAGCTGGCTGCTCAAAACTGATATCAAACAAATATATAAAGTAGATCTCCAATGGTCGAGTATCAGACACCAAGTGGCGTGGTTGGAACAACTACATATATCGGCACTTACACAACGATGAGAAAGGCAAGGGGAAACCACCTCATTACATTCCCAAGAAAAGTCATAAATGGAAAAAAACGATAAATCTCACAGAAGAACTGATGGGCGTTGGAACTCAAGAAGGAAGTAAAGAAAGGGCTTCTCAGATCGTCAACCAGCAAAATTCCTGCGTGATAAATACAAAAGCGTCAATATGCAAGAGGGTCCTGCAGGTATGTACTTGGAACGTAAGAACAATGCGCCAAGCAGGAAAAATACACAACGCCGATCAGATGCGTTGGGCTGGTCAGGCAACTTCACAACTGGAGAATATAAGATCTTTTATTCTGGAAACTGAGACAACCAGCATAGGTATGAAGAAGGTATAGTTCTATCCCTGAAGATCCAAAAATACATTACAAACTTTGATCCTATCTTGGAAAAAATAGTGGCCATGCAATTAGAAAGTTCTCCGGTCAAAATGAATATTATCCATACATACGCCTCAACTGCCGATAAATCAGATGAAGAAATAGAGCAGTTCTATAAGTCATTAACAGATGCCCCTGAACAATTTGACAATCACGATATGACAATAATTATGGGTGATCTCAATGCCAAAATTGGGGAGGGAAAATGTAGAGAATTTATCGGTTAGTTTGGTTTGGATTCAAAGAACGATCGAGGTGATAGGTTGAAGATCTTTGGTGAAGAAGAGTACGTGGTACTTAATAGCTTTTTTAAACTACCGCTACGTCGACTCTATACCTGAATATCACCAGATAAGACAGTCAAAAATCAGATTGACCATATCCTTGTGGAAAAAAAAGATTTAGGAACCGTTGCTTGTCTGCCAAAACGTGTCCAGGCCATCGCCTTCTTGCTGGAAGATTTAGAGTTAGATTGAATAAAGTCATAAAAAACAACCCATAAGCGACAGCACATGAGAAGGCTGAGAGATGAGGAAAACAGGGAAGAAGTGACAAATGTACTGACCGAGAAATGCAGACAACTTGATGAAATAGATATCGAAGATAAATGGCAGCAGAGAATGTCCGACTCGCTCAATGAGACTGAAAAGGAGCATTTGATCGCTAAACAAAAGAAAAAGAAAGGCTGGATGACAGACCATATTCAAAAACTCATGGTTGAAAGGCGGAAAGCGACGAACGAAACAAAGCAAGATATAAAAACATTTAAATTGAAATAAGGCGAGAAATAATAGTAGCTAAAGAAAATTGGCTCGGCACAAAATGCAGCGAAATAGAAACATTAGAACAAAAGTATGTTTCTTTCAATATGCACAAGAAATTCAGAGAAGCAGCCGAAATATTCAGATCCAATACAACTCGGACACTATACATAACGAAGATGGTAAAATGATTACCGACGTCAAAGAGAAAATGAACACATGGAAAAATAACATAGAGAACCTTTTGACCGATAGCAGACCAGAATGTCCTCCAGATCTTACCTTTACTGATCGGTCCAGTCTATCAATGACAATAGACGAGATCATGAAGGCTTTATCTCAGCTAAAAGACGGCAAGGCTCCTGGCACGGATTACGGTGTTCTTAATCTTCCTGTACGGCTGTTAATTCTAGACCGTCAACACCTCGCTAGAAAAACGCATCGAAGCTTTCGAAATGTATCTCCATAGAAGAATATTGCGCATAGCCTGGACCGATAGAGTGGGAAACACCGAAGTTCTCAATAGAATGCAGAAAAGAAAACCAACCAAGTAAACACATATGTGACTTTGATGTAACATTTATGTGAATTTGAAGTAATTATCACTCTCACGATAGTTTTTATGTAACATTTATGTGGAGAGAATTATGTAACCTTTGGATCTATCATTATTACGTAAATGTTATGTAAAATACGTGATGTAACATCATGGTGTACATGGAGTACATAAATTTCATATAAACAAATGGATATCTCTATTACATAAGCGATTCATGTCAATATTATGTAAATTTTATATAAACATGTGACATTAGAAAATCGACAACGTCGAAGCGTCATGCGCAAATCCTAAATCAAGTCTTTGGTCATCTCATCCACGCAGCTTCCTCCAACAGAGTATAAGTAGAAGCCATTTCGTCATTTTGTTCGTGTTCTGTGTTTTGGTTGTGCTGTATGACCGGAGCCGTACCATCTCGCAAAAATAAATGAGTTTATTGTACTGAAGTGAGAAGAAAAGCATTCGTTACGTTCCTCGAGCAATATCTAGAGGCTGAGAAAAATATCATTTTGTGGCCGGGTAAAGGTAGGTTATGTACTTATGTTTGGTAGTCTGGTAGCTAATAATAAGACGTTATTTTATTTCTATGCTGATAATAATAACTATGAATCACTCATCACAGATTTCAAAACTGTCGGAGAGAGTTATGCAGCTAGGAACCATAATATTTACATCAGATCAACACTGCAACAGCCACTCCTATTGCAAGCGTTCCATATCGTCTGAATGCCGCTAAACAAGAAATTTTGAGAGCCAAATTGGATGAAATGCTACAGCAGATAATTGTAGAAGAAAGCGAGACCCCCCCGATTTCTCCCGTAGTTTTGCTACCAAATATTTACCAATGCGTTATTTCTTGGTTATATACACAAAAGTACGTGATAATAATAAGATAAGAGTGACGTAGATTATTTATATAGCGATGATATAAATTTTACGTAATGTTTACAGAAATGTGATATAAAATTTACATGCACTGGAGGTATGACATTATGCAGTCGTTGTAGGTTGAAGTTTACTTTCTGGTTACCTTGTTATTATGTCATATTGACGTAACTGGTTACTTGTGTTACATAATTTTTACATCAATATTATGTTCTTGTGTTTGCTGGGCAGGAGCTGATGTTAACAATCAAAGAGCGCAAACTAAGGTATATTGGACATATAATGAGAGGAGACAGATATGAAATACTTTGGTTGATCATCGAGGAAAAGATTCAGGAAAAAAGGTCAATAGAGAGAAGACAGAATTCCTGGCTCAAGGACCTAGCCGATGGCTCAGTAAATCTTCAGAGCAGCTGTGTCACGAGTGATTATTGCCAGTTGGATCGCCAACCTCCGAAAAGAGATGGCGTAATGAGAAGAAGAAGGAAAGTTAGCTGTGATATCTTTGCATGGAGGAGATTGGACTAGGCGAAAAAGATCTAGGAATCATTTCTAATTTATACTGATACCAAACAGCCCCCATACGCATTGAAGGAAACGAGTCGGAAGTTGTTGTAATAAAACGGGGGTCCGACAGGACTGCGTGCAGTTGTCACCTCTACTCTTCAATGTATACTCAGAACGTATTTTCCAAGAGCTACAAACAGCAGGATCAAGAATAATGGAGAGTGTATAAACCACATACGTACATGATACGGTTGTGTTTGTAAACAAACATAAGTGTCTTTCGAAGATAATGGCTCGGGTAGTTTTGATCAGTCAAAGATATGGACTCTCTCTGAACTTTAAAAAAACAAAATACATGGTAGTGTCAAAAACGAACAACCACGCTGGTAAACTCACGATAAATAACAAACAAATAGAAAGAGTACGGACATTTACTTACCTTGGAACAATGACAAGTGAAACATGGTACTATTCTCTCGAAATAAAATGCAAAATAGAGAAGGCCAGATCTGCATTTCTGAAAATGTCAAAATTGTTCAAGTACCACGACTTATTCCTGTTAACCAAGATCAGGCTGTTGAAGCAAAGCGGAGGAAGACTGTAAACCGGAGAATCCAACCAACTTGGCATTCAAGCCCCGTTGAAAAATCTCCGTATCGACTCAGCGGCCGAAGATGACTTGTCATCAATGTCATCAAAAGGCGATATGGAGGATTTGGAGACTGAGGCTGGATTGCTGGGACAAAAAGACTCAACTCTAACCCCGGAGGAACAGTCAACCTCCAAGGCTCAAACTTTGGCGCAAAAAAACTAGAAATGGCTATACGAGCGCGCAAGAGCGCCTTAAGGTAGCTTAAGGAGATGGGAGGACAGAAGGATGAAGAACTCTTCAAGAGAGAGAAAGACTCCATCAAGAAGAAGGGAGATTGTTGCAAAATTCGAGCGTAAGTAAGGGTCAAAGCAACATGAACCGGAGTGGATACACGCTGTCAAAACAGACATTTTAACACTGCAAAAAGTGTTCATATATTCGCTCTTGGTACTTGTAATGTAATTATCGTTATTAGAATAGAAATGAGGTTTCCCACCACGTATATTCGTGCCCTGGTCATTTTATTACCAAAGAAAATTCGCCAGCAGAAATGATTATTAATTAAAAATTCTTTGCGGCCAGCTCGTCCCTTTCCAGATAAAACACTTGCGAGTGTATGTGGATGAAAAGTACGTTGTTTTGTTACCGCGAAGATAATGTAATATTTGCTTAATTTGTTTTTAAGTTTTCCGTCGAGGAAATATGTAAATTAGGATTGGAGTCTGTCCACGCCGCGCCATATGGAAATTTTCTGGATAAAGTCACAAAGAGGGACAATCAAGGGTCTATTGACGCATAGTCGATTTTAGAAAGAGGGCATTTTATCACGATCTCTGATGAAAACAATAGAATGGATATTATAAATAAATGTCATAGTTTAAATGCGAAAAGAAACATTTGTTGAACCTCTCCTTGAACTTGTGAAATCTGTTAATAGTGCCTTCCCTGACTCCATGTCAATACGGAAAAAAGGATTAACAACTTTTTCCTGTCATCGACTGTTGCAGTATCTTACATCAAAGGAATAATATTACAGAAAAGACGTAAGACGGAATCATTTACATGTATCTGAAAAACTGTAATTTTGCTTTTGTGTTCCACTATTGCTCTTGGAAGAAATTCATTGCTCCGCTTCTCTACTTGTTCGAGCATATTTCTCCAGTGGATTTTTGATTCTGCTACGTTAAATTCACTTAAATTCACACCAAACAATACAGCCGATTATTTAGATTTATTGAGGTCCATTCGTTTCCAATGTTATTGTTTTGAATCATTGTTATATTGTTTAATTAGTTAGCGTCTTGGAATTCTTGCGTGTATATAACCTAGGAAAGAAACCATAAATATTGTATCAAAATATCTATATTTCAAATGAAATTTCTAGTATTCAAATGAAACTTCCAAAATGACCATAATTACGATATTATCGATAGTATAACGCACACCGATGGAAATAAATTTAAAACCAACATACATTTTCTGACTCGAATACACGCACGCCCTCAAAACTATTGATAATTGTTCTATTATTCTGCAATGTTGATATAGAAATTGATAACTGTTGCACAAGTCCAGCTTGGGCCAAAAATTCCTTTGACAAGTTCACGATTGAAAATTGGAAGCAATACACACTACGTTGTTACAGAAATATCCAGTCTCTTAACCAGCCGTGTATTTAGTGTAAAGGATTTTCCTGGAATACGATGATGGGGTTTTTTCGTCTACTTAACCTCTATGTACCTATGTCAAGATAATTCCAGTTATTACTCTCATGATGAGATCCTTTAAGTCTGAAGTCATGTACCATGTACCTAATCAAAATCTAGTTCAAAACTCTAAGGAATTTTATATTAAAAATGATCTTCCCATGAGATTAACAACTTCTTCGTTTATGGAAAAATGTTCTGTTTGCCTCTAAGATACTTGACATTGAACCTGCACGGAATACGCGAATCTAATAACAAAACAAATAAGACATTTTCCGCGGAACCGCGCACGGGCCAAACAAATCATAAAAGAGATAGAGCTAATTTAGAGCATTTTTAATGAAACCACGTGCCTGCTTTATATAAACATAAAACCTGAGATTTGTTTTGGCTCTATAAATCAAATAAGAATGAGCGCCGTATATGTACAAAATGCAAAGTTGTTGTTCCAGACCGCGATATTCAAAACGAACTGAAAACACGAGTAGAATTTCAATATCTCACCATCGAGAAATATTTCCGATCATTTCATTCGAACAATAAAATAACTTGTGTCATATCAAACAATGCCATAAAAAGTCTTCCAATTCTGGTGCCAATCTTCCCAACAATCAAATATCAGAAAAGAGCAATTTTATTCCGTTTTTCCGCCTGGAGTCACGAGTCCGGACACATTTAAATCACTGCAACGACGAAAAAACTGATAAGCGGAATTGGTTGCGTCGGATTCGATTCCCTCGAGGTACAAATTGGCGTCTTCCAATTCTTCTGTTAAACTTCTTGTTATTTAGAATGGGACTACAGGGTGGATACTGTAAAAAATGAATATGAAAAGCGTATATGTTGTGTCATGTTCTCGTTTTAATAATTGAAGTCTGAACTTTGAAGTGATAGTGCAAGCAGTTTCAACATATTCTCATTGCTGCTGAAGGGATCTTGACAAATCCCAAAAAAATGTTTATATCGTCATAGTTATCACTATAGCTCAATTTCTGAAAAGCATAAGCCCGAAACCCACTATCAACACGCCAGACCACGTGGAAAAGTGATGGGATCTATTTATTCCTCTTAAAAAACCCATGCCAACGCCACTCCATGTCTAATGAAAAATAGATCCTCTCTCACGTGGCATGGCGTGTTGGGTAGTGGATTTCTGCCTCCAATCAGGTTCATATTATCAGAAGTTTCCATAGAAACATTATTATTGATCATTCCAGACAACCCCACCATTCTCCGGTAATGGTGCCATTGGTGGGTCAGCAAAAATTCTCATATATCCATGGTCGGTGTATGGAATAAATATTGATAAAAGTGAACAGGGATTTTGAATAAGATTTATTAACTATTTTTTTGTATCAATTATCTTACGCGTTTTTATTCATATTATCTTGTTCTCTACAAACAAAAATATATACTTATTTGGTCCTCCTATTAAGAATATTTTGATTGATTTATGATTAAAAATCAAATTGGTAATAATAATCATAAAATGAATAGGTATAATGTATAAAATAATAAATACATAATTGCAGATTCATCAGTTTACCTATTTTGTAGTCCAGTATGCCATGTCAAGAAAAGCTTGATTCTCAAGCTCTTAAAAAATGAGAGCTAAGAAAAATATCACCCAACTTTCCTAATAAAAAACTCCCCACACTTTTCATAATTACTTGCTCACTGATGATAAGATTGATAAGGCTGCTTTTATTTATTTCACGCAATAATTAAATTCATATGCGATCACGGATAATAAAATGTACCTACATTGAACAAGGAATCAGTTCTGAGTACTAAATTAATTAATAAAGAAAATGATTCGTTTCTCATTCCACCTGTTTTGGACTTACACTAGATACATCAAGATACCTTGTCATGAAAAATTGTTTAGATTTATCGATATCTCAAACTTTTTCAGGTTCAGTAGCAAAGGAAAAACAATTTGCGTCCATCATGTATTCTGAAACACACCCACAAAGAATAATTATCATAGTTATCTCTTCTAAATAAGCCCATATGATATGAATTAATTGGAGGATAATCCATTCATACAGGGTGTTACTTAATGGTATGTCATAATTTTAAGGGGAAGTTCCAGGATACATTTTAAGTCGAAAAGGTCATATAAACTTGGGTCTAAAAAAAATAGAATAAAATGAAATAAAATAAAATACAAATAAAAAAATTAAAATAAAAAAAGTGTGTTCTTATACCATAATATCCTGTGGCAAAATTCAGTTCAATATCTCGAACCGTCTTTGTAAAATGTATTAAAAACTGAAAATAAGATAAATCTTTAACACCCTGTATCTTAAAAACCAAGCATTTCAAGAGACAAGTTTATAAGACCTTTTCGACTTTAAATTTATCCAGGAACTTTCCCTTAAAATTAGGACATACCATTAAGTAACACCCTGTACCTACTAAAATACATATATTCAACAAAGTTCTATGATTGTCTACATCGTATTCAACATGATCCACCCTATACAATCCAGATACATCAAAATGTATTCTTATTCACAAACTACCCCAATTTGAACCCTCGAACAAGTGTCGCGATTGTCGAATTTGAATTTGATTGTATCGCGTATCGTATTTGTTTTTTATTTGTGTTTTCCGGCTTTCTGGGTCGTCGAGAACGATTGATGTCTGATTCTGTATTTTCCGTCTAATGACGTATATTGATGGATTTGTCATGGTCATTTTTCATCAGAAATAAAAGTGACCCATCTGCAGATTTGGACCTCGTGTTTCGACAGGCCCATACGTCCTAAGTACGGTATTAAACGCCTCAAATTCCATTATCAGCATCGCTATAAATATGATATTTACGGGCTTAAAGACGGGACCAAAAGGTCGTAAATAACAATTATTAGTATGAAAAGTTGCTGGTTTCTTCTTTGTCTGAAATGCCTTTCTTAGTTCGATTTTTTTTATTCTTTTCAATTTGAATCGAAGTATAAGCTTATGTGTCAGAATTATTGATACAGGGACGTAGTCGAAGTGTTTTTCTGTAGACAACTGGCCAATATGCAAGACATTCCAAACTTTGATCTAAGACTATTCAATTTTTAAATAAATTTCCCATGAAATTTCCTGCATAATTTCGTGTAACTCTTCATCATCGTTGTTGGTTATCGGGACCCTCCATAATATTCACTCCAGCTGTGCAATTCTGGTTTAATGCTCGATGAATCCACTTTACGTACTTTGCTTTATCAATTTATATTATTATCCATTTTTTCCAATACACATAGGATACAAAAAGTTAATAATACTTCGTAAGCTGTGGACCTGGGGAAAACCAAAATAATTACAAAATAGCGAAATACGCGAACAAACCCATTTAGGTTTTGAACTTCACATAGCAGGTCCTGCCTTCATCGTCGTCATAATCGAAGTCATCCACGACGCGTCTTAGTCTTGATGTTACACAAACCAAAGTTAATCTTAATAAATGATTTGACTCATCATAAATAGTGATTCAGGTAGCTCAGAGGCACAACACAGTCTTCGGTATAATGAACATCCTGTGTATTGTACCAGGGAAGAATAAATGTTTTTATTGAAAGTCACGAACGCTCTGGCTTTAATGGTGATTATCGAACTACTGTATTTTCAATCGAACACATTCAATGGAGTGCTGAATAAGACTTTCATTCCGTTGATTGATTCATTAGCGGTATTTAAATTGAGCCCATTTGTCCAGTGCTACCGGTTATGGTGTGACATCATTTCATTCTTTTTATTGAATGATATGATAGTTAAATTATCAAATATACACCGCCTCACAAAACAATGCTCACAGTACCAGGAAGGATACATCGCACCTCTGACACTGGACACAATGGAAATCTTTTTGTAAACTCGGTTCCGCAACTTAAGTGGATAATATTTTTATGTGTGGCAGTTTGAATCGTAAAACAAGGCATACAAGCTCATTTTATTCGCTTATTTCTTCGTTTGCTCACACAATTTAAATAAAATTAACTGATTAACTTTATTAGATCGCCCGTCGGCAGTACTGAAACTGATTATAGGTATTTGGTAAGACCGATAGTCAATTCCTCTTTTTATAAGCCTCGACATCATAGACATCTTTTATTCATAAGATTCAATTCCTTCATTATTATTGTCATCATAAGGCACATAGGTATTTGATTGATGTTTGATTTATAAGGAATCTCTATTGCGAAGAGTAAATTTTGTATCATGTTGAGTTTCAACTCCTGACGAAAAACGTCTTTTATCCATTAAGGTTGATTTAACTGATTCATAGAGCACGAGCTAGCTTTGACTATGGACTTGAACATTGCCAGATATGGAAAATAGAAGAAATTCAAAGTGACTTGGACAATCAAGCTCCCAATAACGTCGTCCTACAACCAGAGGAAAAAAAGTAAAGACGTTTTACTTCCAGAGGGTAAAGGTTAGACATGGTTCATTTTTAGTTTTTTACCTTTTGTTGCCGAGAAATTCCTTATGTATAGTTTCACGAAAGTAAGAAACGTATTTGTTCCAATGTGGACATCAACTTGACTACAGGGTCTGTTATTTTGGACGTCTCATGAGTTTTAGTCTCCCGTAAAGAACAAGATTTAAAAAACGAGTTGTACTGTCTTGCGCAATGTCTCATACTTTATCTGAAACTCTCAGATAATGAAGAAGCTGACCAAGAGTCTAGATGAATCAAGATAACTTTGAAACAAGAAATGTTAGTTATAATTACAGAAAAAATGGGGAAACCAGATGTCTACGCTTTGACTATTGCTTGTTCAAATCTAGTTCTTCCCCTTTTGTACTCGATGTTCGGAATTAATCAAAAATTTGTTGATGATAAATCGGAAGTGGATAACTCCATGGTATCCTCCGTTCACGACGAGCCGGTGATTATGGATATTACTCTCGAGGATGAAGTAAGTGTAATCATTTCCGTGAGTAATAACGATCATCCGCGAGTAGAAAGCTATACTTTTTAGTAGATAAGCAAATTGACTATTTTTCTATGACTATCAAATGATGAAACGAGTTATGCAAATAAATGAATAGCAAAATAACACTGGATGCTAGTTTACGGAGCTAGAGAATGGTACAAGATCTAGAGGTTTTGAATATAATCTCTACAGGGTGGTCTAACTTTTACCTGCTTACATTTCAGCATCGATGGATAATCAAAAAATAATTTGAGTTTGGTCAATAAACTATGTGCAAAAAATGCTTCGTTACAAAGTTACAGGGTGTTGAGATTTATGAAAAAAAATCGTATTTTAATATCTTTATTACCAATTGAGATTTTCAAATGTGATTTGGCACGTGTAGAGAGGTAATCTAGGTTCGTTTTTTCATGTGATAATATTATTTTTATTTTCACGAGTGGCGTGCGTACGGGTAACGATTGCGATATTTTTAATGAAAAAACCGATACGCCACTGGTTTATCTCAAAATAAAAAAATAACATGTGCAATCCTTATTTGATTTAAAGAAAAAATGTACCCTCGGCTTTTTTTCGTATGACGCTACATATCCGAGTAAAAAAATAAAAATCGTCGAAATCAAATCAGGGAAAGGCGCATAATCATCACAATAGCTTTGATTGAAACAAAACACTTGGTTACAAAACAGAAATGTCGATCATTTGTTGCATTTGAGTTTTCTTTTTAGTGTTGATAATAATGCAGCGGCTATTTACTAACGAAGTAAACGCAGACACTCATTTAATTTACGGTTTTTGCGAAGAAAATACAGTTGCAGCCGCAAGGGAGTATGTACATCACTCGAAAACATTGCGTTATACGAAATAAATACTTTTTTCTTTCAAATTGAATAAGCATTGCAGATATTATTTTTATTTTGAGATAAGCCGGTAGCGTATCTGGTTTTCATTAAAAATATCGCAATCGGTAACCGTACGCACGCCACTGGTGAGAATAAAAATGATATCATTACATGAAAAAATCAACCTAGATCACCTCTCTACACGTGCCAAATTTCATTTGAAAATCTCAATTGTTAATAAAGATATTGTTAAATTTCGATTTTTTTTCTTACATTTCAACACCCTGTAACTTTGTAACGAACCATTTTTCGCACATAGTTTATTGACCAAACTCACATTATTTTTCAAGTATCTATCGATTCGAAAATTAAAGCAGGTAAAAGTAAACCACCCTGTATATGAGTGAAGTGGGCAAGAAAAATGACTGGACATTATTTCAAAGCTCGTGATACCACCGCTAGGGGGCGTAACTGCTACAAAGAATCTTAAAAGCAGATATTGACGTGACCGAAAAAACATTTTGTTGAGAGGGTAAAAAAGTAGCGTCTGTTCCTCCCTGTCTAATGACCAAGCCATCAGTATTTTTCCAAAACCAAAATCAAGGCTGATATCTCAAGACACAGAACTACATTTTGCTTTAAATTTCACCAAAATCGGACAACAATTAAAAAAGTTATAGGGATATCAATTTGACTCAAATTATTCTTGTCCGGAATTCATTGTCGGGGAGTGTAATTCAAAATATAAATTCAAATGTCTTCAATTATGTCAATGGAATGAGCATCTCTAAGGATAGTTTATTCATTCTATCATTTGTCATGTAGGTAAAGAAAAATATGACAGTTTGTTCTGTGTACAAAAACATGCATACATACAAAATAATATATCAAGAAGGGTTGCACATTAACATAACCATTATTAGCGCTCATCAAAAATCAAAATAAGCATAGCCGCTTGTAAAACAAGATGAATTTACTCCTTTCGCTTGATTCGAAGTAATTACAGGCTGTTAAACTCAACGAAATACAGTTAATTGTTAAAAATAATATTCTTTTGTTTCGGTACGACTTTAACAGACCGAGTTTGCACAATCAGCGCTCAGCCATCTTTATTCTCTTTGATAGCATTGGAACAAAAAAAAATAAGCAATAAAAAACGTTTATTTATAGCTGAACCTGTCTTCTCACTAGAACGGGAAGATTTGTTTGTAGATTTGGAATTGGCGTTCCGTAAAAAAATTAGTAGATAGATCTGTTCAAATCTTTCCTATTTAAGTCTCGATTCAAGCTTATATCCGTAAAGATTTCCTAATGACTTATATATTTAATTAACTATAGAACAAAAACGTTAATTCACTATATTTAGTATAATGTCATGTCCATGTTCTGTGATTGTGTACGTGATTACATTTTGGTACGCAAAGAACCAGATAGGCGATGAGAAAAAAATTTGATGTTTAAAAGACATGATATGGTGGCCTTATTATTTGAACTGTACATGAAATGCTATTTATTTCCCACGGTATTAGGATAAACGACAGTTTGAATAAAATATTTTTGTTGTCGTTCGCCTGATTGTTGTTGAAACACGCTGAATGATGATTGGCATTTTTCACATAATTACTGTACCTATACTTTGGAAGACAATGTATGGCATTTCCACAATATCTATGCGGGTTTCTGACAAAATTGTATTATTGCAAAAGTGAGTACTGATCATTGAATTTGTTGTGAAAATCCCGTTTGTATGAAGTAGATTGCATCATGGAGCAACAGATCTCGACTTCCAATGCAGTACCTAGTACCTTGTTCATCATCAATTTATTTTCTTTTACCCAGATATAGGGATGAAATGTGGACTCCCTCCTTCATTTATTTTCATATCATTTATGGAGTATTTTTATCCTGTATTATTTCAACTTAAAAAAATATTGGAAAAAATGTTCACGATTGCAAATATCGGCCTGAATTGGACAAAGAAATGTACCAAAACTTGAACATTGAATTTTCACGGGAACGTTTTGGATATAGTTCAAATTCTCTGATGAAATGCAAAAGCCGCCATATTTAATCAAAACTGGGTTTTAAACTTTCCAAACTTATCATGAAAAAACTCAATCACCGTGCGAATTTGGAAGCAAATAATACAAACTCCGCCGTACAACACCTTCCTTTTTCATCGAGATCAATCAAGGGCACTTGAAAAAGAGTATTTTAAGTATTTCAAGGGTGGTCAGGCAATCTTGAAAGAATGCGTTTCGTGAAAATAAAGAGGGTTGAAACCAGGGGTGCTGGTCTGGAAAAATTAAACAAAACCATTGATTTTCTCAAGGCGTTGAATTGAAAGGATTTCTCTTTTGATCTTTTGCCAAATAGAATCAATCTTTCCCAAGAAAATTCAATAAAAAAATACACGTTGAAGTCGCATAACTGTCATTCGGGTTATGAAGAAAGTATAAAAATGAATGAAGTGTGACCTGTAAAAGAAAAAAGATCCGTGAGAAAAGACTCCCACACGTCGATTCGACCCTACAAAGAATTATGTCCTTATGGGTCTTTGAAAAAATCAAATTCTAATAAATATATTGCCGGTGCATTGGAGTGCATATACTGCAGGGTTGTCACTATTTCTTTTTAGTTCTCATTCTACTTGCTAGGTATTGGGCGCAATTACAAGCGATTGAGGTTATTTGTTGCTGCTTTTGAAATGATTCCAAATCTTTCAATAAAATACTAATATACCTTTGAAAGTCAATGTGGATTAAACTCACTCATTTGGTGCATTACATCAAAGTATCAGAAATATTTGACCGGACAATATTGAAGTTGACTTGACAAAAAAAATTGTGTCTTTTATGTAGGATATTCAAGTTTGCATACCTGATACAGTAAGCGAAATGTCTTATTACAATACAATTAATGCAAGGGAGCGTTCTCTATCTCGACAAATCAAAACTTTCAAGACTTCTAACAGAACATCGTTTCATTCTAATTACTTACCCCTCTCTTGGAAAAACCGATACACATCCATTGTCATACACCTGACAAAAAAGAGGCGACAGTAATAAAGGGTGATGACCTTCGACCTCAAATATCTCCTTAAAAATAAATCTTATGATGTTAAATCAGAAAATCTCGGTGGCTCATCCTGATCGCCAAGAGAGTACACGACCAGCGAGTCAGGGAGCGATACCCCTGGGTGCCGATAGAACGTTCATATTAAGAGAAGTTAACGATCACCTCCATACTTATAATTTTCCGTTCAATGACCGTTCTATCGGTTCTAGAATCGGTACCCTAGAAGGAATTGAGTCGTTCGAGATTCAGATATTTCCAATGAAATTATTTTCAGCATTTTCAACTGATCCGGTCTCTCCAAATTTCTCAATTATTCTCTTCACAGTTGACGATGTTAAATCTTTATTCCCACCATTTTTTGTATGCAGTTTTGTTACTGCGTCCGCCAAACTTTCATTATTTTTGAAATGTTGTTCAAGCATGAAAACACTTGGTTCTTTTGTGCTATCCATGTTCACCTACCCTAAATCGACAAATTGTTTTTGTTTAGAGTTGCCAATACTTGAAAATCGCCTTTTCATACATCTGATCCAATTCTGAGTCACTATTTGAAGCAGTTACATACATATTTGATATTTTTCAGACGACATTCTATTTTCAATTAGCAATTCTGACAGCATAAAACTAACAACTATAACCAAAAATATGAGAATACCGGGTGACTCAAATAATCCGCATACAGTCACATAAAATGTTTATGAATCATTCTTGATTATCGGAAATATCTCGAGTGAAAATCTGTCTCGAATTTTAAACTGATCAGTTCTACAATTTACTTCACGAAGCTTATCAAAACAATTTGGCATTTGATATAAAAACATAATTTTGTCAATCAAACTGTATTTTTTGTAGGTATACTTTTCACCCCTTGTATATTCTCGAAATTGTTTAGCTTGACAACACTGTACATAGTGTCAAGGCAATAAATTCATGTTTGATCAGGTAACAGGTGGTCGCAGTAGCGGATTTCTAGAAAGGTGTCTTTTTAGAAATATCTATAGGGGTTTCGAATACCTTCTGGAGGTACTTTTGAAACCTGTCTGTCTTGTATAAAAAAAACATTTTCCACTGCCAGGAAACCAAATATCGCTAGAAAATGATGATTTCTCAAATTGCATTCAGTTTTTCCGTAATCTACATAAACAAAAAGGAAAACAACTCAGAAATGAAAATGATCCCTCAGCCGCGGGCCTTTTTAATTTCCAGAAATGATCGGCCATGTTTTGCTCCTCTCTCGGTAATAAGGAGCCCCGCAAGATCTTTCCACAATGCGACCGGTTTAATACCTGTATGTCACCGGAGGTTGACAGCTCTAGTTTTCACAGGGACGGAGTATTCAAGTACTTTTTTCAAAGAAAAGTAACTTTCCAGCATTGCTCTTGATCTACAAACCATCCAACGCAGCGTCAAAAAATCAATCTATCATTTTGTACCTCAAATATACATTTTTGTATTTACATTATACTTACCAATATATCATATTACAAGTATGTTGATATACTGTTCATTACCAACTGCTTCTAATTTGATTATTAATCATTCAAAATGAATATATTCAAATGTTGAAATAGAAAAAATCGGCAGTTAGTGAGTTTCTGCATGTGAATTGAATGAATCAAAATTGGTTTTGACGACAAAATCTTCATTAGAAACATGTATAGAAAATTAAAAATGTAGACGATTATAATTATAAATAAATCATTGAGACTCATCTGCGTTAGCAGATTTGTCGATAGATGTCGGGATATGTTAATCTATATAGATCTAGTCTTGGATGTAAGTCGAGTTGTTTGTTCTAGTGAACAGTCTAGATAGCTGATGATCGTTGTTGAAGGAACTAGGAGCTATCCACACAAACAAGAACATTATTGTGGTTCTGGAACTGGAACTTTTGTATTCAAAAATCAATAAAGCATACGTATAAATTGCTTTACTTTCACTTTTATCTTAAGCAGTGTGGTTAAGTGTAAGCTGTGTAAACCGTTAAAGTGTTTTTTGTTAATCGATTTTCATAGTCTATTTTATGTATGATGATTAAAAATCACTTTTTAAAATGGTTTTAGTCCTCATCAGTAAGTTTGTAGAGGTACTGAACTAAAATATAATTTTATAGATTTTTCGAGCTTATTCTCAAAACTTTCTTTTCGTAAAAAATAGTTTCTGTTCAAATTATACTAGAAGCTTATTTTATTTTGGCTTCACTCTAATGAAAAAGTATTTTCAACTCTTTTCTGCAATAAGCATTAAGCATATCAATTTCTAGTGATTCAATTATTGTATGTTGTTCAAACGAATACGATTTTATCTTTTCCTAGGTCTCTCGCTTTGACATATTTTGTTATAGTTATGTTTAAACGTTTCTCGATCATCTAAAGTTTGTATACAGGAATGATGAGGGACGTCGAAATATTAATTTTGAGATAGCACACTATGAGTCGGAAATGCCTCTCACGCAAGATACAGGGTGTTGAAGTTTTTGAAAAATTGAAGATATTCTTTAATCGGTTTTAACAGTTGAAGGTATCGTTACGAAAATCTATTACAGGCGTCTACCTAACAGAGACAATTCAAATTTGAAAAGTTTTAGTTTCAACATGTGGCGTGGATGTGACACACTCTGCATATTTCGTAGGAGGCATTTCCGACTCATGAAAATTAATATTTCGACGTCCCTCGTCATTTTCCAAAAGCATAACAAACTTACAGGAATCACCCTGTATACATCTAAATACAAACAATACTAACAAGAACTCTTATTAAGAAATCCTTTTTATATCAGGGTAGATAGATGTCCCAATAACACCTTTTGATATCAAAAATAGCAGATCCGCATTACAATTATTGTTTAGAAAGAGACTTTGTTTTAGTTGTAAATAGTCACTGCTAACTCAAACTCTATACACATATCCATACATTTCAATGAATTTTTAATAAAGCATTCACTCACTCTTTCAAAAGAATGGGTACAAAAATTTATTACACAAAAGTTTATTCCAACTATCAGAACAACAAATCGTCACTTGGATGCAGAACTAGCCTATGTCCATTTTTGGCTAATTTGATATTTTAAGTCCATTTGAAAGTAAAAGCACCGTTATATTGGATGCAGAAGTATCGTAAGTCCATCTTTAAAGCTAGAGCTCATATGGGTAAAACTACCGGGCTATCCTATGTTTAATCGCGCTGCTAGTTTTAATGCAGAACTATTCTATTTACAAGCGACATCGCATCTCCACCAGCTTTGGGACATAGACTAGTTCTGCATAAGTTTACAGTGGACATAGAATAGTACCTTGAGGACATAGACTAGTTCTGCATAAGTTTACGGTGGACATAGAATAGTAACTTGAGGACATAGACTTGTTCGCGATTTATTTTCTCTCAATTTTGGACATAGGCTACCTCCGTTGAAACTTTACTATTCTATGTCCTTTTTTTTCTCAGAACGTGGCCTTTATAGTTAAAACATAAACTGTAGGGACAATAACTCATTCAAGATGGTCATACAATTTTTTGTTAATAAGATTTTATAATATTTAGGAGAAAAACAAAAAATGGCTCTGCTGTAAAATTTACATTTTGTGACTTAGACTACTTCTGCATTCAAGCGACGAAATACTTTATAAACGGTATAAATTCCTTGAATTAGAATCAAAATATCAAAAATGTTCAGAAGACTGTTACAAAAACAAAAACGATACACGGATTTACATTCGGTAACCTTTACCCTCAAAAACTCAAAACAAAAACAAATGATGCGACCAAGGCTAGATCTGTCGAAAGAACGCTGTGTAACTGATTAACACCCAGAAGGTGTTCATCAATCTTATCCTTATCGATGAAAAATGAAAAAATCACTCGACGACTCTGAAGATGTCTTACGTATATCATCAAAAAAAAATGTTGACTATCAACTATGACGAGACGTGTTTTGTTGATGACCCAGGAAGAAAAAAAGTGATAGTGAGACGAAAAACTCGACATCCTGAACGGATAATTGACTCAGCAAAAAGCTCCACGTCGGTAATGTTTGCAGGAAGTGGTGGTGGTGTTCTACTACCACCATTTATCGTCTACAAGAGTGAGCACATTTATGACACTTGGATGTTGAATGGGTCAAAAAACGCAAGATATGGTAGAAATTCTACTGGCTGGTTTGACCAACCTCTTTTTGAAAATTGGTTTCAAAATATCGCCCTGCCATATTTGAAAAAACAGTCTGCCCCAAGAGTTTTAATTGGTGACAACCTGTGTAGTCACCTTTCATTGAATGTCATAAAACTCTGTGAACAAAATGATGTTAAGTTTGCGTTTTTACCTTCCTCATCCACTCATCTGACCCAACCAATGGACGTCGCTGTTTTTGCACCTTTGAAAAAAACCTGGCGGCGTGTTCTGGAAGATTGGAAAAGAAAATATAAGGGGCCTATACCAAAGCAATATCTCCCAGGATTGCTCAAAAACACCCTAGATAATTTGCCAACGATGAGTGAAAATATTAGAAAGGGATTCATGGGCACAGGGCTTATTCCACTAGATAGAAATCAAGTTTTGAAAAGATTGCCAAAGCCTATAGGTGCGGCAGATGAAGATCCCAATCATTGGACAGCTTCTGTTATCGATTTGCTCTATGACTCCAGGGCTGCATGTAAACCAGCAGTAACGAGAAAAAGAAAGGTCACCGTAGAACCAGGAAAAAGCGTTAGAAAGGAAGACTTTGCTGAAATTGAAACTTCCCTGCTCAATAACTGCAAGACTGCTCGTAAACCAAAAGAAACGAGAAGAGAAATCACCGTGAAACCAGGAAAAAGCATTTCAAAAGAAGACTTTGCTGAAGCTGGACCGTCCTCATCAAGAAATAAGGCTGTGATCGAAGACGAATTTGAAGAGTCCGAATTGGAAAATGCAGCAAATTCCGTATCTTCCTCCGATAGCGAAATGGATGAATCAAGGGATGAATTGAATCTGGAGAATCTTAAAAATGATGACTTTGTTGAGATTCAATATTGTACAGATCGGGAAGATAAATTTTTCATTGGACTCATTCAAGAAATTGACGAAGATTCAATCACAGTCAAGTTTCTTCGTCCCAATCGGAAAAAGAAAAATTGTTTCATTTTTCCTTCTGTTGATGATGTTTCCGTAGTCAACAAGGAGCAAATTACAAAATTGTTGCCGCAGCCAACAATTTTGCGTAGAGGTGGTAATGAGTTTTCCCAAAAATTTGTCAAAAGGGCGTACTTGAATCAATGAGTAACCACGCCCCCACCATTCTTATTATTATTTGTGATTTTTGTTTGGGTCGGTGATTTTCTGTGTTCGTTAAGTTAAGTGAAAAACATGTTCCTACATTAATTATTAGGCTTGTAAATTTCTCGTTTTCGTTGAATAAATGTTTATTTCGCTTATTTCAGGTTGTTTTTGTCCATTTTCAGCCGAATTTTTTTCAGATTTATTTTTTTTTTTCTGTCCCAATTCGCCCCATTTCTGGGGTGTTTCGGCCATTTTCATTGAAATATATGGAGTGTCCCGATTGACCCCCCTTGCGGGGCGAATCGGGACACACAAAAAAAAAAATTCTCAATCCCCTGTCCAAGTGACAGGTGTCAATGATATGTCATTTTGAAGCTCTAAGATAGACCTAACTTTTGGCAAAAAAACGGATCCTCTATCCCAATTAGGAAAAAAGTTATATAAACAAACATGTCAAAACTGTCCCGATTCGCCCCGTTTGACGGTATTTTCTCATAAAATCCTGTATATCTCGTTTTATGCAGTCAGACTGAGATTTGTTCAAACAATCTTGTCAATAGTTACACATTGGAAAGTGCGTGAATAAAGTTTTTTTACATTTTTGAAGATTCATTCATCTGACATTTTAGCAAAAATTGCATTTTGAAGTTTTCTAATGGTTCCCATAGAAAGTGACAACCACAACTCATAAAAAAACTACAAACCAAACAGTATTGTATGTTCCTTGTTTCTATGCAGACCATAACTCTGTTGAGTGGATTTTTTCTTCTACCTATTCTATACAGTATGTCCGCGGATGCGGTTAACAAGATGTGAAATGGACCAAAAATTGGAAGATGCCAAAAAAAGTAATTTTTGATAAAAAAGTCTGCTTGGCGAAAAAATAGGACCCACGATGAGAAGATTGATATTTATAATACAAAAATGCAAAAACATGAAATCAATAGAATTTGTCGGCCTTATTACGTGAAATTATAAATGAAAAAGTTTCTCCAAATTTAGTCCTAACCCTGATTCCAAAGTTACAAAAGAAAATTTGTGTCTATAAAATTTAAAAAAAAAATTGATGAATATTCCATTTTTCCGCATTTTACTACTTTCATATTACGACTTTTATACCTACAACACCAACAGGTGATCATGTACAGGTATAAAAATTATAATATGGAAGTGGTAAAATGCGGATTTGTTAGATTGTTCAATTTTTTTAATTTTTTTATAAATTCAAATTGTCTTCAGTAAGTCCGGAAACAGGGTTTTAACTAAATTCGGAGCAAGTTTCTTATTTATCATTTCACGTTAAAAGGCCAAAAAATGACTGCTGTTGTTTCATTTTATGTTCTTACAATTTTGATAAAAATAAGTTTTCTCATCGTAGCCCCTATTTTTTTGACAAGCAGACTTTTTTATCAGGAATGAATCTTTTTTGTATCTTTCAATTTTTGGTCCATTTCACCTCTTGTTAACCGCATCCGCGGACATACTGTATAGCACTTCGAGAGTATCGAAACGACTGAACGATTTCTTGTTGCATTTTTTTACTAAAAAAAAACTGGCAAACATTGAAGAATGTCATTTTGCATGTTGACGGTGTCGTCAGTTTCCAGCACACAAATTACGGTTCATAGTAGTTTTCAGAAAAAATAAGGCATATTGAGTAGTTATAATTTTGAACAAGTTCTGCTTTGTTCCATCATTTCGTAATTTTAAGTCTAGTGTACATGTCTTTCAATCCTTTGAACGCTAACTATGGCGCGAAAGAATTTGAAAGACTCAACGTATTGTTTTTGATAATTTCGATGGTAAGAGAACACATATTTCATTTCATTTCGGAAACATAGCCTTCATTATAGTTCAAGAATTGCGATGTGGAAATAACACTTAATGTCCAAGTTAGAATTAAAAATCATTACACCTAAAAATGTTCCACTGGCGTAGATACTGGGGATTCGACATTAAAGCTAATCGACTTTTTCAATTCAGCGCAGGACTATAGGACTTCTTATTTACAATGCTTAGTATTTCAAAACAAAGTCATAAATCGAAAAGTCTCAAAAGTAATTTATTTTAACATCCAAAAATGAACTTTCTTTCTGGAATTTCCAGTTGTGCCGAAGATTGGGAGGGGAAAGAGGGGGTTTTGACCCCCCTATCTCTATGGCAATAAAAAATGTAATCATTACTGATATAATGTCCTACACTAGTCAATTTGCGAAATTTGATGGAAATCGATCGAGAGGTTTAGAATTTATGATGAGGAAACCATTTGTTGTCCAATACTTCGACACTCTGTATCTTTGTTAGGATACATAGTTCAACAAACTTTTCTATGACAGTCATGACAGTCTACGTTTTGTTGCTGTGTCACCTATCAAAATTAATGAAGTCTTACCTGGACCAGCCTATACATCAAGAAAACTTTTCTAGCTTGCCTCACCCCCCAAGAGAAAAAATCCCTTCGGGTACTCACGATCCCCTTGCTGTGTCGCCACACCACCAGTACCGTCGTACTGCGGGGATCAAGCGAGTTATGTGGGAAATCCACTAAGAAATTGACTCTCGACGTAGCATTGGGTCTTTTGGGACTATGAGCCTACATCGCTTTCTGCACGTATCTCTCTCATAGCATGACAAGCATTTTGCTATCATCACGAAACCGACCTGGAAGACCACACACCGGGTAATGGTTGATTGGGGATAACTGTTCATCGTTCACTTTTTTATGCATTTCTACTGGTTGAATCAGCGCCCTTTGATCATCATCCGGGTGCTTTGCCGCGATGGAACTCTCCTACTGGATACTAACCAAGCTCCTAATGAATATCATTATTCCTCATAGGAGGCCAGGGCACATTAAGTTGAGATCCGAAAGTATCGATTTTCGGTAAAGGTTTTCTTCGTGTTTCCTTTTCTTCAGTTATCCTCGATCCGATTTTTTCATGTCAACCTTTTGTCCAAGGTGACAGGAAGATACTTGGCAGTGTCATTCTTGGAATGATAACATCGTTGATTTCCAGCGGAACTGAGTGAACGTCCTGCTTACCAAGGTTCATTTGGATCTTCCACAGGTTTGAACATTTTTCTATTTTGTCCAAAGTAGTTTGCAGTATGATTTTAACAATCTATTTGCGCCTTTCCCACGCTAGGTGAGCTGTATCATCAGCGTACAGTACCACAGTGTTGCCAACTGGACACGGGATGTCCATCGTAAAGATACTTTATGGGAGAAGCGATAGAACTGCTTTCCGGGGAACTCCAGCCTCAATCTGTCTGACAGTTGAGTGGCTCTTACCTACTACAAACTGGAAAGTCCTACTGTCAAGATAGCGGACAATTAAGCGATAAATGTTTGTCAAAAAACCGATCAGCTAAAGATTGTGAGGAAGACCGTCGTGCCATACTCTGTCAAACGTTCGTTCCATTTCCAACATTACCATAGGAGAAGTGCGTCCGGCGTTCATGTTTTCCATGACGTATTCCGATAATTTCAGAGCTTGCAACTCTGTCTCGTAAACTCGTACTATTCACTCTGCTATTCAGTCGGTATATGATGTCTAGTCTATCACCCTCCACTTTTAAGCGTTCCGAATCAACCGTTCAAACACTTTTCCAGGACAAATGAGAAAGGTTATTGGGCGGTAGTTCTGTGTCAAGATCGAATCCTTTCCTAAACTGAAAATACCTGCTTCATATTTTTCGTATTAAGAGGCCTGTCTAGTCAACTTGATGGGTATCATTAACGAGAAGCGAGAACGATTGTGTCTGTGTCATCACTTGCACTAAGGTGTATTGTAGTATTCGTCTAATTCTACCAAGTCTCTATAAAAGCCATTTTTGTTTTGTACGTTTTGTTCAATTTTTCATAAAATATTTCGAAATACATTCACAAACCATCATCACTAAAATTGATGATACCATACCGTTAACTAATACACCGATCGAAGGTTCAATAATAATTGTACTATAAAGGCTTAAAAGACTGATCGACCAAACCTTTTAAACGAAACAAATTGAACTAACTTTTGAAAATTTTCAGAAGCTACTCTTTCCAGACTTTCTGCCAGAAACTTTCGAATACCTTCCTGCCTTTCTATCAGGGACTCAGAGATGATGTTTAATATAGCCTAAAGCCTATCAGGTAGCGACCTTTCATTCTAATTGTTCTTTTAGAGCCTCTGTTTATGTCAAACAGCTTGTAATTACACATACATTTCTTCATCAGAGGTGTTGCACATTCGATTTAGGATTATTATGAAGAGAGATAGTTTTTGTCAAAAGAAAGAAGACACTTCGGTACACATGTATTTAAAACTTATGGAATGAGACAATAGCAATGGTTTTCTCAAAAGCGCTTCATTGTGGACATACTATTTTTATGACACAATGTACCATGTCTTGACTTTTCAGTAGAATAATTTTAGAAGCAGAATTACTTTTTCCAAAGAAAACAATCAGCCGGATATCACCATACTGAGATCGTCATTTTTTTTATTGAATAAAATTTGAAGAGAATTGAATAATGATATTCATTTCCGCTTCGAGGTTTTGATACGGTTGATCAACCGGCGGGCGGCTCGTGATATAGCTTCAGTGAGGTCGTGAAATAATATTTGAATATATTTATCACAGAACATAGGTACTTATCAACATCTGGATAGATTGTTCAATCTATCGCGTGCTTTGATCTACATACAGTGCGGCTCTAAAAGGTCCTTTTTTCTTTTGATGTGTGCACCAAAAATTTTGAAACTTGGCATGCTTCAATTGCTGTTGAAATACTACTTTTTGATGTTACTGACGTACTTTTGGTATTCAAGATGGCGGCTGGGCGCCATTTTGAAACATTTTTTCAATTGAAAGGTGGGGCGTGTGACACCTCATTTTGAAGATCCTGATGAGTACTTTATAACTCTTGAATATTGAATCGACATCTTCAAGTACTACAAAATGGCGGTACATTTAATTACTACATTGATACATACACTTTTAAAAAAAATCGTCAAATTCAATTCAAAAGATGCTGGAAATATTCTTGACATAAAGTTTGGGTTAGGAATAAATGACAAAAATGTCAAAAAAGCATCTTTTGAATTGAACTTGACGAATTTTTTCAAAAAGTGTATGTATCAATGTAGTTACTAAATGTACCGCCATTTTGTAGTTCTTGAAGATATCGACTCAATATTCTAGGGTTATGAAGTACTCATCATGATCTTCAAAATGAGGGGTCACACGACCCCCCTTTCCATTCAATTTTTTTTTTCAAAATGGCGCTCAGCCGCCATCTTGAATACTAGAAGTACGTCAGTAACATCAAAAAGTAGTATTTCAACAGCAATTGAAGTATGCCAAGTTTCAAAATTTTTGGTGCACACATTAAAAGAATGCAAATGGCAAGCCCTGTATTGCAAAAAGGATTTCACAAGAAAAAGAAAACTGAACATTATAGAAAATATGTGAATAATTTTCAATTATATGATGATAATATCTATTTTAGCAGTAATACTACTTATTCTACTTTATTTAAGCAAAATAAATGTATTCTACTTAATTTTTTTCTATTATCTACATCAGAAGTCAATTCAATTTATTTAGCTCAAGCTTGGATTTTTTATTTCAGCTGCTATAGAGGGTGAGTTTTTAAAGTGTTACAATGCTATAGTTTAGCTATTTTTGTCTCACATCTTCAATAAATCTTTCGACTCATTCAATTTCTCCAAATATAATCAAAAATACATTTTAAAGTAAAAGTTTGAAGATTCATGATTTTCTCTCATATTATGAAAAATCACTATACTGATCCATAGATGCGGTAAACATCCAAGCTAAAACCACCTTTATCACACTTTTGCTATTGGTATCTGGGAGCCGTCTGGTATTCGCTTCACTGTAATTTCACTTTTAATTCGAAAATTGATGACAAATACGAACGCTTATCTTGATATACCGACTGAATACTGGAGAAATTAACTATTTTATATTTTGATCTTCATTACTACTGACAGTCCCATTCTATATGTGGATTGATGGTATCACTCAATCATTCTTCAGTATAAGTATTTACAGTGTTATGATCGTCTAGACGCCACTATCTGCAACGAACACCTAACAGATAGGTGCCCTGTTTACATTGTGCAATAAAAATATATTACGTTATTCACTTGATGAAGATAAAGAAAAGTCTTCAGTATTATCCTTTTTAATATTGTGGATATCCAGAAAACTCCGAATTTCATTTGGATGAATATATAAAGTATAAAGACATTTTTGAAGCAGTGTTAGTAATGTTTCCTGGGTTTATTATTCTTCTTTTTCAGTCAGATTGAATCCGGTCTAGACTTTGTTGAAAGTATATCAAGCCAATGATAACGAAATACCCACAACAATACCGATAAAAATGGAATAATCCATCTATCAAAATTTCTTGTTTCTTTATGAGTGGGCGTTGATACGCTGATTTTATCCAATAGCAACAAAGCCCAAGTGTTCTCATAGCAGTAGCATCAAATGGAAAATGCAAACTACCTACAAATGAATTAACAATTTTTACTCAAGTATAACCCCCCGCGGGTAAATTATTCTAGAGGCGATAAAATCGAAAATAAAAATGATCCTGCTCACTTCCTTCATGGTTGAAGACGCAAAAAGAACTACATTCAAATCAGGCTTTGTCAGTTCAGCGGTTCCACGTACGTAATCTCAACTTCAAACGTAGGTTTTAGGTTTCACGTATTGTGTGAATATTTATAAGGCACAACTATAGCCTTTAATTTGAGAATCATGTTGGGTGTCTTGCATTTGAAGCGCGAAATTCTCAAATTATAGGCGATGAATATTATAGATATTACAATATAGTGGTTTTTGCAATATAGTCTTTATTCGTTCCTGCGATTTAAATCGGCATCTGATGGAAAAATTCTACACATGCTTTGAATCACTTCTAGTAAACGAGGCTAGAAATGCATTGATTTTCTTAAAAATCATGCATGATGTACTGTCAAATGGATTGTAATAAGAGATTTGGTTTACTGAGTGGAAAATCATTATTTGACAAAAAACAATGATGCTTCAGTAGTGAAAATAAGTTTCATCGGTATTACCATTGTGAATAAAAATTATTCCAAAAAGTATTATAGAACATTGAAAATTGAAAGAAAGCCTAGCAGCATATTTGAGGTTTTAAATTCAAGTGTACAGGTTAGATGATGGAAAAACTGTAGTAAAATTTAATAATATTTCCGACAGTTTACAATTTTTTTTCGAATATACAACTTAGAGCAAATTTTTTTAGAGCCTAATAGACTATTTAGAAGCAGGATAGCTAACTGTATATCATATTATTCGTTGAGAATGGTGTGAACATTCTTAACTCGGAGACCGTGGAAATATTCAATCTATGGACATGGACAAAAGGTTAGTTTATTGTATCTTAGAGATTGACACACACACAGGAGTTCTTTTTTTTGTGTAGTTCAGCTTTAGAGTTTTGAAATTTCTCACCTGTTGATTAGTAACTGTGATTGTACTTTCAAAAACATGTACAGATCTCTTCTAATATCTGAAATGTAAGTTATGTATCATTTCTGCACATGAATGAGCTATTCTGGGTATCTCCTTGTAAGTATTGAGTAGTAAGGGCCGGTTGTATAAACACTATGAACTGTAGTTCAACATGAAAATTGTTATGAGTGAACTGCAGACCAACAATGCACTACAGTTCATAGTGTTTACATATACAACGGCTAAGTCTAGCTTGTAAGCATTTTTTAGTTGGGTTGAGTAATATGGAAAAACGCTTCAGCCTTAATCGGCTACTACTTCATGTTAATATTGCACAATATTATAATAGACAGACATTGTTTTACGGTTATCCGATGTTAAACGGAAAGGTTGGTACAGAACCGTAATAAATGTCTAGAGTTACATCCATGTGAGTAGTGCCCTCCTTATACCGGTTTCGTCCCGTAATTGGACTCATCACTAAGGCAGCTGGCACCACTCACACTTTTTTTTTTTTTTTTTTTTTTTTTCATGGGATCAGGCCCAAGGGTGGAGAATCTGAAACCAGACACCCTATGATCCGAGACCATAGGGTAGTGTGGGGTTCGCCCACTAAACTCCACCCACGCATTAGAACGTCAGGGATAATCCCTTTAGTGTTCCAATCTTCTTACAGTTTATTGACTCTTTGGTACCGGGTTACCTTCCGAAGGCATCTCTATCATGGGTAGGAGCGCCAAAAACCGGTCCTACCCATGTGTCGCATCTAAAGGCTACGAAATAAAAAGAAAAAGAGAATAAAAATACGAGCAAGCTGGAAGCCTCTACCAGCAGTTAATCGCGTACGAGACGGATTTCGTCCTAACTTAGGTCTAGCGCCTTGGTGCGTTTTTTATCTCTGATTGTGCGGTCGCCCTAGCTAGTGCCACTCACACTGATGCAACTCTAGACACTACCCTAATCTGGGTAAATGTGCAGTGGTTGTTTTTAGACAACCACTGCCATCTATTGGTTCGCAAGTCTGCGAACGCAAATAGATGTGGAGTATGTTCGAGCTGTACCTCTCGATCATGGAATAAAGAGACATTGTTTTACGGTTATCCGATGTTAAACGGAAAGGTTGGTACAGAACCGTAATAAATGTCTAGAGTTACATCCATGTGAGTAGTGCCCTCCTTATACCGGTTTCGTCCCGTAATTGGACTCATCAGTAAGGCAGCTGACCAATAGATGGCAGTGGTTGTCTAAAAACAACCACTGCACATTTACCCAGATTAGGGTAGTGTCTAGAGTTGCATCAGTGTGAGTGGTGCCAGCTGCCTTACTGATGAGTCCAATTACGGGACGAAACCGGTATAAGGAGGGCACTACTCACATGGATGTAGCTCTAGACATTTATTACGGTTCTGTACCAACCTTTCCGTTTAACATTATAATAGACGTTATTCGTAAATTTTTCAGATTTCTATGATATTATTAGTAATCTGAACTAAGAAAAAATAATACCAGGTTCAACATTGAATCAGTTGCCTATGTTAACAAGCAATTGATCTTTGACTCATTTCTTTTTAAAATCTGACAGCTAACAACTAAGATGTACTGAAATTGCGATTTTTTCGACCCACAAACATATTCTGGAAGACCACCGCTCGTAAAATCAATAAAATCAATGAATGGAAAGTATATGGTATACTGAGCTGGTCTAGTACATTTTGGAGTATTTTTTTCGAATTCCATGTGAAGCTTTTTATTTACAGATAAAAGCTTCACTAATCTAAATTGTCCTCCGGAAGAACTCCCCAACGTTGTGTTCGTAAACATGGCCAATTAAGGAGTGAATTGTTTTCGTTTTGAGATGAGGTAGACGTCGGTATAGATTCTCGTGTGTGCCTCCAGGTTATTGGTTTTAATTTGGTAGATAGAGCAGAGACGAGGAGGAAACGAAAGCGAGACCGACATGGATCGAAGACTAATTTTCTATTTTCAAAGATTAAAATACCTGCATGTTATTACCTTTAAGTGAGCAAAAGGTTGACGAGTGTATATTCAGCTATCAAGGTTTTGAAACAGTGTAGATCAAAAAGTTGGTGTTTGGTTCATCTCCTTACAATTTTTATTAACCGAGATTATTTTGAACTGTTTATACTTCACTTCTACTACAACAGTGGTAACAACAAATATGGCGGTAGTTGAAATATATTAGTATAGTATGTAAATAATGATTTGAAAAAAAACCTTGGCGATTTCAAAAATGTTCACAATCTTATTCCTAAACAGTTAAGGTCGCATCTTTTTATCTCAGCCCTGATTTCATTTCAGTTTTTTGAATGGTGTTTTATACAATTTTCATCCCCAAATTGATATTTGCTATGAATAATTATTAAAGAAAATGTATCCAACATTTGACTTAATTTCATTATAATACTGCACCAGAAACAAGTAACAATCTGTAAATTGTTCGGATACATGATAGATTGTATTCTTCAAATCTTCAACTTCACCTTAGTTGAGCTTCACCGTATCTTCTACTGTTTCCAAGAAAACAATGGTGAACATCGAATTGATCTGTAACACCCTGTATCAAGAAGACTTTTTTTGATTTTTTTGTTAAACGGTAGACAGCGGATTGATGATTATATAACTATTCCCAACCGGGACTCAGGAAACGAATATTTGCATTTTCTGGAAGACACATCTCCATCATATTTTATTTCGTTTCTAATTACCTTTGCAAACAATATCTTTTTAAAGTTTTGTTTTGTGTCAACTTGACGATAATATATTTTCACGCGTTAAAATTCATCTTGAGTAAATGATCAACTATCAAACTGAAAAATCGACAAATCCCTTGATGTATCCGATCTTAGCAGGACTTCCGTCGATGATCCACCCTAGAGCATAATTCCTTAATGATGATGGCGTTCTGATTGATACCCAGGAGGAGCCGAACTGATTTTTTCGAAATTGACTAATTTGATAGCCGCCAGTCGTCGTTCTCTTAATGACATCTCATTGATGACCCGTGAGAAAATCTCAAGTCACTTTTCTATTAGATGTATGAAGTTTTTTCGCATCTTCTTGTATTTATGTCTCATCTCAACTCAATTTGAAAAACCGCCTCCAGCAAATGCATTTCATCAAGAGCGAAACCGTCTCGTCTGTTTTCCATTTATACTCCAAATAACGAAAAAGATCGTTCGTTAAGACGAGTAATCAACAATGGCGTACGGTTTTGGGAAAAAAACATCATTGCTTGGGAAATGGGAATATTACAAATCTCTCATCTCATATACCATTCAAGTGAGCTATGATATTTTTGTGAATTTGGATTCCATAGACTTGAGATTGTGAAATTTGAAAGGGAAAAGAAGACCTCTCAAGGATGGCATCTTCAAGAATAAAAAATTAACATGTCTGTTACTAGGTTATCAAATATTGACTTTGATATGTATGATATTATGATATGAAGTATGGGATATGTTTTGTATTCATCATAAGTCTGTGTCCGTATGTGATTAGATATGTAAGATGTTCAATGAAATCCTGTATCTTTTTCAATAAGATCTTTTCAATTCGCTGATTTGACTAAAATGATTTGCCTGGAAAAGATATTTGTCGCTAAACCATGCTTATTGTTAAATGTTACCTAGGAGTAAGATCTGGAGCATTTTATCGATTTCAAATGTATTGTTCCCATTTCCACATATGAATTATACAGGATATCCACGAACAACGTCAGAAAACTTGAGAAGGTGAGTCTCATTTTTTTTTGTTATTGATAATTATTTTCCCAGGTATATTCCGAATATGTCTTACTAAATCAGAATTGCATTTGACTAGACTAAAAATGTTCTGGATTGTCTCTTTTGCCGCAAGTCGTCATTAAGATAACTTATGTCAAATTTAAATGCTTTGTGTGACATGATAACAAAGAAAATACAACACAAAAACAGCTTAAAAAAAAATCCTAGCAAAAATCATACAAACAACCAAAAAAAAAACAAAACGAAAACATCAACGATCGTGTTCTTGTGATTTCGTTGATGCTTATGTGGTTTTCGTCTTGTTTGATGTGCTGTATTCTCTCTAAGGCAATTATTTTTCACATGAGTTATTTTGATGTCGATTTTCGGTCAAACGGTGAGATTTATCGACCCGTGTGGTGTTCATTCTTTGTCTAGCCTTTCCAAATTTTTGAAACGGCGTAAAAGTTTTCGAGAAATCTGCGGAAACAAAAAAGATATGCAAAATATGAAATTTGGATTTCACGGTGAGCGACCTCTAGGAGCAGAGTATGGAGACATTTTTCCACAGAACGTTACAGATGAACAAGCTGAAACTTTGTACCAAATTTCATTTTGAAAATATATCAATAAGAAGAAAAAAATTATCTTTAACTGCCGGTAACCCAGAAACTATTGAGATTTCGGCGATGGCGATAGGATTGAATCCCCTTTCTGTGACAAAGGCTGAGTATTTTTCAACAGCATTGTCGCCTATAGCAATATAGAATCCCAAGGAAGCATTGCATTTTTTTCAAAAAATCTACGAATCGAGGACGCCTCTGCCCCATAATAATTATCCATCTGTCTTTTGCATTGACGTTGTGATAATTGGGAACCAACTTTTATATTTTCTCAAATGTTTAATTTAAATTTAATTCCTGATGTTTTCAGGGAGGATTTTTCCGAACGAGCGAACGAATCGAAAGAAATATCGCTGGGACGATGGACAGATTGTCTTGTTAAAAGCAAATCGCGAAATACAGCATAGAATAATGAGAAAGACTGAAAATGACTTTTCTAACCTCCAGCAAAACAGTTCTTTGAAAAATTGAAAAACTTCGTGATAGCCTGGTTTGTGATTGATGACGTAAGTCAAAGAATAGAAATTATCAATATGGGCCCGGTGACTGTGTGTATCATTATAATCGAATTAAGAAGGGAATATTATTGATTGCCTATAGCCCTGCCCATAAGAACAAAACTGACTGGAGATGCAAGGAAAATGGGTAAAAAAAGGTGCGTGAAATCTTTCAGGCGCCCATAGATCGGCCTAATCGTTTAGTAATTAGCCACTATGCGGCTGCCTTGATTCGATCGTCGTTTGACGGATTATTGTGAATAAATATTTGATTCATGTGTACATGCTTTGTTATATAAAATTTCAACGTTGTAGAAATGACTTGAATTAAAAAGAACATAACACGTTTTTTTCAAAATTTGAGAAAGTCATCTTTGTCGCTCTCTACCATTCACTGAAATTAACAATTACCAGCATTTTTGCTTTTACTTTATTTTTTTCCAGCAAATGCAAGGTTTTATATTGCTATGCAGTTAGCATTTCCTTTCGACTTCTAGCAATAGCATATTGGCTATCTAGTACATATATCTATTTGTATTAATAAGATTGAGACTTGACTTGTGGAAATAAGCAAATATTTCTAGAAATAGTATCTCTATTCAGTTGCTGCTCTATGTTTTGTGTTGAATGTTAAATCTTCGTGCTCAAAAACATACAAAGAAAGACGTGGAGATCCTGTAATAGATAATTTCCATTTTTTGAATTTTGTTTAGATTCACCGCTCCAAGTGTATCCAGGTTGAGTGAACATTTTCACAGTACGCAAAACCCGCGGTAGTTCATTAGATTCCAAAACAAGGTACAGGGTTATTGATTATGAATGCCCCCCCTCTATGTTTTGAATTTGACCTTTTAGAAAAAAGTGTACCAAATAAAAGTTTTATGGTTCAAAATAAAATTTTTAAAGGACCTGTTTTCACATATACAGGGTGTTCCGAAAAGTCTGGACGAGGTCTAACTTTTTTATTTCAAATTAATACCCTATTTTTTTATTTGATTCTCCTTTAAATTCTGAACATTTTACATGAAGCATATCCTATATCTAAATTTATCGTATGAAGAGATGTTTGATATTTATAAATTGAATAATATTGATTTATTGTTATATAAAAGTGGAACATATCTTTGGTTTTGAAGTATTGACGTGAACGTATGAGTAGGATATACCAACACTTTTCTTATTTCAAGTTGATACCCCAAACATAAACTTAAAATAAAATAATATAAGATTTCAATCAAATCTATTGAATTAAATGCAAAATCATTTTATACATCAATACTTTAACACTTCAAAGGTATTTAATGACGTGACATCTACGTTGATACTCGCACCAATTCTTCGAAATCTTGCTTTTTTCTCTCTTTCTTTCTCTCCACATGAACAATGATTATTCGCTGTCAACGGCAACACGCCTGTCAAATTCAAAAATGCTTTGAAAATATCAGGATTTGTGACAATTGAATCAATAATAATAGACAACCTTAAAAGTAAGTATGTTAACATAATTGAAACAAGAATAACTTATCGAAAACCAGGGCCGGATCTAGGGAAGGGCAAGAAGGGGCGCTTGCCCCCCTTTGCATCTAAGGGGGGCGGCGGAACGGCAATCAGTGCTTTCAAATTTTTTTACAAGACAATTATTATTGCTTTTATGTGAGGCTGATGGTGTATAGGAAAAGAACTACCGGAATTCAAAAGGGCGTGTTAGGGCTACGATCGTGTAACAAAATGAACTTGCCAAATTTGTTCCTGATTATTGTAGGTCACATCCATTGAGCCTTGTAGGCACTCTGCTTCAACAAGTATATAAACGGGCGGTAAAGTCATTTGGAATCTTTCAATTAGTTTGTAATTTTTTGTTGATCAAACCAACCTTTGGAACCTTTCAAAAGAACGTACAAAGACGAAACTTCAAGGTACTAGTCAAATAAGTCAAACAACCTGGTCGGCCAAGTATCAAGCTTCTACGGCTTTAACCAAAATCTCTGCAAAAGTGGTAATAATGTTGAAACACATTGGAGAAAATAGAAATAGCTCTGTCGAAGCAAGAACAATCACAGCAATAATTCAGATTTTGATTTCATAATGAATCTTTGACGGTTTGGAATAATATTCTTCGTGAAATTATAATAAAGTAAACAACGAATTTGAGAAAAAAATAATTCTGCTCTCATTATCACTTAATTTGATGGTGGGACTAATTCGACGTTTGAATAGAATGCGGGACATGAGACCACCACTTGAATTCTGTAAAGAAAAAGAAGCAAGATCACTGGCAAAAAAAAACTATAGAGTCGTCGGTTTTTTCTCGTCGCGTGTGTTGGCTATAGTTGAGCGGGGACACCCTGTATATTTTACACTTCCAACCCTAGACTAAAAATAAATCTTCCAACTATCACGGCAAGTTGTATGAGGAGTTTTGGTGAATCAAAACTAACATGATATCACTAGCGATCATGCATGGGTCAAGAAAGCTATCTGCTCGTGCACTCATATCAATTGAAATGATTTTGCTCAAGAGATAAATTTTGATGAGGTAGATAGATAATATTATCACTGTATATTATCACAATTTATAAGCGGGCGAAAACATTGAAACAAAAATAACGGTCAGTATATGAAACAAATTCTGATGACTTTCACATTGCACTAACAAAAAATGTCACTAGGTACAAGATCTAACTTTAAACTGGTTCAATTGAACTATTTGAACAGCCTGACCAATTTGGCCGCTTCAACTTAACAAAATCCGCACCCACTTATTCGATCACCGGTGACCAAAGCTTTGGCCAGTTCCAAATTAAAACATTCATTTTTTTTTTCGACAATTAAGTAGCATTTCAAAATTGAAAATATCGAAAATGTGTCCAGACTCCGTGAGATGAACATCAAAATCAGATCTATTATTGTCCATTGGGACATTGGGAACGTCAAAGAATTGAGATTTTCTTGGACCGTAATAGTGAAGTTTCTACTGGTTTTTCCAAAATATTTCGCAAGAACAATCATCACATGAAAGTCTGTGAGCGCCACGTTTATTTAAAGTATCTAAATCTCCTTAAATCTAGAGAAAAAGTGTATAATATTAGATCAAGAACTATATTCATATTCTTAACATCATCACAAACATTCTTGAATATGTAACAAATTTATGTTAAAATCGGACCTAGGTAGCTACGTTTTAGATATCTGGGAGGAAGCCATGGTGGAATAATCTGGTCCTGAGTGTTCAAAAGAGTCCTTTGAAGTTTTTGTGTTTTTTGGAAACAGGATTGTCAATAATATGTTTTTTGTTGCCGTTGTTGATAGCTGTTTGGTAAATTTATCAAGATCTTTGACAAAATTGACAGGAGACAGGAGATAGTGGAACTGTGAATATTCTTTGGATCAATCAATGGAACGCTGCCATTTTATGGAGAAAGAGATGGTTAGAGTCAATAGGCCATATTCACTTCATGGAATTTGAATGTTTCAATTAGTTTGAGTAAAATTCCGTCCAATATTCTGTCTGAATGTGAAGTTGATTATTTAAAAATCTTCGGCCAAGAAATTCATTGAAAACGGATTTTATTAATTTGAATTTCCAGCAATATTTCACACCAATCAGTTCTTAGTTGTTGCAAGATTGTCTCACAATAGGGATTGCTTAATATCGATCTTCCTTCACAGCTCTACTTTGGACAATCGTCTGTCAAAAATACTTTGATATCAAGTCAAATTAGTTTTGTTATTTTGATATTTCAAACTGTTATCATTATGCTATTTGTATTAGTAGTATTTTTGCAGAGTATGTATTTATTATTATTCTGTTGTGCTGGTATTGTTGATAAAAATAAGTAAACAAACTACACGTGATTAGTCATAGAGAATCGATTGAATTTATCACATGTGCTAGTTTATCTCACGTGACCTGTGGTTTGTTTACATTGGTGACTTCTGGTTGTGAACAATGTGTGGTGAGAAATATTTCAGTGCCGAGATTAAAAATGTGACATTGACAAGGTAAATAAGTAATATCTAAAATCGATATGTCATTAGAAAGTCGTATGGCATGGCAACATCGTCCAACGCTAGCGAATCAAACGAATTGGGCGCGTGACGTCACAGCCCTGAAAATTCAATATTTGATTCATTGTTTGGTGCCTTTTCCGGTCCGGAAAAACACTTTTGGGCTTTATTTCGACTCTTCTTTCTCATGAGCGAAAAAAAATAATGAATCTGACCTATTGGAATGGCATGATCTGTTTGAGTTGGCTTTCTTAATACTGAATAAGACAGTGTGTCGTTATCTCTTGATATCGATAGATCCAGGAAATTCATGGACTTTTTGTCTCGATTTTCATTGTGATTTTGAATTTTTCTCGAACCCGTCCCTGTAGAGGGTGGTCACGCGAAAATTAGAGCCTCTATAACTCTGTTATCTTTCAAGTTACGAAAAATTGTAAAGAAACACATATTGTAGGTATCATTAGATAACTTCATACTGCTATATCAGTAAAACAATTGAAGTTCGCGTTCCAAAGATATGAAGCTTGTTTTGTCAAATGGAATATTATTACATACAGCAAATGCCAAACAACTTTCGATCCACGTAATTATTTGCCACCAAGCGAGTTATTATGTGATTTGCTGGTGACCAAATTTGGCCACCAGCAATCTCCATAACAACGAGCTTGGTGGCAACGATGACGTAGATCCAAAGTGGTTTGGCGTTCACTGTACAGGGTGTTACTTAATGGTATGTCATAATTTCAAGGGGGAATTCCTGGATACATTTTATTCAGTTCAATATCTCAAACCGTCTTTGGAAAATGTATTGAAAACCGAAAATCAAATAGATCTTTAACACCCTGTATCTTAGAAACCAAGCATTTTGAGACCCAAGTTTACATGACCTTTCCGACTTAAAATTTATCCAGAAACTCCGCCTTGAAATTATGACATACCATTAAGTAACACCCTGTATTGAGAAAGATCTTATTCTCCTGATTTCAAAAATATATTGTTTGATGCCTTCCTGATGAGCTATTTAGAAAATATTGAAGTTTTAAATTCACATTTATGTCGTCATATTAGGCTGAGAAATTGTTATTTTTTGAACTTTTACCTTGTTGACACAACAGTGAAATTTAATTGTATTAAATCAAGTCCAAAGTTTAACTTATATGATAGAATTACAGAAAAGGCTCCACATATTATTCTCCTCTTTTTTCTCCATTTTGCCACAAAAACGTATCTGGGGGTGTGAGGTCAGGGTGAGGTTCGATTCAATTGTTCCCCTTCTTCTCACACATTCCTCATACATTATTTTTTGAGCAAGTATATCGTGATGATGACGGATGTTTCCAGACACGTTTGTTAATTCATCGGTTGATTAAAAATATTCAAAAACTGGAATATTTCCTAAACGGCTCATTAGAAAGGCAATACAGGCAAATATTTTTGAAATCAGAAAAATGAGCTCCTTCTGAATATGTCATAATATACAGGGGTTCCATTTAAAAAAACGTATGTCTGCTTCATATCTTTGGAACGTGAATATCAATTGTTTTTCTGATAAAGCAGTAAAAAGTTATTTGATGATAGCTACAATATTTGTCTCCATACTATTTTTAGTAACTTGAAAGATAACAGAGTTATAAGAGGTTCTAATTTTCGCGTGACAACCCTGTACAGACTGTCCACGGATGAGGTTCACAAGATTACACAAATGAATAAGAAATTCAATTTTTCGGGAAAAACTTGTTCCTAATAAAAAAAATTGCTTAGGAAAAAAAATACGATCCACGAAGAGAAAATGTTGATTTTTTATCCAGTCCCCAAAAACTTCAAAAACCTGATTTTTCCATGAATAAACTACCTTTATTTTTATTTTTAGGCAAAATCCCAATTCATTTTTTTTCTTGTAAGTATGGCATGGGAGATAGAAATGCATACAGCATCAATGACTTTATCTTTATTACAGGGGTACCAAAGTTTCAAGGATAATTGCTGTGTAATCAAAACTTTCTATTTTGAAAAAAAAAACCGTATTTTCACAAGAGGTGGGAAACACATTCATATCTCGGATTATCGCTTACGAGCGTTATGCTGAATAACTTTTTTTAAATGACATTCTGCTGATTAATAAAAAATTAAGGTCGTTAACTCTTGGCGAAAATTCGGATTTTTGGAGTTTTTGCGAACCCTGTAAAGAAATCTACAACTTCGCTTCGTGGATCGTATAAATTTATTTAGCAGGAATGAGTTTTTTCCAAAAAAATATTTTTTTTTATCTATTTGTGCTCTTGAAAACTCTATCCGAGGACAGGCTGTTTATCTCACTCATGAAAGCAATACAATACAAAGTTTTTGTTCATTGGATAGACTGTCAAAATTGTAGTTACTGTACCAAATTTTATTTAATGGACAATTTGCATTCATTTTCAAATAACTTGAAATTGTAGATACGTATTCTAGATAACATTTGAAAGTCATCAGCGAGAAAATAATTCCGAAATACCCGAAAATATACTAAATAAATAAAAAATAAAACGCAAATTCCACTATACGATCGGAAACGGGGCGGAGCCATATTACCCTCTGTCTCTCGAGAGAGAGTCATCTCAGTCAATACGCCAGACGGAGAGAGATAATGTTTTCTGCGACGTAGTGGATGTTGATTGGCGCTCTTTAATCGATGATTACCACATTAATAGGGGTCGTAGGAAGATTTTTTGAAAATCAATGGCATCAGTACTCACTAATCTTTATATTTTTCATATTTCCAAAAAATGTGCAAATTGTCCATTGTTATATTTACAGATTTCGTAAATATTCACAAAAAAACGTCATCAGGTCTTCTCCTTCAACACCCTGTATCTTGAAGACGAGAAGTTTGTGGAAACTGGTCCTGCTTATATGTTTTATTTCTATTTTGTGGCGTAGAAAACGTGGTTGAAATATTGACGTCTAATTTCGGGACCCCCTGTAAAGATAAGTTCGCTGTTATCTTCAGCTGAATCACTTTCCAATAATGATGACGTCATTTTTGTGATACGGATGTGTTTTAACTGATACAAACTATTGTATATTGGATCTGTACAATACAGGGTTCGCCTTAGTAAGTGACCTATCAGAATATCTCGGGAAATAAAGCGACTGGGATTTTGAAAATTTGAAGGCAGAGATTTCCGGAGATGCTTTTTTCAAATGAAATGATAGTGTCGTTATGGGACTTCCGGTTGTACCGGAAGTGGGTGTCAACTCGCTTGTTTCAAATAAAATACCCTATATATTATTATATTTTTGGATTCTACGTAAAATTCTAGGCAAATTTTATGTATGATGTCCTATACCTAAGTATAAGCGTTTTTGAAGTATTTGATTTTTTATGTCAAAAATTACGTTTGTAGGTTCCTATTTAAATGTAAAGTTTTCGTATAAGAGAGAATAGAGCCTTTATTGTTTAAATTGTATCGAATTTCTTGTTGGAAGGAACCTACTTTTAGAGATTTTTCACAATATTTTGATGAATATTATTACAGGGTGGCCCAAAAACAAGATCAAAAATAAGATTGGGAAAACTGCCAAAAATCATTTTTTTCAAATGGAAACCCCTAATTTTTGTAATTTTATCTTATTGAGCATTGAAAATAAAGGTGAGTTTATAAAATATTGTCCATTCCAAAATTTCAAAAAAAAATAAATAAAAATCATAATTTTTCGAATGGACGAACTTATACGTGAGTTTGTATAAGTTTGTATAAGTTGATTTTCATCACTTAATAAGATAAAATGATAAAAATTGGAGGTCTCCATTTGGAAAAAATGATTTTTGGCAGTTTTCCTGATCTTATTCTTGATCTTATTTTTGGGCCACCATGTAATAATAGTCATCAAAATATTTTGAAAAATCTTTCAAAGAAGGTCCCTTTCAACAAGGGATCCAATACAAATTGAACAATAAAGGCTTTCTTATACAAAAAATTTACATCTAAATAGGAACCTACAAACGTCATTTCTGACATAAAAACCCAAATTTTTCAAAAACCCTTATACTTAGGTATATGACATCATCATCAGATCTGCCCAGAATTTTACGTAGAATCCAAAAATGTTATAATATATAGGGTGTTGAAATTTGAACATTTGAAACAAGCGAGTTGACACCTACTTCCGGTATAAACAGAAGTCGTGCAACGTCACTATTATTTTATTGCAAAAGAGTATCCCCAAAAATCTCTTCCAACAAATTTTCACAATCCCAGTCGCTTAATTTCCCAAAATATTCTAATAGGTCACTTACTTTGACGAACCCTGTATAACGTACGTTGGACGAGAAAAAACATCTCTTTTGTGATGAAATTTCAAAACAGTTTGGCATTATTTACACCATACGTAGGTGATAACATTTCATAGTATAGTAAAAGTATTTGGCTAATATCAAAATAAGAATTTGCTCACAGAACTAGCTTTTGCTAAAAAGCTACTTTGGTAAATGCTTGCTACCAAATGGTAGTCTATGTTAATTTAACACGATAGTTTGGATTCCTCCGTTTCATAGGTACTATATTTATACGATAGAAAACAATAGGTACTTTATGTCATTAAATACGCGATAGACGTGAGACTTTGAAGTGTCATCCTTCAAATCACGCTAAAAAGAGCTCAGAGTCGTCATACAATAATTTCATGGAATTACTTGAAGTGTACCCCGTACATAACTTTGAAGATTGCGAAAACCGTCTACATTACAGAAATCTGATATAATATATGAAAAAATGCATGTATATGAATTTTAGTGAAAATCATTATTTCATATTATAACGCGACATGCAAATGGTGACATTATGCAGCCCCCCATAAACTCACGTGTGTATTGAAAAATCGCATTTATCATCACCGTGATAGCTAATCATATTACCTTATGCAGATTACATTTGCAAACATGAACTTTCTTATCACTATTTTCCAATGTTCATTTGTTGAATGTATTCAGATATCGTAGTGTCGAGGTGCTTATCCTGACATGATTATGCGAAAAACTAATCTATATTCCACTTCCTTTAGGGTTAAACAACATGGATAAATGCTTAATTATTGGATCTTATCTTGCCTTCACTCGAATGAGGATGGGTATGTGTGGGCTGAGACGATTTCAAAAAATATCCGTTGTCAAAGAAAATACAAAATTGGATAATCAACTGTAGATTTGAGAATTTTATACTTTGATAAAAACACATTATGTCGTATTCAAAAATACCACATAGGGATCCACGAATAATAAATGCAATTTTTCTCTTTTTTTTGCCAGCTCTCGGGTCTTATTTCTTTGATGACTTGTTCAAACAATGTTTTCCAACAGTACTTATATATATAAAAATCGTTTGTTATAGCGTTCTGCGCCTTCCGATTCCTGGTTTCCAGCCTCTTCTGTCCTCCCATTCCCCTGGCCTAAGATTGCGTTCACACATTGCTCTTTCAATTTCTCCTATCAATGTTTGTCCTGGTCTACCTCTTCTCTTCCTTTGTATACGTTCTTCATCCATTCTTTCGACGTGCCGGTACCATTTTAGTTGTCGTTTCTGTATTTCCTCCAATATCGTTGTGTTTACCCTCATCATTCCTCTTATGTGTTCGTTCCTAATTTTTTCGAGTCTTGACTTGCCAGCAGATCTTCGCCAGAAGTACATTTTTAGTGCTTATAATCAACGTTCTAGGGATTTGTTAATCTGCCATGTTTCTTATCCATATGAGGTTATGCACAAAAATACGGTATTATATAGAAGGTGTTCTCGTTCGCGAGAGATACTCTTGGACCAAAGGATGGCGTTCAAGCACCCGATTACTTATTTTCCTTTCATAATTTGATGCTCAATCTCTTTCTCTGTCCGTCCTTTCTCATCGATCTTTGTTTCCAGGTAGGTGTATTCTATGCATGCCTCTCTGGTCTAATTCAAGAGCCTCCATTTTGTCTCCATAATTCGATGCTCAATCTCTTTCTCTGTCCGTCCTTTCTCATCGATCTTTGTTCCCAGGTAGGTGTATTCTTTGCATGCCTCTCTGGTCTAATTCAAGAGCCTCCATTTTGTCTCCACCAATCAGAAGGTTTTGTATTATTTGTTTTATTTGGTTGTGTCTTCATTCAATGTTATACTCATTCCGCTGCACGCTCTCCTCCTGTTCCTCAGAACTTCGTTCAAATTTAATTTGAAGTGCGTGGGGGGAGACAACATCTCGGTCTCAGACCTTTTGTAACTGCGAAGGAATCCGACAAAGCAGTCCCTATCTTAATTCTTGATGTTGAGTGTTCGTACAGTGTTGTTGGATAGCTTTTATGGCGGTGTTATTTATGGGGGATTTTTATAGGACTTGCCAGAGTTTCTGTATTGGCACAGTATCATAGGCGTTTGTTAGGTCCACGAATAGAAGATGTACTTCCCGGGCTATTGCTACTATTTTTTTGTTCAACAGACGTACCATCGTGAAAATATGGTCGACGCACGATCTACCAGCCCCAAACCCAGCTTGCTGTGCAATCTCTAGGGGTCCGTACTCCTCCTCCATGATATTTCTTGACAATTTCCCATACAAATGGCTCATGGTATCTGTGACAGATATGCATCTGTAGTTTCCACAGGTATCTCTTGGACCTTTCTTATGTATGGGTGTTATCCAGGCCTTTTCCCAGCTACTTGGTATTGTTTCTCCATTTACTTATCTGGTGAACAGTTCTTCAAGGTATCTGGTTAGCTTCACAGTTCCATCTTAAGCAGCTCTGCAGGTAGTCTCTCTGGTCCAGGGGCTTCCCTATTTTCCTTGGATTCAATGGCTTCACGTAGCTTGTCTCCAGTAACCTCAATGTGATGTCCATGAACTTGGTATCTTCAGTAAGCTCTTTACTATAGTGTTGCTGCCATACGTCCAGTTGGATCGGTTGAATATTAACTTCATTTGTGGTGTTTGTTCTAAGGGATTTAATCAGTTTCCACCCCTCTGAGGATATTGTTCCGCCTATATGCGAGTTTATTTCTTTCACTTCCTTCTCCCATGTTTCATTCTCATTTTCGTTTATCCTTGTTAAATTGTGTTTGTTGTTCTTTATATAATATTCTATCATTTTCATTTTTGCTAGTCATCCAGTGTTTGTATGCTTCATGTTTTGTATTTCTTTGTTCCTCTAGCATTGTATTCTATGTGACGTTGCTGTTTTTTGTTTACTTAGCTGTCCAAGAGCCTCATATGCTGCCATGTGTAAGGACTCTGCTATATGTTTATATAGATCTTTAGTTCCACCCGTCCGATATTCTCTCTTCAGTTTCATGTCCAGTCTGGTCTGATACAATTTTCGGGTACTATCATCACATATCCCATTCAGGTTGTATCTGTGTTGCTTTTCTTTGATCTCATTTCTTCTTTTCAGTTGCGATTGTTGACTTGAACGGGATCTGGATCTCTGTTGCTAGCAGGTAGTGATCTGACCCTCAATTGATACCTCTGTACACCCTGATATCTTGAGGTCTCCAGTCTGTTTTCTGTTTCATAATTATGTAATCGATGATGGATTTTCGACTTCCCGTGTCTTGGTACCACGTGTGTTTGTGTATATTTTTATGTTGATAGTATCCATTCAATATTTTCAGCTCATGTTGTTCGCATATTTCTATCTATCTTTTGCCGTTTTCGTTTACCACGTTCTCACCGTATTTACCGGTCACATCACCACTATTCCTGCGTTCTTTTCAAGAATTAAAATCTCCCAACAGTATGATTTCACGTTGTTTTCCTAGCCCGTTAATTATATCGTTAAGTTGAGCATAGAACTCATCCTTTTCTGCTTGTTGTGCGTCCTCGTTTGGACAATATACTGCTACAATTGATACTCTATGCCCTCGAATGTTGAGGTCTACTGTGGCTAGCCTCTCGTTGATCGTCTTCCAGTAACTAAATCATTTTCGGTACTTTTTTATTATTAAAACGCCCTGCATGCCCTATTGGACTTGGGCACGCCGCTATATATGTGTTTGTACTCCTCGGCATTCTCCACTCCATTTCCTTTTTTCTTTGTCTCGGATAGTACTGCAATATAAGTATTCATTTGCAGTAAACTCCTCTGGTGACATCCTCCATTTACCCTGCTAATCCCTGGACGTTCCAAGTTGCAAATTCAATTTCCTTATTTCGTTGCCATGTTCGTTTCCGTATATATCCGTCCGACTTCCGATGCTGTGTTCCTAGGTTTTAAGCTGCATTATTTTTTTACGAGTAACGAGTAGCCAGTCAATTGCCAGAACCCCCATCCTGGAGGGCAAGAATTTGTTACCAAGGTTTTTTCCTCTAGCCTTTGATGGTCCATGATCTTTACTATAAGGCAGCAGCTGTTGCTGGTTGTGGTCCACTCCGGCTATTTCATTTCACCGGTACCACACATCTGAGAGGCATTCCCCTATCCGTCGGGAGACACCTGATGGAGGACTAGCAATATCGTACGGATTCAACAGTAAGAATAATAAATCTCCCAGATAATCATGTACATTTAAAATGGCTTGTTTTTTGCTTTAGAGACTTATTGGATCTTCTTTTCATGGATTTTTGGCTCGACAACAAAAATACTAGATAGTCCTGAACACTACATGTCCTATTTTATCTTAGCTTATTACTGATATCTGAGGCTAAACACACAAAGAAAGAAGATTATCCAGCACCTGACGTTGGCGCTGAGTATCGCTGCCAGTTTTCCCGCAGGCAGCAAGTGATCCCGCGACGAAGAATAGTGAATAAGGAGCGAGCAGTAGTTCATGGAGAAATCATCACCTATTTCAAATCCAAAAGAATTTGTTGACTGATTTTCTCGTCGCTGGGATTTCAACCACTGAAAACAATATCATTGTTGAGCTTAAAAAATGAGAACTTAGCGACAGCAAGTGTGCTAGGCGTACCAAAAATCTCGTCGAAATATTGGCTGACCGGAAAGTTTTTCTCATTAGCTGGCCGGCTTAAGAGAAATTTTTGCCGGGTTCTTATTGATATCATAATTCATTCTGTTGATTGCTATAAACGGAAAAATGCATCAGCAACCTAGTATTATTCTACAAGATGGCGTCGCACTTTTTTTAACTCTCAGATTGTTATATTCTTGTAATGTGTTGAAAGTCTATACACGAGAGATCAGAAGAGAACCTATTTTTTGCTGCAGTAAGAAAAATAAATTTTTTCATATGCGCCTAGCACACTTGCGGTCGCTGAATTTTCCTTTTTTGAGCTCAAGAATGATATTATTCTGGGTAATCAAAATTCTAGCGACGAGAAAATCAGTCAGCAAAATATATCTTTATCTGACGGCCTATACAGGGTGGCGCATTAGTATGTGGAAGTCCATTTTTTCCCTTTTCAAAAGAGATAGAAAATATTTTTCAAGACAAAACTTATAGGGTTCCAGGGTCACGATTTAAAAATATTACTGTAATAATATATATAGAGTGTTCTAGGAAACGGTGGCATCAAAAAATATACTTTTTTTAAATAGCAACCCCAACTTTTGATTACAGATTTGGATTCAGCCTGATGTTCTACGTATGATACAGTGGTTTCATTCGCCAGAGCTTGCAGTGTTGTCAGGCTATCGAGGATTTACTAAAATTCAGGGAAAAAACATTATGTTGGTATATTAGCTACAAAAACAAAGGATTTGGAATTGAATCTTGCAAATCTGCTTATTTTTCGATGTTAGAGGCAAAGTAATTGATTTTTGAAAAAATAATTCATACCTACAGGGTGTTTTCTACAGCGATCCCAACTTGGCGAATTTAAGGAGGAAGAGACTCAATGTTTTCAAATGGAACACCCTGTGTGCAGTTATCCAATGTTATTAGGCACTCAAAATACTGCAACTTTGTCATTAGAACACATGTCGTAAAATGTATCGTTATCTTGCAATCTTTGATTATGTCAAAATAGTACACCTTAATTGGGTTTGGAGATGACAAATTCGAACGTGTTGATGGATCGTTGCTATGGCAGAAGAATCCGATCCAATTATCATGACAACCAGCATCACCAAGTATCAATATTTTGAGTGAAATATCGTCAAAATTTATGTTGTGGTTGGTTGCTGCATATTACCGAAATTAAAAATAACATTTCAAAATTTCGCAAAAATGAACTTTCCCAAAAATGATGTTGTTGATATGGTATTCATACTTGGAGAAAGTAATCGAAACTGTCTCTTAGCGACCAGTCTCTATAGAGAAGCTTTTCCTCGAAGGAGACAGTCCAGAAAGGAGGTCTTTGAAAATCTTCTGGATAGATTTAATCGAACTGGGTTTGTTGATTATGACAAGCATGAACGAACAAAAACAGCCAACTCGGAAGATAATCAGCTCTTCTTCTTGAGGTTGTTGAGAATCCCCACGTTTTGCAGCGAAAAATTGCAAATGAATGTGATGTTTCCCGGCGAACGACTCGACGGATTTTGAAAAATCATCAACTGCACCCATACCACATTCAGCTAATGCAGGAGCTACATGATCAAGATCATGTTACTAGACAAGCATTTTGTGAATGGGCCCAGGAACAATAACGAGGGGACAGGTGATTTTTTGAATTCGTGCTATTTGCAGTTGAAGCCACCTTCCATAAGAACGGCTGCGTCAATCGTCATGATTTCCACTACTATTCAACAGAAAATCCACACTGTATACGGACCCATTCACAAACCAGATGGTCGTCGAACGTTTGGGGAGGTGTGATGGGATCTTTCGTGATTTGTCCTTACTTTTTTGATCAACGGGTGACCGGACAAGTATATCAGAAATTTCTGCAGGATGAGTTACCACGGCTTATGAACTGTTTGCCAGATTACATCAAGAACAGGATGTGGTATCTAAATGATGGAACCGGTTCACAATACCGCTCCGGTACATCAACAGTTGGATCAAGTGTTTTCCAACAGGTGGATCGGAAGAGGTGGTCCAGTCCAGTGGCCTCCTCGGTCTTCCGATATAACTAAAGCTGATTTTTTTTTGTGGGGCTACATCAAAGATCAAGCCTACCGTATTCCTCCTACGACTCGAGATGATATGAAACATCGGATAAGGGAAGCATCCCAGGATATAAACAATAATAACAACATGCTAGTTAAAATTGGTCAATCATTTGAAAACTGTTTACAGGCCTGCATTCAAAATGATGGCATTTTGAATATTTACTGTAGTTTCGTAGTTCGTTTTGTTGATTCTGTTAATAGAGTTAATGATAAGAATTGTTCCATTTCGAGTATATCATAGTTGATATTCAACTCGATTTTGAATAAAGATCTTCAACCTCTTTTGTTTTCAGTCATTGTTCTGTTAGAGAATTGCAACTCGTGGTCCGAATACCCAGCCAATGACGTTTCGTCGCGTAACCTGTACCGAGAATGAACCAGAAATCCCAATTAGGTAATATTTTGACATAATCAAAGATTGCGAGATAACGACTCATTTTATGACTTGTATTGTGATGTCAAAGTGGCAGAGTTTTGAGTGCTTAACAAAACTAGATAACAGCACACAGGGTCTTCCATTTGAAAATATTGAGTTTCTTCGTCTCTAAATTTGTTAAGTTGGGGTCGCTGTAGAAAACACCCTATATAAATTATATCGATTCTTTTTCCAAAAATCAATAACTTTGACTCTTACATTGAAAAATACGCATATTTGCAAGATTCCATTCCAAATCTTTTGTTTTTGTATAGCTAATTTACCAACATAATGTTTTTTCCCTAAATTTTAGTAGATCCTCGATAGCCTGACAACCCTGCACGTTCTGGCAAATAAAACCACTGTATCATACGTAGAGTATTACGCTGAATCCAAATCTCTAATCAGAAATTAGGGTTGCCATTTAAAAAAAGTGTATTTTTTTATGCCACGGTTTCCTAGAACACTCTGTATACACAGTAATATTTTCAAATTGTGATCCTGCTGGAACCCTATAAGTTTTGACTTGAAAATTTTTTCTATATCTTTTGACAAGGGAGAAAATGGACATCCACACACTAATGCTCCACGCTGTATGTGTATTTTAGAAAAATGCCATTTAAAACCACATTGCATGGATTGCCACTTGTACAAGGTATACATTATCTATGTAAATACGACGGAAAAATCCAATTTTCAATTAAAAAAAAAATACGAGTGCATACAAAAAACTTTTGACTGATTGTATGACTGGAAAGATGTGTAAGTGGCGCCCCCTACAAGTAAGAGTTATATAGGGGCCAGATTTAAATTTTGCATGTAAAACCACCCTTATAAACCAAATTTCAACAAAACAACCTCATTATTTCAGAAGTTATTTGAAGAGATCAAAAATTAAATTTTATGTCTGACACGTATGAACCTTCGGATAAGATGAGTTGGGGGGTATCGCTTGTGAATAATCTGCTGTTACCTTATGTCTTATTATTTTTGGGACAGTCTGTACATTTTGGGTGGAAAAAATAGGAGTAAAAATGTATAAAAAGAATGAGTTCCTTGAAAATGTCACGCATAATATCAAAAAATGTTTATTGGCTGTTTGTTAGAACGAAAGTAAAAACATTGTTGTGAAAAAAGAAGTGAAAGAAACTGTTAAATAAATATTAATCTTATATTCAAACGAGTATTTGAATAACAAAAGAAATATTTGTACAAAAAAAAAATAGTTTTTCCAAATATTATCTGCTTCTTGAGTTCAGTATCAATATTTTACGTCTATCTCTTTTATTAATTATCATTTGTTCTTTTGTTTAGGCAGGGTTGCTCTATTTACGTTATGTTAAAATACCATTGTCGCTAATTCTGGGGTCAAAGATGTTCAAACATACAGATTTTTCTTTTTCCTAATTTCCTAAATCACCAAAGATAAGATATACATATGTATGTAGGCAAATTATCTAATCTAGTAATATACCAATACGTTACATCATGAAACTTGAGAATTGAGAAAATCACAATCAATATCTAACTGATACTCCTTAAGTGTTTTATACATTTCCCAACAATGATCAATACACTCATCAAGCGTTGTGATCACTAATGTTACCCTCTTTTTTAATTACTGAGACACATACGGGCTTTAGCCAATAAAAGATCAATTAACTAATGAACCATGTCTCAACGAACATCCCTGTGACTGGCAATTATTAGGAATAAGTATTGATGAGGATTATATTAGGTTTGGACTGGCACGTTATATGTCATTTGACAAAAACCGATAAAAGATTGATGATGGTTGTAAAATTAGAAGTATCTCACCCATTTAAATTTTTAATCTGTAGATATTGCTAAATCATGATAGTCTAACAACTAAGATGAGATACTTCACAAAAGAATTTTGAATAGATTGAAGCTTAAATCACGTACCTATCACAATCCATGTGTCACTTTTTGGGAAGCACGTCGGCGCGACGTCCAATGTATTTCGGTTTGAAAAAAAATATTTACGTGAAAATGATTTCTTATTGATCAAGTATTTAAAACGGAATAAACAAATGAAGTAATTATTATTATCTTGAGATTTGATAGCATATTATAATCAGCATGAAAATTATATCGCCCTGCTGCATACTAGTTTTTTTTAAAGAGGTTTTTTGATATCTTTTTTTCGGCATCATCTCAAAAGTCTTGTTTTCTAATTTGGAAAGTATGTATCTGTCATAAATTGGGAAGATATGTTTTTGTGGGTGGAATCACCTTTCCTTCACTTTATCTATTAAATGACACAAAAGAGCGCTTTGCTCAAGAAGCATCTATCGCCGTAATTTGGAACTCAATAAACATGTCAAGTTTAGAGTTGAATGATGAAACAGTTAGAATTTTATAATACGAATAGACGGAAAGACACAAGAGCATCATATGTATTGCGTTTTGGTAATCTAAACACCTCATAACTAGAGAAGAATTGATCTTGCATAGAGTCATTATTGATAAATATAGAACACTCAAGAAGAATATCGATACGAACAAAATTTTTATCTATTGAGCTTCAATGATTTTTTAACGAATCACTGAGAAAAATAAAGCATTTATTGGCGGTTTATATGCGTGGTACTCAAAATAGGTTAGATAAGGTCAGGTTAGCTTGCGAAGGGTATGCCCTGACCCGCAGTATCCTGCTTCAAATTGCTTTCACTTGGGGGCCAAATGGCTCATTGTGTTCCCTTCTTTGAAGACGTGTCGCCTCGGTCTTAACCTACAGCCTTTCTTTTCCTTGTTCTAAACCATCTCATGGACTTGACGAAGTCCAAAATTAGCACGATGTCTACATTTGCCGCTTCCTCCAGGTCTTCGAGGTAGTATTGTCCCATATTCCTAAGGCGTCCTTTAGTCTAAGAGCCAGTGACATTTTTCAATGATGATTTAGTCAAGGCCTATTTTATGAGAGAATGTTGTACGGACCCTATAATTGAGTGTCGTTCGAAAGGGTTCGCCCTGATCGTGGTTCCAAGGAGGTGGCGGAACGCCCTCAACATGTAAAAAAAATGCTTTTTTTCATCATTCAGTTGGGGCTGAATTATTTACCAATTGTTCTTTGGTTGTCCACAATCATCCAAAAAAATTGGCGGATCGATTGGCCAGTTCCTTGAGGGTGGTGGTTCGACCCCAACATGTCACGGACATATTGAACTATTCTTAATTTGATTAAGCTAAGGCTGAATCTTGGTCGGGAATAAGTTGGAGTCTGATATGATTTGGTATAAAAGACTGCACCTATCTTGATATGTCAGATGGAGATACATAAAGCGCTGATCTTTGCGCAAACAAGCAAATTGACAGTAGTGGAAATCGAAAGATCATGAACATACTCAAATGGCTACCATGTTGAAAATTATTATTCTGTTTTAAGGTGCAACTATGGATCGTAAGTTCAAACTCAGTGACTTTTATTGATAAATGTGTCGATGCTACCACCAAATCTTTTCAAGCGCCTCTTCTATTTTCCGATGTCAGGAAAAACTTCATATTTTATTTAAAAACCAAATCATCAAGTTACTCAAAATATACTTGAAACCACCTTTAAAAATTTTCCTACGCTCAGTATGGCTCAAAAATGTCCTATTTCCTCCAATTTTTCTCGAAAAATATTTCAAAATGCTCCTCTATACCCCAAAAAAGACATGACCTTAAAACGACAATTTCCAAGATGGCGAGATCAGCGGTGAACTTTTTAACACCAACCCAACCACTAGCCAACGTAGAAATACAGGTTTCTCTATCATCTCTTGGAAACTTCCAAACAAAGATTAGACATCTAGCGGAATAAAGTTCAACAAACAAATGGAACCGTCCAACGCTAGTCAAAAATAATTTTAACTAACAAAAACAGAGATCATTCTACGAAACTAATTGAATATAACTGAGAACATTGCAAAAGATCCCATTTTTTGCACTTTCAGTCTGTTGATGGGACAGTCACATGATGACTTCATTGTAGGGTATTTTAACAACCTCAAATAACTATGCACCTCAGAAAAAGCAAGAAGAGGAATCTGCAGCTGAACCAGTTCAAGTTTTCTATAAAATATTGTTGAATATTTGAATTGCTTCCATTCGCCTGCCATAATACTAAGGTATTTATTATGCAATAAAGCTAAGGACTAAAAGTGAGGTTATGTATTTTTCAAATCAAAACACGGCGTCTGTACGAACGCCAACCAAATCGCAACGTTGTGAAGTCCGACCTCCATCTAACGACAAGTGGGGTAGCCAGTCCGACTTTCTCGGACTTTCTATAATTTAATCAATACCCAACGTTGGTGAAACGTCGCAAAGTTACTCTAAGACAACGTTGGTAAATAGGTGAGGTAGCCAACGTTGACACTACATTCCCTAAGTGCAAATTATTAGACGTTGCGCTCAAAACGTCTGGACTACGTCAATCCGACGTTTGACAGGTCGTGTGTTTAAGTCGTCATCTTACCAATTCCCAATGTTGTGATTGGTGCAGAACTAGTCCGGTAGTCAGCAAAATGCTACTTGTGTAGTCTCAACGCTGCTTTGCTGTTTGTATAGATTTTGATGATGATTTCTGTATGCAGAATGCCAAAACCTTTCTCAAGCTTGATAGTCTCTTTGATGTTTAGCTCTTTGAGTATATCCCTGCCCCTGTGCCTGTATTTGTCTTTGCCGGGTCTTTGAAGATAGAGATCTCTCCCTTTCTTATAAAGGAGTCTTGTTCCCAGTCTTATATGGAAGTTATTTCAGCCACTATACCTTATTCTCAAAAGAGCTCTTGTTCACCATGTAGTCTGTTGCCGTTTGTAACAGCTTCGCCTCTTGGTTATACATTGCCTTTGAGGCTCACTAAAGCACCATTGAGTGTCCACTTGTAGCCTGATTCCACAGTTTGGCCTCTCTCAGTCTGAGAGCTCCCTTTGCGCCAGTGCTTTCAATGGACAAGTCAATGTGCAGTAGATTTAGGATGATCTCTAAAGCTGCCTGCGGTATGCTGTTCTTTGCTCTCGTTGTACTTAGTGTTGCCAGCCGTTGTACTTCCGTGACCATCTAAACGTTCGAGTTCGTGTCAGTGGCTTTCCACCATACCATGATTCCGTAGGTAATTATGGGTCTCACGATCACTGTATACATTCAATAGATAATGTGCGGCTTCTCTCCCCATTTTCTGTCAGTCATTCTCCTGCATTTGTTTAATGAATTGAGCCCTCTCTTCATTTTTTTCTCTGTGTTCATTTTCCAGGAGAGCCTTGAGTCTAGGATGATCTCTAGGTACTTAGCCTCATTGGAAAGCCTAAGAGTTTGTCCCCCGAATGTGGGCATTCTACTGTTAAGCACCTTATATTTTCTTGTGAACAGTACCAGATTTGTCTTATCAGGGTCTTCTCCAAGACCGTTCTATCCTGCTTATTTGGAAAGTTGTGTGTTTTTTCCCATTGTTCTTTTCCTTTTAGAACAATTTCCAATTTCTGGATTTATAATCTTGCTTTCCAGAATTTTCATTGTCCATTTGATGATGATTGGTTCTATTTTAATTCTTTCCATTTCTCTTTCAATGGTCTCGATCATGACATTATTGAATGCTCCCTCTATGTCTAGAAACGCTTCCAGTGTGTATTCATTGTCATCAAAAGACTTTTCAATCGTTGTCACAACTTCATGCAAAGCACTGTCAGTTGACGTACCCTCAAGGAAAGCATGTTTATCCGGACATTGCATTTCTATCGTGATTGATTCTCTTATGTGCAGGTTAATCAGCTTTTCCAGTGTCTTCAGCAGCAAGTATTATGGACTGATTGGTCTGTAGTCTTTTGGAGTTGAGTTATTTGATTTTTCCGACTTGGATATGAAAACATTTTTGACTTCCCTCCATCTACCTGGTGTGTATCCCAATTGGGAACAATCAGAGTATATTCCGTCCAGGTCATCTGATATGCTGTTGAGGTTACCACTTCCCTCGAATCTCTTAGATTTGCGGACTCATTTGTATCCATTAGAGAATCGCAGAAGTTCTGCCCTAATCTATTTTAGTTCCGCTGTCTACAAGGAAGACGTGGTACTTTTGCGTGGGGACTAAAGGGAAATGATTTGTGAGAGGCTTTCCTTAATTGTTCCTCTAGCTTCGTCGCGTTATCCTTCGGAACTCTCCTTTGATTTCAAAGAGACTTCTCCTATGATCCGAAAAAGATTGTAAAAGAGAGACTATCCAATTTTCAACCGTTAGCTCGTCGGAGTTAGAAGCCAAAGTTAAATGTTACATCCTTTTCCCTAACCCTGTTTACAAATGTTTGTACATCTTGCCTATTGCACATTACAAGGGCGGTGGTAAGTATAAAGTCCAAAATTGACTCACCTCAGTTGTTGTCACTGCTGCCCAACTGCGTGTGATGACCATTGGCATCGCACCCTATCACCAACCGCTTTACTTTTTCTTTGGCGTGGGCGTGGTGGACTTGAGTTCGAATTGCTGTCTGTTGTGGTTCAAGTTCTTCATATGGCATGCTTATTGCTTATTCTTTTGCTCACATGTTACCACTGTCAAGCCTGTACTGTGCTGTGAGGATAGGCTAAGTATACAGGTATTCGTCTCACTTACACTCACCGACGGAGAATAATAAAGATGTTAGTATTCCGCTTTTAATCATTGCCTCTATTGAGGCATGGTTCTTGGAGCGCGATGTTTACTTTGAACAGCACCAAGTCCTTCGAAGCCGCTTCGCAGTGATGCAAATCAATTTGCACCACTTGCAGGTTTCTGGATGCCAATTTTCTCTCCTTTGGGAAGCCTCGTTTTCAGGGTGCCTTACCCGAACTTGATGCTCCCGTTGTTGATCTTCAGTTTTCCGAAGGAATCGTGCTCCACAGTGCAGACGATCTCGATATCTCAAGACCAAGACAAGACTGACTCAGTCTTGGTCTTGCTCTTGATTTCTCGATAGTCTTGTTCTTGAAAAAAGTTAATACCGAATTTTCAAAATGCAAATAACTTACACAACAAACAATTTAAGAACTCTTGACCAAAAGAAAAAAAAATGTCTTGATTCTTGATTTGGTAAAAAACTACCTTCTTTTACCTTGCAATTTAACTTCAATGTCATAAACAGCTATTAGTTATTCAGCTTGAGCCAACTATATCTTATTCACGACATAAATAAAGTTCTATAAGATAATTTTCCTGTAAGTTATTCAGTATTGTAACAGGTTACTAAAAATAAACATAAATTGTGTCATATACAACGACGACAATATACGAAGAAGTCTAAACTTACTTGAAAATGACCAAAAAAGTTGACTTCAAGGACAAGAATATATTTCCTCTGAATTCAGGTAGAATATTACTAAATCATGACCAACATTTTGTCTTCATCGCTACCTGTCTCATAACAAAGGTCGTTCAACTTTATAAATAACCTCAAACGCTCAAATTAATGGGGTGGCCAGATTGTTTGAAATATTGACCTGATGTCCCAACAAACAATCCAAGAACTCTAGACCAGAAGAAAAGAAAAAGATAAACATGCATTGTCTCTCGTACAATCATCTCCAGACAACTGTTACTTTCAACCATAACTTTTGCAGCTAAAATAAGCTTAGTGGCACTTATCTTGATAACATGACACGAGTTCTTCCATATCAATACAGCTGAAATAAGATAAGTGGCCCTTATCTTGTTTTCAAAGAAGATTTGATTATAATGGATCTAGAAAAAAAATAGATAAAAAAAGACATGTACCACTTGACTGGTTATTGCTGTTAAAAATCGCACATAAAATATTATGAACGTTTTATTGACCACATACAAGTGAACATATCTTGTATGAGCAGGTACATTTTTCTAGTCAAAGTACATTTATCTTATTTTTGTATTGAGTGTTTCCGTATATTTCGTCTGCAGACTAACTCGCTTATTATGCAAGATAGATAGAGACTTTAAATACAAAGTTGTTAGGTATTAACATGAACTGCCAGAAAAAAATATTTTTTTGTATACTGGGTGCACGAGAAAAGTGTGGCAGACACAACTTGCATTTTTTTAAATGGAACACCCTATGTATTATTCCATAATCAAGTAGACATTATTTTTCTGATCTCAAAAATATGCAACATGTAGGTATTCCTTTTAGCCGTTTTCATAATATTTGAGTTTTAAAGTTGGTTTTTTGGTATTGCCAAGTGGTAGTATCTATGACTACAATAATTTTTTGAACATTATTAATCAATTTTTATCCTTCCAATAATCTAAGACAACGAATTAAACAAGTGAATACATTATATTATTAATAAATTGATATCATATAATGCAATAACGATTGAATATTCCCGCCATTATTCACAACACATTTTCTGTAAGGGCCAACTTCGCCAAAGCACTCAAAATATATTCAGGGTGGTCATTTAGAGAATCAAAAGCATCTTGAACAGCTAAACGCACTATCATCCATATAATTATTGTAGTCTACAATTTGGCAATACCAAAGAACCAACTTTGAAACTCAAATATTTTGAAAACAGCTGGAAGGAGTGCCTACATGTTGTATATTTTTGAGATCAGAAGAATAATGTCTATTTGCTTATGAAATGATCTAAAGGATGTTCCATTTGAAAAAAATGCAAGTTGTGTCTGCCACACTTTTCTCGTGCACCCGGAATACAAAAAAAAATTTTTTTCAGGCGTTTCATGTTAATACCTACCAACTTTGTATTTAAAGTCCCTATCTATCTTGCATAATAAGCGACTTAGTTTGCAGACGAAATATACGGAAACAGCCTGTACATGCGAATGAAGCCTTCAGAGCTGTCAGTAAGTTATATGGTTTTGGCCGTACCTTCAAGGACAAGACTTTTATTTCTTCTGAATTTAGGTGGAATATTACTAAATTATCACCACAATTCTGTCTCTATCGCTACCTGTCTATTAGGTTATAACAAAGGTCGATATCTAGTCAATTTTGACCTGAGTCAAGGAATAATGTCATCAAGGTCGAAAAATTAACTTATAGGTACACAACATATGAGAGCGGCCATGTTTCGATGTCAGCATCTATAAAAACAATATGTTATGTCCGAATTTAATTGAATTTCTGACTACTTCTGGGGATATTCACATATTCAAAGATGATTACAACCACTGCAAGTTTGTTCATAACATTCCTAGGCTATTATAGCTATTTTGGATTCAAGGTTGTTTCAAGATTTCGCAAACTCTGGTAATAATGTATCGAAATGGACAAGTAATTAGGGCGCATCAATTTTCCGCAAGTATCTTCCCGATATTATACAGGAAGGTTTCTTCCGCAGTTTCATTTCCTTCCAATAAGCAATAAGCTACTACATAAATATTATACCAGGTGAGACGCCATAGTAATTCTTTCGTGACAAAATCCATACCCAATTATTTACACATGTACGCGACGGTGCCATAGTTCTGTATCCTTGTCCATCTCACAATAATATGCAACTGTATTTTCTCTGTCATTATCATTTACCAATAGGTGAGAAATAGGTTACATTGAGGACAAACATACGGTCAGATTTCCCATATTTTGACGTGAAACAGGTTGACAGTTCCTTTATTCACCTTCAACCTAATGAATGACAAGAATCTATCGACCTCTTTATTACTTCCAAATTACTTTAGTTTCTCTCCTCACATAAGGAAATATGTGGACAAATGTCGGTAATTTTTCCCTTTTCATAATTGGACATTATTATCTCTCAACCACTACGTATGTCGAGAAGAGGTAGATTTGACCTTCTATGTTTGTTGGGTAGTACAACAATCATACAATAGGTGTTTACCATAGAACCTCAATGAGTAAAATGTTTTTTTTTTTAAATAACAATTCTGAACCGAAGAAAAAAATAAATTTTCATTGTATGTATTGTATTGTATGTTTGGCCTAATTGGCAATAAAATATGCAAACATTTGTCAACGAAGAACAACGTCCAAAAAAAGCGGAAGACATACAACACGTACTGTTACTTATCGTTTATTATTACCTGAAATGGCGGTACGATTTTAACAAGCTGCACGGAACAGCAGCTTTGTCTCTTTTCATTCAACTTTCTTTATAAAGCATGTGATATCAAAAAAGTACGGTTTTCGCATTTTGAGAACGTTTTTCTTCATTATGAATGGTTTGCATAAACAAATTATACGGGATTTACTTTATTTCAACCGTAAGAAAAAACCTATCTGGGCATCCATGCCAATCAAAGGTTTCCGGGAAGCGTCAACTAGTTCATTTTGCATTTTGTTCGCCTATTCACAAAAAATAGATTTAGACTAGTTTGTGTGAGATGCGGGGTTTGTGTATCTGACAGCACTGCTATATCCACCTTTCAACTGATTTTAGCATAGTTTTCCAATATAGAGAATAGGTGAAATTCCTCGTTAATATGTTCTTTATACATGTATATTTGTCATATGATCAGTACACATAACAGTACAACCTCGATAGTCCGAACATGCGCTAATCCAAACATCCACGAATGCGAAACGCACGGAATAGTCATAATCCGAACAAATCTCGATAATCCGAATACCTGCGTACCATATTCTTGAGTTTAGGGAAAAACCAATAAAATGTTTTTACACTAGTTTGAAACTACATTCTCTTAGGAATTGAAAAAAAGAGGTCGAAGTAGCAGAAATATAAAAATAAACTTCACATTTTTTTAAACAATAGCTTAAGAAGTGTTTTTTATATTATGTACTGCTAGTTCGAAAAAAAACTGGTATTACTCAGAGGAATGTTTTATAAAATTGAGCAGTGTAATATTTGTTTTGACAAAACTAAAAAATATGACCTCATCTTTTTATCAGGTTGATACTTTTGATTAAGTTTTTTCAAATGGCTGCTCACATATGACTACAGAAACTAAAGCAAAAATATTGAATTGATCGAAGTAATACCGTTTTTTTCGAACCAGCTGTATCTATTTCATTTTGTCGCCATTTTAGTGTTTTTTGCGTGATTTATATTCTTTTAAACAGTTGTTTTGTTAAAAAAATTAAGCCATTTCATAAACATTTTTGTATTATTCAGATTTTCGATAATACAAAAAATCAATACTCCGACCGTTCGGATTATCGGGGTTGTATTGTATTCATTTTCCATGTAGGTAGGTACATTACTTGATGATTTAAGCATTTTGTTACATTTATTTATAATTTGATACTTTGTTTGTGTATCATGTGATTTAATAGAGTTCATTACAATTTTTTTTAAACATTGTCATTGTTTTATTTGATGAAATACTATAATTATTTTTTTGTGATGTAAAAAAATACACATTCAGATAGTTGATTTGAAGCTGCTAATTTTCCACAGAATCTACCAAAAAAATGCGATAAAAATTCTTGTCTTCGTTTCAATGATCTGGCAGCGCTGGTCTATACATACTGTCAATTGGAAAATTGCAATAGCACATTTTTGAAGAATTGATTTACCTACTTAAAAGACGTATTGAAAGTGGATTGAGACATCTGCAGATTTTAATAAATATTGTGTCGGTTTTTCTTTTCAAGACCAAGACGAGACTCTCGAGGTCTTGGTCTTGGTCTTGGTCTCGGTCTTGTCACCAAGACCAAGACAAGACCAAGACTAGTATTGTGGTCTGGCGAAGCCCTAGATGTGCACAAAACACGATGTCACATGTGATCAGACAAAGCAGAACGATCGAATAGGGCTTGTGACATAAACAACACATGTGACCTTTTCAATCGTTCTGAACATAATATGTGACCTATTCAATCATTCTGCTTTGTCTTCACAAGTAGGTTGTTTTCTTTTTCGGGAGGTATGTTTAGATCAGGAATTATACATATACCGGACTTGACACATAACTTATCATTCAACGGATAATATAAAACTTTCGAGACATTCTCAAGCACCACCATCATAGAAAAATTGGTAAATGAATAAACAGATCAACTATTCAAGTTATATTGTTTTGTTAAATGTTTTTTTTCTTCTTTTTCGGCGGAGAAATTCAATTGAGAACACTAATTTCCTCATGGTAACCTAGGTAGTGTGGAACTCCCATCTTGCCAATGTATACTCACTAGAACTAAAGGATGTTCTAAGACTTGCACTGCAGTGTGCTAACGCAGTAATATTGTACCCTTATTTTGTTCTACCTCCTCCAGTACAGAGTGATATTTTTGAGATGATACACATAGTCGTGACACTTTTTGACTTGTCCCCTTATGTCAAGTGTACTATCCCCTGAAAATAAAAACTTTTTTCTTGAGAAAATGATTTAAATAAAAGAAAACATTTTTTTTACATATTTGGGGAGCTCCGCCACCCCCTTGGAACTGCGATCAGGGCGGAACCTTTCGGGCGACACTCAATCAGGGTCCGTACAACATTCTCTTGAAAAATAGGCCTTAACTAAATCATCACGAAAAAATGTCACCCCTACTAGACGTTTTTCCCACAGATTGTTGTGTCCAGTTGAAGAGATTTTTCCTGTACATTTGTCCACTGATCTCCAGGGAGGGCGTCACTCGGCCGCTTTTGAATTGATTCCAAAAGCCTCTAGTGCCTTTATTGCCTCTGTATTATGAGTGATGATTGAGAGTGACTTCCTCGTAGGATCGCTCTTCCTCATGTTCATAATTCTGATTTGTACGGCAATGACTTCTCCTTGAAGGTCAGTGTTCTCTTTGCCCAGGCTCAGAACTTCTTGCGTTTTCTGTCTAGAGATCTTTCTTTCACCCAACCTTCTGTATTCTACATACCAGATGTTATTTTCTCGCGTTTACATTAGTCTGACAATCTGGTCATTTGATTCTTCAACTTTTTTTTTCCGAGGTCAAGGCTTTTTCGAGATTCTTCTGGTGTTTTTTAATTCTTCAAATGAGACGCTTCTTACTACCAAATTATTGGTGCAAAGATAATTCTGCATGGGTCTAACCAAAGTTGTGTACATCCAGTGCACCATGGCTAGTGATAGTCCTCAGGGATTACCAAACGTTCTTTTTCAGGCCATGAAGGTTATGCTGGCACTTACTCCACATGCATATAAGGGACTGCTTTGAAGCATCAGAATACCTATATTGAAATTAAAACATTCAATAGATATTGATACCTCAAAAAACCTACGAGGTCATCGAGGCAAAACCAAAAATAAGCTATGAAAATGTGAAGGGTGTTTCAATAAGATCGTGAGATTCAAGTTGTTTTCGTTGATTTTGTTATGACAGATCGATAGGGACAGATGGGAGCTCACGCTGTCGACAACGAAGGATTTCAGTAGGGCGTTGACGTTCTTGCACGAGTTTGGTTTGACATCTTTGGATATGAGTTTGTCAGGTTTTTCCAAAATAGTAGGCATGTGCCAGTAAAGTCTTGGAGGTCATTTGAACACATGTGTCGTACCAGTATGAGTATGAGTTCCAAATATCTAGTTTATAATCTAATATATATGTCAAGGCTGTGTGTGAAAAAACTATGATTCGATAAACCTCCAAATCTTGCGCTCCTATTAAAACAGCCTTTAGAAGAATTCCGTGAGAGTCGAATTGAATTAGTCGAATGAATAAGTGGCTTTGTTTGTTACTGGAGAATGAAGCAGAAATGTGTGATCCATGGGACTGATCACTGAGATAACACCAATATGTTCTAAAAGCTACCAATCAAAAATTAAATATTATATGATTGTGAATTTGCATGTTTTAAATTGGATGTTTTGGTTTTGCTCTAATCGATCATTGATTGTTCATGATTTTATTCATCTTTTGAAACATTTTTGAGTTTTGACATTTATTGTTTGTAGCCACAGTCCACACTTCACAATATGGTTCATCTAGTTCCAGATATGTGTATGATTTCAGATGTACTGAGGGCATGTAAGGAATTTTGTATTTTGCTCTAGCTGCACATCATTTCAAAATTCCAACTCCATATAAACTAATAGAAGTGCATTTCCGAAACTTACCAACTTACGACTTCAGATGGAGCTAGCAAAATCTGAAAATCTCAAACTTCTCCCGACATCAGCATGAGAAGAAAATCCCGCTAATTAATTACGAATTTTTCCTCCACATTTGCTTTAAATTAATTAATTAACTGAAAGCCGTCCGCCATCTTTGAAAAGCGAGAGCTCGGCGTCTCCAACGTATATACATATTATATATTATTATTTTCCATATAATCGTTAAAACTTTAGTCTACGCATGACTTAACTTCAGCAAAGTATTATTATAGGCAACAAAATTTGTTACAAATTTTCTTTCGGCTACAAACTTATATTCGTTGATCATATAGCCTTACCAGGGTAGATTAATAAGAAACATAGACTAGTGAGACAAGTATCACGATATCAAATTTGCCCCATTATTCAGAAAGAAGAAAAGTGAATGTAACATGGCCAAAGTGGTGTTTTCATTAATGTGTATTTTTTATAACTATTATTACACATGCTTTCGTGTGCTGTGTCTGTATCATTCTTCTGAACTTTCCCTCATATGAGAACAACGTTTTCAAGAGCTAGAAAGAGAAGGAGATAAGAAAAGGGAGTTCTTAATCCTTTCGGCGTTCGTCTTGGGGAACAAAACATGCAGGATTTTGAGGCGCGCATCAAAAACAAACATCGTTGGGAGCTAATTACAATCAATCAAGATGGCGGTTAATAAAGGGTGCCTGCTGATAAATCCTGATACTTTGAAATTTTGTTATATTAACGGATTTCAACAGTGGCGTCGAGATGCGACAGGCATATTGAATGGACTCAAGAAAGTGTACGATTAGAATAAACAGGACAGAGATAGTTGAAAAAAAACTCTATTTCTTTTCATAGGAAATCTCGGATGCTACAGTTTTGACAAGGGGGTGTGTTATTCTGATCTTAAACTCTCAAGGTGATAAGGTGATCAATCACATGAATATATGGAATATTAAGTATGCTTGTAAAAGTTGGTGGAAAGAAAACTTCCTCAAATGTGATTTAAAAAAAAAATCTTCATGAAAAGTTCTGCCTGATATTGTAATCAAATGAGCAATGAGAAAATGAGTGGGTGCACTTGAAGGTTATTTTCATTTCCTATCGACATCTTGAAATAACATTCAATAGCACTTTACTCTTTAGCTCCAATAGAGTTTTTTTTTTATTTTTCTGCAGGAAACCACTGAACATCGTGGATACTTCATTTCTGATTTTTATTAAGGATGTGATGCAGAACTTTTTATAAAGAATATATTTTTTTTGTAAAATGAAAGTTTTCTTTTGATGCCATCTTTTTCAGACATGCTGTATATCTTTACGTGAATTTAGACCAATCAGTTTCATCTCAGATATTTTAAAACGAGGAAAGCTTATTGATAATAAGGCATACGATATAACGTTATGCATTTCATTAACCTAGTGGACAAGCTACTATCATCATAGCCTATAAACTTTTCTGAATCAAAATCTATATCTGCTAATGATTGAATTATTGGTTTCTTTGTTTTGCAAAACAATATCTCGCGAACGTCACTGGCCTTCTTATATTAACCATCATCTCAAACTTTTTGACAGCTAGTAATTAAGATTGATGTTTAGTGAGATCCGTAAGCCGTGTTGTACTGCGGTGACGGATATGAATATCAGCATAAGGTAGTCTGAAATTTTGCGAATTTTATGTCCAATCGCATTTGATTAGAAGGAACTATATTTCGTATTTCCAAGGTCGGAAGTACCCATCCCAGGTTAAAAGCCAATATAGATCTGAAATACGGGTCATATGATATCAAAAAAAAAAATAGAATGTGGAAGGGTTGGAGAAAAAAATAGAAGATAACGCTCGCAGGAAACAAGTCTTCAGTGCTTCTATTTCGAGCATAGTGCGAAACAACCAAACCTTCCGTTTACACGAGCAAACCCGTAATAATGTTTTTTTTATCTATACTTTTAATTAGTTAGTTAGTTTGGGTTAGTAGTACAGGGAGTCCCAACGATAGAGTAAAGTGAGTTTTTGCGTTTCTGATGATAATAATTAGTATCAAAATCATATGTGCCACAAAGTAAAGGAGTGAAAAGTGCACACTATTCAGGAGTGATCACAAAAGTGTGGCGTGAAAAAGTATGTTTTTTTTTATGGAATACTCTGTATTTGGTTTTATTTCTTGCTTCTATGTGTTGATATAAACTTTTTTGGTTATATAAGGTATGAGTTTAAAATTGGTAGTTTTTAAATTATTCCAATCTACAGGTAGATTGCCTAATGTTGATATATTTGAACTTAATGACTATGAAAAAGCAAACTCAAAAGAATGGGCGAATTTTGTGTTCCAATTTTTCCAGAGCATTCAGTTGAGGTAGGTATCATTAATATTCTAAAGTGAGAAAATGAACATTTAGAAGTACTTAGTAGTAAGTAAGTTTGCAGCAAGGAGTATCTATAACTCAACATCTATAAGCTAAGCGAATCACCGGGAACTGGGTAAATAATAAACTGCCGTTGTTTTTGTGGAAATGATATACAGGGTATCCCATAACTTATTCGCCATGCCATAGAGCAGCAGGTGATAATATAAATGAAAATAAGAAGATTCGTCCAATCAATGTGGTGAAGTACTTCATACTCGTATCACCTATATTTTCATAAATAAAAGGATTTTCGAGAAGATACAGGGTGTGCACCTGCTTTCAACAAGGGCTTTTTCACTGTGTCGTCATCTTAATATTTTTTTTCAGTTTCTATTTCTTGTCCAATACCAATATCAATTTCGGTAGGATTTATGCTGTCGGTAAAAATGTTCAACTGATTTGGGAGATGGTCCACTACACTACTGTACTGTCTTATAGTGTCATATCTCACAATTTTTGTGTACAATGCTAGAACAACTTTCACATTTCAAACAAGAATTTGGAAGTTTATCAATTTTTCAATAAAAAGAAACATAAATATAAATCATTGAATATTTTTTCAGCGTACATCATACGATACTGGATCTTTTTGGATCGATTCTTTTGTAACCTTTAGTCAGCAACTCCTTTGTTATAGGAGGTATTGCTCCAGGTCGTGGGATGAGCCACATACATCGTTGCTCCTGTAGAAGAATCCCATAAAGCAAAACCCCGTTTCTCAGTATAGTTTGAGGTAATTTTCCTTGTTTAGTCATGATTCTATAGATCGATTGAAAACTCCCGAGTTAACTGAATATTGTGATTTAGAAGTTATTTTGACACCTGTGGAATTTAACTGAACCTCATAATTTGGCAATGACCTCACCAATATTGTACGACACCCAAATCGATTACAGGGGCGTAGTCCAGTGGTTTACCACCTACCGAGTGTTTCTCGCCGGGGTGCCCTAATAAATCAAAACTACTGATAGTATTAATATAATTTCAAGAACGGGCGCAATTATTCACGTGTCAAAGGGAAATTTATAAGGTTAGTTTGTTAAGAAAAAGATGGTCGAAGCAGCTGGGTGCAGTGCTGAGGATTAATTTTACATCATGTGTTATGGAGTGTTTTTGATTTGATCAGCATTGAGGAGCGGACTTTTCAAAACACTATTATGTATGTACTTGGATAAACATCATTCAGGATAAGAGACATTTTGCCTTGCAATACATAATTAGGAATAGACATTCGGTTCCTCGATTTTTATTTACCTAGTATCATTATCCTTTTCTCTCATTTGAAAAATTGGTGGGTGATTGTGGAAATGCATTTCTTGTTCACTGCCGCTCTATAGACTCTATACTTATTTATATGATCATAGCGATTAAATGTTTCATATCAGTTCATGTACATGAATTTGACACCAAGGAGAAGAACCTTCCATAAGTGTTAAATTCAATATCAAATCGTGACTGATATTTTGAAGAAAATGATTATCCTAGTGACTTCGCCAAAAATAAAAAATTCTAAATCTGTTCGAAGTCAAAAAATGATAAGGTAAATAGTACTTCATACTCGTATCACCTATATTTTCATAAATAAAAGGATTTTCGAGAAGAAATCGAACGTCCTGTCTGTAGCCAGTCCATCGTAGATTACGAGGTAGGATCGATTTTCTCTAAACTAAAAATTGTAAACCCTCAAGACCTTCAATCTAGTGCAATTTATGAAGTAGTAAAGTAAAAATCGCACTTTCTAAACAATTCGTGACGGCAGAAGCAGAATCAAGATTTTTCAAAAATTGAGCTCCCAGTGTCTATTTTACGTCGATCTAAGCTAGAGAAGATAATATGATATATGATAAACAATTTTGGTGTAAATGAAATCTAGACAGTTCCACAGTGCCAACTTAATATACACATTTAAAAAACATTTTTCTGTTTATTTGTATGTTATACACTGATTGTATTATTATATATTTTATTACTTATACGTACCGAAAAATGAGGATACTTTGGCCTGCGGGGGGTTACTTTGATCAAATTTGACAACCACGTCTTTGTCTAATTTTGAAGGTTCTTTACAATCTTTCGCTTTGTTACAAGTTTATAACAAAGCAGAATCAAGATTTTTCAAAAATTGAGCTCCCAGTGTCTATTTTACGTCGATCTAATCTAGAGAAGATATGATATATGATAAACAATTTTGGTGTAAATGAAATCTAGACAGTTCCACAGTGCCAACTTAATATACACATTTAAAAAACATTTTTCTGTTTATTTGTATGTTATACACTGATTGTATTATTATATATTTTATTACTTATACGTACCAAAAATGAGGATACTTTGGCCTGCGGGGGGTTACTTTGATCAAATTTGACAACCACGTCTTTGTCTAATTTTGAAGGTTCTTTACAATCTTTCGCTTTGTTACAAGTTTATAACAAAGCAGAATCAAGATTTTTCAAAAATTGAGCTCCCAGTGTCTATTTTACGTCGATCTAATCTAGAGAAGATATGATATATGATAAACAATTTTGGTGTAAATGAAATCTAGACAGTTCCACTGTGCCAACTCAATATACACATTTAAAAAACATTTTTCTGTTTATTTGTATCTTATACACTGATTTTATTATTTTATATTTTATTACTTATACGTACCGAGGATACTTTGGCCTGCGGGGGGTTACTTTGATCAAATTTGACAACCACGTCTTTGTCTAATTTTGAAGGTTCTTTACAATCTTTCGCTTTGTTACAAGTTTATAACAAAGCAGAATCAAGATTTTTCAAAAATTGAGCTCCCAGTGTCTATTTTACGTCGATCTAATCTAGAGAAGATATGATATATGATAAACAATTTTGGTGTAAATGAAATCTAGACAGTTCCACAGTGCCAACTTAATATACACATTTAAAAAACATTTTTCTGTTTATTTGTATGTTATACACTGATTGTATTATTATATATTTTATTACTTATACGTACCGAAAAATGAGGATACTTTGGCCTGCGGGGGGTTACTTTGATCAAATTTGACAACCACGTCTTTGTCTAATTTTGAAGGTTCTTTACAATCTTTCGCTTTGTTACAAGTTTATAACAAAGCAGAATCAAGATTTTTCAAAAATTGAGCTCCCAGTGTCTATTTTACGTCGATCTAATCTAGAGAAGATATGATATATGATAAACAATTTTGGTGTAAATGAAATCTAGACAGTTCCACAGTGCCAACTTAATATACACATTTAAAAAACATTTTTCTGTTTATTTGTATGTTATACACTGATTGTATTATTATATATTTTATTACTTATACGTACCAAAAATGAGGATACTTTGGCCTGCGGGGGGTTACTTTGATCAAATTTGACAACCACGTCTTTGTCTAATTTTGAAGGTTCTTTACAATCTTTCGCTTTGTTACAAGTTTATAACAAAGCAGAATCAAGATTTTTCAAAAATTGAGCTCCCAGTGTCTATTTTACGTCGATCTAATCTAGAGAAGATATGATATATGATAAACAATTTTGGTGTAAATGAAATCTAGACAGTTCCACTGTGCCAACTTAATATACACATTTAAAAAACATTTTTCTGTTTATTTGTATCTTATACACTGATTTTATTATTTTATATTTTATTACTTATACGTACCGAGGATACTTTGGCCTGCGGGGGGTTACTTTGATCAAATTTGACAACCACGTCTTTGTCTAATTTTGAAGGTTCTTTACAATCTTTCGCTTTGTTACAAGTTTATAACAAAGAGAATCTTCTGAAAAAAACTCTAAAATAAATAGAAGATTAAAAAAAAACGTAGGTATCAAAGTAACCATGGCCAACTTTTCAAAAAGTCGTTAGTTGCCATAGAGCGATTATTGTGGCATCGAAACAAAATCAACAAAATAAAACTCAACGGCCTAATTGGTGGAAATTCAAATCTAAATATTTCGAAAACGGCTGAACGAAATGTCAACAAATATAGTATTTTTGAAATCAGAAAAGTGAGATCTTTCATTCTGGATAGAAATAATTGGGTCTTTCCATTAAAAAAAATAGCTCTTTGTCGCTCCCCCGTATAGCTTTGCAGTTACAGAAAATGAGAAGTGATATTTAAACTGCAAACAAATTCCTCTTGAAGTCTTGATAAATTTAGCAAAAGAAACCGATTGTTTTACGTTGTACTTCATCCCACTCACGGTACCCTTTAAATTTTAAATCTATATTGATACCGATTTTTGGATTCTCGTCGTCCTGGTTTTATCACTGTTACATGGCGTTACGAACAATGTCATCTTTGATCATAATCAGTTTTCTTCTACATAGACCTGTTTTTGTGGAATGACTGTCAAATGCGTTTTGAAGCTACAAAAAATAACTGGAAATGATGCAATTATGATTGCAAAAAACATATATTATACTGAAACAATCAAAAATTTTGATCAGAGTGATAAAGTTTTCAGCACTTGTGCAAGATACTGATAGTTCTAATAAATCATGTCACCAGTTACAAACTCATTTTCTAAGCATGAAAAGATTTTATCACACAAACTTACAATAATAGCTAAATGTTGCAACTGGACAAGCATGTTCATGGTTTATTGATACATTGAAATCAAAAGCGGAGTCCTTAATGAGATCTTTGATATTTAAAAGACCTGTGTTTTTTTCAATAATATTATTCAATAATAATATAATTCAATTATATTATTTCATGGTAGCATTAAAATGGGTAATGGTATTAAAATCCCTCCAGAGCCAAGCCTACAAAGGTTCTGATCAAATGAAAGCCAAAGTGAATCAATTATTTATCGGTGGCCTAAAATCCATAATTAATGTATAATGAAGAAGTCGTAAATTTGAAAATGACAATCGCCATATTTTACGATCTGTTGACTCGAACACCGGGTGTCCGAAGCCTAGAAGATTTGTGGCTGTTTAATACATTGTATTTTATTTTTTGAAGCCACGGTAAAATATGGGTCCATTCTGAATTTTTCCTTTTTATCTGATCTACTCGGATCAGCTTCCACAGGATAGGTGTCATAAATTTGTTAGAGAACTGGTCATGAAACACCGCGCACCGGTCCGGCCTTTTGTTAGAATCAATCGGTCTTAAACCTTGTACACGTCCATCATTCAACTATTGATTAAATAAATAATATACTTTGGAAGTGATGACTTGAAGACTGTATTTTTCTTGAAACATTAGTGAAGAACAATTTATAAAAATTGAATAAAAGGAAGAATCTGTGATCATCATAATTTAAGTCTATGCATCACTTTGAACATTTTTGGGAATGGACAATTTGCACATTTTTCGGAAATATGAAAAATATAAGGATTAGTGAGTACTGATGCCATTGATGTCTGAAACATCAACCTACGACCTCCATTAATGTAGTAATGACCGATTAAAGAGCGCCAATCAACATCCACTACGTCACAGACTTTTGGGAATTTTGAAAAAAAAACGCTGATGACTTTCTAATATTGTCCAGAGTACGTATATAAAATTTTAAGTCATTTGAAAATGTATGCAAATTGTCCATTGTTTAGAAAATATTATAATAAATATACTTTGATCCTTATCTTTAATTGAGAGGAGAAGTCTAATGATAAAATCAATAGAATAATCTGAATATTGAGTGGCAAATCAAAGTTACAATGTATGTCGTGCACTTATTTAAAACTATATCATGCTTGTAATACTAACCAGTATGATAATAGCGAATCCAACATTTGGCTCAAGCAGAATTTTGACGAAAAAACTGTTGCATTTAGGTTCATCAAAAGTCAATCCTCATCAACTATATCTTGATCATTCTCTGGGACCTTGGACAGTTATAATTATTATTCTCAGATGCGCTTGACCACTTAGCTTGTCTTTCATAGCTTGGAAACCCCATTTTCATTAAAGAAATGATGAATAACAACACAACTTGACGAACATTTCCTGTTGTGGTGCCCATTAATTTTGTATACGAGCACGAGTAATACAGAGTGAAGCCTCAGAATTGTCATGTTCCTTTGACTATTTTCTTTGGCAATATACTGGCCGTCATTCTGTTTTTTTTTTCTAATTTTATATCCTAACCAAAACACCAATGTCTTGGCCCTGGACATTGAAAATATAGAACAAGGATTAGAATTAGATATATTTTACGCTCTTGTGATCACCTTGTTTGAAACTAAATTGGTTGATGTATCCTAAGAATTAGTCTAGCATGACCATTGTCTGCATTTTTTGTCGTTCTTAATTGAATCGTAATGAATTATGGTTATTAGGGTTCATTTTTGGTCACTGGTGCGTCCAGTGACCCATTGCTGACTATCTTTGCATTTTTTCAGAATGTGGGAAAGACATTCATTCGTTGAATTCCTGATCTGTAGAATGTTGATTATAATTATCATGTCATTGAACCTTTGTCCGAAGGCCATGTATTCCATATCAAAACCGTATTGCCAGTTTCGAAAATTAATAAACATAACACAATAAATAATGGCTGTCAAAATACGCGGAGAAAGGGAGGCGGAAATCGGGAGATAGGAAAAGTCCCCTGGCCTTCATCGGGACACGCACCGTGTCTTCACTTATCATTAGTTATCCCTTACAAGCCAAGATGTGAACCCTTTTGCGTAATTAATCACATAAAATTCCAAGCATCCAAGGAGATTGAGCAAACATCGGTAAATCTCCTTAATACATGGTTGGAATGGACAAAAACTGCTGTAGGTATATGACATGATTATTGGGCTGTCTTGAATTCAAGTGCTTAAATGGGGTCCCCTATATAGAGTGTCCTATAATCAGTGAACGAAACGTCAGTCCTGTTTTATCGGTCAAACATAAGATAACTCAATCTTATGAACATATTGTTCAACTAAGGGAGCTACGTCTCCTAAAAGGGGGACACCTGAGGATGGATTCTTCCAATTATTTCCGAAACGTTTTTAAATAAAGTTTTGAAACTTTGGGATCCCACTGTTTTGAATATGCTGAATCCAAAAATGGATTCAAAAATTCGATTACTGAGAAAAATGATAAATTTTTTCGAAAATGCTGAGTCCTAGCGATACAAACCAGGACACCTTTTTTGTGTAGAACTCATATTTTGAAAATTTGGAGACAAAATTACGAAAAGACGATTTATGGAAATGTTTTATTTAATTTTTCATACTCACACTCGGAAATTATACGACACTTAACTACGTAATCGCATTTTTGAATCCATATTTGTATTCAGCATATTCAAAATAGTAGAAACCCATCAGGTTTAAAAACTTCATTTTTAACCGTTTCGGAAATTATTGGAAAATACATTTTCAGACGTTTGCTCGTATATGTTAGGTTATTTCTTTATATTTTTGAATGGGTGTAAGCAAGCACTAATAATGATAATAATAATAATAATAATAATAATAGCTTTATTGCCCAACAGTGTTACCCATATACAGAGCAATTTTAGCAAATTGATTCTATAAATACTTTACTCCTAATACTATAAATACTCTACTGTATACTTATACCATGAAAATGATCCATACTACTACTCATTGGACGTTTGAAGCAGTTGAGTGTATATGACTAAGACTACAGTTACAAATATCACACAGATGACTAATTCTATTGAAGTTAGTGCACATTACATTTACCGGAGACCTTACACTTGAAAAACTTAGGAGTTTGTCAGTTTCTGTAAAACTTCTCATATTGTAAAGTTTGCCTAAGCGTTAAAAATAACATTTTTTTTTATGCTGCAATAGGTTTAAAGTAGTTCAAACTGAAATTACACGGCACAACCGTTTCTCGCTTATTGAAGTGTTTTTAAGATTCCACTCAAATTGGTGGCGAGAAAACGCTTCCTTTTTTCTGTGTAATTTTTGATAAAAATGGCTGGCACCATTCGAAAGACGGGCAAAAATTATGTACTTTCTAACAAATCCCACAATAATTGAGCAAAGGATATTCCAGCTATAAAATCTTGAACTAAATTACCAATTTTTTATGATTTCTTCAAAAATCGGTCATTTTTGCCAAGTTCAAGAAAAAAGTTTTGGAAAGTGTGAAAAAAAGGCACTAAAATATTTTTTGGAAAAATCGCCAGGACACGCAAACTGACAAATGGATTGAAGTTTTCAAATACACCATCATTTCTTTGATGACTGATGCTGGGTCAAAGTTTTCTGAAATCCTAGGCGGTTTCTCCACCTTTGTCGGTGGGTGTACAGGGTGGGCAACTAAGAATGCGAGGTACTTTATCTGGGAAACTATTCATCGTAGAGGCTTGCGGCAAAATAATGTATGACTAGAAAGGCCAAGAGAAATACCTGGAAATACTTTCAAGGTTCTGAAATGGTCGCTAGGGGGCGTAACAACCAACACCAAGTGGAAAAATAGGAATTTTATAGGATTTTGCCCATATATCGATAATATTATTTTCATATCAACTGACTTTTCACCTATACTTTTGTCCAAAACGTTTGTTTTATCTATCAAAATAAAGGGATGGGAGAAGTTTAATATTTTTTTAAATAAAGGGAGATATCTTCCGTTTCGCATGACCGATTTTAACGACCTTGGGCTCATATGAAAGAGCATGATCTGCCCTACAAAATGCTAATTTTGCATTTATTACCTTCGCCGTCGCCGCTAGATAGCGTTAACTGAAATGGTAGCACATTTTTGAGTTTTTTCCCAAAAAAATCAGATATGATGGTATATTTATTTTTATATATTTTAAAAAAGAGATTCATGTTTTTATTAGAAAAAAAAACAAAAAAATTGAATGAATGCTTTTAATTTTATTCTTATTTTTGATAAAAAAAATGTATCTTCTTTTTAAATATAAAGACATAAGTGAACCATCACATTTGATTTTTTTGGAAAAACTCAAAAATATGCTTCCATTTCAATTAACGCTATCTAGCGGCGATGGCGAAGATAACAAATTCAAAACCAAATAAGCATTTTGTGGTGCAGATTATGCTCTTTTATATGAGCCCAAGTTCGTTTTAATCGGCCAAGCGAAACGGGAGAAGTCTCAGTCTGTTAAAAAAAATATTTGAACTTCCCATACCCATAAATAGAAAAGAGCGTTTTTGACAAAAAAAGTGTTGGTAAAAAGTCAGTAAATATGAAAATAATATCATCGACATATTTTTCCCCCAGCGACCATTTCAGAAACTTGAAAATATTTTCCAGGTATTTCTCTTGGCCGTTTTAGTGATAAAATTTTTTTGCTGCAAGCCTCTACGATGAATATTTGCCCAGATACAGTACCTCGCATTCTTGGTTGCCCACCCTGTACTGGGTGATTCATTTTCAGCGACAAGGTGCTAGTTCTCGTAAACTATTCATCATAGAGACCAAGGAAAAATATCTATGAAGTCATGTACCCAAGAGAAAATGCTGGAAATATATGTCAAGTTTCTAGGACCACCGCAAGGGGGCGTAACGGTACTGTGGAAACAGAAAATTGACATATTTCCAAAATTTTCCCCATTAAACTACCGAAAAAGAATATGGAAACAGATTTGCGACGATATTGTCTACAAAATTACCCCTCAACAATTCTCTCTTAATTGTCAAATAAGATAGCTACAGGCCGTCAAACTTGATGTTTTCAAATTGCCTATAGCTTTGGAATCCCTAGACCGATTTGACTGTTCTTTGGCTCGTTTTGAAGAAAAAAATCCGCTCTTTCTGTTGCATATGCTTGAGATCATTTTTATTTGCTTTGGGCGACCACACAACATACATTGTCAATGTCAAAACTGTTGAGGTTTTTTCGGAATTTTCAAATGCAAACATACTAACTAGATGCATGTATCGTGTTATCTGGAACATCTCCTACCACCTCCATGAAGATCATTTTTCTATATCTCTTGAAATAGAGAAGTTGAGGTGATTTCATCAGGAATTCCACGAAAAAAACCTTCTGAAACTGTCCCTGCATGTATATTTAAATATGTCAAAAAGAAAGATTCCAGATTAGTTCTGATTCGCGTAAGATAACGTGTTCTTGAGTTAACGTTAAAAAGAAAAACCTCTCAGTGAGAATGCCGACTATTTTTCGTTTTTTTTTCACGAGCAGCTATCAAGTAGAATAAAGTGCGTCAAAGCCACAAATAATACGATGGATCAGTAAAAATCTTATTCCAATAATATTTTTTTAAATGAAATTGACACAAAAAAAAATACAAAAAACCAGTGCAAATGTTCAAATTGCCCACCGCACCGACAAGTCGTTGGGCACTCCTATCTTTTTGATACTCTTTGTTTACAGGGGCTGTTAAAAAAATATTTCTCGAAGGACTTCTGAAGTCTCCATAACGCTTCTGTTTCAAAAGCTTTAGAAAAATCATCCATATGGAAGTGCTGCGAAATTTTCCAAATGACACGATAGAGGCATCTGTTTAGTGGGTTTGCATTTGAAAATTTCGAAAAAACTACAAAAACAGTTTTGACTTTCAAAATAATTTATTATGTGTGGTCGTCTAAAGCGAGTGAAATTGATCACAAGCAAGCAAGGGAAACATTTTGAAATATGTCAATTTCCTGTTTTCATAAAACCGTTACGCCCCCTTGCGGCGATCCTAGAAACTTGAAAAATATTTCCAGCATTTTCTTTTGGGCACATTACTATACAGATTTTTCTCCTGGGTGTCTATGATGAATAGTTTACGAGAACTGGCACCCTGTCGCTGAAAATGAATCACCCTGTACATACTCGTTGCGCATATTAATTAGACCTCTTCGTGTGAATGTAACTTCGTCAGTCCACAAGATCATTTGCAGATTTTGTCTATCAAGTTGCCAAGCAATGATAAACCATTCACAAAATCTAGTACGACGATCAAAATCTCCAGACAAAATTTTCTGCACGCGGGAAATATGGAAAGGTCACCTACCGTCACTTCTTTTTCTTTAAGTTGTTATAATGGTTGCTTGCGAAATGTTCAAGACATAACTGGCTTGTCTAACGCTTCTGCGGAGATATTTATGAAAATGATTGACAATCAAGTTATCTGGTTGAGGTAGTTGAGGATTTCTTCTGATGTTGAATGATCCTGTTTCTTGAAGAACTCTTTGAAGTTGCACAAAGACTACACGATGAAAAAGGCTTCTTCGAGAAAATGCATCAGCCAGGGGCGACTGGTGTATAAGTGCTGGGGAGCTGCAGAACACAACTAATTTCGTCAATTTTATTCTTTTCAGTCTTCTTCTATGTAAAAAAATAAAATCGTTTAACAACCGAAATGTTTCAAAGGCTAACCAAAACTGAGTAAAAGAAGCAAGTTTCACAGAAACGGACCAATTCCTATACATTTTCTGAGTACTTCTTAACAAACATTCAAAAAAATAAGAAAAACTAAAAATTTTATAATTTTGAGTTTACAAGCTTTTAAAAATTGAGATAGTCTCAACGGTTTCAGTAGTTTTTGTCATGGTCCCAAAGGGCATTTCATCACAAGCGTCTCGCTCCAGCGGTCAAGATATCGATTTTAGGCGCTGGTTTAAAATCGTAATTTTACCTTGGTGTTCAAATTGAAGTTAAGCAAATTATTTATTTGAAGAAAAAAGTGAAAGCTGATAGATATATGGTAATTTCGATTGTTGGAGATCATGTACCTGAAAAATCGTATCACGAAGAAAAATATTAGTCTATCCTTTGTTAAATCACATATTATTGTGAAGTGTTCGTGAAGCACATAATTTTTTTGACCCTCTTTTGAATAGTTTTACCCAATGGTAGCAGAAAAAATTATTTAAAGATGATTTGAATTTTTCTTATTATATCACAGCAGTAAAATTTATTATTAAATTTACATTACCTATATTATTATGAGTCGTGAACAAATCAATTTAGTGCTATTATCATTAAAGTAAAAAAAAAATGTTGTGGAAAAAAGAGGTTTAGTGGTTTGAATCGAACCAGTTTTTCAGAAAACCAGTGTAATATAGAATATAACCAGAGCACCGAAACCAAGGTTAAATATGGAACCCTGCATCTTTCACATTAGGTAAAGTTGCGCAGGAAAAATATCAAAATACCAAAAACTCTTCTATCTCCTAGACTAATAAAAATATTTAATTGACACCAGCTAAACAGGTAGTCTGACCAATAAAATACAGGGTGATTCAGGGAAAATATCAATACTTCAGGTACGCATTCAGGGACCAAAAATAAACATAAAAGTTCATATAAATATGGGTCCGCAAAGCCTTCATTTTCGAAATACAGAAATACAAAAAAATTAAAATGCATTTCTATCGGAAATGGTTCGTCCCAGCGAGGTACGAGAAGAGTACTTACCTTATTTGTGTAGAAGACTCCAGATTTTTAGAATTTGTATGCAAAACTACTACTCAAAATCAACAATAAAAAAAAGTGGGGCATATTTTTCCTGCACCCGTCCCTGTATATCCCACTCATGAAGGTTATAAAATACTATAAGTTTTCATTCATTAGATAGAGTGTTAAAAGTTGTACCCAATTTTATTCATTTATCTCAACAAGATTCGGAAATATCTTCAAAAAACAATCATCAGGTCTTCACCCCTGTATTCAAAAAACGAAGGCTGTGCAGTCCCGTATTAATATGAACTTTCATGTTCATGTTTATACTCAATCATAATCCAAATGACAAGCGAAACATTAAGCTATTGTCAAATGACGTCACACGTACAGGGTGATTGTTTATATTTTAGTCAATAGATATCTAATTATTAATTAATTTTTATTCTACAAAGAAGTTTAAATGACCAAATTTGCAGTATTTTTCATGGACATTCAGAATTCGATAGAAAATGCCAAAATGCATCGAAAACCCAAACATTTTACACAACATGGAAACAATGGGGTGGACCACCCCTTCCATAAAATGTCCCCGCGAATGTCCCTAAATTTTGATAGAGATTGATTAGGTTTGTCAATTAATTTAGATTGAAGAAGATAATCTTCATTTACATCGAGAAAAAAGCTCGTTTTTAAGAAAAACACCAATTTATTGAAATGTTCAAATTGTCCGAGAGGTTGTCCTATTTTGGATACTTTTGCGGGGTATCTCCGTTATTTTTATAGATAGAAAGTTGCGGTTCTCGCGACAGTGTGCAACTGTTTTGTAAAACTAAAGATGCCGTTATCAAAATTTTCATCGTCCTTTTAGTTATCAAGATAAAGGGCTCAATTGGAAATGTTGCTTTTTTATCTAAACTATCAGATAACTTATGAAAAATGAAAAATGTGAAAACTGTTTCTTATATAACTTTTCCCGCAGAACTCAATTCTGCCTTCGGAATTATTATACAGGTTCAGGTCAAAAGTCATGATGGACATTCGAATGATATTATTTTCAAAACTAAATTGTAATTGAATACTCTTTCAAATAAATTGTCTTTTTTTTGCTTGCCCACAATCTCTAGTGTTTGATTCCATTTGAAATCCTAAAGCACCAAATGGATCACCCTTTATAACGACGCAACCTTATTTCTTGGTTGTAAACGCATCCATTTTTAGAAAAAGTGGAATAACTTTTGAACGACTGAAGCGAATTGCAAAAACTTAACGGATTTGAGAATTGAGATGCCAGAAAAGGTTCGATTTCAAATATCTAAAGATATACAGGGGTTGTTATTTAAAAAAAGAACTATGTTGAAGCCGGTTCTGCAGAAATGATACACTCTGTATATCAAAAAACATTTTCACAAACTGCACTGAGACACCCCTTTTTCCAATCCATTTTGCTAATTTCGATTTCTTTAACGGTTCAGGCACAATTTAGCTTTCCCGTTAAATGATACCCCCCAAAAGTACCCAAAATGGGACAACCTGTTCATTCAGGACACAATGTCATTATTCATTGAACATGAACATAAACTTCAGTTTTTTTTCGACCATTTATTGTCAGATCGTCAAACTAGCTGGACAATTTGACGATGATTGGTGTTTTCTTGAAAATTATTGATTTTTCCGATGTGGACCAAGGATATATACCTACCTGTTTTTTGTTTTATTCTAAACTAATGAAATTGAAGAATCTAAATAAGAAACTCGAAAAAAAATAATAACTTAAAAAAAAGAAGTCGTATCAAAGTTCAGCGGTATCTAGGGTAGAGGTGGTCGACCCTAGGTTTCCGATATGAGATTGAATTACTTCTATAATCTCAAATCATCAGTCCTTATTGCCTATTCGGTCCAAGATTCATTAAAATTATTTTCACCTTGTAGGAGCTATCACGGAAAATTTATTCAGAATATATAACTTCGTACGAAAATATTTTATAGAATATTTTAATCTTATGTTTGTTCCAACTTACAGTCCTTAAAATATCTCCCAATACTACTGGGACACCCTGTATGAATATTAGCAAAGAGATTCATGTGTATGGAAGGACTGACCTGGGTGTTTTTTCTTAACATGAACTCTCAAAATAAATGTTTTGTAAAAATCCTTTCCGCATTCCCCACAGTGTGCCATTTCCAATCAAAAACACTACACGAGTACTGATAAAAATTCACGCATCAAAACTCAAAAACACATAAGGGAACGAATTAAAGTTTCTGTTGGAGTTGGATTATCAATAAATTAATTAGGTATTATTTCACAGAAAGCAAAAAAACACAAGTACACAAGTAGGCAAGAAGTATCAAAACAATATTATATTGACAGTGCGTGTCCGTTCGTTATACACAATACGACGTCATGACGATGAAATATCGATACTCTATATCGATACGTACAAACTGCGCATGCCCGCTGCCTAAAATCGATATCTTGACCGCTGCAGCGAGACGCTTGTCATTTCATCGATTTTCAGAATAACACAAATAGTAAGTCTCAACTAAGTTATCTACTTCATGGAAAATTGTAGTTCAACAGTTTCAATTGAAATGCTAAAAAATTTTCAAAGAAGTATCTACATACATACATATGTACAGGGTTATTGATTATAAATGCCCCCCCATCTTACTTTTTAATTTGAGATTTAAGAAAAAAGTGACCCAAATAAAAGTTTCATGGTCTAACTTTCTTATTTCAAATTGATACCCTACTTTTCATTTGATATTTGGATTCTCCTTCAAATTCTAAACATTGTCTTTGCACACATATCCTTTACTCAAGTTTGATGTATAAAAAGATATTTGATATTTTATGAATTGAACAATACTAATTCATTGTTATAAAAAAGTATATATCTATGATTTCGAAGTATTAAGATTATTGTATGTGTAGGATATACCAAAACTTTTCTAATCTTAAATTGATACCCAAAAAAATGAACTTAAAATAAAATAACGTCTTACATAAAAAAAATCTATTGAATTAAATGCAGAATTATTTATACTTTGATACTTTTACACTTTAAAAGTATTTGATGACGTGACATTTTCGTCAGTACGAGCGTCAATAATTCGAAATCATAGATACATATATTTCACATTTTTATAACAATAAATTAGTACTATTCAATTAATAAATATCAAATATATTTTTTTACAACTTGGGTTGCTTCATAGAAAATGTTTAGAATTAAAAGGAGTATCCAAGACTTTTGGAACACCCTGTATATGTGAGAACACGTTATTTTAAAATCTCATTTTCAACCATGAAATTTTTATTTGGGACACCTTTTTCTAAACCGTCAAATTAAAAAGTTAGAGAGGAGGGGGGGGGCATTTATAATCAATAAATTTGTAATATTGCCAGATAAAACGGGGTCACCAAGTATTACAACCCTGTAACCAATGAATAGGATAGTTATTGTTAGGACTCTATTACAATGCAAATTCATTAAAACAAACCCCCTATTATACAGGGTGTTTGTCTGATGCGCGGACGTATTCCTTTAAGAAGGTGAAAGTAGAACCCATTTGCTACTGATTAAACATGATTTACCTTTCTACCATTCTTAAGGGTTTTTGAGGTATTTGAGTCTTTTTTTTAACAAAAAAAAAACACCACCTATGATATCTCGATAATTGTGGGAGCATTCCGGCGAATCGAACCAGCCACAAATCAGTCGGTACAAATCGGCTCAACAAATCAGTGGCTAATTGCGAACCAAAAAATGGGACCTGATCTTATTATATTGGCAGCGTCAATACGGCTTCGGGGCGATAGTTGAAATTCACGAAATATTTGATTGGCAAAAAGCCTTTGATGTGAGCCGCTCGAAATATGCAGTCGCGGGATCGGGAGTATTTTCCCACCCTCGATTCCAGTGCTGCCACAAAACTGCTTTTATTTAAAGTATTTTACAGTGAAATTACTACTTCCGAAGTGGATCTCAGATTTTCGAACATGTTCAGAAAAAGTTTGATTAATCCTCTGACAGGAATATGGATCTTTACTGTATCATGCACTGAGATTATTATTTCAAAATATTGATATTGTGCGGCGCCACTGATAATTTAATAGCATTTCTAGACTTTTGGCCCGCAAATCACGAAAACTTTTATACGGTCATAGATGGATCGGTTTCAAGTTGTCGGTTGCTTTTGCAACCCTTTATTTGCTTTGATTGCAGTTGGACGATATATTTAATGCCATGACGAATTTGTCAAATATGTGCTAATTGGAGTGGTCGATGTTTGAAAAGGCCTTTTTATTATTCTTCGTTATTCCCAGTCGTCATTATGACGGTTTATCGCTAAAATAACTACTGTTTCGGCACGACGACTTCAAAGGGGTGGTCTTTGTTTAGGAGAATAGTTATAAAGTTTGCAATATGAGATGAAATCCTAAACCCACAGTCTGGGCAAAGCGTTTTAGAGCTTATGTTTCACTAATTATAACTGTATGGAAAAATGATGGAATTGATAGAACGACATTCTGTCACAACTAAATAACAAACCAAATATATTCCCCTAATATCCTGAAACGGGATTAACAATTTGTTAGGAGAATTCAGACAGGTCCTTGATTCGAAACACGGTCTGCTAATAAGGAGCGACGGAGCGGGATCCAGGATTCCTGGACACGGCCAGGAAATTCAGACTTAAATAAACGGACGAGGGCCGTGACAGAAAACATTATTCTACTGATGTGTGTGTGTGAACTTGTTAGGAGTACATATCATAATATTCCCTGCAAGGTTTGAATGCCACTTTATACCGGTATCTTGTTCATGTTGTAAACGACCATTAATTTGGTTTATATTTGTCGGACAGTCTATTCTCAGAATCATTTAATGCATTTTTTGATACACTTCCTTTAAATTAGTCTACGCTACTGTTATTTCTTCTATACTATTCTAACTGGAAATGATAAGATTTCCAAACATGTGTCCTGGTTGTAAGATATTCCAATGAAGAAGTACAATAGAATCATAATATCCATTATTTCCTGAATCAAAATATACTAATCCAAGTCATTTCACTTGACCTCTTGAATAATAGAAGTCCAATCATCTAGACAAGTGATGTATCTCACCAGGACTCCGATATTTCAGTCGATAAGCAACGACAATCGGCCATTACGGCTGCCTATACTCGATTTTCCAGATTTGATGAAGTCGTATAAAAAGGTCATCAAGGGCAGACAGTAGACAATGAAGTTATTCGTCATTGATAGATTACGTGCCATTACCGTAATGTTCTACTCGCTGTGTTTTTATATTCTTTCCTTTTTATTGAGAAATATTGGTGTATGTTAGCTTGGGAGTGATATGGTTTTGATTGATTATTTTTTAATACTACAGAAAGCATTTGGATCCTTCAATTTTGAAGTACCATCGCAAATCACAAAGACTATACCTACGTTTTCCATTCAATGTTTGGAAGACAAGCATTCTTTTTTTTTAAATATGTACCCAAAAATATACTAAAAAATTGATTGTTTTGATCACCGAAAACGGCGTAACTTGAGTATCCCGGTGTGACGTCATGGCGCTTGCTACTCATACGTGAGTAGGTATCAGTAGTTCAGTAATTTCTCAATTTCAGTTCATTGAACTGTAGTGACAAGACGGTGCGCTTTTGTTGGTTTGTTTTTCGCGTTTCACACTGCACAAGGTGTTGCAGATAAGGGTTTGCCTATACTCCTAATAAGTATCCCCCTCAATAACTAAGTCGACATGTCTGAGTGTTTTATTTTTATATGACAAAAAATGCCCACAGTCAATGCCGGTACGTTTTCGATGGTCCACTCTGTGTAGGGATACTTATCCGGAATATTTGAAAAGGTAGCTAGAAATAAAAAAGGTCGTAGAAACTGCCATGGTGATTGAGAATATCAATCAAGTAAGTACTGGGTAAAGCAAACTGCATAACCAGAAATGAATAAAGAATTTCAAAAATGTCGACTTGCTAAGATTTGAAGTTGATTATGATGGCTCTGACGAGTTCTCGACCACGAACAGTTTAATCTCATGTTTTGAATGTTTCTATGCATTTTGAAACTTTTTATCTCTACAATAGTATCAAGATGTGGAGATATCGAACAGAATAGGCTGGTTCCTTGAATCTAACTTCTCCGTTTTTCAGGAATATTGACAAATGCAGATATCAAAAGTCAAGTTGATGGATGGATATTATTCGCTATTTATCAATTACTGTGGTAAAGGTATTGTGCTACACTTGTAGGTCATTATGGAGGAACTTGAATGCTGTCAACTGACATAACCATAACCCAGTCGTCCATAACCGTTTCAGGCGTCCTCAAAGACTTTCATATCGATAGAAATACGCAAGCCTCTAGTTGGTTGTAGGTTAGGTTAGGTTGAAACCAACATTTTTATTATTTTTATCTTGAACAGCATCAAAAAATAGCATAGGTTTGTAGAAGGTTGTCTATTCGAAAAATAAATAGTTCTCAAACTAATCTTGACTGCATGAAAATTTTCAGGTAATTGTTTTTTTTTATGAAGCTTTTTTTGATCGTCTCCATGGTATTTGTTGGTCTCCACGCTTTTTGTTGATTGGATGGCGATCGTCTCCATAGCAAATATTATAAAACACTTTGCAAATTGTAGAAATCTTCATTCCAAAGAAAAAGTATTTAACTACGCGGTAAAGTTTGAACTTTTCGAGATGTTCACTTTAGAGGACAGAATGGAGATACTAGAATGCTATATAACTAGCAATAAGAGTCCAGAGTTGGCTGTACGTTATCACAAAGATAGGTTTCTATTGAGAAGACAACCAACCAAAAAAACATTAACCCGAATCTACCAAGAATTCAAAAAAAATGGAAATTTATCCCGAAAGAAGACCGTTGCTCCAAAACGCATTTTATCAGATGAGGTTCAGTTGAACGTCTTGCTACACTTTGAGGAATCTCCTCAAACTTCAACGAGATTATCCGCGACTGATTTGGCTCATTTGGGAGTCAAAAGAACTTTGATTCAAGCCTGTTTGAAACAACATCGCAGAAAACCCTTCAAATTCACACCAGTCCAGAAAGTTCGTGGAGGAGATCATGAGGCTAGGAGTCAGTTTTGTATGCAGATGATGGATAGGCAATTTGATAGATAGTTTTTCGAAAATATAATTTGGACGGATGAATCGGTGTTCACTACAGCTGAGTCAATGTTTAATCGGAGGAATACTCATTATTCGTCCACTACAAATCAGCGCAGAGCTTTCGAGGTAAATAGGCAAGGACGGAGATCTGTTAAAGTTTGGTGTGGATTATGGAAAAATCGCGTACCAGGATCCATATTCTACGACCACAATCTAACATCAGCAACCTTTTTCAACATGCTCACTAATGAAATAGAAATGCTCTTACAGCTATACCTGCAAACGAAAGGGAAAATTTGGTTTGGCATCAAGATGGTGCCCGATATCATCGTGGAACATCAATCAATTTTTAAATCAAAATTTCAATGAACGGATTGGAACTAATGGTTCCATCGAATGGCCTCCACAAAGTCCCGATCTAACTCCTTTGGATTTTTTTTTATGGGGAGCCTTGAAAGCAGCTGTTTATGCGCAAAAGCCACAATCTGCAGATGTACTGAGGCAAAAGATAAGGACCCCTGTGGAAGCTCTCAATCAAACTGATGACGTGCAGAAGACAGTGGCATCTATATAGAGGAAATATTGATCATACCATATAGTCTGTAGGTTTCTATGTTATTTTTTTTAGTTTTCTGTTGAGTTTTGGTTATTTGGTTATTTGTAAATCAACCCAAACTAACCCAAACTAACCCAAACTAACCACTAGGAAATTTTCAAGTTTATACGTGACTGTAGTTTGAGAAATCTTGAAAGGTTGCACCTCTTTCACAAACACGTCAAGGAGGAGCCCCACCGAGGGCAACTCCTTGTAGTTGGAATCCCGAAGGAGATCACAGAGCTGATCAAAAGGAGAAACGGAAAGTTGAGTTATAAATTCGGCTCCCTGCACATCAAGCTAAGCCAGGGAACAGAGGAATCCTGACTCGAGTGGACCAGCCTCGGAAAAATTCGTCAACCCTAGTGCTGGTCCCAGTAACCAACCTCCAGTGGGTGACTCCGGTGAACGATTGGGCGACTCAGAAGAGCGCCCCTCGAAAACGGTGGGAGAGGGTGTCATGGAAACTGATAGCCTCGCACCTGAAATCGAGGAGAAGCTACCTTTGATTCTCCTTTTGGGAAAAAAAACGCGATGTACAACATAAACGTGATCCAAGGAAACCTCCAACACTGCCGGGCGGCCATGGCTAACATACAGCGGCACCTAGGCAATAATAAGAACACCATTGCCCTTATCCAAGAAGCTTGGGTGGTGAAAAACAAGGTATGTGAACTAGGTGGAATGCAAGGAACTGTCTACTACAACGCTAAAGGAAGCAAACCAAGGACATGTGTATACGTACCTGCACACTTCCAAGCAACTATCCTTCCTCAGCTTTGCAGCTCGGACATCACTGTCGTGCAAATCTCGGTGAGTGAGGGTGATGATCGAGTTGAGGTCATTCTGGCGTCAGCGTACCTCCCACAAGATCCTGGAAAGCCGATCCCCTCGGCCGAGCTTGCAAGAACTGTGAGCCAATGTGAAAAGGCCAAGCAAACCTCATCATTGCCTGCGATGCTAACGCACATCATACGGTGTGGGGAAACAAGGACACCAATGAAGGGGTAAGTGACTACTTGAATTTTTAACAAGAACAAATCTGAACATAATGGATAGAGGCTGCGAACCCACGTTCGTAACGTCTAGACACCAAACGATAATAGATCTCCCTTTTGCATCTTTAAACATTAGCGATAAGTTTTCATTTCCAAAGTTCTAGTGACCCAAAGTAATTTACAATTAGTCGATTTGTTGAGTTTAGGGTCGAAAACATTCTAAGAAAAACAACTTTTTTCTTTGCCGACGTTTCGGTTTACTTCAAACCATCCTCAGGGCTCTGTAACAACAAGCGAAACAATAGAAACAGAAGTCCAGAGCCATAATTAGCGATAAGATAGCAGGATGGCACGTCTCCACCGACATATCCATGTCGGATCACAGATGGATAAGCTTCAAACTTCTTAGCAAACCGCCAAAATTAACACCGTTCAGGAACGCTCGTAAACCAAACATTCCGATGTTTGTCAGCATCCTGAAGGAAAAGATAGAGAAACGAATCCCTTCACAAACTCTAGAAAATACGGAGGATGTAGAGGAGAGTCTAAGCTTTCTATACGACAGCCTGACGGCAGCCTTCGAGGACTCCTGCCCTCTCACCGCCCATAGGGAAACGACCGATATCTCTGGATGGGACGGAGAGATGGAGAAACTAAGAGGAGACACCAGGAGAGCTTTCAATATGGCCAAAAAACTCACAAATGGGAAGATTACAAGAAGCATCTGAAAATCTTTAAAAAGAAACTCAGAGCAAAGAAAAGAACGGCATGGAAGAACTTCTGCAGCGAGGTTTCTGGCACATCGTCAGCCTCGAGGCTCAAGAAGGTCCTATCGAGAGACCCTTTCATGCAGCCAAGCTGTCTTAAGAGGAACGACGGAACATTCACCACCACCAATGAAGACACAGTCAAACTACTACTGGAAACTAACTTTCCAGAATGTGAGATTGTCACTCTATTAGAGTAGACGAGGAAACTATCGAAGCGGTGGTCACAAAAGGAAAAATAGCTTGGGCAATAAGGACCTTCAAACCATTCAAGTCCGCGGGAACCGATTGCGTGTTCCCGGCGATGCTTCAATGGGGTCTGGAGGTTATCATTAGATACCTAGAACTTTTGTTCAAGGCATGTCTATACCTAAGCTATATCCCGTTAAGATGGAGAGAGGTGAGATTCGCATTCATTTCCAAATCTGGAAAGGACGACTACACTCGCCCAAAATCATACGTACCTAACAGTTTAACTTCATTCCTAATGAAGACTCTTGAAAGGCCCTGTGACAGACAGATAAGGAACGCTTACCTCCCTTTGCGGGAAATTCACCCTAATCAACATGCGTACCAACCTGGAAAATCAACTGGAACTGCTCTACACTTTGTAGTTCAAAGAATAAAGGAAACTCTTTCTCACAAGCAGTCGGCACTAGGAGCTTTCCTAGACATAGAAGGCGCTTTCGACAAGACGACAATTAAAAGTGTAAAACTGGCTCTAGCTAGGCACAACGTAGATCCAGCCATTGCTGGCTGCATGCTGAAAAACAGGACAGTTCAACTAAAAACCGGAGACACTACGGTGAAGGCACTGGTGAGCAAAGGCTGCCCCCAAGGTGGCGTGCTGTCACCTCTTCTCTGGAACATGGTAGTCAACGGCCTCATAAAGAATCTCAGCGAACAGGGATTCCACACTACTGGTTACGCAAATGATATCACCGTCCTGCTGACTGGAAAATTTGAGAGCATCATGATGGAAAAGATGCAGGCTGCTTTGAAACTGGTAGAAAGATGATGCGACGAAAACGCATTATCTGTAAACCCGACAAAAACCGAGCTTGTACTTTTTACGAGGAAAAGAAAGTTGGTCAACCTGAGACCACCTCGCCTGTGTGGAGTGTCACAAGAGCATTCTGGCAATGTGGGGGTGCGATTGGCAAGGTCTGGGGGTTGTCCCCCAGAATTGTCCACTGGATCTAGACAGCCGTAATCAGACCAATGTTTGTGTACGAGGCCATTGTGTGGTGGACTAATACCAGACAAGTGACGGCTCAGAACAAAATGCAGCAACTACAAAGACTAGCATGCCTGTCTATCACAGGCGCAATGAGATCCACATCGACGCATATGCCAACCCTTGATGTTTTCCTGAGAGGCGAGGCAGAAAAAACAGCAATTAGGCTGCATGCCAACGATCTCTGGTGCGGAAGAAAGTGGGGTCCGGGACATGCTCGAATATTCCTGGAGGCTGTCACAAGACAGCCTATGGTAGAGTACCGAGCCGATGCCCTGATCCCGCGCTACATTTTTAAGAGAGCGTACAAGATCAATATAGGTAGCTCAGCAGAAGAGGATAGAGCGGCGGATATACACATCTACACAAACGGTTCACAGGGCCAGTGTGGTGCTGGCCTGGGCCTGTTTATACCGGAGCTCAACCTAAAAATCAGCAGAACCCTAGGCACGGGAGCAACTGTCTTCCAGACAGAACTGCTCGGCATAATGCAAGGGGCAATACAAATAGTAAAGGAAAATATAGTGGGTAAAAACATTATCTTCCTTACCGACAGCAAACAAGTTTTGCAGTCATTGAATAAAAATAAAATAACATCCAAACTGATTCTAGAATGTCACCAGATTCTTCAGTCGGTCTCCAATGAGAACTCGGCCACAGTGTCCTGGATTAAGAGATACAGTGGAAATGAAAAAGCGGACAGTTTAGCGCGAAAGGGAGCAGGAGGAAAACCTCGTGGCGCAGAACCCTTCGTTCCACTGTCCTCAAAGACCATGAATCGAAGAATTAATGAACAAACAGTAGAGGATCTAAGGGAAAGATGAAAGACACGACGGTTCGGGCACTCGTGTGCCGCTATACACGGCCCCAAAGCTGCGCGAACGAATTGTCTCCTTGAGCTCTCGCGGAGCAACCTTAGAAAACTGACAGGAATACTTACAGGACACTGTAAGCTGAATAAGCACCTCCAGACCCTGGGTGTGGTAACAGATCCGACTTGTAGGGGATGCCACGAAGACGACGAGAGTGCTGAGCATGTCCTTTGCCACTGCCCAGCTCTTGTGAATATCAGAGAATCCATTATGGGGAGAAGATGGCCAGACCTGGCTTCAATCGAGGGATGCTCAGCCGCCACAGTCTTGAACTATATCAACGCTGTCGGCTGGCTCGACGAGTGAACCCCGAAGGAGGTTACAATGGGCCCACCTGGAGCGGCCTAAGTAAAAGGATGGCGCATGCTACCCCTCCATAACTCTATCTATCTATCTGTAGTTTGAGAACTATTGATTTTTCGAATAGACAAACTCATGCTATTTTTTGATGCTGTTCAAGATAAAAATAATAAAAATGTGTGTTTCCATCTGATAAAATTGATTTTTCGCCGTTTTCTCGATTCTAATTTCAATATCATTTTTTGAACACCCTGTATAATAATTTTTCAAAATCGCATAAAACACTCATGAAGGTAGTCCTTATGAGCAACTATCACACACCGGATCATAAGATAAATATGTTTGTCTAGGAGAAATTTTCATATGATTTCGGGTCTGCAAAAACGCTTGAACTTAGGTATAGCACATTATACACAAAAGTTGTCTACAATTTTGCGTAGAATTCAAAAATATAATGGTATATAGTGTGTTCTATTTAAAATAAGCGAGTTGACATCACCTCCGGTATAACCGGAAGTGTCACAATCTTGAAAATATTTTAGACGAGTTCCACTCATTGACTAAACACTCAAATATTCAACTTTATGGTACAAGCAGTTCTCCATATAAGGAGGTAGGAGAAAACGAGCCGGCCACTCTGTACATTTTTTTATTTTCATTGTTTTAATGGAGTTATCATCAAAATCCAAACGATTATTGCTCAGAATGTTACTTTTTATTTAACATATCAGAATCTTCTCTAGGGAGCATTATCCAAAAATATACGGAAATACCGGACAGCTACCAGTATTTGATAAAAAAGTAACTGTCCAGTGTTCCTTGTTATGGATAGTTCTTGATGCAATCCATTCCCTCTACTCTGCTCATCAAGTTACAGTTGCCACATCGTACAGATCATCGAATGCACCTCACTACCATAACCACAAAACCCATATTCAAAATTTATACAGGGTGGCCCATTAGTGTGTGGAAGTCCATTTTCTCCCTTGTCTAGAGAGCTAGGAAAATATTTTCAAGACAGAACTCACATTATTTCAGAAGCATCACAATTCAAAAATATCACTGTGTATAGAGAGGCTTCTAGGAAAGCGTGGTGTCAAAAAATACAATTTTTCAAATAGCAAGCCCAATTTTTAATTACGGAATAATTGGATTCTGGGTGAGATTCTGTGTATGGTACAGTGATTCTATTTGCCACAAAGATCGGTGTCACCAGGCAATTGAGGATTTACTGACATTCAAGGAAAAACATAATGTAAGTAAATTAGCTACAATAACAAAAGATTGAAAATTGCTTATATTCTAATGTTAGGGGCAAGGTAATTGATTTTTGAAAACAGATTTGCAATAGAGTATACAGGGCGTTTTAACAGCGGGTCCAACATAGCAAATTTAGCAAATCCTTGCAAAATCCCCGTGACGAAGCCTCATTGGCTTCCTTTCCTTAGAGGAGACAAATTCTTGAATGTCTGTGAAGGGAGCACTCCCGGGCATGTTCCCGGGAGTAAAAGCAAACTTTTACTCCCGGGAACAAAAATGTGCCGTATTTTTAAAAGCCTTGAAATGAAGGCCGGGTTGCCGCGTATTTTCAATATAACCAAACACTTTTTAGACTATACCAAGAGTACCAAACTACCCTCTTTTCAATTTAGAAGCTTTCGGGACCGCTATAATCGCTCCAAATCCCGTTGTTTTCTAATAATTTTTCAAATAACAAACTCTCTGCGCAGGAAAATTGAAACGTATTTTTCAAAAGCAATGTATAGAGAGAACCATTTTTGTCTTTAAAATTTCTCATAAAATGTGGAAAAAGTAAAGAACCTGTTTGTAATTGACTGTTTTAAAACTTATTTTTTCCATATGGAAATATTGGAATTTCAGACAAAAAACCCATTGAACTTATGATATTTTATATTTTTTGTGATATGACGGGTCGTCAAACAAATAAAACAATATACCTTGGAACCTTGCTTCGCTTGGTACTTATATTGTTAACACCGACGCTCGTGTTGGTTTAGTTAGGTACTATTTTCTGGCATGGACTTTTGCTGACACGAAAAAGTCTTACAAATTTATAGTCAGAAACTTCAGAGAGGGTGGAAGGATTTCTTTGAGTCAAAACATCCCTTTTTATTTCCATACACTCTGCAGTCTTCTACATCTTCTTGAATGATGTAATGAAGATTATAATTTGATTGAAATCATCTACATCCATTATATAAACAGCACAAAAAATCGATTTCAACAACAAAATTGGATAATCAGATTGTGAGGTTGGAACAAGTGGGAGCTCATTCTCCCTTCTTAAACTTCCCGGTAATCTCCTAATCACTCGTCAAACTTTCAAGAATATGACATTCGCCGTATTATGGTTAACCACGCCCCCTTCCCGCAAAAGTTTTTTTCCCAGATATCCAAAAATACGGGTCCAGGAGGATCAAAAGGGGTAAGACAGGGCCTCCTCGGTCCCCTAAATTACCGAGATTTTTGTGCGGCTATATCAGAGATCAAGTTTGCCGTGTTCTTCCTACAATTCGGGACGATATGAAAGATCGGATGAGGCAAGCATAAGGGCTTTCTACCAAAGAAGCATGCGACTTGCGACTGGTTGGAAACATGCTACTAACGTGACAACCTGGTTCGAATGCTTGTGAAGGATTTGATGTGAATAGCATGTTTACTTGTCGCCTGCTACTTTTCTGTGAAAGCCGCCTTAGTTATGATTTCATTTTAATAATTGCTCTAGTGTAGATATCCACTCGATTTTGAATAAAGATCTTCATCCTTCTTGATTTTATCAGTCGATGTTGTTTTGAAGATTCTCTCCGCGTGGTCAAAATACCCAATCAATGAGGATTCGTCACCTGGGCTGTATGGAGAATGAACCAGAAATCCCAAGTAAGGGGTAGTATTTGAATACAATCAAATACTGTGAGATAACGACTCCATCATGATATGTGCTGTAATGGCAATATTGTAGGGGTTTGGGTGCGTGACAAAACTGGACATTAGCATAATAGGTGTTCCTTTGTCGCTAGATTCGTCATATTGGACCCGCTGTGGAAAACATTCTGTTTAAACTATAGCGAATATTTCTTCAAAATTCATTCACCTTGCATCTTGTATAAAAAAATAAGTATATTTTCTAGATTCAATTTTGAATCCTTTGTTTTTATAGCTAATTTATCAACATAATGTTTTAAGTTTTGTCTTAAAAATGATTTCCTTTCTCTTTTGACAAGGGAGAAAATGGACTTCCACACACTACAGGGTATTCAGTGAAGAATACATTCTTCACAGTCGAACCTAAATTGAAGAGAAATATAAATAGCAGATGTTTTTATTATTTGTTCTACATAATCCCACGTACATTATTCTAGTGAACTTATGAATACGGGATAGTTGACAGGAAAAAAATCTCAGAAGATTACCTATCTTTATGAATTTGTCCTCCATGTCCAAATATATTGCTCATTCGAGAGTAACAAATCAATTAACTTTTTTTAAGAGCATTTTTCACCGCATCAAATTTGTTTGTTGATAATATCAGGTTGGTCTAAAATCACGTAACGAAAGCATCATTCATCAAAGAAAAATAAGAATCATTTAATGAGTTGATAACCAATGTGAGTTCATCATATTAATGATCAAAAAACGGGTCCAAAAATCTCACAGATTCCAAAATTTTTTTTTTTTTTTTTATTCACTCAAACGACTAAAATTTTTTTGGAATCTGTGAGATTTTTAGACCCGTTTTTTGATCATTAAAATAAGAATCGTATCTTGTTTTGGAAAATACGGTCCTGATTAACTCAACAACATATTTTCTACCGTCAACAAATCACACGGGTATGTGTAATTTCAAACGTAATTTTAATTTATACCTTATTTGAAACACGCATGCATTGATAAAAATAAACATGAAAAATATGCGTTATAATGTTTCATGTATCCAGAAATAAATATTTATTTCGTCTCGTTTTATGAATTTATTACTCTCCTGATAAGGGTCTCCGATGGCAGCTTGTTGTGAGGACTTTATAGATCCATGCAAGATGAATCAATCATTTTTCAAGTTTTACTTTCAATTATCTTCGAACGAAATAAATCTCGCAACTTTCGTTTGAATTTAATAAAATCCCCGCTCTATCAGATATCACCACGTCGGATCTACCCTTTCGGTCGTGGTCGTTTTCCACCCTTTCGAAAATGGAAATGCGATATTTCACCCTCGATTTTCCTTTCGCCAATAATTAAATATCTTGATTAATGACCGTTTTTCCTTTTAAAGTATTTCTTTCGGTTATCTTATCTCACTTTCGGATCTTTATTAGCCGGGCTATTTTTTTCTTGGACTGATTGCCGATATCTCCAAATTAGGATCTACCCCTTTCTGCTCTGATTGCAAATTAATTTGAAGGAATATCATCATGGAATTTTCGGGATGCCGTTTCTCTATAATTAACATGATGCTTCTTGTGAATACGCCCATCAAGATTTAGAAGTTGAGAAAATCTATATACGTGCAAACTAATCCTAGATCTTGTTTAACTATTAGCAATTACAACAATTTTCCACTTCAGTATCGCTTGGCAATGTCTAGTATCGGTGTTAATAAGAACTATAAATAGTTTCAGAGAACGTCTTACTATCAGGGTGCCGATTCTGTGTCCGATAGAATGGTCATATCGAGAGAGGTGAACTCGATATGATTAGATTAGTCATGAGATGACAGCAAAAACTTCTTGTGTAAAAGTAAAATTCAAACACTTGATTAATTTATGTACACACACTAATATCAATTCATATTCGCACTGATATATGTTTCAAAATACTTCGTGAACCGGTAACTCATGATAAAATTTACGATTTACTGTTCTCACTCTGGCCGGTCCTTTATAATATCGATTTTTCAAGTCCTGAGAACTGTGGAAGCTTCTAGTACAATCCGTATATCGATCCCCGACGGCACTGTGCTGCTGAAGTCGCTCGAACAATCGAAAGCCTTCCGGCATAGGAACAGTGGTCACAATCCCGTGGTGGATGGACAAGCTCAGTGACGTTCGAATGGTTGATGTGTTCTGCTTGTTCCCGACGGCGTCAACTGGTCGGACCGCTGGCGCTTTCCTCCAGCGCGTTTCGTCACAAATCAATGATTTTTTTGTTGGCTGAATTATTCGGTGTGAAAAGTCGTGTGATTTTTTTCTTTCGTTAAATATTATTGTTTTGAACCTGTTTCATAATCAAGTGGCTGTGTTTCACACTCCTTTTCATTTTTCGGATTCTACATAAATTATTGTATCTTATATTGCTTTCAACTAGAACATTTCTGCTCTAAAAGAAAAACTATCTACTACGCAACGTCCGATATAGTTTCAACATGAATTTTCTTTTATGAGGCTTTGATATTTGGAAGGAGTCAAAGTTCGAAGTGTATGGAGGATAAGGACAGACATTAATTTTTTGTTCGCCCAAAAATCTTAAATCAGAAGCGAGGTTTATCGTGACGGAGGAAGAAGCCATTGGCCCATCCACTTCTCTTCGCTGATTTCTCTTCAATCGTCTGTTCTTAAGAATAATTTTTCAACCTCCTATTTTTGAAGTTGAAGATGCTCTTTCTCAGTCTTGTCATTTCCGCTTCTTAATAGCTCATACCCATACGCTTATGCTCTCCAACTGGTAGACATATAATAATGATTAGTTAGAAGTATCAGCGATAAGAATAAGACTCTTGGTCACATCATTGCATGCAGAGCTTACTTCAACAGTTTGGTTATTCGTTCACCGTACTTTTACCAAAAGAGTACACTGTTGGAACACGGCAAGTCACGCTACATAATATAAAAACTGAGTACATTGCTCATAATAGATTATATTAGGTATCTTCTAAACACTGAAAGCAACTTTATCAATGTCTTTTCAACTATTGTCGGTATGTATCACTGATTCGCCTAATTAGTAACATTTCAAATTGCGAAAGCGTAGTCGTAATTTGAGTCCAGTTGAAGATACACTCCGTATTTCAGCAGAAATAAACTGCAAGTAACATGTGCGCGTGGCATTATAAATAGCCCCGCCCAATTAGAGGCAATAAATCAAATAACTTGCAGAACCGTAAGTTATGGCCGTATCATGGCTAGAGCCCATACGACTTAATTTTATTTTTAATTTGAATAAAATGCAAACAGGTTGAGTGACATTGCTTGCATGTATGTTAATAAGTGAAAATCGCTACTTTTTAAATTTATGCACAGAAAATACTTTCAATTAGACGGTGTAAAATATAGAACAAAAAACATAAAGTTCTTGAAGTGGGTTACGTTTCAAATGGTAGGATGACTGAAAAAAATAATACCTGTCTGCTAATTCCACGAGTTTTCGGGATTTTCTTTCAAGTTATACAATATTCTTTTCCACCCATGAATAATAATAATAATAATAATAAAAAAACTACCCGGTGTGCTTATGATCACACAACAGAAGTGAAAACTCCACGAAGGCGAGATTAATAACACGAAATCAATTTTGTTTTGTTTTTGTATGCGTATCCAATTTTTGTGGAACGGCATGTGCGCAGACATCTTCAACTTGATCTGTCAAATCTACTTCATTTTAATATCATTATTATTGTCGATTGCTTTGAGCCTTTCACACATGATTGTCGTGAGTCATGTCATGTACCATGTCGTCTCGAGTTTGTTCTTGTTGGTGGTTCCATTTTCTGATATATGTTTTTTTTTATATAATGAATAATATTTTGAATAACAAAACTATGCAAACATAACCTCACTATGTCATTTGTTTTTCGAATTTTCTGATCAAATCCCATATAGAACCTACATACCTAATTTGAACAAATTTCCTTGGAAAATAACGAAACTAAGCAAACATCACCTCACTATAGAGTTTTTTGTTTAAATTCTTTGATAAAATCTCAAATTGAACCTACATACCCAATTCGAACAAAATCCTTTGGAAAATAACAAAACTATGCGAACATTACCTCTCTATGTCATTTTTTTTCAATTTCTTGATCAAATTCCAAACTTGATACCTAATTTGAAAAAGAAATCCTTTGAAAAATAACAAAACTATGCAAACATAACCTCACAAAATATTTTTTTACAAAATCTCTTGATCAAATTCCTATTTGGAAACTACTCACCTAATTTAAACAAAATCCTTCATAAATTAACAGAACTATTTGAACATAACCTCACTTTGTATTTTTTTTTCAAATTTATTGTTCAAATTTCAAATTGGAACCTTCATATCTAATTTGAACAAAATCCTTTGGAAAATAGCAAAACTCTGCAAACATTACCTCACTATGTATTTTTTGTTTTTTAATTTCTTGATCAAATTTATTAACTCCCTATTCATACTCTGAACTCCCTTTGTCCCTTAGCGGTGAAAATGCATCAAAATTCCTTAAAAAAAGTCAAATTCCTTCAGGTTGGCTACACTGTATCTCTCTCGCTCTGCTCACTGTTTCCGAGCTCGAGCCGACTTTACCCACAAAATTAAGTGCTCAGCGTGCGTAAAGATGTTTTCACTTCTATAAAAGTTGACTAGGGGATCTAAGCAAGACACTCTTGTTATGTCTTACACTTTGTCCATCATCATCATCCACCACCACCACCACTAACCACTTAAAACCCTTTGCTATTAAATAGGTACATACTACTATCAGTTTATCCGTATACAATAAAATATTCCCAAAAACTGCTCAGGTACTGAATGTTAGAATTAAGAATAATTATTTGTGATCTGACACAAAGTTTAGTTATTCAAAGCGCATCATAATGGTTCTTGTGCTCCTTGAAACGTAAACTAAACATCATGCTGATAGACCTGCTTGTTCGGAGGATAAATCGCTAAAAGACACACAGACAGACAGATTTGGGTTGATGTGATTCTGGAGCTCTATTACCATAATTGATCTGCATCTGTATTGTGAATACCCTGAAAATACTTTTGATAAGACACAGCATTTTCAGGGTATTCAGAATACGAATGCAGATCAATTATGGTAAAGTTTAACAAGATAATTATAACTGTATATACAGTGTGACCCATTTAGATTGGGAGCACCCCTGTAATATTGTAGGTTATAAACCGATCTAACAATTTTATTTGTTGAAATGTTAAGTTATGGAAGGTCTACTACAGGATAAATTTTTAACTGTTCCTTACAATTTTCAAGGCATATTACAATACTTTTTCACCTGTAGCAATAAACTACAAATTAAATTGGATGTTCAAAGTAGCATAAGATTTAATGAAATAACGGAATCACAGTACACTCAAGAATAAGCGAAAAGTTTTTTTTTTAAATAATAAAATCTTAGTTTGATAGGTTTGATATTGTTTGCCTTGAGACATCGCCGAATATTTTCTCGATGTGCATCCAAATCTGAACTGGCTTTCCGTAAAATGGCATCATAAAATAACTTGATTGATATTCATGTGTCTTCCTTGCACAGGAAAACGTTTCAAAAGCATTCCTGATACTGCACCAGTTTAACAAAAAGTTTTGTTCATATTCTATTTACCCTATCGGAGCTAATTTTAGGACGATCTGCGTGTCCTTCATTTAAAACTTTTAACTTTTCTGACACTTCTATCGTTACAACGCTCAATAAGCCATGATACAAAAGAATCAAACAAGCTGTGATTGAATATCGTTGCCAATAAATAGGAAATTTCACATTGACACTAAGTTGTGGCAACAAGTAACTCCATCTCCATGACAACTGTGGATGCAGGGTGTTCTTTTGTGACCGTTGGCTTGGAAAATGTATGGATTTTAAGCTGTTGTAACTTTGTTATTAATAATATATTTTTATGAAATTTTGGTCACAGCTATTTGGAATCACCCAAAATCGAATGGCATATTCGTTTATGTAATGAAAAAATCGCTAATAAACATTTTCTATCACGAAAAAGTACCGTAATATGCCGTAAAAATTAAAATATTATGATGATTTCAAAAGTTGTCCCGTAGTAGACCCCTCACAACTTGACATTAAAAAAAAATAGTTAAAATCGGTTAATAGCCTGAAATCTTATAGGGGTGTTTCCGATCTAAATGGGTCACACTGTATGTACCTAGTTGAACCAAATGGAAAATGATCTAACTAAAAAATAAATACAGATAATATTTTCAGATAAAGTCCAGTAGCTACTGAAACATGTTTTTAAATGGTAACAGTCATAGTTCAAAATAATATTCAAGGTTACCGCCTGCACAACCGGCTCACGCTGGTCAGTATTTACCAGTAGGGGGTAGACCGTTTTTGTTCTTTGTGCTTGACTACAAATATGCAAAAACCAAACACAATTCAAAATGTAAGACATGAATAAAAAAAAAACTCTCATTAACTAATCAGTGATTATGTTTGTTGATATTCTTTTAGTAGGTTTCATTCAGCACATAATAATGAGTTTTCCAATATACACTAGGATTGTCTGACAAGCTTCCGACCTTAAGTTGAAGAAGGCAGCGATCCTCAGTAAAAGTTAGGAAATGAGGTTGCGATGTTTTGACAGTTGCTCAAAAAAATTTCAGAATTGTATCCGGAGCTCAAGAGTATCGCTGGAAGAACTGATAGTGTTTTTCGATTGGTAAAATCGGGCAGCACTAGAGCAACACTCCTGCAATATTTATGTTCGATTGGTAGAAATCGAGCAGGTTTTCCTGTTCGATTGAGAAATTGGGTCAATGAGCTTTGCCCTCAGTCACCCTCAGTGCAGATTTTTTGGCACATATCCTTGAGCTCGTGCTGGTGTAGTGCAATTTCAGTGCGCTAGCAAAATTTGATAAATGTTGGATATTATGACCGTTGTGGGAGGAGATTCTGTGTATATGTGTGCAGAACATCGATTGGTCTCAATTTTTTTTTTCCATGAAAAAATAGTCATCAAGTTTTAGTATCACTTCCGCTGTTACAGAAAGACAGCATATTGGATTATCAAGAAGTTCTACGATTTCAATTTCGATCAAATCGTAATTTTACTGCGCATTCTTGGCACTCGATCAAACTCGATTGCCCTAGAGCAAATGTTCATCAAAACTGGTTTTGCCCGGGGTCAAACCCAGTGCAACCCTTGTTTTCCCAATCGAAAACATAATGAGTTGTACTGTAATCAGAGTAAACGAAACAATTGTATCCACAGCTCAAGTTTCAAATTTCAAGGCGCATGCGCGAAATGAGTAGAAGTCACGTCATTAATAACGAGCGTTTATTGTCTGTCAAATATCATTTAACATCTGCGGATTGATTGAGGAGCGTTATTTAACAATTTGTGCAAGTCTTTAGTGATTTCCCGTCAAAGTTTCTGCAAATTCGTGTGAATCGTGTATGTAACGCCCGTGTTCAACAATAAATGCTGATGGGAAAACGTTGTTTCATTTCTCCAAAGATATTGAAATGCGAATTTCATATTTCATAATGTTGGTAGATAGATGAGATAAATGAGAATAAACGTCTTTATAGAGGAAGAAAAAGAGAGAAAAAATGTGGCCACCCAAAATCTAAGGCGCCAATATGAGCTGTCGCTACTCGTTGCTCCGTTAACTGTGCTTTAAATGCCAAGAAGAGTATGTAGAAAAATTGAATTAATTTGAAAAAGTGATATCTTTTATCTTTATTTGGTCGGAAATTTCTCAGACCACCCTTGTAGCTTTTTCATGTTGATAACATTTGAACTATCAGTTAACCAACCATTTAAACAATATCATTATACATTCCAACATATTGGCTATTTTATCCGAATCCGTTGTTTCAGTCGAGCTGACGCATTCACGTACAGGGTGGCTTATTAGTAAGAGGAAGTCCATTTTCTCCCTTGTCGATAAAGATAGGGACAAATTCTCAAGACAAAACCTATAGAGTTTCAACAGGCTCACAATTTAAAAATATGACTGTGTTTACAGAGTGTTCTAGGAAACTGTGGCGTCAAAAAATACAGTTTTTTTAGCAACCTTAATTTTTAATTGGATCCAGCGTAAGATTCTGCTACAGTGGTTTTATCTGTCACAAAGTGTGGTGTTTCCATATACTAACATTCAGAAAAAAAAACATAATTTTAGTAAACTATCTATAAAAACCAAGGATTTGGAATTGAATCTGTCAAATATGTTAATTTTTTAATGTGAAAGGCAAGGAAGGTATTTGATTTGTGGAAACATATTTGCGATAATGTATACAGGGTGTTTTCCACAGCTTGCTCAACTTAGCGAATTTAGCGACGATTGCGACGAAGGTCTCCTCGATCTCCCCATATTACTTATGACGATTTTTATTCGTGAGGCTACATCAAAGAGATTTCGTTACGGGGACTGTATGGAGAATGAACCAGATATCACAATTAAGAGGTACTATTTTGACACAATCGGAGATTGCGAGATAACGACACATGGCATGTGTTGTAATGGCAAAGTTGCAGGTTTTTGATCGCCTAACAAAACTAGTCATCGTCTTTTTGTTCCATTCTTTGTCACTAAATTTCGCAAGTTGAGCCCGCTGTTGAAAACACCCTGTATAAATTATCGCGAATATTTTGCCAAAAATCAATTACCTTGCCTATAACATTACAAAATAAGCATATTTGCAAACCTCTTGCCTTGTTAGCCAATTTACTAACATACGATTTTCTTTGAATGTTGGTAGATCCTTGAAAGCTTGACACCACCGCACTATGTGGCAAATAAAATCACTGTACTATACGCAGAATTTTTCCAATTCTCCAATTAAAAGTTGGGGTATCTATTTAAAAAAAATGGAAATTTTGATGACACGGCTTCCTAGAACGCTCTGTATACTCTATAATATTTTTGAATCGTGTCTGTTAAAACACTGCATTCCTAATCTCTATCAACCAGGGAGAAAATGAGCTTTCTCGCACTAATGAGCCATCCTGTATGTTGAGCTAGGATCATCATACTCAACCATATTTCAGATGGAACCCATACAGAGTATTCGGAAAATGTGGGAAATCTTTGGAATCCAGGTAAAACATGGGAAAATAGGATAATTTCCAATTTTTTTTTCTAGAGGCTACCCCTAGAAGACGCCGATGAAAATCGTTTTTTCATAAATAACCTTTGTATCCAAAACAAAGGACCGCTCAAAATAGTGTCCTCAAAACACATTTACCTTGTTTAGTTTACCAGGGGTGGAGTAGGTTGTACATTTTAGTGCTTACATTTCGAACACCTTGTATGATAAATACTTGAAAAAAAAAATTTCGATGACTTGAACCTTAAACTGAAGAAACGATACATTTTTGTTCATTATCGATAAAATGAACCGTCTTAAAAAAAAGAGATTCATTTTTTTTTAGGAACCATGATACGATATCAAAGACATTTGAACAACAGGAAATCTCCACTTCAAGTGGTTTAATCCGAAAAAACACATATTCTTGAAAATGTGTCTTTTGGAAAGGCACCTTTGAAAAATTGTTTAAAAAAATGTAAACCTATGCTCATAGAAAACCGAATGAAAAAAGAACTTCCTTGAATACTGAATAGTTCAATGATTTGAAAATTGTTGCGATCTTGAGTGGCTTCGGGAAAAAAAAACAGAACTCCCAAATAGTGATGCAGAATTTTAAATTTGTTAATTCTAAAATACGTAATTCAAACATGTGCATTCACAATACTATTTTAGGTAAACCCTACTTCATCGTAGTACTAATGAAGTTTGAGTCAGTACAATGCGACCTGTACAAGTAAAATCTCAAGAAATTGGCTCATGCACTTTTTGAAAATTATTAGGGTGTAACAGCTGTTCTTGAAGTACTTCATGCAGGGTGAGTCGGAAGAAACGGACCAAATTGTGAAGGATGAATATATCACTAATTTCAAGACAAAAAATTCATATGATCATGGGTCCACAGCAGCTTGGATTCTGAGATGCCCTGTCTGTATCCAGAAAAAAACAATTTAATTAAGTTATTTGCTTATATTTTTGTTTAGGAACATGACAAGTGGACGAAATTCGGGATACTGGGGATATTGATGACGAGATACTCAAATGTTGGTATATCTTGGTTTTTTGAAAAAAAAGAAAATTCGTTTTGGACCCATCATGTTCATAATATGAACTTTTTGTCTTCAAATTAGTCAGATCCACTCTTTGAAATTTGATCCGTTCCTCCTGACTCACCCTGTACATAATTGTTTTCGACGTATTATGCTGCGCGGCATTGAAGGAATATGAGCTACAGCATCCAAAATATTTTTCTCTAAATTTAATTAAATGTTGGAAAAAATGTTGGAAGGCCTAACGTCTTGATTTTATTTTTGTTACACGACATTTTGATCAATGTTATCTTCGATCGTAATCAGTTGTGAACTTTGAATAAACGTTGTTCCCAGATGTTGCATCTTGAATAGATTTTTTTTTCTTTTTGAGTGTCTTGTAGCATTGGGAAGAAAAAAATCACTTTATTTGGAACATCTCTTTTTAAATGATGAACTTTTGTTCTGAAGTGAGAAAATGTGATTTGATATAATCGACCAATCAGCCAAGCAAAAAAAACTGATTATCATAAAAATGAATCACAAACAGATTTTGGGATTTTTTGAGTTCTTTGAGATCATTCATTTTATCAACGGTTTTTCTAATTGTTCGCAATTCGGATAGGCAAGTGTGGGGTGGGTGGGACCACTATAGCTTTTTTAGTTACAAATGGATAAAAAAACATTGAACGCATATTGAATAAATAAGAACTTTGATTGTTCATGAAACGATTTAACCCTTGAAAGCGAACAAAAGATTAAACCTTAATAATATGAAATTCAAGACTTTTTAAAAAATTGTCAAACAAAAAATATTTTCAACTTGGTTTGAAAATATTTTTTTTTCACCGACACTATGCACCTTTTCGGACATAAACTGCACTGATTGTTTTCGTTTGTGCTGTCGATTGTATGAATTAAGGCCGAGACACACTCATCCGATTTGAGTCCACCAACGTGTCCACAACGGGCACGTTCCGTGTCTTTTCAGTATTGGATCATCTAAGAGCACGTCCGACACACGGCCGTTAAAAATGGTCAAACGGACTCGTGGCGGATAAGTGTGTCCAAAAGAAGCACTTGCCCGCTATGACTCACTAACCCCACCTTCTCCTACCTATCATCAATTTTCGATGTGAATCTGCAGACTGCAGATCAATGTGATTATAAAAGCATGTTAAAAAAAGTAGGTAGATTATAAATAATTATATATTAAGGCAAAAATTGTCAAAAATCGATGATCTCATAACTTAATCTTATTCGAACCTCATTCAGATATTGAGAAAATTATTATGGCTCACACTTTATTTATTGTTCCATTTCCATACTTTGCGGAATTATGTATTATTAAATTCCTATGTAATTAAAATCTTCATTGATTCGAATAAACTACGTTTTCGTGATGAAATTCGTGATAAATACATCTGCAAAAAAATTAATTAAGCCAAGGCGAAAAATTATTCATTATTTTGTTTCTTTGAATCGGCGTTTTGTTGTGATTCACTTGCAAAAGAGGGTTTGATTAAAAATTTAATATCGTTGATTTGTTTCGTACGATTTGCAAATTGGAGTTCTTTTCGAGAAAATAATTAATTTTCACTTTTAATTGGAGCCATACCTAAAGCATGATTGTGTAATTCGATTCATTCGAGAAAAAAATAAGGCTTATTTGAAAAAATTTGCAGCACTCTTCCATATGTCCATTGTTCGAGTTCGGTCGTAATTATCACATCATTGGAAGTCGAAAAGATCATTAGTTCGTCGAATTGATGTCTATCATTATTATTGACAGAGAAATCACGACGCACTCAGCAGTTGGCAGTGTTGGCACTACCGACGGCGGTATAGATCAAAGGAAAAAGGATTCTTCGGTGCAACCGTGAAGGTACGATCTAGACATGACTTTTGATCGTCGATAATAAACAATTTCTTTGACGATTGATTGATGATTATGAGATAAAACGTCTTTTATTGACTGAATTGAAATGCCTCTTCTTTCACCCAAGTCAAGTTCATTATACTGAAAATGTTTTATTTTATTTTTGGCATGACATCATTGTATTACCTTTCAAGTTGCTTTTGATAAATGTGCTTCCATTATCCATTTCACATGTTCATAATTGACTTTCTAGAGAAATTAAAATATAAGAAATCAAGCTAGGTTTTCACAAATAAGAATATTTTACAAGATAGACATATTTGATTTTTTTATATGGTTGAAATAAGAAAAATTCCAAGTCCATATATTTGGTAACACAAATTCAAATCTGCGTTTCTATTAGAGTCAGTTTTTCTAATTTTATTTCCGAGCCAGGATAATCGCATTTTGATGTTCGCTTGGTCGAACGTACACTTGAATATTTTACGTAATTTGTGAGAAATGTTCAGAGACATGTGCTTTTTTGCACTCTCTTCGTTATGTGCGTTTTGTGCTAATATCGCGCTGAATAGAATTAATTATATATTTTGAAATCGCTTCGAATAATGTGAGTTCTAGGTGGATTTGTCTATTATGTAGTTGGACGTCTGAATAATTACCAGATTTAAATATAATTGTGCGATGAATCGTGTACGTCTTTAATGTCTAATGATTAATTTTTGTCAAGTGATCAAGTGAATACAGATTAAAGTACAAAAAAACTGACAGTTGAATAATTCATTGAATGCAGTCAACCAAGGATCACCTCGGTATTGGTCTAGACTTCGTCTTGCTAAATATGGATGAATTGAGCTTGGATTCGTCACATGTTGAATCTTGTCCAAACTACCCCAAAGATCACATTATGTCGCAAAATTCAAAAATAAAATAAAAAATACATGTTTTTATTTGAAACAAAAAAATGGATAGTCGTAACTAATTATTTCTGATTTACCTAGTATATGCATGAATTCATCATTGAAAAACCGCAACCACAAATGAAAATCGACGTGTCCGAGCCTTCTCCAAAAAACCCTGAATTCAAAATGCATTTGTCCCATATTTTATCCGGTCACTGTGTAACACAACCCAAATTTAGTCAAAATAATTCTTATCAATAGGGAAAATAGTCCGGTTATTGCATTTGATAAAATAACTCTCCTATATTACATAAAATAATAATTTTATTTCGAAAATTGAATAAAACCAGTACATAGCAAAAGATTATAAAAACTGTTTTGGAAATAGAAAAGATTTGAGTCTCAAGAAGTCCTAAACCTAGTGGGAGACTATAATACATCCTCACCCAGAATAGGTTTATAATTCAATTACAATGTCTTTCATCGGCAAAACGTTCATTTTTTGCAAATCCTCAACTAAATTATTTTCAATTTACAGAAATGTCAAATTAATTTATCATTTTCTGTAAACTATACCGATCTAATATAAAAATGGTCTTGCAAAAAATCTCAAATCTAACTATTCGAGATTCCCAGCAGCCTGATGGGATTTAGAGAAGTGGGGGTTGGCACCTTTGACCCCCACGTCAAATTTCCTGGGCTTTGCATGTGCCGGCCTTTGTAGTCGCGGCCAACTCGTCAGCCCCAGGGTGCTAACCTCCTGATTTTCGGATAATTATTAACTCTTGGTCCCTGTTTATGGGGTCTTAGATGTCTTTGGCTTGAAACAATGCTTTATCATGTGTGTTAAAGGAAATAATATCTGTTGGCTTTGAAGATTAGCCAAGCTTTGTATCATTTTGATATTCCCGAGGCGTTTTTGCGGTTTAATTCTTCGATGCATTCAATTGATCGATTGTTTTTGTTTCGCTCAATGGATACAAATAAGTTTACGTCTGATACTTAATAACCTTTAAGTATCATGCTGCGATCGTTATACCATCGACAGTTCACGCATACATTACAATTATTCAAAAATCAAGCGGGATATTGGAAATCGGAACGGTAATTTGCACTTCATGTCGAAATTGAAAAATAAACAGATAATGAGCGTGCAGAATACATTTCGATAAAAAAATCTCAATATAAATCTGATGTTACATAACGCAAACACTCCAAACGAGGGCTTTGACTCAATTTGATGATGAATCGGAAATTTCATCCACTCAGAAATTTCACTTATGTTGTGGATCATCGGGTTCCAAATAATTTTACGAAAAAAGATATATAAAGTATAAAATTTCAGTAAAAGATATAACAAGCTATCAGATTTGCGAAGATTGCTTCTATTTATAACTGTCGATGTTGGCCCATAGCTTTTGATTCAAAAAGTTTTCGGTTATTTATTATCAATGAACTCTTGAGTGATTATTGTTTGTTTGATCATGCCATTTTTGTTTGATTTGTTCACTTTGTACTGTTTGGTTCAACATCTGACTGAGTGATATCCTCACTCTAGTTCTGTATGGAAACATACCGAAACAATAATTATCAAGCCCATCTTATGAAGCTTGCTTTCTCCTCATTACGAGTTGATCACACTGGCTTAGATATGCCTCTCTGATGATCGCGGCTCTCGAACACTTGATATTATGGATGACAAAGCTGCTGGGGTTGTCTCAGTTTTTTGGTGTTAGTTACAGTGGAAGTCGGTTGGTCTATGCACTGAAAACAGAACAGTTCCACTACGGTTTCTATTATGGCTGGTGAAAGGCAGGATGCTGTAGAAGTCTGGTTATTTTTTCATCGCGAGTCTGTATTCATTGTCGATAATTAGGTACGTATGGGGACGTTATCATCGACACCCCGGCAGATATCAAGCCAGCATCATCCTTTTGGATGTTTTTATGAGATCGCGTATCTTCTATTCGCAGTCTAAACTTTTCATGTGGGTGCTGTTTTCAAAGGAATGTCTCTGCATAGATATTATTATATTTCCAATTAAGATACTCTCAAGAGGAAACTTTACATCAATGCGGTAGGTTTCTGCATTTCTGAAAATTAGTTAAACCTCAATAGGAAAATCAACCATTTTTAGAGATTCTGGAAGATATGGATAAAATACCTACGACAAGAAACGGATTTCTCAGCGTGAAGAAAATTAGATAATCTCCCTAATGCGGTATACTTATTCACAACAAAGAAGTTATAGTCTAAAATTTTTTCTAAATAAGATTTGAAAAACTGATATATCATTCTTGAGTCGCGTTAAGAACTCTCTCAAATATACTAAATTAGTAACGGACTTCATCCAACCTGAACAATGTACATTTGAGACAGCAAATAATGAAATATGCTCAGGTTGGTAAATAGTTTTTCCATTTTCATTATGAAGCCAAGAACCAATTAAGTCTTCCATTCCAAAACCTCCATTCAATTTTAGTAAAAGAGCGCAAAAATATGCGAATAATAATTTTTTCCATTTTCCGTCAATTCACAAACATGAATTTTCATCAAGCTCGACTCCAAGAACACCGAACTGAAAGTGAAGTTAAATGGAAAAAAGGAACTTATATTTTCAATTGAATAAGGGTTTATTGTAGGTCTCTGGAAAATAGTTTTGCGATGTTTGCTGTGATGATCAAATGAATGTGTGGATAGATTTGATTAACAGAACTCCAAATTTTGGAAATAGGAAACCGCTCAATATTAGTCAACTATTGTTTTTCGTCAAATATTCAACATTAAATTAAAGTTTTATCAGCAAACACAGAAGGTAACGGCATCTATTCGCTGTGGAGCTTCAGAGAGAAAATATCACGGCAGACTGGTTAGAAATTAAAGATAATATAAGTTTTGAGATGTATATCCCATGAATATTCAAACCAAGCCCTGGGGCTTGTCGGCGACTTTAAATTACCTTTCGAATATTGCAAAATTTCCTACGAAAATATATTTAATCTAAAATGCATGGAAAATAGACGAAGGAAAAATATTTGCTTACAAAATTTGAATATTGCTTTGTAATTTTGATGTTATTGTCAGATTCTTGAAGCCGATCATTTTATCAGCTTAATAATTGTGGAATCAACTGATTATAGTGATAGTTATTATACCGGTCTGAAGTAAGTTTCCATGATTTAGTTGAAAAAAATTGTCATAACAATCTTATATTTTTTCTTCTTACCTTTATCTAGTATTTATGTGTGTTGTGAAGGAGAATGGGTGGAGAAAAAAGATGAGAAAGGGTAGGCTTCACAGGAAACTGCAGACCACAGAGCCATGCACCTGGCGATGATCCTCTCAAAAGAGGGATTGGTGCAAACGCCAGTTAGGCCACAAAGGTTGTGGTCTACAAAACAGCGTAAGAGATTGACTTCACATCAGAAAAGGGAAAACGCAAGCAGAAACGGCACAGGATGACTGACACGCGCAGGGCTGCTTTGTAAGCGTCGCGTCGTCATAAAGTCTCTCAGATTATGCTGAGCAGGAAGGACTCCATAGAAGTTTTGGATGCTGTGCTGAAAGCCATCATGGTTTACTCGGCAAGCACGCTGACTCCCAGATTTATATCGGTCGGTATGTGAAGGGCACTCTTAAAAGAAGTCTCATTGCGTCGGACCAGGCCGCTTCAGGTTGAAACGTGGGTCCTCTGGCTATTGGGTGTTGTGACTTTTGCGTATCGAATGGACCAGGAAGCTTCAAGCTGCCTGGAACAATCGATCTCCGGTCTGTTGTAACCCCAGTGGGATGTGTGCCCATCCTTGAAAAGGTAAAATGAGATCCCCAGTTCTTCTCTTCAAACAGAGTCCCAGATATGGGCAAGGTTTTTTCAGTCATGCTACAAAGCCGAATAACCACTTTTTCGATGGAGCTTTCTCGCTCATAATAGTAGTAATAATATTAATGAGGTTTATTTAGCCAAAGCTACAAAGTATACAATATGCTTATAATAAAATACACTACCCAATAATGAATAATACAAAATTCATAATATGTTGATGGTTGGTGAAACATTGGGGAAATATCAACCTATAAAATAAAAAATTAAAAAAAATTTGTATATGCACAAAAACAAAATAGAACTTTGATCAAACACTTCATGAAATATATAACATAACATTGACTTTCAAAGGGTTTTGAAGTGGCTCAAATTGTTACAGACCTCTAATTCATTGGGTAATTAATTTATTGAATTCGTACAGCCCTGTGTTGAGTGTTGAATTATATAATTGACTGGTGTTGCATCTGTCAGTAAGCACAAAATCATTACAGTTTCTGGTGCTATAATTGTGTACATCTTTAAAAACTTTTATTTTATCACAGATATAATCAGGTAACATTTTCATTTTGATTTTAAATATAGATATGTTCACGCTGAATACAATTTTTTGTTTCATGGACATTACGTGCAAAACATTCAATATTGAACGAATTGGAGTATATCGGTTACATTTAAGGATCACTCTTGGTGCGCGATTTTGAATTTTTTGTATTTAGTCCATAATTAATGCAGGTAAAACATATAAAACAGTGGAAAAAAACTCTAGATGTGGTGCAGCAATGGCATTATACATCATTCTAGCATCATCTCTACCCAAGGGCTACATTGCTTCCAACAAGGTAGTGGGTACTTATCTCAAAGTCGGAAAAATCCAATAATTCCAACGCCCCTTGCGAGTGACTAAAGTAGGAAACATACCCTTTAGCTATGCCATTGCATAGTCAACAATATGCCGACCAGCAAGGTCTGTCGACAGACACAGTACAAAGGTGGAAGAAGCACTTAACGGAAATAGATCTGCACTGAGAGCTTGTGTGTCCTAGAATAGAAAGAAAGGTCAAATATCTGATGATAACGCTCGCCTAGAAGTTGTTCTGGAAAGAAAAATAGCACATAGTAGAGCGCTTTCGAAAAATCGTCTGTTGTTTATGTGCATGTCAAAAAGCCATAAAGACAACATGGGTCCTGAAACCCTGAAAAGTATATTGGATTTATACCATGGTTATCAAAACTCTGATCGCATATGGACCCATACATCCATCGAGAACTGAACATGATCAAAAAGATGGGATGCATCAGTATGACAAGCGCAGTACGGACCATAATATCCAGAAAGTTGGAGGTGTTCTTGGATCTACCCCTCTGCACCTGTTTGTAGAAAGTTTCAAATTAGAATTAGGACTATGTTCTTATGGACCGCAGGCCATAGAGATATGAAAGAAACACTCTATGTTAGAACAACGCCTGAGACATGTTACATGCAAATACAATAATAAAAGGGCCTGATTCGAGCAAGTTCTTGAATCTGATCAGGAAAGACCTGGTCACATGAACCTGAAGGGTCCACAAAATCAGAATCAGAAAAGATTCCGACTGCAGGTAGTGCTTGGAAGCACTAGGATGAAATACGATGGAATACGATACTCCAGGAAATAAGAGATATCTATCTAGGTTTCGTGAAAGTGTTTAACCTTCAATAGCTTATGGGTTTCAACGGGCCCAGAAGACCTTAGCAAAAGCATGTTTGTCGTATGCCACTCACGTATTCATCTACATCACAGTCAATAGAATATATAGCTGGTTCACTCCCTGTCGGCTTCTTTGAAAATCGTTTCAAAGCGATTTGCCAAAATTCCAAAAATCATAAACACAATCCGGCCGAAAACCGACCCAGAACAGGTTTTACGAGGGAGACAATTTGGAAAAAGGCTATCGATTCCCAAACGGTGTACAAAACTCCAACGACGTATCTCAGCCGGAATTTCCGATCTGCGACACCTGGTATGATATTGGGACCAGACCGGGACTGGGAATGCGGCAAGCCGGAGCCACTTTTGACGACGAGTGAACCTTCTTGTATTTAGTTAATATTCGGTGTCTACATGATAAGTATATTTCTGCGGTTTTCTATTGCACGCAACAAAATTTCATGTTCCCTCTTCTCATTACCCAACTCAAATAACCTGAATGCGTTTTCAGTATTTTATAATGTCCTACTGAAAAAAAATGTTTATGATAATATAACTTCAGCACCTCGAGACAGAGGTTCGTTTGCTATCTACGAATTACAATATGTAAAAATCGGACCGAGGGCACAGACAGAAAATATACGACGAATTGAGTCCTAAGGACTATAAGTCAAACAGGAACATTTACAATACAAATAAGTACAGAAAACCGCCAAGGTGGAACCATACATCACGGGGGACAATGTAAAACAGGCGTCGGCCCACACTGAAATCACCTCTTTATCAGAATTCTACAATGAACATATTGATTCATGAAGTACGGTCACAAGAGAACATATATTTTTATAGAAGGCGAAACAGAAAATGAGATCATTGGCGCACCAATTCAAATAATCGAATCTATGACTATGCATGCAATCTGTATATTCTAGTGATAACTGAATATAATCGTGAATTGATAAAAAAAGTATCATGAAATGTCTATAAGTATGCAAACTCGTTCTTAGAAATATTGATTAGGAGTATCCTATGTTCTCTTAACAATATTGTTTGAGAAGGATTTTTGAAAATTGCTCTATGTTTAGATCGATGTTGTCGGTAAATTGTCTTTTGACTGAGATTGCTCTAAAGCTATGCTTTAGAAACCCTTAGAACTACTCCTTAATTCATTCAAGGCGTTCCCATACCTTTTCCATTTTAACTTGACTTTTTCTCATACAGTGACGTCCTGCATAACTTCTAGAGTATTAATATCTATGATCACATGAAATAAGGAATAAGGGTGATGATAAAAGATGGAGAAAGGTTTTCTTCAAAAATACTTCACAGTAAATTAGTGGGTCTGATAGTGGGCGAAAAAAATGAAACAGACATGTTCTTCAGTTCTTCCACATATAATGTTATGTGCGGTATCATAATATAGCGGATGTTGAGATCCTGAAAGTATATAAAAAAGTCGGTGTTGAGAAAAAAGAAAATAAATGATGATATTATATTATGAGGGCGCCACAAGAAGCAAATGTTATTACTTCTCACTTGGATAATTCCAAGAGCTCATCTTTTGTCCTGTCTCCATCACTTGAACAAAAAACCATAATTTATATTTGGTTTCGTCTATATGAAAACCAATGCTATTGCGTACACATGTTGACATGTTGTTTTTTCTTATAATCAGCGGAAGATCTGGACTTTTCATAGTTCAATAAAGTTTCCTCTTACCCTTTCTATGAGGCATACATATGAAGTACCCCAAAATAAGCCACACTATATCAAACTGAGAACGAACACAAACTGAAAAATAAAAGATAGATAAATATAATTTTATGGAAATAACCAAATATGCGATATCGTATGTCAGTAGCCGCTCTTTTTCGAATCGATTTTTCTGATCATGATTCATTGTCACATAATTCGTTCTTTTGAGCATGTTACGTTGTCACGTGATTACTTGATCCAAACGCGTTTTGATTCGGGAATCAGTTGCGAAAGAAAGCGGCTAGTAAATCACGTATTTATTTTTTGATGCTGATAGATGAATCCCTATTCACAATATCATAAGTGTTTAATGATCGTGAATGGAACAGAAAACAATTCAAAAAATGTTAACTCTAAAAACATTTCATGAATCTGACACCGCATTTAAACAAGAAATGCGAAGTAAAATCGTAAACACGTGAGTGAAAATATTTATGGAAAGTGATGAAAATGTTGATGGTAGAAAAAGGAAAAGATACTGGGAAAACATTTTATCGGAAAATATCTTTGAAGAGCATCATGCGAAAAAGTCATATACGCTCGTCACAAAAAGTATCGCATACATTTATTTAGACCAAAGCGCTTCACAATTACACCTAAATTTTTGCAGGAAGTGGCAGGAAATTAAACCAGGGAGTGTTTATTAGTGGTTTATTGCATGAAAAATGAAAACCAAAAATTAAAAGGCGAAAATGATGAAAAGGACAATTTTAGTCTGGTTCTGATGAATTCTCTCATTCTCCGGGAAAGGCTTCTTATCAGAGCCCTTATAGTATATATACTCCTGATCTAAATTTCTTCATTCTTCTCTTAAAGCATTTTCCAGCTCATCAAGATTGTTGGAGCGATATTACGAGCTTGTTTGGGCCCATGTAGGTAGTCCCTAGTGCAACAAGAAGTTTTAAAATGCAAATGATCAAAACAGAATTCATCTTATATTATTTGTTTGTTTCATTTGTACAACACAAACGCTTCAAATTTGGAGCAATATGAGGCTTTGTAGACCATAATAAAAGAATATCAAGATGTACTGCCAAAAATTATTATTTACATTCAAACTTTTTTCTTTCTTTTAAATGTATGCGATACTGTTTGTGACGAGTGACGAGTAGAATTACGTGAACATCATGATGCGATTTTATCACAAGAGCAGAAATTAGAAACTATCGGAGAAAAGTGCTAAATTGAGCGTTCCATGTGAAGAGATCTACCACGATGCTTCCAGTGCACCCTTGCAGACTAACATCCCTGTTTTTGAGATAATCATGCTTGATTTATCATCGCGTTTAGGTAAGCATTGATGATATGTGGAAGACTGCCGCTCCTCTTCTTTGTTAAATCTGGCTTCTTTTTTCTTCAATTGAGGGAAAAGATGGTGATTTTCTCCCAATTCTTGCCTCATTCTATTCAATGGGTGGACTGTGAACCCTTGATTTGGTGAAGAGCCACTCGTCAAAAACCGTCGCTGATGCCAGAAACCGCTCTCATCTTCACTGTCACTCGCCATCATTCTATTATCGGTGCTTGTGCACAACTGAGGAAACTTTCAAAACATCAAAAAAAAAAGGAGACACATCAATAGCGAACTAGTAAAGTATACCGCGATGAACACTAATCATCGATGTAGAAAAAGTGAGACAAGTAGCGAGAGTGCGATCATCGATGGTGCGCAGCGATGTTGATTTGCTATGATCGTACCCTCATAGTCTCATCATCACGCGAGTGATAAAAATAAAAGTTTTTGTGAAGAAGACTGTAAAACATTTTATATTATTAAGTTCCTGATCATAATCCGATGAAATAGAAAGATGAAACAAAAGTGGGAGTTGAAAATAGTCTTGCTTTTCTCAAAAACGTTCTTAAAAAAAAAACAGGCTACAGGTTTCGCAGTCTTCAAACTGCATCATCAGGACAAAAAAGACTGAAAATATATAGAAAGGCCGTATGAAGACATGGAAAAAACTCATGCATAGACAATAGGACAAAATGGCGATCACATAAAAAAGTTATAAAAAGTTACTCACATTGAAAAACATCAGCAAGATTTGTCATGGTAAATGAATAGGACATACAACAGGGGCACAATTTTGTGTAGAAAGGACATTACCACAATACAGTTTTGAAAAATTAATTAATGCTCAGTCGAACATCACTCCCAACTTTTTGCCTGGTGACTGATGGAATGTGGATGGATTGCAATCTTTAAGCATCTATATTTTATACAGATAGGAAATGCCTAGCATCATCTACAATTAGTGATTCACGGCTTGACTTGATTTTCAAGCTACTTAACTTGACTTGACCTGAAATCAAGTCAATCTCAAGTCAAGTATCTGTTTTTGGAATTCAAGTCAAGTCAAGTAGTTAGACATCAAGTGGCTTAACGAGCAAGCCCAAAATATTCAAGCTACTTTAGTTTGATTTCAAAAAATGTACATTTCATGACAATAATCTGAACTGCCCAAACGTAAAAAGAATAAAAATCTATGTACAAAAAAAAGCAATTTTTTATCAAAAATATATAAAAAAAAACAAACGGACATACTTTGTTAAATATTAAATAATAAAAGAACAAAACGAAATCTGGTAATAACACAGAAAAACACAAATGAAAACAGTTAACTATTATTGTTATTCTTTTCGCGGCAGGCCGGCAGGTAAGCTTAATAAGCAATGTTCCTGACGGTGGTGATATTTGCAGAAATTACGCATATCACCGCATCGATCGAGATCAACATTGCCAAGCTGCATAATTGTCTCAAGTTTCTGGTTTAATGCCCTACCAGCTATACAGCTAGGATTAAAAATGTAGCAGAGCTTAGAGCTTGTCATTTTTCTACCGGACGTGGACTTCGACCATGGAAAGCTATCAAATCGAAACTAAGCAGAATCAAATTGATTCCCATAACTTGATACATAAGAACATCGAAATTAATATTATCTGGCAGAAATAATAAGATGCCTTGGTCAGTCAGTCATAATGATAACTATTGCTGGATTATTAGAATTATTATTATTAGGTATTTGAGATAAAAAGTGGAAAAAAAATATGCCACGAAAACGAATTTGATATGTCATTATACATTATACTTATTCACTTATTCGAATGTGAACATAGTTCAAAGATCCTGGAATAAACCTTTCAAAATGTGCCAAATATCTTGCGCAGTTGTTGATGTTAATTTATTGCAAATTAATAAATGAATTGACTTACTAATTGATCTTAATCTTACTAAAAAAAAAACCCAAAATAGTTATATTTCGTGTACATAATATTATTTTGTTTTTATTGTGTGAATATCTAAGTATGTACCTATGTACAATATGTAATTTGATTCTGATTAGTTTCAATTTGAAATTAATTTTTCTCAATTTGGATTTATGAAATCTCAATTTGAAGTTGAAGAGGTCGGTATAGATGTTTCCACATACATGCGGGCTAGACGCAAGTGCCTGCTTGCTGTAAGCTCAGTGAATCCCCTGTGTACATTTAACGGAATCAAGTATCAAGTAGCTTGATTACAAGTCAAGTCAAGTCAAGTAGTTCTGACCGTAAATCAAGTCAAGTCAAGTAAAAAATTTTGAAAAGCTTGAGTTTTCAAGTCAAGAGTCAAGTCAAGTATCCAAGAAAATAGTCAAGCTACTTGCCTTGATGAATCCCTATCTACAATACATAGAAAAATGGATTATGGTACGTTAATGTTTTACTATGTGAGTTACTTTTTATCACTTTTTTATGTGATCGCCATTTTGGCCATGTACTTCTACACCCTTTGCGTTTATTTCTAGTCTTTTATTGGCCTGAACCAGTAGCCTGTTTAAATAAAGAAGTTTTTTGGGAAAAGCAATACCATTTTCAACCCCCCTCTTGTTTCAACCGAACCCAGGAATGGATCGAAAACTCCACGAATTAAATAGAAAGATGTTAATCCCAAGGACTATTTTATGACCTACCGGATGAAGTTTTTCGTCTACTTCCTATTTTCCTTGGGAATTTCTGCAACGTATCCAAGAAGGGTACGTCACTGTATCAAGCAATGACTCAAAGAATTTGAAAAAATAGGAGAATATTAGTCGATATTGTACATCGGATACTCCAACACGACTTGAGATACGAGTTCGCGCTAAGTTGCCCAATAAATCTCCTGGTAAGAGTATTTTAGTGTCGCGGACAAGCGGTGTAAATCAACCTAGACTGGCTATTGATCAGTTCTGCACTGTCTTCTTGGAGTGGGCCGCACCATGAAGGATCAGCAGAGATTGAGGACGATACATAGTTTTCGCAATCACAAAATAGGGTGTTGATTTTGTGTAAAATGACCGACTTGAGTCATTTCGTACATGATAGCTTGGCAGTCCATAAAAGTTAATGGATTTTTTATGCCAGCCTGATTATGCATATTAATGTCCTTTAAGTACTCCTTTGAAAGAATAATTTCTGCTGGAACAGCCCTTTTTAACAGCTGGTTGATAATTATATGACGGCGGCCGTAATGGGTGTAAAAATTGTTAAAGTTTTGTATCTTTTTTTGCGATTAATATTCAGCTTGTTCATCATCCAACTATCACATGATTTTTCTTACAGATGGCAGCAGCATGTCAACAGAATAAAATAAAAGGTTTATGATACATTTTGTGAAACGAAAAAATGTTTTTGTTCACCCTATATCACGGAAAAAATGATCCTTAACCGCAATCAATTCAAGATCAATAGAAGTCTCCACATACCTGTTCATAACGATGATAAAACATTTCTCAACTGCTATGCGAGTCAAGTGATTTTATAATCGACAGCAAGTAAAATAAAATTCTTGTTTGTATATATAATGACATTCTTCGGTCGTATCAGATTCCTGATCATTATTACAATTCCAAGAAAATAATATGATCGTAAGCGTCTCAGTTCTCAGATGAAACGCAATAATTATTTAACCATGAGCTACCACATTGACCCCCGACCCCATCAAGATCCGGACGTGATCCGTCAGTGGGTACATCTGATGTTCTGACGACTTTCCAAGAAACGCAAAATGCTTGAATGTCGCCGCAGACACTGACTTGACGTCTTGATTTCAACCTGTGATAGTTTATTGTTTGGTATGACAAGCTCTTGATTTGGGAAACAACAAATAACAATAAATCTTTATGAAGCGGCCATCTTGGACACTCGTTGAACTATGATTTCCTTGACAAAGAGATGATTATTTCATCTATTCTAGCATTTTTATGAGTTTGCACATTATTTTTTGTTGACCGCGCTCATCTTTTCTAGATAAGCTGGAACAAGTTTTGATTATTATTTTATATTATGACGTCTTCAGAAAGGAGTGAGCAATAAACAGCATATGTCGTGACGTCACAAAAGTAACTAGAGCTTATATTGTCTCCAAACAAACTCGTTTTCCATGGTAAAATCTCATAATGAGATTTCTCTTGAGTGTTTTTGAATTTGTTACATGCGAATAAGACTTCTATCAGTTATACAGCGTGTTCCAGTAACTCCTTATCAAATGGGAAAAATGCTTATTATTGATTTTATGGAAAAAAATTTCTGTTCAGAAAAAGTTCTGCTTCATGAGAGAATAAAGTTGCGGTCCAGGATATACAGGGAGGCTCAAAAATCAAAATGTGGCAATTTTTCATAATACAACTCTATTTGAAATTGTGATTTCACGACTATGGTTGTTGTGTAAGACTACTAAATTATTTCTAGGTAGTAAATCTCATTGTTATTTAAAACATACACGATTTTCAATATCCATTTGACTTAAATTGCTTGGGGTTGTTTAATGAAAAAGGGCTATATTTAATTTTTTGAGCCTCCCTGTATAACACAGTTATTTTTTCAGGACAGGAACTTTATTTTCTCGTGACGCAGAATTTTTTATGAAGAGCCAATTTTTCCATAGAATCAATAATAAACATTTCCCCCATTTGGAAAGAAGTTACTGGAACACGATATATTTGTCAATAATTAAATAAAAATTGATGACAATATCGAGACTTTGACTGTAAGAATCATTAAACCATATAAATTCATGACGAGGTAAGTTGTTTTGAGTGTATAATTGAGGTTTGAAAACAATTAGGAGGTTATATATGTTTTTTGCATCTGATCATTATTATCGACTTGTTTCAGACTATTCTCAGAAAAATGGCTTTGGAGCATGTTTTTAAGTTTTCTAGTATCGATGCTTTCTTTGAGTGCTTGAAAATGTCTTGAGGATTGTGAAGATACCGACGCCAAATCCACTCTCCTGATTAAGCGAAGTCCTAATAGCTGATAGATAGATAGATAATCGTTTATTAATTCCAAAAGCTATAGGAGCTGTAGAACAACGTCACAACCGTTTTTCAATACATATAATAATATACATATACCGAGACATATACACAAGCCAATTTTAAATTTAAATCTATATCTATACCCATTTCTAAGTTCACTACTACTATTTACACAAGATTACGTTTCACCACGTCATCACCAAAGAACTCATCGATGGTATAGAATGCGTTTTTGACTAGATAGTTTTTTAGTATCACTTTAAATCTGTGAGCTGGTAAATTTCTAACGAAGTGAGGAAAACTGTTATAAACTTTTATCAACCTAAAATTAACATTTTTTTGGATGTAGGCATATTTACATTTTTCCGACAGTAAATCTTGTTTAGCTCTTGTATCATGATTATGACTCCTTTGACAATGTAAAAATGAATCTCTATTGTTATGTACAAACATTACCGCTTCAAACACGTATAAACCTATCACAGTCATGATTCTTTTTCCACAAAATACCTGTCTACAGCTTTCCCTATGCTTTATCTTGTATATTGTTCTGATACACTTTTTTTGTAGAATTAGAATCCTATCCACATCGGAACATTCTCCCCAAAATATTACACCATACCTTAATCTAGAGCTTACATAGGCATGGTATGCCGATAGGGCCGCCTCCTCAGAAATATAATACTTTGATATTACATTCAAGGCATAACAAAAACGAGAGACGTTACTTGCTAAGATTTCTACATGATATTTCCAATCCAGTCTCCTATCCATGTGCACTCCGAGACATGAAACATGTTCCATTGAAACAAAATTTTCATTTTCACATTGAATATTTAGTTCTTCAGCATTTCTATTTCCAAAAAGAATCGTTTGCGTTTTCCCTAGATTTAGCATCACTTGATTAGATAAAAAGAATTTTTTCAGAGTATCCACCGAGTTTGAAACTTTTTCTAGAAGAATATCCTTATTCTTTTCACTTAAAATAAGAGATGTATCATCTGCATACATGATTATATTTTCGGTAGATATTCGTGGCAACTCATTTGTATACAAAATGTAGAATAAGGGACCAAGAATGGACCCCTGATGAACTCCTCGCTTAGGCACTATTTTATTAGAACGGAGCAACAAGCCTTTCTCCGTCCTCTCAACAACACGTGTTCTATTCTCCAGATGAGAGATTATCAGCTGAAGAGCAACACCTCGTATACCATACCTTTCTAATTTGGTACAAAGAATTTTATGATCAACTGAATCAAAAGCCTTTGACAAGTCCAAAAGCATTGCCATAGTTATACGGTCATTATTTAAAGAAGTCAGCACTTCAGATAAAGCTTTATAGATATATCAGTTAATGACGCATATTTCCAGCATAGGGCGCGATTCACCAATCATTTGCCGCTCTAAATTGAGAATTTATAAATTAATGGAATTTATCAATACCCATCTTACCATTCGGTTGCGTTTATTTCGTTTTTTTGTCGTGTGCGGTCGCGTGAATTCCAGCTGATATTATAATCAGAAAAGTATTGCATGATTCCTCAGACTCTAAAATTATTGCTGAAAATATCGGTGGAATTTGTTCATCAACTAGAAATTATATTTTTGTTCAACGGTGACTGGCCACTTTTGCATGCATATGAAGCAGGCGGAAAGTCCCTAATTTTTGCAGCCGGGCGCAAAAGTACTTTTGCGCCGTTTCTTTAGCAACTGTCAAAATAATAAACAAAATCCCATTTCCAAATCATAACATTATCTTTGTTTTTTACATCCTGACAAGTCTAATGTCACAATCAAAATGGTGATGTTTTTAGATTTCTTATAGATTTTTTTGATTTTGTTTTTTTTTAATGATTCCAAACTGGTTGTGCAAAAAGTACTGTTTGCACCACGAACGGAAGATTATTTTGACTACTTTTCGCCCTAAAACAAAATGTACTATTTGATGTTGGAGTTTCAACACTTTTGTTTGAGAACATAAACCTCAGAATATACACAAGCTATTTATCAAGGCCACTTGTGTGGAAAGCAAACCCGAAGAAACGAAAAAATCGAGCAAGGAAAACAAATCTTGATTTTGCTTTATCTGTGGTGGAAAGACTCGCAGATCTGATACTGATAAGTGCGGTACTGATGTCCACGAAAAGTGCTTAGAAACAAGAAAACAGGATAAAGACAATTTCTTGACCAAAACATTTCTAAAAATTTGGACTCTGAATTTTCACTTATAATCTTCCTTTTTCTGGAATTGATTTAATTCATCAATAATTACTATCCGTTACATCACAGCGTTAAAGAAATTTGTTCAACTCCAAAAATTTTTGTTTGGATTATGATTGGCCTTTTCGAGAACCCCGTTGCCTAATGAGCCCATTAAGCAAAACCTACTATCAGTTTTTTTTCCCAGACGAGGTAACAAACTATTTTTATAAATAATATTCATCATTTAATATGGTGTAGATTATCAAAATAAAGTTTTCACTCAATTATTTCATGACATAAAGTTTTTAAACCAAAAAGAAAATTTAGGTGGACTTATATTTGGCATCTGCACCTTATTGTTTTGTAATGACAATTCCAAAACTATGATATCTCAGATTTTGAAAGTTCTATTTTCATTTGCAAAGAAGGCATTAATGCTAGAAAGGTTAAAGACATGCTTCAAAGCCGTTTCTCTTAAGATAGTCGATAAAAATAAAAACATAACCTTAAAATGTTTTGAAGCATAAATAACACACTTCAATCAATCAACATTGCAAAAATCTATATGCTTTGATTCAATCAAATAATATCACTACTAGAACCTTATTTGCTTGTAACAAATTCAAAACACTCAACAAAAATTGTCTTATGGGATTTTATCATGGGATACGAATTAATTTTGAGTCAATATAAGTTGCGACCTTAGACTTAGCCTGTCTATTGAAGTGGAACACGAAGTGATGCATTAAATCCATAAGTTCCATTCAATATTTCTTGTACATAAAAATTATTTTATAGGATTTTTGAAAACAAGACTTGTTTTTTTTTCGATTGGTACTTTCTTTGTTATCTTTTGGTATCTTTGGTTCAATATAATTGATACTTTCTATCTTTTTCACAAATCAATTCAATCAATAAAAAAACTGATTTACACAGTTTGGAAATAACAAAGCCAGCCAAATTGCATTTACCAATTTCTTGGATGCGTACAGAGGAAAATACGGAAATATTGGATACCAAAAAAGTTCGATAAGATCGACATTTTAATCTCTAACTTTTAACGCTCTTGTAAATTGTGATACCATTTAAGTTATAGGGGATGAAACTTTGCAGGATTTATTTCCATTCATACAAAAACAGGGAGGCCAGAGACTTAAAAAAATGTAGATACTCTTCATTAATATCGACAAAATTCTTTTTTGTGATATACGTTTCAATATGAGAGAAGCATCGGTAACCAATATCAAATTTACCCAAGAAAATTGGTGTTATTTTTTCAAATTTTTAACTATTGATTTTATTTTATCTTTCTGAAGGTGATTATTGTTTCACCAATGCGGCTTTTTCTTTGGAACTTTCTTTTAGTTGATTGTTTAATGAATCTAAATATTGTCCAGTCTTTAGAATAAATTCCGAATTTTCTCGAAAACCGTTTTTACTGAGGACTATAACATGTACCATACCTTTTTTTTTTGAAGAAAAGTATCAAGATATCTAAAAATGAAAAATTTGGTTCGATGATATGTCATCTGTCAAAATCTGGAGAAAATAATTAGGCTACTGTGATTCTGACTTCCCTGTTGAAGTGAAATATTAATCTCTACAGCAGATTCCTTACAAGAAAATATTGCGATAGACCTCAACTTATCTTATTCGAAAGTGGATATCAAGAGACACAGAGGGTGTGACAGTTGAATTTTAATTTTTGATTGATAATGTCGTTGTTGAAATTTGGTATGTAAAGGTGGTTTGACACGCAAAATTCAAATCTGGCCTTGGTATGGCTCTTGCTTGTAGGGGGCGCCACTTACACACCTTTGCACTTACTCAGTCATAACTTTGTTGTATGTATGCAAATTTGAGAAAAAAAAACGTTGAAAAAATGAGAAAAAAAATATATAAAATCAGATTGGTTTTGTTTTATCAAGAAATATTGAAACTGCTTTGAAAAATATCATGATAACAAAGTTTTAAAAGCCCCCTATGTTTATTTTAAAACTTTGTCATTTGCAACCACACTGCATGGATTACTTTCAGAGCAAATATTTTGAAAAAGGTTACTCCTAGTCACTTCTACAAGGTATACATTTTTCATATAAATATGATGGAAAAATCAATTTTCCAATTTAAAAAAGAATGAACGAGTGCTTATAAAAAAGTTAAGACCATTTGAATGAGTGAAAAGGTGTGTAAGTGGCTCCACCTACAAGTAAGAGTTATGACAAGGCCAGATTTAAATTTTGCATGTCAAAACACCTGAACATACAAGATAACTTTATTATTTCAAAAGTTATTTGACGAAATCAAAAATCAAAATTCATCTTTGACACCCTGGTGTCTTGATATCATCTTTCGGATTAGACAAGTTGTAGGTCTATTGCAATTTTCATGTAAGAAATATGCAATTACCTTATGTCCCATCATTTTTGGGGTACCCTTCATATATAAAAAAAATATATGTTGGTTTGTTCACGCTTCAAAAACTAGAAAAATGCTGCACCGATTGAGCTCAAATTTTGATATATTATAGATTCATCGTAAAGGATGGTTCCTACCTATTTCGCATCAGTAACATACCCGTGACCGCGGGAAAATAGCTTTTTTCAACGGTCAGCTGTGTGCCATTTTATGTTTCCAATTACATTGTTTATTAACAAAAAAAAGTCCAAACAATCCGTATTGAATATTCACCTTATTCGAGGTACTTTTGGGTCGAGATTGAGCTGTGCCGTTTGTCAAACCGTAAGTGCAGGTAATGTCTTCATAATTCCGTTCATTCAAATTTGCAAAAGGATATATTATTATGTACATCCTATTTCAGATATAGTTGAGAAATTTAAAAAAAAAATGATTTGGTGAGGTTTTCTTTGCATAGTTTCTTTATACTTCAACGGATTTTGTTGAAATTTTGTATGAGGGATATAGTGAATGTATTTCCAATTTAGTTAGGTGATTTCCTTTCTTCTCAATGCATTTTATTAAAATTTGGTTTATGCGTTCTATTTTGATTCAGTTTTGATTTAGCGAGATTATGTTTGGAAAGCGGCGTTATCCTTTAACGGAGTTCGATCAAATTGAGAATGCATCAGGTTCTATTTCGGATTTGATCTAGAAATTGTTATAAAAAGGGATTTAGTCAAGTTATGTTTGGGTGATTTGATTACTTTTCAAGGAATTTTGTTCAAATCAGGGATGTGGAATCCATAAGGGGAGTAGTTTGGTTTTCTTTTTTATTCAATTTAATGAGGTAATGTTCGCACAAATTCTTTATTTTTTATGAATTCTGTTTGCTGATTCTTTATCAGACATGCGTTCGACAATTCGCGAGTTTGGCAGTTCGCGCGTCGTCAATTGCAACGTATGCACAGCTAAGCGAAGATGGCTGGCAGGCGGAGCCCGCTAGTTATAAAAAATATTGCGAAATCAAAATGCCAATATTTTGATGAACTGTACAGGACTGTTCAAAAATTAGAGGCCATAATTCAAATTTCTGGATAACTAATAGGAAGGTTCTGGATAATAATATATCCATTTTGAGTCACTTAACAAAAATATTTTATAAACAAATGATGTCATGACCTTCGCTATACGAGAGATTGTCACCCACTTATTGAACTTGTATATTTCCAGATATTTCCTGAACTATAAACACTTTGATAATTCCTTTTTATATTAGACAATAGTTTTGTCTATTTTAAATTTGTGTTTTACAGTAAAATGATGATAATACCTTTAGTCACATATAAGTTATTGTGACGCAGATATAGGAAATGTAAAAACATGCACACGTATGTGAATGATCTCAACCACCATAATCAAATTTATTATTTTCGATGACATTTTTCGAACACACTTGCAAAGCAAAAAAATCGAATGGTGGAAGTGAAACCCCCACCTGATAAAAGGTTAAACTATGTATACAGCCGGAGTAAATTTGTCCAAAGGATGAAAGGTACAAGCCATGAAGGGTGGATTTGATTTTTATACCTTTTGAATTGGCTTCGAGTGGTTAGTGTTGAGCCGGCGGGGATTTGTCGAATTACCTTTTCATTTTTATTTTCCATGTTCGGTTTTGAACGTGGGACGAACAAAAGATAACATATGAGCCAATTCTTTTTACAGTTGGCATTGCTATTGTATCGTCTACAAAAAAAAGGCAAACTTGAATTTGTGATGGATTCAACATTTCGAAAACGTTTTTGATACTCATAAGATGACTTAGTACACAGTTCATAAGCCAATCGAGTATCCATAACACGCATTCTCCATGCCAGTAGAAAACAAAACTCTGACTGTTTGATATACAATCAAACAAGCTGTTCTACTTTCCAAACAAACAAAACCTGAGAAAATCTGAGACGCCCAAGTCAAGATTTTATTGGTGAGATTATCATCAAAAACCGTTTTATCTTAAATCGCTTTTTTATTGTCAAATCCTAAATCCATGACTGATAAGTACAAAAGATTATAAAAGTTCTTGTGCTTATGATACCGTACTGCTATAAAATGTTTAAACATCATAATTCCGTGGTCTTGTAGGCCTTATCTTTTTTCTAAATCGAAGCAATCAGGAAAACGCAAATAAACTGAACATACAGAGAATGTCATAAGTTTATGGCTCCATGATATTGTACCTTCTTGAATATAAATTGGAAGTACTAGCTATTTCTAGAAATAATTATGATCATTGTAATTTATGAATTTTCGAAAGCTTGATCAAATCAGTTGTACGTGCAATTATTGGTTCAGCATCGTCCGCCTTCATAAAACAGTTGTTGAATAAGCAATCATTCATGGTAATTCGGGTATTGCTTGAAGGACTACCACGGTGGTCCAATGATGAACCACTGCCGGAACTACTGCCATCAGTTCTGATTACAGATGTGCCCGTAATTCATCAATTAGTCAGTACCTTTCGCGCCTATGAATTGACGGATATTACAGGTGATGCGATGGAATCGTAGGTCGCTGCGTGCCTTTCAGTGATGAATAATTTCAGCATTTTGGTAAACGCATAACACATCACCAATATATAACAGATTACCAAAGCGATTATCAATATATAGGTACTCGGACCGCCAATCCCACCCAATTTAGTGTTTGGTGACTTCGGACAAATGATGTATCCGATCCGAACACGGCTTTAAACTTAAGAAAGGCGCTCGATTTGAACGAGACATATTAGCTTAGGTGTGTGATTTATTGTATCGCGCGCCGTCCGCTGATAAATCTCGTAACTTATAAGAAAGATACAAAGACAAATAATTGATTTTATCGGACTCGATTAATTTGACGTCGTGGAGGTATGTTTGTTGTAGCGTTTGTACGTGTTGTATTAGTTTTTGACAGATTCCTTTCTCTGTTATAGTTTGCATGCCGAAAGAAGACGACATCAAGAACTATTGAACTTTGTTATGCTCATGCCTTCAATATTTTGATCGACAGATATCAATAGTATATTGACCGTAACTCTCACCAATACTAAGTATCTCTAGTTCTTCTCCAAAAACTCGTTTTCATCCTAAGTTCAATATCAAGATACCCTCTGGTTGGCACAGTTTCAGAACTATTGCATTTACATTGATGAAACTGTAGTTCACGAGCAAGGCATCAAATAATGGTCACTTCGAGGGAGAAGGTCAGTTTTTTTTTCCTAATATCATGAATGAGAAAACCCCCCTGGATATTATCAAAGGCGTGTCCATAGTGAACGCCTACAGAGCAAGGGCTATTGGAGTTTAAGCATAAGCTGATCGTACAGTATGGTCAGGCCAGTCACGAACTTGATTGATCATGACATTTTTAAATTAAAATCGGATCAGATGCTAGGAGCCTAGCTTGCGAAAGACATATATGTGACCCCGCAGTCTTACAGAACGATGTACCTCTTTTTTTGAATGGGAGTACACCGGCGCCGTCAAGACAGAAGATGGAGCTGAGGCTGGCATACATAACACTGACATACCTTAGCATCTTTCTAGAGGGTACAAGAACAAGCATGTGCACAAGAGATTGCTAGACTGTGCTGCAACAACAACAACAAGATCCGGCACAGCCATCATCGATGAAAACTGAATCTTTTATAGGAGTATCCACAACTGTGGTGAGACTGACAGAACAAGGATGGTCATATAAGCAACATCTCAGGAAATGCCATGAAACACTAGGACTAAAATTCTCCAAGAAGACAAAGGGCAACCGATAAAAAATGCGGTTTAGCTAATGATATAAAACTTATATGGATACCTGGCCACCCAGGACATGAAGGAAATGAAGTCACAAACTGACTTGCACGGGAAGCGGCGACCAAGGACTTTATTGGACCAGAGTCGGCCTTGAATATCGCATATAATGACGGGGCTGCCGATATGCCACATAGGTGGATAACCAGTTTTTACAATACTGGGGAGACCTGCCAGGCATGCGACACTCATAAGAACTTATCCACAAAAGAAACATGCCAGACAAATTCTGGAACTCAACAAACAGAAAATCTGAAATAGGGCTCATCGAGAACACTGAATGCAGACAGTGCCTGGAAGAAGAGGCAGCCAGACATCTTCTCTGTGAGTGCCCCGCGATTGTTCACCTCCGAAAAAATTCTTTAGGTGCCCTGCAAAAGATCTGAACATTGCCTCGCAATTAGTCTGTTCAAAGGACTGAGCCTCGATGGGTAGATAATCTGGCACCCTTGTGAACCACAATAGACCCACTAGTGGTCGCGGTGGAATGGAGCCATGTGTCCCACTCACAATCGACACCACGAACGATGAGCCTTCACGACGATGTGCTAATGTTCCCTCTGGTCGGTACCAATAGTACTGCCCTAACTTGTTTTTTTCATCTTCTATTGAGCGGCTCAATAGAAGTGAGTGGGCCACAGAGCGGGGAGACTTATCCTTTGTCTATTTTCCTGCAAACTGCATGGTGTGCGTTTGAAGCGGTTTTAAACTCGATTTTCTTGCTGGAAAATATTTCTCCACCCTTTATTGGGGAGAAAGTTCGATCAAGTGGTACCAGTTAGTAGCTGTTCATATACTTGGAAGAGAGTAGAATTGACAGATTTTGATAGTACTGGGGACCACATGCGGAGTTTTCCAGCTTTAACTGCTGTTGCACATTGGAAGAGACAAACCTGCGACGCACTTTACACTCTAATTGAGGGTTTGGTAGAGATCCGTTGTTATTGTGGAATTCATTGTTGGATTGGCGGAGTTAGGAGCTGGTGGAGTTGGAGCTGTAGTGAACGGGGAGGAGTGCTCATACCAACCTGCGTTCTGGTTCATTCGCTCACTGATTCTGGCTGTCATCCAAGGATCTGGTGATGCGAAAACCCTGGATGTCCACGCTCGATTTGGTGACGTAAAAAAACTTCATTTTTTTGTTTGAATCGTGTTTTTTTTTGTCTTCCTCTGCTAAATATCCTTCTCGATCTAGTCAAGTGGCGTAACTATTATTGTGATCATTTATTACGTCATCGGTCTGTGACTGATGTAATCATATATTCATTAATACTTATTGAATTATTGAAAAGTTGAATAGCGTTAAATAATATTAATATTAATTTATTCAAAAAAGAAACATTCATAATTATTTGATTTTACACGCTTACTATATACTTTGATTTTGCTGATTTGATTTGGTGATATGAGAGGCGTTTTTTACGTTGGATCGACTACAGTAAACCAAAAGTAATCACTTGCGGCATATGAAAGTTTAAATCTAAAAACTGCATTCATTGTAGCGTATTCCAGATTGTGTTTGAATTTCCACGACAGCTTCCGTTTACTATAACGGCTTCTTATCCTTATTTGTATGGATCTTTGTTATTTTATTGACCAATCTAGGTTGTGACTGATTGGCTGATTCATTTGGTATTTATTGTAGCAATCATGTCAAGAATGAACGTGTGATTTATTTGGTATGAATTGGAACGATCATGTCAATTTTGTCATTGACGTTGTTCGTCATGGTTGACTATTTAATAAATTTTCCTAATAGCATTGACATTAATAAATGGTCTTCGGTAAGCTCCCGAACTATTTATTTGGAGAATCAACCACACAAACTAGAATCACATTCCAGGTTAGAGACTTTCTGGTTTGGAAATCCTTTTCAGGTCATTGACATATGCCGCCGGCCTAGGCCAGTTTTTGGTATAGTCAGTCAGTCCCCGCAAAGAAACATAATATGCAGAGGCTGATGTGTTCAAATGTCAAAATGTAACAATATTGAAAGGTCTGTTCTTTCACTGCCTCCACAGAGACGACAAAGTAGGCGTTTCTAAACTCTCAAAAATGAATAGGCAGTAAAATTATTCTGAATTTTTTCCAATAGAGGGCGTTACAAGATTATTTTTTGAATAAATGATACCATTTTATTCAGATATTTCTTATGGATTCTGAGTAAATTGAATCATATACATTCAGCACGATACAAATTAAAGTTCACACTCCAACGTTCTCGTTTGTTTCGACTTCTTCCATCTTGGTCTTGGCTCTGACAGCTGACTGTTCGGAAGCAGTCTTGCCAAGTGAAACAATATTGGATTGCCGAAAAGCTTTCCACAGTAGGCTCTGATTATCGTCTCAACTACCCACCAGGGCATCTGTCAAATTATGGTTTAAAGCTATGGCGTCATGTGATACTTAAGTTTAATAGTGGGATTTTTGTCGTATAAATTAAGTTATCGAATTGAGTATCCTGAGGAGTTGATGAAGATTAATGATGAATAAACTCCAATGGCCTTGAATGATTTCTGAGACATAAAAATGATGTATGATAGGTTCTGATTTTGTTTAGTTAGTTAACTGATCAGTTATTTAATTTTTTTTTGAAGTGGTAGGAAATGTCAGCGGAGAATTAATATGTAGACCACGGCGATAAAGTGATTTTTCCAGGCCTTAAGAATTTTCCGTTTTTTTCTTTTAGTCTAGAAAAATATTACTTTACGGCTTTTGCCCCCTACAAAGTTGGTGATGACTTTTCGAATACATTCCTCTCGATTTATTTTTCTAAATAGATGTTTTCTTCAACGTCACTGTCCAATTGCAATAATCGAAGATATCCCTACCTGTACTTGACTGTGCCATATGCAACTTCTCCAAGTTCATATTTGTAATATGTAATTAGTAATCAAGGAGTTTATCTTGCAGTTGCCGCGTTATTTCATGTCTGATCCATTAAATGGTAAAAGATGTTCCAAATCACAAGTAGCTAGCTTAAAATCTCTTGAACGAAACGCCGCATGTAGGAAAATAGTCGGAGAAGTAGAAGACATATCATTGTCTCAGTGCCTTTATTTTGTTGTACTGAAATATTCGTCTTACCAAAGTTATTCCCATGACTTATTTTCTTTGACGCTGATCATGGCTGGTAACGATGTGAAAAAAACACAACTGAGACTGCCAGTTGAAAATCATTGATATTAATCGCGATATAACTAAATTTATAGTTCTGATTCCTGTCTTTTCGCAGTGTGTGAATCACACGGGGTGCCGCGCTCCAAAAGATTTACTACGGGCCACACACACTCACGAGGATACCTATATTAGTTTTCTGCCTTAAATTATATTGAACCTTTAGTTTATCGATGTGGTATAGAGAGACATCTTCTCTCAAGTTTGAACGAAAAAACGTTGATTTTGTGATCTACTTTCGTAAATAAGGTATATTTGTATCAATATTGATATTTTATTCTTGACAAACGTTCTTTCACCTGACTGATTTTTGAGCTCAACGTCTATCTACAAGAATTGAGATAGACTGTGGCGAGATGCGCAGATAGATATGTTACGAAATCGTTGATGCACAAAAAACTATTGAGAATATTTGCAACGTTCTTTGTTCTATACAGGCTGTCAATTTGAAAAAGACCAGCATTTGATTGTGTCCAAACCCTTGATAGTATGAAAATTTGGCGAGACATGTCAATTTAGATATCGAGTGGGACAACTTTTGAGGTATCTGTTGTTTTTCTGGAATCAACCTTCTCACGCCCAGGGTAGCTACCCTTGAAATTTCAAATAGCAATCCCCTCTTATTTAGCGATTTTTGAAATTTTCATGCTATCCTTGATAAGTTACATCACTTTTTTTCCAAAATTTAAGTTCCTAACCTCACAAAAAATTTCAAACGAACAGAATTAATTTTTCCTTGAACTGATGAAATTATGGAATTTTGACGGAATTTGTCAATGTAGAATTTGAGGAGGACATCTTTTGAGGTATCTAGTGTCTCGCCAAATTTTCATACTCACTATCATTGGTTTGGACACAATTTAATGCTGGTCCTTTTCAAATTGACACCTTGTATACGTTTGTTTAAAAACAAATGATCTTTCAAGTTGACAAAAATGTCTGAAATTCTAAGTATTTTAAAGCTTCGTGGACATTATCACATTCCTAAGCTATAAATAGCATAAACAGCTAGGTTCTTTCAAATACTCATTAGTTAGTTGTTGATACAAATCGAGAAGGCGTTAAGATGCCTACTATCGATGGTCTTAACGCCATTATCATTAGTATCAAAACGACAGGACATCCATGGTTGGTCATGGTCAACTGTTTCAAGTGTTTTTATCGTCACCTTGTATCTAGTGAATATATAGTGGAAGGAATTTTGCCTGTAAATGCGCTTGCAGATAATAGATTCCGTCTGAATGATGTGATGAGGTTTCGCTCGAATGCCCTTTGATTACAATAAACGTGAAAAAAACAATTCTTTCGGATCCATACTTTGGTTACATTTGGACAATCATACTTTTTGGTTGGATTTGCAGTTTCAACATCATTTTTAATTTGATTCGAGCGTACTTTCATGTTTGCAGGAAATGGTTCATTGTTATTTCAAATCAATATGTATTTAGAATTGTTTGCACGATTTAGATATTTCGTCACACACATTTTTTTTCTGTTTCTGACCTTGTCTCTCAATTTCCATATTTTTTGTATCTATAGGAACCGAGTTATATCAAAATCATGATGAGTCGTAAATTTCCTCTGTTATAGGTACATAAGTAGGAATGTAGTTAAAGTTCTGATGAAAAATCGTGAATTTTCAACTTCATTGGAAATAAACCAAACATCTATGATGCGAGTTTGAAAAGACTAATTAAAAATTCTGTGATTCGATTTTTATCCTATTTTTATTTTTTATTTATTTGATTGCCGTGAATTTCACATCAGAATTTAACTTCACTCAATTTTGCATCTCTGACAAATCAAGGCAATGTTTGGGTTTCTCAATCAGTCTTGTGCCGAAATCCAAATTATCAAACTGTTTTCCAATCGGAGCAGTCTTGTGATGGGCTGTTACCACCAAATTTTGTCTGCTGAAATAGAACATGGAAACTCTTCATGGCACACCCTCTCCTTTGAACAAGCATCAGTTGCAGAACCACAGGAAACTGAGTATACTAGAAGACTTGAAAATAGTGTGGGAAATATGAGCTGAAAAGGTAAGCTAAGCATCACAGTAAACACCCACATTACGAACAACATTTCTCTCCGCTAGTGGTGTATTGCCAATACTATACCGAAATAATGAACAAATACCTAGTTTTGCAGCACTCTCTCACACTTAAACCCTCATGACTAATCAAAAGTAGTAGCCGCGCGCCCACGAGAGTCTCGCATGGGTATCGCCAGACGATATCCGGAGAAAACGAGAAAAAAGGAATAAAGGATATAAGGGATGGATTACATGAGAATGGTACGTCTTAAAGCCGAGTACTAAGATAAACGAAAATCACCTATCTCCTTCTGTACCGAATCATTCCGATATATCTGTCTTTCTCTTAGCTTGGACCTGCGCATTGTACCAAGTCGTAAGTGGTTGCTTGTTGAATGGATCACAATTCAAAGAAAAACACCCCTTGTGCTCAAGAAGGAGCGAGGGAAAAATTCCTGATTTTGCTTGTTTTACGCTCAGAAGAGGAAGAGAGTCATTATACATGTTTCACATAAGTGTTCATATTTTGTCGTTGATTTGAAGAAAGTCCATTTTATTAAATTAATTCAAGGATATATGCTTACAATCTCTAACGTCCACAAACACGACTATCTTATTCTTCTAAAAGAAATCATTAACATTTCTTTATCACGTAACGAAAGTTGAAATATATACGGTCAAATCATGTTTGTTCGATCAAAACTTGTTCAAGCACGTGATTCAACTGTGAACAAAACGGAAAACTGACAAAATGGCATCAAACGCTTGCGTAAGCCAAGACCGAGAGAAAAGTATCCAGACTCTGACAAGATTAACAAGACGAGACTTTATCAACAATTTGGGATTACTCATCACCATAAGACAAGAGAGACGGATTTTTAGACGTGACTTTTCGTACTCTAAAATCCATAGAATGTATAGTCAAGCAGAAATCTAGAAAGGCCTAGGCAATGATCAATAAAAAACATCGATACAAAAAGGAGCTTGTGATTATTCCTCCGCGCAAAAATGTAGAAGCACACTAGGAATAAAGAGATTGCAATATCAACTTATTTTTCTGGAGATAATGATTTATGAACCATCTGTTTAAAGAACGGTAGCTAAATACAATCCCGATCCAATAAACAACGCACAGTAGTTGTAATCTGTAATACCTCCATCAAACCGAATAGCGAAATGCCATTCTTCATTCTATCTAATGACAAGAGCTGGTCAGCACGTGACTCCTGCATTTACTCAGCGGCACTTCGAAATTACAAGGCACACAAAAGACAAATGAATGCCTTCTGGGTGTCCGATGGTGGACCGCGATTCACTTATTGATGATTATTTCTGTTATTTACGATTGTTCCATTAAAAACGCAATTTCAATCCGATAATGTCGATACGTCAGTCCGTTATTATTGTATTTGGACGTGATGTTTCCAGTTCAGGTTCGACTGAATGCTGTTGCATCCGAAGAGGCTGCATTTCCACATAGACAGCAAACAGGACACTATATCGGATTGAAATGCAATTTTTGAACTCAAAGATTTTTCACATATGACTATTTTAAGCTATACACATTAATGTACAAACGTTTTTATGTTTGCACCAGTTTGCGTGACAGCGATATATACATATGATGCACCAGGCATCATATGTCATAAAAATCCGCAACTAGAGCAGCAACACGGAGATCATCCAAATTTTACTCATTCATAAAACAATACAATGCACAGATGAACTGAAAACATGCGCAGTAGACAATTCGCATGCTTTTTCGAAATCATTACATGACTGAATACGGGGTGTGGCCCAAATCGCAACGTGACGTCATTGTCCTGCTATTAAGTCGTCCTTTCAAGCCACGATTCTGGTGAAATGATAATTTTTGGTCAATTTCAGCCGATTGACGTTTTTTTTTTGGGCTTGTTGTTGTCGGAGAGACCTTTTCGTTTAAAGCCGCGTTCACTTAGCGAAAGTACGTACGAACGCATCAGTTTCATCTTTCATCAAAGAAGATTCTCGAGACCATTTAAAATGGAAAAAAAAACTCTTGTCAAACCTCAAGTGTTGTTGTTCTGTTCGCCTTCTTAACGTTTTAAAGCCTGTATCTCGAAAACGGTGCAATTTCGAATCAAGGTTAGTCAATTCAAAACGTCTCATTTTGACTTTGAAAACATATGGTGATTTTGTAAATATTTTGTTGAGACATTCGCGTGAAGTAGTCAAATATTAGGAATTTTTCGGTGTAGCATGGAACTTTTTAAACCATTCTCCACACTATCTTGAAAATGGCTCAATTGAGCGATTCTGGACAAAAGTACGTTCTCCACTTAAAATTGTCTGGAGAATCTTCTTACCTTTTCCACCTCTTCTTACGTACCAATTTTCAAAAAAATATGTGAAAAAGTTTTCAAAATAATGAGAAAAATCGATTTTCAATTTTAAACTTGACCACCCTGTATTTCGGAAACAGTGTAGTTTTGGACAAAGATGAATTGTGGTTAATCGACATATTTTAACCTCAGGATACCCCTGGTGTTCGGTCCGTTTTCTATCCAGAAAGTCATTATTCTCATTTGAGAAGTTATATATTTCCATTGTTTGCCTTGAAAAATATAATACAGTCCACTTAAAAAATCAGGATGTTTTTTTTTAATTAAGAAAACTGCCGCAGCCAAGGCGAAGGAAACGCAACACCTGGTATAGTTTTTTTCGCACCTTTCAAAGATACCCTGTAAATCCTAATATTTTTAATTTTGATGATGGAAATGTATATCGAGTTATATCATAACTGCTGGAATGAGAAATCGTCGTCTAGTGTAGCATGGTAGTACCTTATTAGTAGTTATTCTGGATCACATTGGCCCAAGCTGCAAAAATATGAAGCCAAAAACTGAGTGCAAAAGAGGACGGGCTTCGGGTATATCAGCAAGTATCAAACCACTCCTCATAAGAGAACACCAAGTATTTCACCGGAGTATGAGGACTGGAAGAAATGCAGGTTAAAACCCAGTACTCAAATAATAACCAGAACAAAATATAAAGAAGGAAAGGACGATCAGCAGATCAATAATCACACCGCCAATACCTCAATACCCCTTTCACAGTACAAACATTCGTTTACAACACTTAACGTGGCAACGGGCATGAAAGCAAATGATTGATAATTTGATAGGTGATCTATGTGTTGAAGGATGAGGTCTACCTTAAGCAAATTTTCATTTTTGGCTAATGATGGTCACCGTGAATGTTTTTCTCATTGTTTGGTAAAATCTGCAAAACCATTATAAAGATAAAAAATGAGGCGTGACGATCAAAGAGACTTTTGGAATACGTAGGTACAACTATCCGGAAATCAAATCTTTCTCAGAGTTGATTAAACACAAAATTACAATGCTATTGCAGAAGATGTGAGTATTGATCTGGTTAAATTTTTTCAATTTAATTTTTCACTTTTGAAGCATTTCTGTGAGACTTACACATATATTCAGGATTTCAGTCCATTACTAGTATAAAAGTAGTTGAAGAGCTTGGATTGTCTCAAAAGCGTTTGGTAAATATAAATAATAAATCATTCACAGCAAAAAGGGCATTTAAGAGTTATTTCAAGAGTTCACCGATCTGTCTTTAGTGAACCGTCACGTCATTGTAAAAAAGTGTGTGATTTCATCTCTCGTTATTTTCGTTATTTCGAAGACAATTTTTCTTGATTATATGAACCACTTCAAATATGAACAATCTTGATTCAAATTTGCATACATTGTCCCGGAAAGTCATTCATATCGAGTCATAAAACGCGTCTGAAAATATTTTAATAAATTCAAGAGAGGTTCGTTTGTTTTCCGTATAAAATCCGTAGATTACATGTTGAAAAGTAATTGAGGCGAAATAAAACAATGAAATAGAAAATTTTCTGCTCTCGTTCGTTATAGAGGCATTTTGTAGAAAAAGACCTGTGTGTGCATATATTTGGAGAATAAAATAAAATTGGTACGACGAAAATGGATAATATTTTCAGTGGCGTACTTGATATTGGATGGTTACTGAAGATATCATTATTGTTCTAGAGAACGTTTGTTTGTTGTAATTTCCTGATTGCGAACCATTTAAATATGAAAGATACAAGTAGAAGTTATCGATAACAATCGGCAGTACTTCTTCGTCTCGGTTAATTCCTGCTGATGATCAAAAAACAATTATCTGGTCAAACCTAACCATTTTTTCATAAGACGGTTCGAGGTTTTATTTTAGCTTTGTCCAAAATGGAAAATCATATTAAAATTCAGGAGTCATTCAACAAACATCGTACACATCAACATCAAACTCACATGATGCGCATGCAATCATAATTTTCGACCTATTGTCCACTTTCGTGCAAGTCTTTTCAAATAATCTTCATAACATATTCCAATTATAAACCTACGCTGTCACTGGCATCTCTCCTTATTCTTTATTAAATCGCATAAAAATGCAAAAATATAAAAATCCAATGCAAAAAAGACTTATTTTATTTTTATCATATCCGGGATATGGCGAAATAAATTTCAAAGGATTTGCTTTTATATTTGTTCGGCGATGCATCCAGTGTGCGAGTATATACCGTATACCTTTTAAAAATATAACTCTCAAATGCTAATATTTTATTTTTATATCCGTTTTGTTTGGACCAATAAAAGTAAAAATACGAAAACTGTCATAAATAAGCGACACCGAACTATCCTCGTTTCGGTTATGATGGCGATATCACTAAAGAGAAAAGGAGGGAAGCAGCGAATGTCCCGAAAGGTGTTCTTAAAAACAATAAGAACGTCATCACACGTTTCTGTTGCCTTAACATCTTCATCAGTACGACATTGGTCGGGTTTATTATTATAGTGATAATACAGACGGTTTTGTGGAAATAATGATGTGTTCCAAAATTATAGAAATCCACAACTTGAAAAAAAAATAATGCAATTAATTATCTTAGTTTACCAATCTAGCTACATATACTCAGTGACAATAAAAGTGTTACACCGACTTATTCCACAAAGATTCTATGTGAACATGACCTAATACAAAGCTTCATATCTACTTTTGAAAAGAGTATATCAAATTAACCAAAAATAGTAAAATGTTCAGAATGACTGAAACTTCAATATTTTAGCATAGGAGAAATTCCATTTCTACAAGGAAATTCTATGGAGTGTTTTGAATCTCCAGCACATTCCACCCAATTTCGAAACTATTTATAGAGTTTCCTGGTAGAAATGGAATTACTCCTATGCTGAAATATTGAAGTTTCATTCATTCTGAACATTTAATTTTTTTGGTTGATTTGATATTTTTTTCCAAAGGTGATGTGAAGCTTTGAATTAGGTCATGTTCACATTGAGTCTTATGGGGAATTAGTCGGTGTAACACTTCTGATGTCACTGAGTATATATTTCTGTACTTTTGTTGTAATGTTATCGTGACTCTTTCGGGAAAAAATATTTGAAAAACTGTGAAGTCAACCAATCGATATGAACGGCTGTTGAAAACGAATAGCATATACTATATACTTCAAGGTCACACAAGCAGGATCTCTATCACTACGAGAAATTCTGAATATCGGGACTCCTCCGATGCTAAGAAGTTACAAGTTAAGGTTATTTGATCAAAAACTACAGGATTCAAAATAGCAGATCTCGTATTCCAAAAACTCTACATTGAGAAAATCTGTTGTCCTTTTGTCATTTAAGCTTTCTATTTTAATGTAAGCAAAACACATGACTGTTATTGATTTCGCTACACTTGTAGCCCTATGTGCAGATGCATTTTGCTCTGAATTTATTTTTTGTTCGTTAACGGACCAAATGTACTGATAGAAAAATATCCCTTTACTTTATTTTGATGATGCCAATTTGGCTCAATTGATTACCATTCAAAATCTGAATGTAGACAAATGGAACAGAATACACGTTCCCGTGTTTGGACATTGATTCTGTGAAAAATATTCTAGTCTCACCCCTATGTATAGCAATAACGAATTTGAGAGTTTTGGAACATAGCTGTTGGACAAATAAACAATTCTATTCAGGTAGCAAAAACGACACAAAACCAAAGAGTCCTTATTCCGAGTGTGGTACCGCGGGTACTACATCACGACCATAATTGCCTGCATGCCCTGACCGAGAAGTGCGAGATCGCATCTCCACTCATAAATATCAAAAATAAATACCTGAGTAAGAGGTTATAATGTTATTCCTTGTGTTTTATGATATTTCTTTATTTCTTATGGCTCATACCTTGTTACGTGCAGCCATGCAAGATCTGTGAGTTTGATTTGCAGGTATATGGTCTGGTCGTGTATGTTTTTGATCTTTTTGACAGCTTCAACAAGTTACTCATCCCTTTTAATATCCTTATTTCGAGAAGATACTTGTGGAATTTTTATTCTTGAAACGAATTTTTAACTATTTGGTAAAAAAATCGTTTTCTCCTAGTTCTGCTATACCATAGATGCTCAGATGTTTAATTAATAAATTAGACAAGAACTAATTCCCATAAAATAGATAAGGCAAACTTGGATAGTCAGTTTGATCCAGCCGCTTATTTTGAAAACGTTCCTCTTCCAGAAATACAGACGAATCACGTGACGTGACATTGAGGACTTGAGACCAGCTGGATTAAATGGATATTGCAGAGTGATGGATTCAAAAAGGGATGTGCCTTTGTATATTAGTGTCCCAATTATATCTTCTATATGCGAATCCTTGTCGTTCATCTTTGTTCATATAAGAATAATATTTATTTTGACACTGTAAAATTCTCCTTATTTCCAGCAAGTAACATTTGCTGGAAATTAGGACTTCTTAGTGATTGATAAAATCATGCAAAAATTAGTTCCCCAGATTATTAAATTGTATGTGTGTATGTTTGTTCATTGACGGCTGAGACTACGAACGCGTGGAACAATCAACTTCATGTTTGGCATAATGTTCAAGGAACCATAAATTAGTAACTACTTGCCTATGAGCAAAGAAGTTGAAATGGGGTAAGAAGGGGATTTATTGACATGAAAATATGTTGGATTATATCAAAAATCCAAAGTCAATTATGATAAAGGTTGTGATAAATAATAATATGTAATATAATAATAATAATATATGAAGAGTAACCTCGGTACCCATAAACCGGTGGGGTATCTATCATATTGAATAAAAACACTTGTAGATGTCAACTCAAAAATACATTATTGATGAAAAAAAGGGTAGAATTTGTTTTATGATCTTGGGTTCTGAGAAAAGACCAGCAATCATCGTATTTTGTTTGTACTGTATACTAGCAAATAACAGGAATGAATCCAATAACAATATGTCTAGGCCTCATATACTTGTTGAAAAATTTATTACTTATTAGAAGACGGTGATATGTTTCGCCCACCGGGCATCATCAGACCTTAGTCAAATTATGTCACAAAAATATAAAAAACATAAAAACTGAAGCTAATTGATATTAATACCTGCACAATACATGACTACTCACAACAGACTCAGGAAGAGCAGAGTGAGATAGAGCTTGTGATGAAGAAGTGTACCTGTGTACCTGAATTTTTTTTTGTACATTGCCGATCAAAACCTTTATTTCTCTTACACAATGCAATCAATATCTATATTTTTCTTTTCATTTACCCAGAGGAGACTATACAGGGTGTCCCGGAACAACGTCAGAAAACTTAGAGGAATGATTGTAATGTATATGTTATAAAATGATGGTGGTAAGGTAGGGCATATAAGAAAGAAATCAAAATCTCAATATTTTTCGAGTTACCGGCATCGGCAGTCAGAATCAATTTTTTTTCTTGTTATTGATCTATTTTGGATATTTTTCATCAAATCAAAATGAGATATTGTACAAAGTTTCATATTGTTTATCTGTAGAAACTAGAAACGTTCTGTGGAAAACATGTTTCTCTTCTGCCCCTCCAAATTCCATATCTCGCATGACTTTTTTTCTCGACAGATTTCTCGAAAACAAATATATATAATGGCTTAAAAACCCCAGGCGGGGTATCGCCGCAAAAAGCTTTCTAGATCTATTTAAATAGGGGTAGATCAGTCCCCAGTCTCTAATTCAAACACTTTCACATATCTGTCTCCATATATCTCTGTCCCCTGTCTTCTTCTGCCAGTTACGTACTCCGGCCCTGCTTAGGTCAGCTTGTACCTCTCTCATCCAGCTTGATCTTGGTCTTCCCCTCCTTCTTCTTGCACTAGGTTGCCATTCCACCATGCTATATATTGTAGATCTGCTTCCAGCTCTCCACACATGTCCCAGCCATCTAATTCTTTGTCTTTTAATCCTCTTTATCACGTCTTCCCCTTCTAGTTCCTCCAATATTTCTCTGTTCGTCCTTATTTTGAACTCACCATTTTCCGTCCTAACAGGTCCTAGTATTGCTCTCATTATCTTTCTCTCTTGTACTCTTAGCTCTTCTTCCTGTTTCTTAGTCATTGTTATCGTCTCCGCAGCGTACATCATTGTAGGTAGTATTATCGTCCTGTATATCCTCATTTTCGTTTTCTTGCCCAGTGTTTTATTTGTTAATAACTTCTTGTTTGCTTGATATACCCTGTTTGTGTTCCTTATTCTCTCCTTTATCTCTGCTCCTTTATCTCCATTATTGGTGATAGTCACCCCCAAATATTTGAATCTATCCACTTCTTCTAGTTTGAGGTTGCCTATTTTGATTTTATCATTTTTACTTCCTACTGCTTTATCCATTATCATCATTTTTGTTTTTTCTGTGTTTATCTTCAGTCCCATCTTTTCTCCTTGCCTCACAATTTCTTCTAACAGGTTCTCTGATGTTTTACGGTTCTTTGAAATGATGACTATGTCATCGGCATACGCTATTATTTGTCCTTCTCTTGTTCTCAACGTTCCTTTGTTTATTTTTCTGACCACATACTCCAGAGCTATATTAAACAGTGTGGTCGATAGTGTGTCTCCCTGCTTCACTCCCTTATTAATTTCGAAGTCCTCTGTGTTTCCTTTTTGTGTTCTTATGCTAATTCTTGTATTGGTCATTGTCATCTGTATTAATCTTTTCAGTTTTCCTTGTACTCCCATTTTCTCCAAGACTTCCAGTACCTTGTCTCTGTTCAGCGAATCAAAAGCTTGTTTAAAATCTACGAAAATTAGCTCAGTATATAATTTATAATCATGAGCCTTTTCTATTATTTGTTTGAGGGTGTGTATTGCGTCAGTCGTTGATCTGCCCTTCATGAATCCACATTGATACTGTCCAATTAAGAGCCTTGTTTTGTCCACCAGTCTGTTTTGAATTATTGTTGACAGTACTTTGTATGCCGTGTTTAGCAAGGTCAATCCTCTATAGTTACTGCATATCTGCTGGTCGCCTTTCTTATGTATAGTTACGACTTGTCCCATCTCCCACTCGCTTGGCATTGTCTCTTCTGTCCAAACCCTCTTTATAAGTTGGAATATCTTCTTTTGTAAAGATTCACCACTATACTTTATAAGTTCTATGTTGATTCCGTCTCTACCTGGCGCTTTGCCGTTTTTAATTTTGTTGATAACGTTCTTTATTTCTTCTCTACTTGGGATGTCATCTGAGTCGTTTGTGTTTGCTACGTAATTTTCTTCATTTTCAGATAGCGTCTCTATGTGGTTTGGGGGGGTTTCGTAAAGTAATTCTGTAAAGTATTGTTTCCACACTTCTTTATACTCCTCTTCGCTTTCGGCTACTTTTCCGTGCTTGTTTTTTATGCCTATTGATTTTCCTTTATAGTTTTTGTTTTGTTCACTGATCCTTTTATAGAATCGTTTTGTATTTGAGTTGCGACTTTCTCTTTCTATTTTATCCATGTTCTCTTGGCTTCTCTTATTACTTTTTTTGACTCCTTCCTAAGCTTGTCATATCTTTGTTTGTCTTGCTCTCTTTTACCATTTAACCATTTCAACCTAGCTTCTGCTTTCTTTGTTATGCTTTCTCGGCAGTCTTCATTGAACCATTGTTTGTCAGCCTTTCTCCTTGCTCCTATAATTTCACCTGCCACTATATTTATGCATTTTTCGATTTGTTGCCATTCTTCCTGTATATTCTTCTCCATTTCGCTTTGGTGTTCTAGAATTTCATTCATGCGTGCTGCATATTTCGTTTTTATTGTGCCACTTTCAAATTTTCTCAAGTCCCACTTAGTGGTTGTTCCCATTATCCTCCTTTTGACTTTTTGTGTGATCGTTGCCACCACTAGAAAATGATCGCTATCCGCGCATGCACCTCTGTATGTTCTCACGTCCTTCAAGTCTGATCTTTTCCTTCTCGATATGAGCACATGGTCTATTTGGGTGTAGGTTTTTTGATCTGGTGCTGTCCAGGTAACTTTATGTCGTGCCGGGTGCTTGAAAATCGTGCTGCCAATAATTAAGTTCATTCTAATCGCCATGTTCCATAGTCTTTCGCCGTTGTTATTAGTTTTTTCGTGAATTGTGTGTGTACCCGCTGTTTGTCTTAGGTAATCTTCTTTTCCTATTTGGGCATTACAGTCTCCTAATATAATGATTGTATCTTCTTTTGGTATCTTTTCGTATTCTGCTTCAAGTCTTTCGTAGAACTTGTCTTTCACTTCGTCTTCGGCGTTTTCCGTAGGAGCATATATGTTCAGCAATGACAGGTTAAATGGTTTCATTTCTATTCTCAAATAGGCTATTCTTTCACTTATTGGTTTGAAATCCACTATCTTGTCTTTTAGTTTCTTCATTACAATGAAGGCTACCCCATACTGGCCTTGTTTTTCATTTCCCGAGTAGTATACATCAAAGTTTGCTTCACTTATTACCCCATGCCCCTTCCATCGAATCTCCTGGATTGACGCCACTTCAATTCTATATTTTTCCAGTTCTAGCGCTACTTCCTGCACTTTCCCTGGTTCCAGCATCGTTCTCACATTCCATGTCCCTATCTTGATTTCTTGCTGTTTTCGCCTTTTGTTTGCATTGAACGTTTCAATAACTTTTTTGTCTTTCAAATTTTCTTTGTTTTTCCAATCTTCGTCGTCTCTTTGTTCCTTGTAATCAATATTCAAGTCCACTTCGCTGCCATTATCGTTCCGTTTTTCCAGTCCAGTTTTTTCTTCTGCTAATAGTTTTTTTTACTGCTTGTTCTAGTTATTTTCCTTAATTGTTCCAAGTCACTATTTGTCTCCGGTGACCTATCAGCCATTGTTCGTTTGTATGTGTTTTCAATCTCAATGTCGTTCTCCTCCCTTTCCTGCAAGCTATATCCATCATACACCATCCCATCGACTATAAGTTTGTCGTACTTCAGAACAGCTTTTTTCCCCTCTGCTCTTGCCTTTTTGAGGTGTGGTATCAGAGTGTTTCTGTCTCGTTGAGCCTTTTTCGTGAAGTCATCACTTATCCATATATTAGTTCCTTTTAGTCGTCTTGCAGCTTTTATTATGTCCATCTTTTTGTCCCACTGTATAAATTTAATTAGTATTGGTCTCCTTTTGTTTGGTTGATATGTTCCTATCTTTTTGATTTCACTAGCTGCTGTATCCAGTTTTATGTTGACTCCTATTTTCTTCAGTAATTCTTCTACTTTGGCTTTCAAGTGGTCCGAGTTTACTTCCTCGCTGTCCTCAATTCCCTGTATTATTATATTGTTTCTTTTCATTTCTCGCTCCATCATTTCCATCCTCTTCTCTTGCTCACTTAATTGTTCTCGCAGATCCCTGTTCTCATTTCTTAATGTCTGCATTTCCACTGTACTGTTATCAATCTTGTTTTCGATTGATGTTACTTTATCCTTAAGAAATGCAAACATTTCCTTTATTTCTCCCAAGTCTGTCATTTCTTATTCTGGTTCTCGCACTTCGTAAAGGAAAAAAGCGGAAAAAGTCAACCCGGATTACTGTCCAAGTCCACTAAGAGTTGTCGTAACTCTTGGCAACACTGCCGCACACAGGTGTCCAAAGGAACCCACTTCTACGATGATTAAGTTAATTAACTTGCATCGGTTCTAGTTTCTAGTTAACGGCAGAATGGAGCGCAGCGAATGAGGTTATGTTGGTCTGTTTTGTTTGTTTTGATGGTGAAAGATTTGAGAAAGACGTAGTTTCCCGCACTTCAAAAAGATATTTTACTCACGGTTCATGATATATGCGTTAGGGAATGTTATCTTCGGGTGTGAATATTCAGTTCCCTTGTTGAAATACGGTGCAATAACTTGTGGGAATAGGCAAAGGCAACAAGTAGCGTCCTCGAAAACAAATACGTCGTTTTAATTGGGAAACACTAGACAAACAAAGTACTTCTTGAGAAAAATATAAAAAATAACTCATGTGAAAATGATTGCCATAATAGTGACATGATAAGAAAAAAACACAATAACGCATTGAAAACAACAACAAAAAAAGCACATCAACAACAAAAACTCGTTTTATGATGTTTTTGTGTGGTGTTTCTTTAGTTGTTGGTTTTGTGTTGTATTTTCTCTGTTATATCGAATTGCGGCCAAACGGTGAGATTTATCGACTTGTACAAAGCGTACATATTTTGTCTGATCTCTCCTTATCTTTCAAACGGCGTATAAGATGTCGAGACAAAAAAAATGCCATTCAAGAGATTTGGATTACAGGTGAAGTGCCATCTAGGAGCAGAGTTGAGAAATATTTTTTTCCACAGAACGTCACAGATAAACAAGCTGAAACCGAATGTTATCTAGAATCAAAAAATAATTGATTAAAAAAATGTATTTTGAAGTAATTAGTTTTAATTTTTTTTTAAGCTCAAAGAAAATAGTTTTACCCAGGGAACTTTAACACTCCCAAATCCCAAACACAAAGTAAATCGTTCCACAAACAGCAAAGTTTTTCATTTTAAACCAACTATTTTCATTTTTTTCAAAACCTCAAGTCGAGGTTTTGGTGAAAAATTTAACTCAACAATCATAACAAGCATCGCATAGAAGTAGATAAGCAATACAGTTCCGGCGGCGATTTCGACCATTTTTACATGTAAATCCCCATAAGGAAATCGTAGCTCGGTTCTATCATTTTTTGTACCGGCGACGCATGCGCACAGCGACGCCTTGTGTCGGGAAAAATTTTCAGCATCTGATGGGATTCGATCCTGTACCACTATGATTAGTCGGTAAATAGTGTGATTTACCTCCTTGTGGATTTATGTGTGTATAATGCATTTGTGTCTTTTGATGAATAAATAAATATATATTATTCGAAATTTGAATTTTTATTTGATTGGATGTGCATTTTATAAGGTGAGTATGCGTCTATTTCAAGTACAGATCAACTCTATCCAGGAATTGAAATAAGATAAACATTTTCTGAAAATATTTTCCTTCTATTTAAATGTTGAATATGATTTTAAAATGTCTTTATATTCATACCAATACTGATGCTATCTTCTAACCATAAAAATCAAAATGATCAACTCTCTTAATAGTCTTTTGTTGTGATTCTTTTCTTATAAAAATTTCACGATCGTTGACTGTAAAATATCTAGGTACATCGCGCTCTCCTTTTTAAATATTCTTCATCCCCTAATTCGAATACCGCGGATGAGTAACATAACATACATACACCTCGAAAAATAATAATCTTCGCATTATTATGGAACCTATGCTAATTTCCAAAATCTCACTACCTATACATCGGAACATCATTGAAATGTTTCCAGTATCAAATACCGCATGAAAGAACGATGGTGCGCAATACACCTCGACAAAAATTTCCCCGACGCGCGGCGTCGCGGTGCGCATGTGTCACTGACCTCAACAATCATCTGGCATACTGATATCCGCATCCGTCATCCACACCCCCAGCTCCCAACCCACACGCCGGAACTGTATTGCTTATCTACTCATAGAGTTGCGGATACAATATTTTTTGTAAGATTTCCGTCATCTTTCTAGTTGTTTCACAAAATATATATTTTAGTTATATAAAACTAATAAATCTGGAAATATTTGCTTAAGGTGACAAAGAGCACTGTCTAATGGTAAGAGTAGAAGTCACAAAGAGATATTTGTGAAAAAAAGAGGTAAAACTAAATATTTTTAATAAGACCAAAATCGAAATTCATTTACTAGTATTTGGATGAAAAAAGTTTGACGTCAAATATTATGATATTATGATTGTGTGTTGTTAATTTTCTTCATGAAATCAACCCTATCTAATGAAGTTTATTTGTAGGATTGTTAAGTTTGCTAGTGAATGCTGGTAAGGTACCGACATTGAACTGTAAAGGTGATGAAAATAATTGATTGAAAAACTTATTGATATCGTTGATTTGTGAAAGAGCTCTATGACTTTTTGGGTGTAACTCTCACAAAAGATAGTTTGGGTTTTTCACAACTTCTTCTTGATTTCAGATGAAACACAAATATGTCACGTGAGCAAGATTACATACAAAGGCAGTTGATGATTTGTTGGAAAGCGGATCAATGAATAGCGATTCCTAATCATCACGAAACTGCGATTTTAAAACAACTATCATAGTTAGACTTCTTCTGGAAATAGAACAGATATCGGTTGTATGAATGAAAAAAGAGAACACTCCACATTTCTGCATGCCCGCAATGCACACCCGTGTTGATAGATTTATCCGGTGCCAGTATTGAAAATAAAAATTACGACCGGTCGTTCTCAAAATTAAATCGAACCCCGTAAATTTGTACTAATGGTATGTTTAACTAGGAAATTTATATACTCATATCCCTGAAATTACTTACACTGGAAAATTTCGAGATTCATTGGCGGGGAAAAACTTTCCATTTGTTTCAGGATAGTTTTCTGGAGTTCCGCACAATAAATGTACAACATGTATTTGTTCCAATGGATACATTTTCAAACAGCTATTTTCTTCGATGAAATATTTTATTTATCTCTAATAAATTGTGTTTATTGGTCATTTGGGCACTGATCAAATAGGGTCTAGTATTTCTACTTCTCTCGAGAGGTTGAATTAACAGTGCAAGGGAATACCAGCAGAGGTGAGAATACCTATAGAGTATTCAAATAACTATCCTATATGTAAAACATCTTTTTTGTACATATCATCATTATTACCTTAATTTCACTTTTAATTTCATTATTAATTATTACTTTTCTTAATATACGTTCTACCCCTTAATTCAGGCTGTTTTGCTCACCACATATTTAGGAGCTCTCTATTGTAAAACCATGATTGACCCGGAACACCCGAATTATTAGAAAATCAGTCGTAGTTGGCCTTAGCATGCGTTCAGACGGGTACCCGTAAGTGTTGTCTAATTGAGCAATGTTGCTGTTGATTATTGTAATCACGTGAGTTGTGTACCCATGGGTTTGTTTGTGACTACCACTGAGGGTAGAGGACAGATCTGTCAGAATTAGTGCACTAGTTAAAGTGCAGCCCATTTATGGGTGTAGAAAGCCCCAGGCCCTTTGTGGTGAGGATAGCGCTTTGCCTCGGTGTTATTTGGTAGGATGGTAGCATCAGGGAGGCTCTACCTAGACACCGATTGACATGAATAGACTACAGGATCCAGTTTACCGGGCCCTTTGTCCAATTCATTGGGATACTTTGCTTTTTCGCGAGAGTTAAAGTATCCAGGGGAGCCTTCACTCATTACAGGTGACACTAGCTAGTCGTCGAAGATTATTATTGTACGATTATTCTTATCATCATAATGAGAGCTTTAATACTGATGTAATGGATGATATTATTGGATGGAATGGATGAAGAGGGGGCCAATCATCCCCCGGTGAGTACAACTTATTATTGCCTAGTTGACAGAACAGTAATTTTGGTATTTTCTATTTCATATCATGCCCGAATCATGCCCATTAACTTGATACCTATTCCGATTGATTGATTGAGTGAATTTGCATTGTGAAGACCCATTCGTGAGACCAGCTAAAGCAGGTGAAATGATTGTAATTTTTATTGACTTTACATTCAGGTGTGGGGTCAAGCAATCAATTCACTCAATCATCTTGTTGAATCGGCATGATTTAATACAATGCAAAAATTGACACACTTTACGGTACTCCGTTTAACGCAAAACCTCTCTATTACTACGCAACCCTTGTCCGTGAATTATGCTACCTGACCAGGCTCTTACTGATAATAATACGCAATTTGAACGAAAATGAAACGGGAATTCAACGAAATTGCGAGTTAAAAAAATGCACGTTAATGCATTAAATAGAAAAACTAACTGAAGGCAACAATAATAGATGAAGTAGTGTTTTTTCATAGACTGATATGCATTGTAATGAATGATTATTTGCTGCATGTGTTTGTAGTATGTTGTTTTATAATGAAGCATGTTTAACCCAGACCACGATTGAATTAATATTTCTTCCCTTCAGTACCTGCGATGTTTTATGATACAGGCCCAAGGGTCATTTGCGTCATATGCTTATCTAAATATTTTTCGAAAGCGACGCAATTTTTCGAAGAAAATTAGTCAGCTATGCGTTTTTCTTTGGCGAAATCAGTACGTATGCCGTGATCTAGTCGTGAGAAAATACGTGTGCTTTGTTTAAAGTGCATATATTATTGTGTATACCTAAATACTATACTCTTAGTGCCGTTGTAGTGACTATTTGTGCGTTTTGACTTTTATTTGTAGTGTTACAACGAAAAGGCATTAGGATGTCGGAAGAAAATCGTATGGTCGTCACGAAAAGGAAAAGGATATTGCTGTTATTGAATCCTCCCCCGATCATGAGACAACAAATTTGTCCGTGAATGTAATACCGGTCTTCAATTCTGAAGATCCAGGACAATCTGTGGAGAGATGGTGCGAAAAAGTGGATCAACTTCGTACTCTTTACAATTGGAGCGACGAAAGAACAAACTTTAATGCCCTGACTAACTTGGAGGGACTGGCAAAAACTTGATACCGCAGTTTATCCACAATTAGTTTCACATGGAACGAATGTAAGATGAAATTGAAGGCAGCTTCTCCATCCAAACGTGATTATTGTCACACGTTAAGAGAAATGATTCAGCGCACCAAACACAGTAATGAGTCCTACATCACCTACTATTACGAAAAGGAGACGTTGTTGAATCAGTGCAGAATAGTCGGCACCGATGCAGTTTCTTGCATGATCGATGGAATTCCGGATCCATTGGACAAGTTGCCGCACGAGCAAAGGATTGCATCAGTTGTGAAGCCCTACTACGATTCCTCAGGACATGTGAACTACCAACACCTGGACCTTCTAGCAGTGGATCGAACAAGGCCTTGGATGCCTCCAGGCGATATTTCTGACTATACCGATAGCAACATTGGAGAAGATGAAGTGATTTTGCCTACAGGTTCGGATCGAGTTGCGAGGACGCAACCACTTTCAGGTTGGCCGAATGTAAAACATCTTTTTTGTACATATCATCATTATTACCTTAATTTCACTTTTAATTTCATTATTAATTATTACTTTTCTTAATATACGTTCTACCCCTTAATTCAGGCTGTTTTGCTCACCACATATTTAGGAGCTCTCTATTGTAAAACCATGATTGACCCGGAACACCCGAATTATTAGAAAATCAGTCGTAGTTGGCCTTAGCATGCGTTCAGACGGGTACCCGTAAGTGTTGTCTAATTGAGCAATGTTGCTGTTGATTATTGTAATCACGTGAGTTGTGTACCCATGGGTTTGTTTGTGACTACCACTGAGGGTAGAGGACAGATCTGTCAGAATTAGTGCACTAGTTAAAGTGCAGCCCATTTATGGGTGTAGAAAGCCCCAGGCCCTTTGTGGTGAGGATAGCGCTTTGCCTCGGTGTTATTTGGTAGGATGGTAGCATCAGGGAGGCTCTACCTAGACACCGATTGACATGAATAGACTACAGGATCCAGTTTACCGGGCCCTTTGTCCAATTCATTGGGATACTTTGCTTTTTCGCGAGAGTTAAAGTATCCAGGGGAGCCTTCACTCATTACAGGTGACACTAGCTAGTCGTCGAAGATTATTATTGTACGATTATTCTTATCATCATAATGAGAGCTTTAATACTGATGTAATGGATGATATTATTGGATGGAATGGATGAAGAGGGGGCCAATCATCCCCCGGTGAGTACAACTTATTATTGCCTAGTTGACAGAACAGTAATTTTGGTATTTTCTATTCCATATCATGCCCGAATCATGCCCATTAACTTGATACCTATTCCGATTGATTGATTGAGTGAATTTGCATTGTGAAGACCCATTCGTGAGACCAGCTAAAGCAGGTGAAATGATTGTAATTTTTATTGACTTTACATATACTATAAAAGACCAATCTTACTTTGTATGAAAATAAAATTGATCAAGTGTAAAACTGTAATATTTGTTTATAAAGCATTAAGCTCTACTTACTTTCTCTTAATATTGAAGGATCACTGATCAGTGACCAAAATTAAAAGTATAAGGGGGATTCTTTGCTACACTTAGGGTTTTGAACAATGATTGATTGAAAGGTGACAGCAAAATGTCTTTCTTGATCTCTAGCTATAGAAACCATTTACTGGAATAAGCAATGCATAGATTGAAAGTATGGATTCGTTTTTCAGCTCGTTACTTCGAAACGAAAACAAAATTCATATTGATGTTGCCTAATTGAGTACTCGAAACGCCTGCCACATATGATCACCGACGTACTAGCCTGGGAAAATCCATACGCCACTGAATATAAGTCGACAAGCCTCAAAATAAATATCCATTCGGTTCTTTGGTTTTGTTTTTGTCTGGTCGGGACTTATTTTGCAGGTTTTCGTGCCAAATTACTATTGATTTAAGATAATCACCGCCGGATTCTGAGATATTAACGGAATTAGCCGATGCGAACCAAACTAATGAGATGCAGCTTTTTCATTTCAAAAACACGACTTTATTTCGTAATTTCATGCAGGCATTTGCTTCGCCAAATGCACTAATCGGAAGTTTTAATTTGGATATTAATATTGCGCTTGGAAGCATATTGGATGACTCTATTAGTTACCTATATCAACAAAATGAGATTATGTAAACTTTGATGATCGAAGGAATCGACGTATTCTAATGGAAAGAGTAAAAATGTTTTGCAGTTTTATTTCCGCTTCTTTCAGGACTATCCGGAGACATCGAGCATATTTTAGATGTTTTCTTATAATATACATTAGCAGATACAGTAATTTATACATTCAATTGACGTCCATCAAGACATCAGCTAGCCAGTCTTTCAGTCCATACTGCATGTTTATCGTATGGGAAAAATCATCAGGAAAATTATGTTCGAATATTTTAATTCCAGCTTTTTGATTGTCTTCCCAAACTATAACAGCTTTTCCTATATCATAGAAGCGTGCAATGAAATTGTGGATTGCAGATTACTATATTATATTCACTTGAAATACATCAAATACTTAATCCATTGTTCTTGGTAACAAGAGTATTATCATTATATAGAAAATACTTCCATTTCGTCATATTCATTCCGTGTGTCAGTCGCTCACTCATTCGCATTTTTGAAGTTTCATCTTCAAGGACCAGATGAGGAAAGAAGACAAGAGATAATAATACAAAAGAGGATTTGCTTTTAGTTGCGAAGATCTATAGATCCACTTCACTTGTCATTCCATGCATATTAATGAAAAAAAGGTTGGGCATTGGAACAAAAAGATTAAATTTTTTTGGTATTCAAGGTAGCAAAGGATTTGTCTTCGAAAATATGCATCCAGTCCAAATAAGCCTCCATACCAGATAGGTATTTATTTCATTCGCTTATATGCACATGATAGAGGTGTTGAGCTGTGGAGTGCGTTATTGAATTATCCATACAAACTTCCGATTTGACGAAGAAAACGTGCATTGATTAGCCGAGTACTTCATTGACGTGAATCTGGGAACCCTGCTGAGGCACTTTTTGTTCAAACAATTTACGGTGTATGGCCTATCAGGGTTTCACACGGCCTGCAGTCTACAGACAGAATCCTTAATACTGACATCGGTCTCATTGAGGACAAGACAGAGGAAGGAATTATGGAAACCAAAGGAAAGTGGGCAGCGAAAAAATATCCCGACAGCTATGAGAGTTATCCACTGCATGCATACTAAAATTGGTAAGCCGCGTCCATTTGACAAATATGGAAAACAAATTCTACTCTATCAATGTTCAATGCTTCAAGCATTGTTTACGCATGCATTTCTAAAGTCATACATCGTTATTCCGTTATACAACGGTGGCGATACAGATGATCCATTTCCAACCAATATTCCTACATCCAACCTTGTCCAAAGTCAGAGAGAAAATCGTCAAGAGAAGAATATGGGATAATATGATCACCCTCAAATAGCATTTAGCTATTTGAGTTGAATTTTTGGAGATGGTCCACATGGAGGTCAACAGAGGCACGGCAGCGATATTTTGATTATTTGCATCATGGAGTGTTGTTAAGTGAACTCGGACTTTATGGATTCAGTGGTTTCGTATTGAATTGGTTCAAGTCATACTTCGACAAACGTACTTAATCAGTGGTCTATATACGGAGACTTGCGCTCGCCCCCCTTGGATATAACGTGCGGCATCCCTCAGGGGTCAGTTTCGGTCCCCTACTATTCCTTCTTTATGCCAACGACCTTGTTCGTCTGAAAATTGTTGTGAATTTACATTATCTGCTGATAATACCCCGGTTTCAATTATGAAAAGGGCAAAATTACCGACATTTTTCCACATATTTCCTTATGTGGGGAAAGAAACCAAAGTGATTCGGAAGTAATTAAGAGGTCAATAGGCCCTTGCCAAACATTAGGTTGAAGGTGAATAAGGAATGTATCAACCTGTTTTACGTCAATATATACATAATTATACAAGACACAATGCATGTACATCTTTTTTTTTTCTGGTCCAGAGTTCTTCGGTTGTTTGTTGGGACATCAGGTCAATATTTCAAATAGTTTGGCCACTCCATTAATTTGAACGTTTGAGGTTATTCATAAAGTTGAACGACCTTTGTTATAACCCAACAGATAGGTAGCGATATAGACAGAATGTTGGTCATAATTTGGTAATACTCCACCCAAATGCAGAGGAAATATATTCTTGTCCTTTAAGTCAACTTTTTTGGTTATTTTCAAGCAAGTCTAGACTTTTATGTATACCTTATATATGTCGTCGTTGTATATGAGACAATTTATGTTTATTTTTAGTAACCTGTGACTATACTGAATAACTTACAGGCAAATTATCTAATTAGACTCTTTTCATGTTGTGAATAGCTGTTTATAACATTGAACTTAAATTGCAAGGAAGAAGGAGGTAGTTTTATACCAAATCAAGACATTTTTCTTTTCTTCTGGTCAAGAGTTCTTAAATTGTTGGTTGGGATAATGGTTCAATGCTAATCGTATTTGTCTTGATAAAGAAAAAAAATACTTTAGGATTAAGGTGTAAAAATAGATTTTTTTTTAGCGATATTTCCGTTCAAGGCAAGAATGTTACCAAGTTCCTGGGGTTACAAATTGAAAGTCAACTTGAATTTGATGATCACATTTTTACGCTCAGTAAAAATCTTTCTTCTGTCGGCTTCGTCATAAGGTGTGTAAGTGCCAAGAGCTGAGATGGCTGGATGTGTGTATTTTTCATTATTTGAATCGCATTCACGTTATGGCATTCCGATTTGGAGGTCTGCTCGTTCTTTTTTGTGACTGATCCGGGACAATACCTCACGACAACTCACTACCACCTTTGACCTTGTTGTATCTGATTCTAGTAGTCTCAGGGCTGCTTTGCTGTCTACATAGATTATGTCGTCTCTCGTTATATCGTCCAGCCTGCAGTAGACAGGCAGCTTCAGAATGCACCATCTTTTCTCTAGTTTGATAGACTCTTGAATGTTTAGTTCTTTTGAGTGGGTATATCCTTTCTCATGTGCCATTATTTTTGTGTGTAAAGATGGAGATCTTGTTCTTCCTAATTATGAAGTCTTGTTCTCAATCCTTTCTGAAAAGTATTTCAATCACTGCCTTACTCTCGAAAGGACTCTTGGTCTCTATGAAGTCTGTTTTCATTTGAAGCAACTTTGCCTCTTGGCTTTCAGATTTCTTTGTGTCCACCTTTTGCGTGTTTCCACAACTTGGCTTCCCTTGGTATTGGTATGGGTGGGGAGGGGGGCAAACCACTGCCCGGCGAGTAGGCCTTAAAGGCCTTTTTGGCCAACCCCAGGACCATTGCAGTTCTAACTAAGTTGATGATGGGAACATCACCTAGTTATGTATTTGAACTAGCGGGACCAATTAATTCAGGCTAATCATTTAAACTTTTTGACTGTCAGTAATTGATAATACTGCTGTCTACTCAGTAACGTTAGCCAGTGAGAGTACCACTTAATGTCGAGCAGAAATAGTCCTTGCTCACCTCGGGTCTCAAACCCGATCACCGCGAACTACCTCTCTGGTGACTTTCGTCGAATGGCGCCTTAGACCACTCAGCGACCTAGTCGCTTGGCTTCCCTTAGTCCGAGAGCTCCCTTTGCTCCTGTTGTACTTCGTGATGCCAGTCGTTGTACTTTTGGGAACATTTTCAGGTTCAAGTTCGTGTCTGTGGTTTACAACCATATCACAGCAGCGTAGTGAACATCCAGTGCATTCTGTGCGGTTCAAGTCCACCAATCATTCTCCTGCATGTGTATAATGCATTGAGGCCTCTATTTATCATTTCCTTTTTGTGCTCCTCTTCCAGGAGAGCTTCGAGTCTAGGATGATCCTTCCTTTGACCTGTACATAAGAGAACCAACCAAGATTGACAAGGAAGGAGAGTCAACTAGAAGTGCTTTGTCGGAATAATTGAAAGATCTATCGACGGCAGAGAATACACGTACCAGACATAGAGGGACCATTCAATAATGTCAGGGCCGAATCCATCAAAGAAGAAATGGAGAAGATGAGATAGAGCCAATCATCATGAACTGAATAATGAAAATGATTATACACAGTATGTATAGGTGTTACAAGAGGACAAAAAATAAACTAAACATTTAAAGACACTACAAAAAGGTAATCTTGATACAAGATTTTTCTTGGTCTTAAAATAACATCTGTCAAAAAAAAAAACTTGAAATATACAGGGAGACAAAAGATAACAAAATGTGAAAATTAGTTAGATCAAACTGCCGATATTTTAATTTAATTTTTTTGAATTTTGAACGAAAAACGATGAAGAAGAAAGTGAGTATAATACAGGGCTGAACAAAAAATTCAAAATTGTTATTTTGTGCAAATGAAAGATTATAAATAAGAATTAAAGCAAAATGTTTTCTACTTTTTCCGTATGACCATTTTCACTTTCTTTATCTTTGAATGAAATACGTATTCATATTACTATTCAGTTATTGACATTCTATTTTTCTCCAAAATAAAGCTTTTGTGATGATAGAAAAGTCACTTGTCCAGATTACCTCCTGTGTAGAGTTCAGAAATCACATTTACTCAAATTTGCCTACGAGAAAGAGAGAGTCAACTCTCTTATATGGTATTCATGGATCTTCTCCCTGGAAACCTGTTTGTCTCTCTGTCCCGACTATGGACGAAGATCTTTTGGAAACATTTGGTTTTATGGATAACAAATCAAAAGTAGATTATTAAGAGCTATGATGCGTTTGTTTCAAAATTGGAAATAACAGATTGGTTGAATATTTTCTTTATAATCATATAGGTAAAAAGATGTATCTAAAGTAATTTAGGTTGTGATAGAGAGTCATAGAAAAGGTGGAGAAGAATGTTTTTCCGGGTCTGATGCAATGTTTTTGGAAGTTACTATTATTTATTTTTTTGAACGCTCTTTACTACAGAACAAAAAAGTTCAAAATGATACAGTTGGCACTAAAAAAAATGGAGACACTACTATTGCAGCCCCCAGTCTATTCCAAAAACCTTCAAATATAGGCTGACTCTTTACCATGCGGGGACCAAAAGTTTCAACCATGGAACGTTACGTTTCTTTAGCATTCAAAACTTGTCAGATTCAATGAAATACATGGTATATTTAATCGGTCCGACTACTTGTCCCCCTGATATCAAGTATATATTTCTTATATTATAAGAGATAGACTGGTTTTTTGCTGTCTCCGTTTTTTTCATTGTAAGTGTACCTCCCTGATATCTATCGCAGAAAATACACAGACAAAATAACTACACTACACAACCTCAATAGTGAGATGGACAAAGAGAAGAAAAAATAGAGTGCATGAACATGAAAATGAACCACTATACCTATACTCATTAGTCATCAACGCCTAGCGGATCATATAAGCACGCTAGACAACCATAAAAAAAAGTTCAAAAACCATGGCAACCCTTCGCGAATCATTAGTCTAGGTATATACTGTTAAAAGTCACAGTTGCAAATACTTGAATTTGTAGTACCCAGACCATGCATGTGTTTTGAACATGACGCACTGTGACATGAGATTCGCATAACCAAGTGTAAGAACTTTATATTTTAACTCACTAAGCTGAATTTGAAATCTATGAATGAAAAACTATACAGTACTATGCAAAAGTAGAGAAACAGCCTAAATATTGATAAAAGTTGGATCCTGCATGAGATCAAAGAAGAAATGTGCATTGAAAAACTTCAATGCATTTCGCAGTTTACGTGGCCAGGTGATTTTTTCTGTTTATCTTTTGTCACATTGAAAAAAAAGTATTCAAAAAAAAACTTCTTTGATAAAAATAGCTAATACCTACTATTCAAAAATAGGGCAAAAGCTATGCACTTTCTGAAAATGTCAATATAATTGAACAAAGGATAGTCTAGCTAAAAATTGTATTCAAATTTATAAAATTACTAATTTTTCATGATTTCTTTTAAAATGGGTCATTTTTGCCAAGTTAAAAAATCTTCTATTTTCGTGTCTCAACAATCAGCATGAGAGAACCAACTTGATCGTATGATACTTGCTTTTTTTGGGTATAACCTTGACGAAAGCATTCGATATGATTGAATCGTATCCGAAATCTATGTAGAGCCTCTCGAACCTTATGTGCTAGGTAACAGAAGAAGATTCCTGTGATGAAATTGAGGTGGTCCAATTGATAAAGAATTTGACTGAAACTGAAGGGCAGTTGTAAGCTAAGGCAGAAATTCTTTATAGGAGTCAAAATGCGAAGAAAAGATAGGAAGAGGAGAAAGAAGATACTGAATAAGGGGATGAAGGAAAAAATCCTCACACCAATATGCTGACAGAAAACTGGAAAGATCAAAGGTTGAAACAGAATGAATCAATAGGAGATCTAGTGACAACCACAATGTCATTTCCAGCGTCTTTTTATATGAAAGATTTGAAGATATGAGCCCTAAGGACATTTTGCTGCCTAATGTTCGACGGGACGTCTTGGAGCTCCTTCTCCAGGTGCAAAAGATGATGCTTTGTTACTGAAAAGAGAATATGGTAGAAATATTACGAAAGTGGATTCCATTAGGCAAATTGTCCAAGTTATTTTTCTAGACTCAAAGTTGATCAAGTTCCAAGACGTCCACGTGAGACAAGGGCTAATTTGGATAGCAGAATATCAAACCAAATTGGCCTAGATGGTATTCAGCATTTTGATAGGAGCAGATGTGCATTGCATGTTTTGGCATCTTCATCATCATAAACAAAAAGTAACTTTTGTTTTTACATTTTATCATGTCCTTCATTAGCGCCTAGCGTGATCACTATGCACACGAATTTTTTAAAATATTTTTTTTAATTGTCAGAATATTTTCAAATTTTGATCCAATAAAAAAACTCAATATAAACTCGATACACTGAGATATAAAAAATCGGGCGTTGAGAGGTTAATGGAAATACAATGTTTTTCTGACTTAGATTAATGGGAAACTAATTATCAAAACCAGCTTTTAGTTTAAAAAACACTAAAATCCAATATTGATTACAACGAAAATCTATTAATTGGTAAAAGGAGACTTTTCACGACTGTGACCGCAGAACCGAAACCCATTGGTGGCGTTTTAATATGTAACATCTGCTGCAGACTCATCAATAATATCAAGGAAGACAGATCTGTTGGTTCGCGTTCTCTGGTTTCTTATAAAAGCTTGAACTAATTTCCCAATAAAATATTTATTCCGTTTCTTTGATGTTCCCGCAAATTGTACGTATATAAAATCACTTCTCTTTGGAAATCTGTGGATTTTCCAATATCCATCTCTATACCAACAAAATCCTCGTCATCTGTTGTTGAGTAAACTAAGGGAGCATTTCAGAATCTTCATCAAATATTTTCGGTAACATTTTTTTGATTTATCAACTCTTGCCATACTTCTCTCTTTTCTATCATACTTTCAATATTCATTGCCATTTTAGAAAGAAGTTATGATCTTTTCACAATGACTATGTTCATATTTACTGAATTTGAAGTACGTACTTACTTACTAAGATATCTTTTCGTTCAGAACGAATTACAAAAGAAAAATTGTAATCTATAGGAGAAAAACAATCTTAAATTGCTCTGTAGGTGGATGGCTCATAGTACCTATAGCATTAGGGTAGTTTTGCTTGTGCTTTCCAAGTATCAAGGGGTTAAGCTTCATATAAATAATGATTTGTACGGTTGAAATAAACGGGTCCCTACTCATATAAATTCAGATAACAAGTACACGGGGCGAGTTTACAAGCTACAATCCCGCTTTTTCACAAGCTGCTCGTAAACTAGTCCAGTGTACTCGATGCACTCGCTCCGTGAGATGCTTGTTAAAACGCTCTGTAGAAAGTCGAACTGCCGGCGACTTTACACGCCAAACGCCGGCTTTTTAACAAGCTAGCTTGTAAACTAGCCAAGTAGCCAAGTGTACTCACAGTAGCTTGTGAACAAGTGGCTAGTAGTAGATGTCGAATGAGCTGGTTTTAAAATTAGCTTGTTGACTACTGGGCAAGGGGAAGAATTATGTGTACTCGACTAGTAGCGCACTCGCCGACTCGCTGGCTTTTTAGAAGCTGGCTTGTTAGCTTGTAAACTCGCCCCGTGTACTTGAGCCTCGTACAGGTTCCTTCAAGTTAGTGATCGCACATATTGAGAATTAGAAAAACTTCTCCATATTTCGATTATTTAAATACGAATAAAAATGGTTTAGAATGTTGACATAGAACTTCCAAATACAAATGAATTTTGCCATGGAGGCTATTTCGCATAGATACCCTGCTACAGTGAAGGAGAAGAACTGTAATTTAAAAGGCAGATAGAAATCGAAAACACCTGTAAGGAATCCAGTGGAATTTGGTAGTCGTTTGTCCCACTTTGATTTACGTAATACCCAATAAAATATCTTCTCGACGCTGCTGGCTGCGTTCCAAGAAGTCATGTTTTTTTAGTCAGTTTCTGTTTCGAGAACCCATAAAGAGGATATTGATTAGACGAAAGAAGATATTTTAAATGACCCCTGAGGTATTTAGATTGTCATCTATGGATTTACGTCTTGAAAATGATTGTGAAATATTCTTTTAGTGTTATTTGGTGTTTAAAGTCACAATTCTCATCATGCGAGAAATACCGACTGATGATCGATTTTTATTTGGAAAGTTCATTAGCATCATTGGGTTTTCATATTATTTAACAATCATTACTTATTCGTATCTATTTTACATAATATCAATAAACGTATACCTTCATAAATTAAGAATAAGTACCTTGGATAGTAATCTCAAGGTTAAACAGAAAGAGAGCATTAAAGTTACAAAAATAGAAACTTGTCCCTTTTTCTTTGTATCAGGTGACGAGTCATTGATTTTCCCCTACAAATAAGCAGAAAGTAACACAAAAGGCTGAAATCACTTCCAATTTGAAACCGTATTATATTCGAAATCAGTTTATTCTAAAATCTGTATCAATATATTGTATCAGTTTCAAAATATTGGAGCCACACTGGTCCATTCACTCACCATTGGGTTAAATGTCCTGGAAATTAGAATCACTCTGTGAGGTACGCAGGTTGAAATATATTTTTTCTTGTGCTGAACTAGTGTTGCTACATTCAGTCTTTGCAAATTAATGTTTGAGTACACTTGATTATCGATGCATGTTTACATTGAGTCTTTTGAGAAGTATATTTCCTTATGCGTAAAATTTGCTGTGCTGTTTTTAACAAAAAATTAACTCTGAAACATTCTATTGGTGTACGGGTTAAATAAATAATAGAGCTAAGAATACACTTTTTTATTTCTTATTACTCCGAAAAAGGCGCATTTAGTTAAACTTTTAACTTGATGGGATAACATACAACAATTTTCTTTCACAGCATTTTGCTTTCATCTTTCAAATATGGCCGGAAACTTCACTTTTGAAAAAAATATATTTTTAAACTTTTTTTTACAGGGTATATTTTCTGCGTATATTTCTGTATAAAATATCATTTTTATCGACAATCATATTTTTTTAACGAGCAAACATTGTCATTAAGAATGACTTTTTCTCAAAAAATTAAAATTTTGTGTCAATTTGTCCTCTTGTATACCATACCTCATCGCCGGACATACTGTATACTGATAAAACATAGGAATAGCAAAGTAATTTTTTTAATCTGTGAAACATATTATGTATCTTATAATAAAATCACTCAAAATCTAAAAACTCAATTATTGTTATTTTGGTCAAAGTACAGTGGAAAGCATTTGAATTGGCACACAATATTTTGAACAAGCCTCGTAAAATGCCAAACTTTGTCATAGTAACACATTACTTTTGTCAAAATGACAAGTCATAAGTAAACAAAAAAGCTGATTTTTGGTTTTGGGATCGATTATTCCAGCTTAGTTCAAATAATCTTAATACAGCAAGCTGCATGGTTTCTCAAATGTATTATCCAGTGATGCAAAGGGTGAAGGGCAATTGAATTATTGGCTAGTATGTAAGATATTTATGTAGAAAACAAAATATAAGTGAGTAATAAAAAATACATGGATTGTATCCCTTCTATATAAGATTACTGAATATATAACACCTCAAACAAATCCCAGCACAGATACTACACAATACCAAAGAATATTCTACTCCGAATATTCCTTGACAATACTCACGCAGTGGCTTGATAGTTTTTGTTACCTATTCATGGTTTAAAACCAAAAATCATCGAAGTAAACAAACGACATGTGATTAGAGATTAGAGACAGTAAAACGATCTAGCAGATCACATGTGTGTTGGTTTATTTCACCTATGCATATTACGAGGGTTGTCAAAAAATAACTGACAAATTTTCAAAATTAACCGAATAAAATATCCACATGTAACATCGGACTTCAAACATTCGAACACAAAGATCCGCGTAGTGACGTCAAAGCGTTTGAATTTGCTCAGCCACGATTTCAACTTTAATTATTTATTTCGAAATAAGTAGTGCGATTTAAGGGCTGATATTTGGTATACCGTGTCTCTAGATAGAACGCACACTTTAAAAAAAATAATAAAAAAGTTTTCCATTATCTTTTTGACCATCAACAATAATTGGATAACTACATAATATGGTTTTTGTATTGAAAATGTACAGGTGCAGCCTGTAAAAATATAGTAACAGACTAGTGTACAAGTAGTGGATATGAAATTAACAGAATCGATAACATAAATAGAACGATAAACATTAATCATAGAAGAAGACTTTTTTTTATAAAGTTGTGAATTGAAACAAAATGTATTTCATTCAACGGCTTGACATTGGCAACACTGCTATCCTACTCACCACACAAGATAAACATGCACTGCATTTTCCTCTACTTTCTTTTCTCCCTTTATCAAATAATAATATAAAAAAAGGATTTACTAATCTACATAGTAACATTAGATTTGTTGACAAATGCTGATGTGTACCATGACTTTTTCCAATTTACTTTATAACGTTCCCTGATGCTTGAAAGGTTTGTAACAACTTTCAATTCGCATTCAATTCCACTGCAATTTTGAGATATTAAAAAAAAGGAACAATAATTGGTTTCCAAACGAAAACTGACGTAATAATGTATGTTTACAATCAAAAAAAAATCTAACCGTATATTCGAAGTTCAGTACGGTAGCTCCAGGTAAAAGTTCTCGAGGACTCTCTTTTTATGAATCCTCTGACACGCTTATCTTTTGTATCGAACCACAGGAACCTTGTAACGACAATAAATTTGTTGCTTGATACTTTTCGGTGATAAAGTTATAAATTTAATTTTGCAGGTAGAAACCATCAGAAGTATAAAGTGAACAATTTGGTGATAAATTTAAAAAAATGTGTATACTTGACATGGTCAAGAATTAGGAGTTGTTACATGATAGTTCCTTTTTTTATCGTTTTATCAAAATATATGTACCTGAACATTCAGTTCACGTAATGTGAATTCCGAAGATGATGGTTACAGACTGTAGGTATGTATATACTACCATCAAAAGCTGCTTATAGGGTTTTTCTTGAAAAAAAGCAAAGTCTGCCATGTCCGCCAATAAATATTGGAAAATAAAAAACCGATATAGGATTCGAATATCACGAATGCAAATTCGGTTCACAAATACGCTATTTAATTACGACAAGAATATTAAAACGTCTTTTATTCTGTGTCATATGAGATGATGCTAGCAAATTGGACTTGATGTTAAATTTAGTGCGTCTAACGGATGCATATAAAAATAGAGGGTGTCTTATGATGAGTCATAGTCCATCGTATTAATTTTAGTAAATAAAATAAGTAGAGAATAAAAAAATCAAAATTACTAGCAAACTGTACAGAATCGGAATATAATCTATGTATGTTATCGGTTTTTTCTGGTTAAGAATGACCTCTCTATAATTTTTGGAGTTTAGACCAGGACTTATAAGACACCCTGTAAAAATTTATAGATGCACACTTTTAACAAGACGGTCATAAAAAAGATCGAGATCTACAGTAGGTACCTACTCAAATTAAAAACCACTTAGTGCTTCAAAGCCATTTATTTGCAGATTCTAAATCTACCTAATCTTCATATGTTTTGACAATTTATACAATGCTGAGGTGATGCAATATTATAGATTGTTTGAACTTGTATTAACAGTGAAGGTATAGTATGCTCGTCTTATCAAACCGGGTAGGTACTTCTGAAGCTCTAAAGTTATAGATTATCAGAATGAATTTTACTGAAACCGAACTATTGTATGCTATCTTTGTGTTAAACCTAGTTTCAATCCCATATAGTACTATTAGAAACAGACTATTTCCAAACTCCCACAACAATTATTCATTTCTAAGATTTCTTCTTAGTACACATTGTCTTTTGCTTGTGTTATCTGTCATGCAATAACCTATCCTTCTTTCAATTAATTTAAACAAAATCTGGATAACAGTAGATATGTGAACACGTTTTGTATTTTCTGGAATCAGATAAGTGCCAGCTAAAAATTTCAAATTTATACATAGCCATTACTATACACTATTGCTTTATTATACAACATATACCTTCTTATTATTATTGTAGATCAGAAAGTCACAACGACTTTGAACTCTCAGGGTGTTATGAGGGTGAAAATATTGAAATCAGATTTTCACATTATTCTGGATTCAAATTTCTTCTCAATATATCAAATGGTTAAAAAGTCCCCCTTTTCGTTGATCCGATTTATTAACCCAAACATACCCAAGCAATATGGAGTTTCCTATAGACGACCTCAATAAAGAGCCAGATTTCAGAACCGCAAGGTTTTCTCGACTTATCGTGGGTATATGCAAACAATTGAAACTGAAACAAAGTTTCTACTTCCTCTTTTTATTTAACTTGTTATGAGTGCAGAGAGTGGAAAGACTCTTGATTCCTAAAAACGTTTAAAAAAAATAACTAGCAATATTTGTAAACGGCTTATGAGCCTTTTCCACATTTCCACTTTATTCTGTACCTAAAACAATTTATCAAATTTAAAAAAAATTCCCTCCGTACTTCAAAATATCAACTGCTTATAAATCAATGTCTCAGGTGGCGAAACATATGTGTTACTTAGCAATTTGAAGACTAGTCTATGTTGTCATGTTGAGAGTTGAAAAGAATAAGTAAATATGATTTCATATAAACACCGTCATGTTTGCAGATTTCGAAATCATGTCGAATTAGCCATACCTTCATAAGAATATTGGTACATCCATATAGCAGCAATACTAACCAATCATCTGTATCACATAAACAATCATAAAAAGGAACATTACATTCATAAAATCCAATAATTTTCGAATAAATGGGATAGGCAGCTCCATTATCATATCATTATATGAGAATCGTTTCGAAAAAAAAAAGAGCATAATGGGCGTCTGGTGCTTATGGAAACATCTTTTATGACTGTAAAATCAGGTAAAATATTAAGTATTGTTTTTTCGATAAAATACCAACCATATATTTTGGATCTTCGATAAATAAATGATCAGGATTCTTTACTGTTACACACACATCCACGCATATATTTCGGAAACCCCTTGCGAATAGTCGGTTATTATTTTGTCCATCTAGACGTTTCCCATTAACAATATTAATTAAATTTTCTGGCCACCTAGATAAATACGCAGAGAGAGAAATGTTATATATTATTCAGTTCTTCGGATGTTAAACAATGCAGGGTTGTCACGTCTAGGCTATACGTTAGCATATTGTTTTTTCTACACAAGCTATTGATGTCGTAATTCAATATAAGGAAATGCATAAAGAAGTATAAGAGACTCGAGTTGGTTGGTTGCTGTTGCTATAACAAGATAGAGATCAATTATTGCTATCAAGACAAACTTTGATGTAAGTCTTCTTTTTTGAGCAACACATCTTTTCTTCAACTTGGTATACACGAACAAGTGAACTTATGCAATCTTTCTTCCAGACATTTACAAATTACAGTTTGAATATATCCGCGTCCGCTCAATTTTCAATGTTTCTGTCTTGGTAAGCTGAACGGGAGAACACCTACTGAAAACACAAAAACGGATCCTTAAGTAACGACATGGTAGCACTTAGGACATGCGGAAAATCGCGGTATCTTCAAATAGCCGGACATCACTTTAAACATTCAATTTTTTCAGACGCTGCTTATTCCGAACAATGAAAAATTCAACTCGTTTCAGTTATTTAGTGGATATTTCTTGTGAATGACCACGATAGCCAACTAATAATATGGATAGATGTTTTGTTAGTTCAATTCATTTAAGGTAGAGTTGAGGTAAGGCCCCTTTACACTGTAGTCACGGACTTATGGTGCGACCTGGTCGTCCACCCCTAGGCTCTGACTAAATGAGATGATTGAGAACACCACCTAGTGCCGTAGATGCATGATAGGATCAATCAATTTCGGCTGAAGTGTCAACTTTGTTGGCTGCTGGCAATTGATTGTTCTACAGATTTACTCAGTTTTATTGGCCTTGAGGTGAGTCACTAACATTTAAACAAAAAAATTGTTTCGTTCCACAGCGTGGATCAAACCAGCGTGCAGCACCCCATAGAACCCGTAACATTTGTCAAATGACTCAACACGCCAGACCATCGGCCCCATGACTCAATGTTACTTGACAAATATGTCAAGTACTAACCCTGAAATAACGAGAACTGGCAACATAATTTTCGGCAATATTATCTGATATAACGGAAAGTTGGCACAGAGCCGTAATAAATGTTACATTTAAGTAAGCAGCGCCCTCCTGATACCAGTTTCCAAATAATAATAGTGATAAAAATAATAATAAAAATCTACGTGGGCGATCTAAAGTTATATCCTCGGTTCTCCAGAAACATTCGAATGAGCTCCGGATAAAATAGTCTTCACAATAAAGACTAAATTGAGGTTTCACCTGGGAAAAAAATGGTAGGGTTTTGTTTCATAAGCTCACCTTATGCTTTTTGGGTCATTGATTCCGAATTTTTAACTTTTCGCCAAAAATGCTCATAGGAAATACTTGTTTTTTAAATATCGTGTTTTTTTTTTAAATATCTGATTTTTCACAGGGTGTCCGTGAGGAAGGTTGATAAATCGATTTTTTTTATGTTCACATCGATGCACCGAACTGGAAAAAAGTCTTGATAATTTAGATAACCTCAAAGTGCCGTTAATGGCACACCCTACTAGTGATATCAATACTGAGAATGAATTCAGATTTCTTGTTATAAAAACCCCTCTATAAGTTGTTTCGCTGTTTCGTCTTGATGACGAATAATTGACAAAAATCGAAATGAAAAATAAAAGTTTGACACCCTGTATCTTGACAATTGAGCACTTCAGGCTGTATGTCTCCATCTCATGTTTCATTGAAATGCGAGGTCTACCTCCTCTCAGGCGTTGGACACCCTTTAAATAATCAGATATTAAAAAAAAACACGATATTTAAAAAAAAAATCCTACCATTTTTTCCACGTAATATTCCCTATTGCCTGGAGTAAAAAAGATAAAATAAATTTTCTGTAAAAAAAGTGAAGCAAGAAAAACGAACAACATAGAGCTTCTAAAATAATGTACCCTTTGCTGTATCATTTACCTTAGGATAACGTTTACGTTATGATTGTTTACTAATGGAAATGTTCCATTTAATAACAGCATAACCATGGCGAAACAATCATGTCAAGTTAACGTGTTGGATACAGCATAAGGGGGAACGAGACATACAACCCAGCAAACAATGTTCAATCGGCTATCTGTCGGCCGAGCGCCTCTATGCCGCCACAATATCGTCTTCCCATCAATGGCATCCTGCGCTGGCCCGATTCGTATGTGCACCCGCGGCCTAGTCTTTAGCATGATTCTTTGCCGGACATTGCCGGCGAGGCCCATTATCGGCCGCTTGACGGCAAGATACCGACAACTTCTCCTTGCCTACTATTTACCGTATCAGTTTATTAGCTGCCCGACGACATCTTTCCGTTGACGTTTACATGGACCAGCCCTCAAGGGCAAGACTTTTTTTGTACAAGTTGACCGTTTCATAATGACCCCCCCTTTTTCTTTTTTGTTTCATCCTGTAGCAGAAAATGTTATATGCAAAAGTTTTAGGGCTCAGTGTAAACTAATTGCAGCATAACTTTCGTACATACAAGGGGTTGGAGGAACGAAAATATATGAAGCAAATAGCGCTCTAAAATAACTGTATTTACCATTTTATTCATCAGGGTTAAACCAAAATAATCAAAGTGATGAATTAATTATTACTAGCGATCACCCTGTACATTTTCATTAGATATATTCGTTTGCCAAGGTAACCTAATAAACAAAGATTCCAAAGATTTGATTAAGAATAATGAGCATGGTGATTGAATACCAAATTTTTGAAAACCTCAATACTTTCAAGTTAAAAAGCCAATAGCTTAATTCCTTGAGATTTTTGTTTATCACGAATCACGTTATTGTGGCAAATGTTTAAGTGAATAAATACCTTTTCTTAATCACAGACTACTTTAAGTCCAAATTAAAATTAACGCTCTTTGTACCACTTCCAAGAGCTAAAAACCCTGATAAATATCTAGTTAGAATAGTATAGTGAAAACCTCGGTAATAACCAACATCACAGAAAATGTAAAATAAAATAAGCATTGGATTTTATATTAAAACTGATGATATTAACTATAGAGCAAAATAAACATTTTGATTCATTGACTAATCTTAATAAACATCTCACTTTCTCGAAACAGTTCAACGTAATCACATCGCATCACATTTATTTCCGAACGTAATTAGGTAGTAGCAATGACGTCGAAAAAATATAGATATCTTTGGGTAGTTGTAGGTAACCATAAAGTAAACTCCTTCCACTTGCATCGTTGATGCTGGCTTTCCATTGTGGATGATCCAATATTTTACAGGATAGTTAATGAAAGTCTTGTTTGAATCAGCAGATTTGGAACCTGAAAAGAATATCACTTGATAAAAAAAAAAGATTGAACACATTGTAAATGTTCTTCAGAATTGATCACTTGAACTTTCCCAAGGATCATTATACTAAATAGGCATATATATGATTATTTACACTATACACAAAAATAAAATGAAACACCACAAATAATCACAAAATGAAAGTTGCTGATGTTTGCTATTCCCAAGCTATTTCCATAACATTAGATTTTGTTATTCTATGAAAATAACCTTACTCTTTATTGCTTTAACTTTAACATTCAATTTTATCTGTCTTTATAAAATGGCAGGATAATATTCTTAATTTGAGATTGTATTTACCAATATTTATAAAATAAAACAAAAATAAACAGACAATTTAACAGAAATACCTATGTATAGGTACCGAGGTATTTCATCATAAGATTCCCAAGCTAGATCGTGGTTCAACTTAATTAATTTGCGGTTATTATTTTTATGAACTTACCTTTTCAATAAAGAAGGTTTTGCAAATCATGGCCGCCAAACATCAAAGAGGAAATGTCCGCCTGAGCCTGAACTTCTCAAATGACGCTACACGGACTACGGAGTATACACAACACAAACTACGTATAATCCACAATTTAAAAACACAAACCGAAATAAATGTATCGTATCAATGTGAATGATTAATTTCCATTGGCAATGCGTTCAATACAAAACAAAAACAAAGTGAACTGGAAACTGTGAAAGAGGAAAGAGGGCATGCAGACAGCCAGAGCACAATTTGTTCGGTGGCCAGAGGCAGGGCTGACAGAGCGGCAAATTCAAAATATTTAAATTCATTTTTATGCAAGCAGCTTGCCGTATCTGTTAAGATTCGCGGACCTCACAACTTTCTCGTAGACTAAATGATCGGCGCAGATATTACTTGCCGGATTAGGCAAGTAGGAGTAATACCGATGCCAGCAGATGTAAGACGATGCAAACAATCGGCCGATACTTTGCAGACGGAAGATGTTTGCTGGGAAATACTTAGCAGTAGAAGAAACACTTACATATAAAACGAAAGAAATGAGAGAAACCTTAGTAAACAAATACAGGAACAGACTAAGAAAAGTCATACATACCCAACTTGACGCAAAAAATAAAATCAAAGCTATAAATACTTGGGTAATATCCATACTCACGTACAAGCACTAGACAGGCTGACAAGAAAAATCCTTACAGATAATAGAGCTTCACATCCTGAATCAGCTGTTAAAATATTGTGCCTATCTAGAAAACAAGAAAGATTAGGCATAATCAACATAGAACCAACACACAACAAGCAAATACACAGTTTACAAAGATACCTCAACATGAAGGCAACAGAGTCATCACTACAAACATCCATCAAACAAACGGACAAAAAATACACACCACTCAGCACACACACACAACTTATAGACAAGAAAATATTCTTCACAAACATCACACAGGCATGAAACAGCAAAAAACTACATGGCAGATTCAAGAACGATTTTGATAAACAACATCAGCTGTCAACCAACCCCTGTAGAGTGAAACAGAAGGATCTATGTACCCCATACAGGACCAGGTTGTACCGACAAAAACTTCCAAAAATATATAACAAAAACCAACATAGTAAATGATAACTGTGGAATGTGTAAATCAATGTCCGTAGAGGTGATATGAGACGGTTTATTCCGGATGAATGTTCACTCGAATGAATGTTCTCTTTCTTTTCATTAGACGTTCACACAACAGGTACAGAATGACAAAAAAATGAACGTTTTCTTCTCAGTTTCACGAAAATGTCGTCGAACGAAGTTGTGCGCTTTAGAATTCGAATAATTTTCGATCATTTCTTCACTTATCACTTCCAAGATTTAGTCCGTAATCAGCGCTTTCATAGCATCGCCCCGTATTGTTCTGTCTTTATATTCACCGAGATTGTGGTTCCAAAGACAAGATATTTAAAACGCTCCAAGAACCGCAACGTGTTTTGATCATTCCACTTGAATACCATTGTTTCGAATAATAATAATAGTTCCACCAAGAGAAAGATGCGAATGAAAATATCCATCATCTCGGGATGAGTTCACTAATGAATTCATTCTTCACTTTTGATTCATTTTATGTCAAGACGTTTCACTTTGAGATGCTGAATGAAAGCCAGAAATGGATAAAAAGTGAACCGTCTGGTATCACCTTAACAATACAACACATAACATCAGGAGGTCCTAGCTAGCTTAGCACTAACGGAATACCCAGACAGGCAAAACCTGACAGCCAAGATCCTTCACAAATACTTACACCACATACATAACATTAAAACAATAGAGAAGCCGTACTACAAATACACACCAGACCAAGTCAACGAGAACCAAAATTATGAAATATACTGGGACCGGGGAATCATAACAAAATCAGGACGAAATAGATATTGCACTCCCCGTGGACAACATACAGAAGACAATAACAGAGAAAATACACAGACCTAGCTGAGAAAATAGAATCAATGTGGAAAATGGAAGAAATCTTCATTCCCTCCGTGGTCATATCAGTCACAGTTAACTTATACCACCGGAGTTAACAGCAGAGTTCACCAAACATATAATCTACTACCCCAAGATTTTTTATGTTAAGCTGAATTTATACTAAACTAACGTTGCAAAAGGGTCCCTGTGAATTCATAAATTTAATATAGATCGCATCTACTCTACAACTGTCTCGATAAACCAATTCATTCATTAACCTGCTACTCCAGAAGATGTTTCCATATTTTACTAGATATTCAAATTTGGAAAAATAAAGGGTTTTCAAGCATTTGGTGCTCAGATAATGTAATGTCTGTCAGTTCTCATCGCAAAGCAGACTGAACTGATTTTCAAGAGAAGTCCAGTGGAATGATCAGACCAGTTCAGACATTCATCCCTGCAGAGTTGAAGAAATGTTTTATTGCTGGCAAGGCTCACTTCAGTTTCTACAAAGCATATAACGTCCGGTTACTAAATGTTCAGTCAAAGTTTTCTCCCCGCACTCCAAATTCGTGGCATCTGTGTTGTAAGTCAGATCTTCGGATACTATGTAATACAGGTTATTTAAGAAAAGCACGAACAGTATTCGCCAAAATATGCTTTCTTGAGCTATTGCTAGAATCTTCTCTCGACTTTGACACGTCAATTGTTACTATCTGCCTACTGTCAGTTAGGTCAGATGCAAAATTCAAAGAATCACTATGTTTGTTCTACAGGGATGTTATATTAGTTGGATTTGTTGGGAAGCTGCAAGATGATGACTTTTTGGAAGGTATTCAACTATCCTAGGGATAACAGAAAAAAAATACTTGTTGAATTTATTTTCCATTTATCTAAATAGGAATCATCAGTTATTCCTGGTATCATGTTCATGGATGTTCCGAAAAAGTTTAGTTCCATCACAGACATACTTAGGTAACAGTTGGTTTCTTATTTTAAATATGAAGACATGTACATTGTAAACTACTTTTTGTTTCACAGAACATAAATTTAAAACATTTAACATAGTATCTATTGATGTATATATAACACGATGTAAAATGGATCTCATGGCCCTATTCTGTATTTTCTGGAACTCCTGTATTTTATAATCAGGAAGATTAAATAGTAATGTCGAACAAAAGTCCAGGTGTGGCGCAGCAACACTATTATACAATAATAATTTTAATACAAAGGGAATACACATTCCCTTGTCTATCATTTCAATAATAATTTTGTCTCATCAGTCAAATGTTTCCCAATTATGCGCATGGAGCCAACTTTCTTAGAATATTTCCGCATTACATAATCTGCATGGGCATAAAAATTCATATTTGGATCAAACATGACCCCCAAGTACTTAATTTTGCTGGCATACAAGACTTGTTCATCATTTATCCTAACAACTAACTATCAAAATGCTCCAAGGAAGGTCGCTTATAACTTCTAGACCGTTAAGGAGGTCTAAAATGGCAGAAGTCCTTATCATTCATGACATGAACTTGACTAGCACATATCCAGAAAATGATCAAGCGGTATTAGAGGATGTAGTTGAAGTATTTGTAATTAGAAAGTATTGAAACCTTTCCCATGTCTCGTCCAGTTTTTATTACGTCGCCCAAAACTTAGAACCTACCTGAAGTCGGCCCCTCAAAGACATCAAAGCCATACCGGAAAGTGCTCGTAATCTACGTAATTCCGACGTCGAATGGCAATAATCGCGGTTAAATATTAATTTTTCACATAGTTCGGAAAGCTTTGATCCGTACTCGTGCCTTTGTGGGGAAGGGTGTACGCTGGAATTCGCAACTTTGGATAAACTTTCCAACCTCGTATGGAAAAACATGTTCGCGAATAGCCGATTTTGCACCTGATCACACAAAGACTTATGTTTTAGTAAGCAAAAGCAAAATGAAGGACTTTTTTGGTAGGAAATGAATGGAGCATTGAACCACACCCTCACATGAGGTTGTCATTCATATTTCAAAACAAGAGCGGAAGAAGTTGATAAAATCAAACTTCACATAGGTATACGAAATCCGAAATTTACACGGAGTCAGAGTTTTATCGGGTTCCCATCCAATAAATATTAATAAACAAGATAAACAATGTTTTCGAATGCGCCCGCTTTTTCGGAACCACCTGTATCTTGTATTATTATGAGTCTGTTTAAATAGCGTACAACAGCCGGTATCTGATAGAATCTCCTTAGCAAAGCCAAGGTATAAGTCAATAAAGTTTCTCTGTGTCTGGGCATCCCTTTCGAGAATATGAGGACGTTGCTCTAAGACATTTTGAAAGTCCACCAAAAGTATAAAGGCATATCAAAAAACAATCGATTGTGGAACGATGTTAGTTATTTTGGATATATCAGTGTTTAATCGATCGTACAATAGTTCGGAATACGAATTAGATTTATATTTGACTAAACTTTTCGTTTATCGATTCAAAGTCGTCGGTTAAATAAGTACAGATACAAATTTTCATTCAGTTTCATGATTTGATGAATGTCTGAAAGATGTTTATTTTCATTTTATTGTTGTTTATGGAAAAAAAATCATTTTTTTTTTTGAATTCGTGAAATTTTATTATCTCATTCACCAGTGATGATAATTTATTCTTAGAAAAAATCTAGATGATCAGGTTGATCTTCTACATTTTGATTGAAATGATTCTAGTTCATTCAAAATAATGTCAGATCAAGAAAAAATATATTTTGTTTGAAAGACAATTTAATATGCTTTGATATTAGTTTGAATGGGATTTTATTCCGGCTTCTCAAGATTAAAATTTTATTATGAAACTAAAAAAAGACAGAGTTACAGCCGATGAGCCGATTTCTGAAATGTTTCAAAATACTGTGAAGACACTATGTTATATATATTCTAAAGATCAAAGAGAAATCTCAATTGACAAATGAAATGGGGTGTACAAATAATGTATAAAATATACTAGGTACGTTCGTTAGGCAAATTCAATGCTAAAAATCCACCTACACGATATGACCAGGTTATCGGGTGCCAGATTATTCAAGTTTTGATGCAAATACTTGAATTCATCATAATATTCAAAGTTTGGAATCCAAACTGTAAAAGCAAAGTAACAGTTGACCGTTTGTTCCAGAACAAATGAGGGATATTACAAGACATGTATTGATATGGGACCTACACACTGATGTTCAGAAATAAAACCAAACCCATATATACTTGTGGGTACTCAAATTTCCAGACAGGTGTGATGAGTAGTACAAGAACTAAAAATGATAGTCTATAACGGACATCAGTAAATTCCTGAATATCATTTTCTTTTCAAGAAAATCGTCAGTTCCGAGGGTTTAAGTGGGATTAGTTAATATGGTAATGCCAATAACCGATAGTATTGCTGTGACACATACGGTATTAAGCAACTGCTATACTCCTGTCAAGATCGTAGAAGCAGCCTGGCTTAAGAAGCATCGAATCAGTTATTAATCACTGAACCAAATATTTGTCATTCGGATATTTCGGGTCCGAAAGAGCCAATTTGTCATCGGACGGATTAATTCGGCTGTCGCCGCGGAATTTTGTCATTAATTCGCCTTGCGATCGATTTATTTTGATTCCAGCGGGCGACCACCCAACGCGACCCCGATGATGTATTAACAATGAATATTGTTATTTTATCCCGTATCAATACCTATGTCTAATGGGATCTGTTTTTTTTTTATCGAATAGTGATTCACAAGATTTGAATGTTACTCTTCCTTTTGATAAATTTTCATATTCGGGAGTGCAAAATTTGAGAAGCACATTTTATTTTCAAAAAAAACAATCCTATCAACGTCCTCACTGTCAATCAATAGTAATGTGGACTGAAGTGAGAATCTTATTGTTAGATAATCTGTCATCCATCAAAAGTTGGTATGGACTGTAAGTTGTGGAACCAAGGTTATTGTAACGGTAATGACCATAACTGACAGTCATAGTTGGTTATCAGAATTTTCAAGTCATGTGAATTTGATGATTTTCAATGAATTGAATAAAATTAATGATAATTTCAAGTCAGGCCTGATTTATACACAAATCTAGACCATCTCTTTGTACAACGTTAATGCCATAATCCAACATCAAGAAGTTGCCTGAAAGAGTTCTTGTAGGCGAACTACTGCTTGCTGATTCCAAAATATGAGACCCCAATGATGACATAATTGATGAGTTTTTTTTGTCGGAAATAATGGACTGTGTTTGATGAAAAACCTCTATTGTTCTTTCAGCGACGTTTCGACGTTTGGTTTACGTCTTTATCAAGCTATAATACAGCACAATGTCAAATTACACAAAAATTGTTATGTCTAGGTGTTGAAAAAACTTACCATTAAGAATAGTAAGGTGAACACAATAATAAACGGCCACAAACATTGAAAAAGGCCGACAGATATAAAACTAACATATAAACTATTCAGTCACATCCACATAACATCACATTTTATGCCAGAAGAAAAACAATAATTACATTTGATAAAATTGGATAAACTAAACACATCTGAATACGTTAGGTTGTTAATATGGTCTAATTCTTTGTTATAAAACTAATCCTATCAGTGTCGATAGCATGGTAGTGAAACACCGTTGTCACATGGTCAATAAAGTCCGCAATTAAGGTGAACGTTCGCGCGTTGCTTTGAATTTTTCGATTAAACTATTATAGATGACTGACAAATGACTGACATCAGTTCTATAATTAACCGTCACCTCTGACGAGGCTTTAATAAAAACCATTTCGGATATATTTCTTTTGTAGTAATTCGTTTCATTATCTAAGATACTCACGTCCTTGAATGAAAATTCGTGGTTATGATCGAAATGATGGGAGGCCAAAGCAGTTTTCTCTAGTTTGTCTCTATATTTATTTTGACAATCATAAGTGTGTCCTTTCATCCTTGTCTTCACATACTGTCTTGTCTGACCAATATAGGTCTTACCACATTGGCACGGAATACTGTAGATAACGTTAGATCTATTAGATATCGATATAGGATCTTTCAGACGTGTAAATAGTTGCTTCGTGGATTTTATATTATAGAAAACGACTTTTAAATTATTAGAATTTATCAACGCTTGTATTTTTTGGGATAGTCCAGCTATGAAAGGAAATCGAACATGTCTTATATTTTGCATTTCAATGTTCTTTTAATGGTGGTGTTCAGCTCCAATCAAATTTTTTCTTCTGAATTTTTCTATTATCCCATTAACGAAACTTTTGGGATAGTTGTTGTTCCTTGCTATACGTCTCAATTTGCTGAAATTCTGCTCCCAGTAACGAGCGGAGCTCAAATGGACGATTCGGTAGAGCAGATTAGAAATAGTTGCTATTTTGTGTTTCGTAGCATGGTACGAGAAATGATTCAGTATTCTACTAAGACAATAACAATTTTTGTGTAATTTGACATTGTGCTGTATTATAGCTTGATAAAGACGTAAACCAAACGTCGAAACGTCGCTGAAAGAACAATAGAGGTTTTTCATCAAACACAGTCCATTATTCCCGACAAAAGAAACTCATCAGTTATCGAAACTTTTGGACGCTAATTTGCAACTCTATGATGACATAATTTGAGCGAAGTTGGGGGCAAGATAAGTAATTGAACAATATTCCAAGATTCTAGCCATAAACACCTGGTCAGATGCACGTGAATAAGATATGAAAACGACATTCAGCATCATCAATCTTCTTCAAAGAAAAACAGCATTCGTAATTCCAAGACAATATACATTTGTTTTAAACTATTGCATGGTTTACCAACTGTAACTCAAAAACAGTTCGACAACATAAATCCGATGCATGGCACAGAGTGACCGTTTCTGAATAAAAATCTAGTTTATTTGATACCTTTCAAGCGTAGTTCAAGATACTAAAAAGGGCTGCGAAAAGAAATCGCCCTTTTGATAAAGGGGTGTTTTTTATGCTTCTATTTAATGTGCACACATGTTTGATGCGCCTTATTCTTTGTCAAGCTTTTAATTGATTGATTCAACATTGGAAGTTTAACCGTCTTTTCGCTGCTGAAAGCCGCAAATCATAGAGCAAGTGAGCTTTTCCAAATTTATTTGTATTTCCAAAATCTATTTTACCAACTAGCAGGTGATTTTCAATTAAATATATTTTCCTCAGACGTTTCAATTACCGGGCCTGGTGAATGTTGCGTGCCTCATGTAACAATTCCCTGTGTCGAAAGAGGCGAAATGAAGTGTCAAAAAACTATGACGGCTCTCAGCACACGTGTCATTTTGTAGACAAACCCACTGCAATATTTCTCATTGACAATCTAAGTTTTCATGCCAACAATAATAAAGACTTTCAGGATTGCAAGGTAACTAATCAAGCCCCTTTTTTTATAGACGCCACCGGGTAACAAGTGTATTTAAACTTTTAAATAGAATCCTAAATTTATGATTTCTCGGGCCGCTACCGTTTCTTAGCCCTTTTTTAATTTAAATCCTTTGGTCTTTCATGGGTTCAGGAAGTTGTTGCTTTCTATTGGTTATAGTCCAAGATCTTATGTTAAATTAATCATGAGGAGAAGATGAAAAATCTGTGCGTTGTTCGAAATTCATGATACGCGAACGCGACAGACACAGCAAGAGGTACAATAGTGCAGAACCCGATGCATATCATTTGGTTGCAGAGCATGATTTTTTATGATATGAGTACAGTATATCGCTGAATACGAAAGATGGATTTTTCTATTGTTAATTGTTACTCCTAAACCGTTAAAGATATCGAAATGATTTGAATACAGGATGCCTCAGTGCAGTTTGTGAAAATGTTATAATTCTCTGTACGCCTTTTGAAACTGCTAGAAATTAAAGAGACTTGAATCAACGAAACAAGGAACTAAACACTCATCTATATTGAGATATAACAAATAAAAAGCAAGAACATTCAACTGCATATCACAAAAACTGTTCAAAATGATGGTCACTTTGACGTTGATATGTCAAAAAATTGATTTTCATGGCACATTCAGTGTTTTTGATAGAATTTGTTGAATTCTTCACAAAAACAAAATTATCTCCCAAACTATCGGCTTTTGAAAAAAAAATTTAGAATGGCATGCTGAACGCGACCAAGTAACAAAATACAAAGTGCTATTTGAAAGGAATCAAGTTATGGTGCTTTGAAGTTTACCAACATTGAAGTGTCACAGCAAAGTGTTACCATAATGAATGTCGACGGCATTGCCACCAAAAGATACCCTAAGCAGTTGCTTAAACATGGGCAAAGTCTCAACTTGATATCTCAAAAACCAAGTGCTCTGTGGTATCTTTGATCAATGGTTGCAAACACATCTATTTAAAAAGAAGTGCAATAACTTTTGAAGGGTTGAAGCGCATTGCAACAACTAAACAGATTTGAGATGTCCAAAAAAGTGCAAATTCAAATGTTCAAAGATAAACAGGGGTTGCCATTTCAGAAAACTATGTTGATGCCTTCTCGGCAAAAATGATACACCCTTTACAATTTCACAAAACGCACTGGGTCATCCTGTATTCAAATTCATTTTACCCATTTCGATATCTTTAACGGTTTATGCGTAATTAAACGTGCCCGTTTCAATGACACCCTGTATTTATATGTGCATCTGGGATAAACGCAGGTCTAAGCCGGAGACTGAGCTATGCGGCGTCAAGAAATGCCTGCTAAATAATTTTGACGTTGAGGTGGTAGTGAAACGAATGCAAGGCGCCATAATTCACTCATCCGTGAAGTTGCTCGCAAGGCAAAGACACAACCTGATGGAACGACAATCTCGACATATTGAGGAAAAAGATACAAAATCGTTTTGAAGTGATGAAAAAAACTGGACCACGGGATGAATTCCGCCAGACTATAATGGCAACAAAAGTGCAGCAGGCTACCGCTCTGTTGTCTGGTGGCAAAAAATCAAACAACGAGATGCAGCCACAGAACTGGCAAAATTCTAGAGGTTAGAGGTTGTATTGCTGCAGCCATGAGAACTACCCCAACGCTTCCTATGGAGCCAATACTTGATCTCTCTCCTCTGGATATCTTTATCAAAATAGACGCAAAATGAGAGCATACAACTCTCTGACTAAATATAACAAGGCAATAAGGGCAGCCAAAAGAAACTCTTGGATGAAGTTCTGCAGCGAGGTAGAAACAATTGCCGGAGTATCACGCCTACAGAGAATCTTAAAGAAAGATCCCCTTTACCACTGGGTTCAATAAAGAATCCCAATGGTGAATACACGAAAACTAGCGAAGAAACAATCACTTTTCAGACTAGACTATAGTCAACTCGCAACAGGAAACCAACTCTGTATCTTCCAAAATGCTCATGATGAGAGGAACAAGGGATATCCAGTCATCCCTTGTTAGCCCGAAAAATTGTGCCATAGGAAGGAATCGAGCGGCCTTTAAATTAATCCGAACCATACAAAGCACCTGGATGTGATGGGATAATACCTGCTCATCTGCAACAGAGCAAAACCGAACTCATATTGATAGTTTGTCCACTATTGAGGGCAACGGGACATATACCCATCTATCACGAATCCCTTACGAGTCGTCTATATGCCTAAATCCGGGCATGACAATAGATCGTTCTTACTTGAAACAAAGAAAATTATAGTGAAAAAGTATGAACATCGGAAAAACTCACTTCTAGAAAGGTCACTTCACAAAAATCACAATTACTATCAACTTGTCAAAAGATATGAAACCGCTTTGCATAAATTATTGCATAAAAATAGAGCAACCAATGGATAACCAAGTAATTGCCATAGTCGCATTTCTTGACAGAGAAGGAGAATTCAATCATACCTTCATCTCAATGACTATCGCAATTAACCGGCGCGGCGTGGAATCAACACCACAGTCTACAGGTGAATAAGAAACATGCTGGAAGTAAGAAAGGCGCATGTTTGACAAATCTGTTACTATATGGAGAGGAAGCGAGTTTCTGTCTCCAGACAAGAGTCTTACCTCCTGGAATCTTGCTGCAGACGAAATACTGGTTGAATTGAATAACAAGGGATTCTATACTATAGACCGACGATGTAGCACTACTTGGTATACTTGCCATTGACTATTCTGGACATAGGCAAGCACACCAGAACTTTATCAGAATTGATGCAGACAGCCCTAACTAACAGCCCTTACAGGATGAACCTGGAGGTGAATCCTGAGAAAACCATCTGGCTCTCGAGGAAAAGGAGCATAGCTGGCCAATTCAAACCCGTATTTTTCAAACAAGAACTACAGGTGATAAGAGAATACCTAGGTTTCATCCTAGACGACAATCTTTCATGGAACTAACATCAATAAAAAATACGTAATCGAGGAAAAGCCCCAATAATGGCAACAAAGCAATAGACTACGGCACTGTTGTCAGGTGGCAGTCACAGAACTGGCAAAATTTTCAGAGGTTAGTATGCCATTGTATAACTGGAGCCATGAGAACTACTTCAACGCTTGCTATAGAGGCAATGCTTAACCTTCCTCCGCTGGATATTTTTATCAAAATGGAAACAAGAATGAAAGCATACAGACTTGGCAATACCGGAAAATGCAGCTCCTCAAACTCCCAAGGTCATACTAAGATTACCAGCACATTACGAACCTCCTCATAACAATGTGGAGTGATATTATGCTGAAAAATAACAGCTTTAACACATCTCCCAAGACCTGGCTGTTAGTCCAAAAAACAACACAAATCAAGATGGTTCCAACTACCAGGATCTATAGACACACTAAATTGATGATGGCAGAGGAAATCCAATCATGATTCACCGGAACTCTACGGCCTCATACATTGTCTTTGAATGTGAAGCACTGACGTTCTGGAGAAGGGATGATGAGGAATTTACACTCATTCTTAAAAGGTCTGACAGAGAAACAGTAAAAAGAGTCACAAGCCTTATTTAGACAATAAAGCTTTTCAACTGAAAGACCAACACATAATAATACAGTGTTAAACAAAGTGTCCAATATTCTCGGTAGAATTCAAAATTTTGAATATGAATCCTTTTCCATTCAAAATAACCAATAAACCAAAAAGTACAGCCTCTGAAATACTCGCATACAAATCTTGGAACATCTCCATCGAGAATTATTTGAATATGGTTCCCGTATGTGTTGCGTTGATGACTCCTTATAAAAGAATTTCGCCAATCTCTTATCAATAGTCATCCAGAAAACTAATATGATGTTGAGTATAGTAGAAGTGGTTGTAAGATAATCGTACAGTGAATTATAAATCGATATCAACGATCAGTTTTTCATATCTACTTTTGCACCTATACTATCGGACATAATCACAACCCCCTCTCTTATCTTCACCTTCAAAGAAGAAAAAAACCACTTAATTTGTGATTTATCCTCTGTTTTTTCTTTGGGTGCGTTGCGCCACGAAAGGGAAACTTTTTTAACCCCTTTATTTAAACTTGAAATTACTGGCCATAATTCAATTTGTAGCCGATATTATTTTTTTAATTAGACGCTTCGTCGCGCAAGAAGTCGAAAAGTGGAGCTGTGTTTATAAAACGGAAGAAACGAAAGAGTTATCAACGCATGTCAGATTGTGAGTATAGGATGGAGTAAATGGGCTCAAGGATATGTTTACAAGAAAAATTGTTCATGAAAAAATGGTTCATGAAGTTAATCATAATCAAAGGTTTGAAGCTTTTTAGCTAATATCGTTTATTTGGCAACAAGGCGTCATTGGACTCTTTAGTCACTCGAGTTACCGCGGAACTCCTGATAATTCGATTTGTAACCATGTGAAGGGCAGAGTTTGAAATGGAGCGCCCAATTGGACAGAAACCTTATTCATCGTGCATTTTTATTAAATTTTTACCCCTTTTTTTCAACCTTAGTTTTCGTGGATCAAGAAAGCGTTTGAAATATGCAACTGACTCGTATCAAAAAATATCAACGATAACTAAAATGGGAGTAAACAAAAAACGCAATTTATTTTTATGGAAAAAACCGTTTAATTTTCAAAAAAGTCTCATAACCGTTTCTACGAATGATTATTGCCTTTCAGCCCTTTATACATGTCGGCCCATTAATTTCCACCAAAGGGAAAGAGCATCTTTCCACTTTCTTGCAATTCCAGAAGGCCATTTCACCATTCAATCTAATAAATTTATTAATATTGTCTCGGTTTCGCGCCTTGTGCTTTTCCTTTGGATATTTACTATATAACTGTACCGGGGATATCATGAAAGTAAACAGAGAAAATATCTGGAAAATGTTCGTTTAATGCATCTGATTATTCTAATTCGATTGATCCCACTAAACTTTCAGGCAAATTGTCTTCATTTTGAACTTTTGAATCTGGATGAATTGTTCAAGTGAGCATTGTCCCTTATTTATTATTTTTTTTTTTCATGAAAAAAGAGCAAACTTGCATAGAACAGCGCAATGCGCAATATGCACATTTTTTGGAAATATGGAACATATGAGGAGTATTGGTGCCATTAATGTTCGAAAAATCAACCCACGAGCTCAATTAATGTAGAAATCACCGATTAAAGAGTGCCAATCAGCATCCATCACTCATGCTGAATACATGATTTATCTCCGTCTGGCGTGTATAAGAATAATGAGAAAGAGAGAGAGAGAGTTTTATATCCGCGCAGTTTTTGATGATACACTGATTTTTTTTTTTTCATGTATTTAGTTTATTTTTGGGTATTTGAAAAAAATATTTGCGGATGACTTTCGAATATTGGGTTGAATACGTATAAAAAATTTCAAGTCATTTGGAAATGTTTACAAATTGTTAATCACTTCACTTTATAATTTATAAAAAAAAACTAGTTTTGCAGTTCTAAAATACCAGGAAGACGACATCCGTGAACTAATTTTATGAACTACATTATCAAGAGTTTAAACCATTTTTTAGTCCTGGTTCTCACTCTTGGTTAAATTCATACATGTTGTATCACGATCTTTCAAATAAAAATAAGACACTGATGAAAATTGAGCAATACAATTTTCGAAAATATGTGTGCCAACATTATATTCTTACTTATCATGTATCTCTGGTAAGTTTCATCCGCCTTTTTCACGAATCCATGACAATCGCATTTGATGACACCTTATATAATACAGAAATACGATTATTACTTCCGTATTTTCGCGATACGTATATAGACGCGTAAAGCGAATAAAAGCCGATTTCTTATTGTGTATTTGTTTATGATTTACATTCATTTTGTTTCACGAGAAAGATAGATTGGTGTGGTAATGTACTGATGTCTTGGAGCAGTTCGTGCGTTACTCATAACAAATAACTGCGTACAAATCTCGTGTGAGATTACAACAGTATTATTGGTGCAAACCCACCGATACTAATTTCCGCAATGAAAATCAATCGCAACCAATACTTAATCGATATTAGGTGAAGATTACCGAAGCCATTCCTAATCGATAATATCAGCCAATTGTGGTCCGTGAGAGCCTTAAGGTAATTTCAGACTTACGGAAGGCTGATGCATGCGAAGCGACGTAGGTGGTATGAACAATCGCTAAGAAAATGTTTATTATGTGTGTGATGATATTTAGGACTAGTTACATATACTTTATATACAGGGCGACTGGTAAGTGGACGTATTCCTTTGAGGAGGTGAAAATAGAGCCTATTTGCTACTAATTAAACATGAAGGAAAGCTCAGCCCAAACCAAGATTTTTATAGTAAACATGAATATTTGAAGATTTTTATAGTTAACATGAATATTTGATAAGTGTGTATATTTGTAAGTGTGGCAGCTCATGATTTGAAAAGAGACATTTGAAAAAAAAGCTCTCTCTGGTTTTGTTAATTTTATTATTTGACAAGCAAAGAAGTGGATTATTGCTTAAAAAAAACTGAAATACCCTAAAAACCCTGAGGAATGATATAGACGTGAATCATGTTTAATCGGAAGCAGATATGCTCTACATTCACCTGTATTCACTGATCTAAATATTTTTTTTTTCATTGGGAATCAAATCTTCTATAAATATACCTAGGCTGCAGAGGAACAGATCGTGAAAAAGAAGTTTATTCTGATCAAGTACACTTTTTGTCCGTTGTCAATCTTTTTGATTTTGTACCTAGATTTTTGTCTTGTTCAAACAAATCATATCCATTTCTCACTTTCATGTTTCCATTGCAGCTTACGAGAATTACATGTTCTGAGAACATCAACCGATCATCAACTTCATTCATAACTTTACCTTTTAAAAATACATAAGTATATTTCGACAAAAACTCTGCCTCCTCAATACGTAGTTTTCAGTTGTTAGAGAAAATGATGGAGTGAACTTAACAATCACAAATACACAGGTACAAAATATTGAGTTTGAGATTTTTCCACAACACGTATAGGTTCCATATTTCAAACAGTACCGTTGGTCTGCAGTAATATTAAATTTATTTTAATTCCAAGATGCGAAAAAAAAATCAGATATACAAAGTAAAACATTTTCTGAAAATTCACAAAATTGGTCTTAATCACTGTAATTCATAAATCTTCAAGCTTGGATGACTGACAAACCATTTCTATTCTACCGTTAATGACACGGTGCCAGTTGGTTATTTTGGGTGATTAAAATCGAACATAGTTTTTGACTTTCTGTACATCCAACTCTTCAAGTGAGTAGTGGTGACAGTTTTACAGGTAGCTTGGGTTCATCGCTTTTAACTTTATCTATTTCAATTACCTATGTATTCTTAATTGAGTGTTCAATCCAATCCCAGAACCTAATGACTTCTGAATAGGCCGGAAATTAAAAATCTACTAGCCCTTATAATAATTGAAGCCCTGTTGGAACACATATCCTACATTATAAAAATATGTCATTGAATCGAAGGCAAGTTTGGCTTTTCAGGCAAAGGGGACGAAAGAGTTTTCAGACAAAAACTGCGTCACGGAAAAAAACGTTTTACAACTTTCACTTTTTCTGGAAAGTTATGACTCACATGAAAAATAAACCAAATAATATTATTTTGCGTTAGAAATGTGAAGTTTCGCATGTCCTCGATGTAGTGAAATGTTTATCCGGCATAATTCATCATATTATTTGTAATACTTCAAAATATTGCTCTAGTCCCTGTAATTGACAATCCTCTTCATAACAAGAAAAATGCCTTTCTTGTCATAAATCGACAGTTATCAATACCAAAACTCTCAATAACATTAAGCATTAATTAACAAAGCATTTAACAAAGTATGTTTAATTCGAACGAAGTGATAATTAAGGAGGAGATATGCGGGCAGCGCTCATTTGTTTTTAATTGTGCCAACTTGATTAGCGCTCATATTCGACCGATGTCTGGCGGATCCATGTTGAACCGTTTAGTACACGAGACAACCTATCAGGTACCTAAATGTCTGTGATAACAAGCTTGTCAGACATGTTGTATTGATTGTTAATTGGACATTAATTTATTATTTAATGTTGTCTTTTTTTGTGAAGGTTTTTATTTTCACTTGGATTTTCAACTGGAATGGATTAAATGTGGATGTGTCATCATTTGAAGTATTGGATTCTATTCTTGTATTGAGTTAAATAATTTCAAGCTGATTTTATATAATGCTTGTCAAGCATCGAGAGAATGTCTCTGATGAGGTTTTTTTTTCAGAAATGCCAATTTGATATGCCACACAAACAAAACAAAAAGGATATGATCTTACTGTGCATGAAGTGCAATAAAGAAGTTAACAGTAATACCTACCATATTGAAATATCCTATTTTACCACGACAACACTATTTTGGAACTAGCAAAATCAAAGAAGAAATCTATCGTAGCTCTCGTCTCCATTAAATAATCCATGCAAGTGAATGATAATGTTTCTGCCATTATTTCTCACCAGATAAAACACAATCGAATGACATGATTGATCTGAAATGTATCGACATTCAGACCTGAACAAATTATTCAAATATCACGATATTAGCAATTCTTCAACGATTCAATAAAAAATGTATCAGACAAGAACTTCCTCCGGAAATACAGTGTGTCATTACCCAACCGTCTTTTCTTTCGATATTTGTACTCGTATGTTGAGGTTAAGTGATACCCCGTTATAGTCTACTTGTTTTCTATAAATGCTTGCTGCAAGTGTTCATCATCGCTGACGTTTACTTTTGGTTTCTATAGGTTACGGTCGATTATATCCCCTCATTTTTTCCGTCGATGTTTTATCGTTTAATTTGAATACAAAGCAAACTGAGTTTGAATAAAAACCTGTATGTTGTCCGAATATAATATCTATTCAAAAAATATATACGCTTTGGCTGTGTTTACTATTCAAGTGATTCATAAAATAGTGCATGTCTATATCGGACAGTGTTCTTATACACATCTAATCTGCAACATTGCATCATGTGGATCGTGTCTTCACAGATTATGAACTTTTATTCATGATCATTCATATATGATCATTCATATATAATCCAATGTTTTCTTCATTATCCCAAAATATTGACGGTTTGCAGGCTTCTCGTTATCGTGTATTATGATTGAAAAACTTTTGTAGACCGCAATGCAAAAAAAAACAAGCTATCAGATGTCCATCTCCTAATCGATTACCGCGCTTGATTTTTGAACAAGTTCACACAGAAATTCCAAATCAAAAATGACATATAAGGGTTCGGGACCCCTAACCGGGCGGATCGAAAATTCGGTCTAAAAAGTATTAGATTGAACAAAAGACACCTTATGGCTCGTCTATTGTTTCCTTTGAAGTTTTATGTCATTCTCTGGCATTTCGAAATGATTGAAACGCCGTCCCTGAATCGATTAAAATATAAAATTCGAAAAATAATCCAAAAGAACGCAAAGTACGAGGCTGAAAATCAAATCAAATATCGTCGCCCAAACTCTTTTTTCATCCCCTTCCAGGGGAGCAACAGGTGAAGAGGTATTGATATCAGTTTATTGGAAAATGGGGTGTTTTACAGGCTGATTTGAAATATCCGGGTTTGTCAGGGATGCGATGTCATTTACGAGTGAACGAGGGGAATAATGAATCTGTGGATTTTTCGATATAAATAGGAGCAAACAATGTGAAAGATGTGCGAATTGGTTGAAGAATTGTTATCGCGACAGGTGGGATTGTTCGGCCTTATTTACGTAAAGGCAGGTGATTGGGAAGTCTGATATTATCAGGGAGATACCAGGCATTAATTCATCATGTTTGCTATCGTTTGATAATCTTTGGTTTCTCATGGCCATATCGAATTTAACATCAAAGGCATGTGAGTAACGGAAATAATTTGCTCTTCAGTATTAAATAATTGAACTATGCAATAATTTGTTAGTTTAGGTTTAGATGGAAGCATTTAATTATTTTATTTGGAAATTTGTAAATATTGTTTGACAGTATCATTGATCACTGACAATCAAAAAGTTGATGATTGGCCAAAATAATTAGATCCTGCTAGTTCAAGAGCAGACTAGATGATGTTTTCAATAATCTCAATCAGCAACTTAGTCAGAACTGTTGAATGCGGGAGAGGTCAGAGGGACCGCCTTTGGGCTCTGTTGTAGCCTTTGCTAGATTGCTAAGGCTTGACGATTGTCGAACTGTCGCTTTAGCTGGATATCCAAGGCTTGACGAATGCCCAAAATTCCAAACTCTTCCCTTTGTGGCTCCTATTGGAGAACACAATGGTCCCGCGGTGTATTGTGGTACACACCACTCTTCCCGATAATCTACTTATACGATATAATAGAAGATATCCCAAGATAATGATGGATAATCAAAAGATCAGCTAGACGGTTCTTTTCTGTGGGAATGTCGAATCCTGCTGGAAAAACGTAAGTTAGTGGAAAATAAGATGAGAAACGCGCATTCCATTTTTCCTGTTACGATGTACCGAGCGACGTTCAATCCTGTACATGGCGGAAAAACATTTGGTGTTACTAGATCATGAATTATGTTTATTATTCCTTCAATATTTTGGATAAAAAAAATGAGGGGATGAATGTCAATAATGAACGCTGGTTTATAGGTCCTGCTATCCGATAAAATACATCACATATATCAAGTTTTTTATAAAAACAAAAGTGAAGGGTTTGCGATTACTTAGGTTACATAGAGAGAAGGTGGGGACTTTTTTGTCGTACGTTGTTCTTAAAAATGTCGCTTTTTCTTATTATGAGATGATTTGGGTTAGTGCTCACTTAGACGATCTGAAGGTGTTGATCTGCCGTGTTCATATTCCCCCTGACTCCAGCTTGGACAACCACTTCACTGCAGCTTGCGAAAACCTGCTTAACAAGTATGACACCGCTGAATTTTTTATTGTTGGTGACTTTTACCTACGATCTTAAGGAGGTTCCTCAATAGTACACCACATCGCCAGTATAGATGAATAAATAGCACGAGCAAAAAGAAAACTTATCAAAAATTATCAACCGTAAACTAGCTATCAAATTTAGATTTTAATTAGAAAATGAGTTTCACTGATAAAGATTAATTTCAAATAATGGTGAGGTTCATTCTGATCCAGATATCAAGGATCAAAGAGACTAAACTGTGACTGTTCTCTGTAGTGCAGCAACCACATCCTGTGTCTGAATAATTTCTCGTGAATGTTCAGGAATCACGAAGCTCGTGATTTAAAAATGTCTCCTATTCTATTTAACCTGAACTATCAGAGCCGTCGCAGGACTTTCTGGAATATGTATTGCCTATTTGGAACTGCCAATTTCACTTCAGATATGTTTTTCTACTATTATAAAGGTTGTTGTATTGAACAGAACGATGCATCAACTATTGCTTTGGTACCAATGGGCGGTTCTCTAAGGTTTTCTATGATTTAGATGGCGGTATCTTTAATGCTACAGCAACGGAATGATGCAGAACATGTTCTGAGAATTCTTGATAAGGTAAAATTGTTAATCCAATAGGAGTGTCCTCATACTTTGTCATGAATCTGAATTTCTTTCTCATCCCTTGATGTCAAAAAAAAATTGAATAGCTTATTCGAAAGTCGTTGTTTAAATGGTTTATTTGCAAACGTTTTGGTATCTATAAATGGACAATTTGCACATTTTTTGGAAATATGGAAAATATATGGATTAGTGAGTACTGATGCCATTGGTGTTTGAAAAATCAGCCTACGACCTCTATTAATGTAGTAATCATCGATTAAAGAGCGCGAATCAACATCTACTACGTCACAGAATACATTATCTATCTCTGTCTGGCTTATCGACTGAGATGACTCTGTCTCTCTCGGGAGGGTAATATGGCTCCTCCTCGATTTCGATCATACAGTGAAATTTGCATTTTCTTTTTTATTCATTTAGTGTATTTTTGGGTATTTTGGAAAAAAAAATCGCTGATGATTTTCTAATATTGTCTAGAATACGTATATAAAATCTCAAGTCATTTGAAAATGTATGCAAATTGTCCATTGAGAATGTTCCAATACTTCCATTATTTCAATCAGACAGATTCTTCGAATTTTATGTCGAGTTCTTTTCTATAGTCAAATAGAGTTCGTCTGCATCTCAAATTAACTATGTTGTTCGCTCTTCTTTGTGGATTTGTATTTTGTAAATATATAAATTGAAAGCCGATTCTACATTCCAAGTATATCCTTGGAATAAACAATACTCCGTATATTCCCATATTATGATAAATCATGGGTAATACGAAGTATTGCTTATTCCAAGGATATACTTGGATTGTAGAATCGGCCCTAAATAATGATTTAATTAAGTAATCTATGAATTCAGTCAGTGGACAATATATTTGACGGTATTATTCGAGTAAATTGAGAGTTCAACTAATTAGAGACCGAGTTAACGCGGAATATCCAGTATTATAAACACACACACACCGAGTGTTAAATAGATGTCTCCAATATAATAATTGGACATTTCCGGACGATAGACATAATGTAGTAGCATATGTGTGGGTTTAACGCTGTCTCGTAATTTGTTTAAAATTAATACGAAATGCCTTTAAAATCTAAATTTGTTTGCCTATTAAGTGTGACTCATAGACGGAGATGATACATGTTCTTTTGTCTTGATATTTTTCACGAAACCGACATAAATAAGATCAAATGTGAGGTAAGTGATTAAATTGATGACCCTTCTACAAAATACGGCATCATATAATCTTGTCACCTGCTCGAACTATAAAAACAATCAAGGAGCTATTGTTAATGACTTTTTAATGGTAGAGGGTTCATAAACTGGCTTATAGGGGATGTGTTTCGAAAAATATTGGGATATTTGAGAAATTTTGATTTACACTCGAGGATTCGCTGATCAGTGATAGACAAAATGGAAATAGAGAGAAGTGAGAAAAATAGAAAAATAGACAATCCAATTTGATAACGCCATTTGTAGAAAGAGTAAAGTGGATGTATGCTGTCACGAGGAAACTTATAGATGAGGAGCCATAATTTCCATGGTGATAAAACCTAACTTGAATATTCTTACATACATATCTCTAATATACAGGGCGATTCACGTAGGTGGTCTGTTACAAGGATTTCAAGAGCGCCTTATCAAAATGTATTGAATTTTGGTATGAGTCGATATAAAAGTTACATTACACTTTTAAAAATATTTTGATGATTGCAGCGTTACCAGATACATCAGTTTTTCCTAGTAACTTTTATTCTGAGAAAAAAATATTTGGAAAATTGTTTGAGTGAAACCCAATTTTAAAGGTTTCTTCCTCCTCTTTCATACCCTGAAAGTTCGAAGTCTCACTTTCTAATCCTACACGTATGTCAATATTTTTTTTCAAAATTGGTGCCCGGTGAGCAACTGTCAAAAAATGCAAAACGTAAGATAAAACTCAATGTAAACTTGCATTAATAAAAAATTCCATCTAATCTTTGAAAAACCATCTATCAAGTTGACCTGAGCATTTGCATACATACAGGGTGATTTCAATTTTTAGCACATTTTACCCAATGTGATGGCAAAAGTAGCTCTGATATTTTGAAACACCCTGTGAATTATACAGATTTTGTATCAGGTCATGTTTACATTGAGTCTTATGGAAAATATATTTTGCATATGCGTTAAATTTTGGTGCGTAGTATATTAAATTATTTAAAAAATTGTTAGCGAGACATTAAAGAAAAGCTTTGTAAGTGAATATATATTTTCAATTTAAAATTTCGAGGATATGTAAAGATCACTAATTGGGATTGAATAATCAGAGGAGTCTGTATGACCGGTTCCGAAAGTGATGATGATATGGTTTGGATTAACCTTCTTGTTCTCTTATTTGAACAGGGTGGTCATTTGAGAATGGCGAGAGAGCGTATGAGTTACAGCTTTCTTATTTTGAAAACAAGGGAAATACATGAGGGTTGTGCGGAATTTCGTCGACAATCCCTACGAACTACTTTCACTTAACCTTTGCATTTGAAAATTTCGGGTAAGTTTGAAAAATTTCCATCGTCCGTTTATTGTGATAATAAATAAAACTGGCTCCTCCAATGGGAATTATTTGAAGGCACAAAACTTTAGAAGAGCAAACCCTCCTCGTCAAAATGGGACCAAAATCACGTCAATCGGTTTGGTTTTTCATCGTTATGAGCATTCATGAGTTGTAAAGTTTGACAGCGATAACTGCCTTATTTTAAATACTTCATGTACCTAGCATGCAGTGAAACGCGAATTTAATCAAGTGAAAATTTAGAACAGTGGGTGGATTCTGTAACTTTCGCTACAGTGACGGAACGAAGCGAATCTATAACGAAAACGAATCTTAATTCAATTCCATAACTTGTTCGCTTCGCCACGTTTCGTTATCGACTTTGCTTACGATCGATCATACACGTGGTATTCCAAATTTGCAAGTCGGCAAATGCCATTGTTTTCCCAAAAAAAAGAATAGAACTGAGATGAAATATAACTTAGATTATGTGACTTTTGACATAATTTTGTTTTGAATGTTCATTTCTTGATACATATTTATTTGTTTTTAAAGTAAAATATTGCCTACTCAAATTTTATCACACGCAGGAGTTGCACGTCAATCCGAAATTGTCTCGAATGTAAGGAAATTGTATTTTTACGACAAAGAAGTGATCCTTTTATTTTAAATGATCGCTCAATTTCTACTCAATAGACACTTGTGTACTTTCCATATCAAGAATCTGAACCTAACATGAGCAGCTCAATGAGAAATCCAAGTGTGATGTATCAACAAAGGATAAATAGCATTACGGTTTTAACTATGAGGGATAATTTTTTTCTGTCGATTTTTGAAGAAAAACCATAGTATTCAAAATTAGTGTGTCAGTCCATAATTCACCATAATATTTCTTTTTACCACTAACAGAAGCATACTTTTTTTAGGTCTAAGAATAATGCTGTCCACTTTGAAATATGAGTCCTTCCCATCCTTTTCGATTCACTTTGATTTTTTTTTTTCAAATTTCACACATGAATTTAACAAATATTTAGAAATAAAACAGCTCAATTCGCGAGACCCAAATCAGTCGGCGGTGATAACGACATACAAAATTTCTCGTTATCGCTATCGCTTTCGTAAAGGCTTCGTATGTTTCCGTGAGTCTCCGAGCAGTTACAGAATCCCATAACGACGAATAGCGTTCGTTATCCATCGTTATCGTTTCGCTTCACGTTACAGAATCCTCCACAATTTGTGGAATTAACAGCTAATAACAGTTTTTTTCCATTATCAAAACCTTGAAGTCTTGTTCTTGTTTCAATTTCTTGTTTAGAGTTCAGCTTCTCCTTTTCACACGCTCTATATTAGCTTCACTTTTATGTTTGTGAAGGAATCTTGAAATTCGATTTTTACCGACTTCGATTAGCCAGATTGATTCGAAACTTTGCACACTTGTCAAGAAGACAAGGCAAGAACACTACGGCTATTGACAATCTTTTGAACCGATTGAAAAGTTCATATTCCGTAAGTCCTGAGGAAACTAGGATATGACACACATGCTCAAAATCTAGGGATATTTTAAATATATTTAGAGATCATGATGGTTCTAGTTTTAAACCTAATTTTGACGTTGTGTAAGAACTGTAGTGATAAGTGAAAGAAGATATATATGAGGGAAAAATCACATGATACACTGATAAAGTAATGATTTATTCAAAAATTTACTAATTACTCCCAATGCATGCAAAATACCAATACACAGTAAAAAATGCCATTGAGTATGTACAAAAAAAAAACAATGAATGAGACTAATACGGAATGTGGCCTCCTCTCGCATTCATGGTAGCCCTGCAACGCCTTTCCATGCTCAGGATCAAGTTATCCAACTCTTCTTGTGAAATTTCAGTCCAGCCCTGACAAAGAGCTTGAAACAACTGATCTCGGTTTTGAAAATGATTCTGGTCCCGGAGAACGTTCCGTTGAAGCATATCCCAGGCATGCTCAATTGGGTTAAGATCGGGAGATTGCGGTGGTCAATCTAAAACGAGAATATTTTGATCTTCCAGGAAATTCCTTGTGGTTCCCGCTGTGTGTGGGGTAGCATTATCATGCATTAGGGTGAAATCTGGACCGACATTATTTCTATATGGGACCACAACAGGTTCCAAAACATTTCTAACATAATCGTTTGCCGATAAGAAACGATCTAGCAAAACGAGATCAGTTCTCCCGCCGAAGGAAATTCCAGCCCATACCATGATTGTGCCTCCTTTGTAACTGTGTACCTCCTGGGTATGTTGGATTCGATTTCTTGTGCCAGGTGCTCTCCAAACACGTACTCTTCGAGAATCTGGATACAAGCCAAACCAAGATTCATCGATGAATAAGATATTTCTCCACTGATTTTGGTCCCAGGTGACATGTTCTTGAGCCCATGCTAGTCGAGTGGTGCGATTCCCCCGGTTTAGAGGTTGACATCTCCAGCTGACTAGGTTACCTTCTCTCAGCCTTCTGTAGATGGTATGTCTTGAAACAGTCACTTCATGTCCTCTGCGCAAATGATTGATCAATTGAGTTGCAGTCACCGTGTCATTTCTTCGAGCCTCTAATTGCACATATCGTTCCATACGTGGAGCTGTCATCCTTGGCCGACCCAAATGTCTTTCTTGTACGCCTCCAGTATCATGATAACGATTCCAGAGGCGGGAAATAACGCTTTGAGAAGTCTACATAACATTTGCGACATCAACTTGAGTCATACCGGCTTCGAGCATCCCCACAGCTCTTAACATTTCATTTTCACTCAAATGTCGTCTGGGCATCTTTGAAACCACACGAAAATACGTTGCGTTGAACTACTGTGAGATATTGGGAATATTTTCTTAGCGCATATTTTGTCATTTTGCATACCTTTGAAAAAACCGAGTTTTTTGTGAAAAGTAAAAAGCGTACTATTGTGTTTACAGCGATAAACATTGCAAACATCGTGATACACTGCTCAACTTACTTCAAACTAGGAAGTAGATCATAAGGTGTGTTAAGTTCCGTAATATCCCTAGATTTTGAGCATGTGTTTATTTTCAAACATTCAAAATGTAAAGGAAACAATATTGATCGCATGACCATTTATTATAATTATGAAGATTTCTTTATTTTGACAGCTTGTAGAACTTGTCAAAAGAAGTTGATATACCAAAAAATCAACTATACAGGGTGTCCGGAAATTACGCGTCAGGATTTTGGTGGGCGATTCTACATGAAAAATCAATGCAACAAACTTCTATACAATTTTTTCAAAAACTCAAAATTAAGGAAGATACAGGGTGTTAAAAAATATATTTTTTTTCTTATTTTTTTTAATAACTTTTTTTCTAGTGTAATGATTTTCGCCAAATTTTGCATGCATGTCACTAGTGTTTCTTTGTATTCACCCTATTAATTTGACGCTAGTCGTCAATGACAAAAGGCTGAAGCTGTCCTTCACCTTAGGAAAATTACTTAGAACTTTTTTGTTTTAATCTTTTTATAAATTTGGATGTCAAATTAGTAAAGAGCATCAAAATATTTTTTAAAAAGGTGCTCGTGTTGCATCATCGTAGAATTAACGGTTTCCGAGAAAAACGACTTTAAACATTAACCGTACCTTAAATAATTAAAAATTCGTACTTTGAAAAAATTTTTGAAGTTTTTGAAAAAATTATATAGAAGTTTGTTGCATTAATTTTTCATGTAGAATCGCCCACCAAAATCCTGACGCGTAATTTCCGGACACCCTGTATATATAAAAGTTGGAAATAAAAATGTTGAAATTTAAATAAATAAATAATAATTTTACTACCCACAGATTTCGATATTTCCGAGAACTGCTATGTAAATACTTAGCGTTATTTGTTCACTAATGATATTGCATTTTACTGATAATAAATATATCTAATTTTTAAATAATGATTATTTATAAACGTAGAGCTATGACTCTTTTGCTTTGAAACTTTTATGTAGGTGATTTTTGGAATATCAACTACTTTGGACGAGTTATACAAGCTGTTTAAATAAATGACTCAACTTTGAAAACACCCTATTGATGTGGGCTTGATATTTCAACAATTTGAAATAAATGAAACCGTCGTTTGTAAAATTTTACAAAATGAAAATTTTGGTAAAGTAAAAAAATATTTAAAAAAATGAAGAAACGTTATTGCAAAAATGTCATGAACTTTTGTATTGATTTTTAAAAAAATTTAAGATCATAAAAAATGACTTTCCGTGATTTTTCATAATATCCCGAATATAAATCCAAGATTTTGCTCCAATCCGTTGGGTACTTTTTCTGCAATTCTTTGAAACAGATATTTTGCATCAAGCGGGTGATGTAGGCTCTTAAAACTTATCACAGAAGAAAGCTATTTGTGACAGGTTTAATGTTTTATCTTTGTTTTATCTTGGTGATCAAAGTGTAGAGAGCTCCACTATTGTTTATATGTTGGTTAACCTTTGTATGACGATACACTACCTATATTGTTGTTGTTGGTTGACTTTCATTTTTATCACCATTTTTATACCACATCAATATTATCCTAACATTATTGAGGATGTCCAACCCCTCTCAATTTTTTTTATTTCAGGTGCGTTTGTTCTGGCCAATAGTGAAGCTGAGCTCGATGAAGTTGGTTCATTTTTCTTTGTTACAAATAAATCCTGACGTTTGTTGAAGGTGAAAATTTTATTCCTTAGTGAGAAACGACCAACTCAATGCTCTTGATGAAGGATACAATTTTGTTCACCATAGTTTATTTGAAGGTTTCGTAACAATATCAAATAACTTTTACTTGAAAAGAATTATTGGCATATTCCAGACAATATTCCTATTTCTTTGTAATAGTCATGTGAATGTTTGGTAAGTCAAAGGTTAATGTTGAATGACAGAAATTGAAAGGCTACATAGGTATCACGCCTTGAATAAATTGTTGTTTACTTTTGTGCTTAAAGAGTATATTTATTATTTTTGATGTATTTACCTTGTAGCTTTTTTTTAAATAGGATTAGTAAGTATAATTAGTGATATGGTCAATATGGTTCGTGGAAACATGATAGAATTGTATAAAGAAATCACGCATGAAACATGTAATATCATGAGCAAAATTAGATTGGAAAAACATGGAAATGATTTGGGCAACAAAGTAGACGCTCAAAGGGCGAGCGCGTAGTTAAAAGCATATTTTTGCCGTCTTCTTTAAAGGCAAACATCGATATAAATTATTAGCAGAGAGAGCGAAATATTAACCAAACCGAAGCCGGGGGGTGGAGGGGTGGCGGCGCGAATCCCGCTTCCCTTTTGATCTCCTCTCTGCGATGAATATAACCGCTTTTCATTGAAAATTACATCCGCGGCGTTTAAATATTTTCTACAAAAGCTTTTCAGATGGAAATCATAAAGCAATATTTTCCACCTATCCATCCAGAAAGACTAAAAGGAAATCATTACGAGAAATATCTGGGAAAAGCGAATAACTTCAGCAGCCCAGCGATAATAGTTAGATTGCGAATGAATTTTGAATTGAAAAGTTCTGCTTCGAGTTGGAGGTTTTCAAAGGAATGCAAAATGCAGGTGCATTGCTTGTGTTTTTTCTCGTTCCTTTTACGCTAAGCGGAAACAACTAGACGTGTATGTTTGTTTGTTTGTTCACGTGAATACAGGAAAATATTTAGACATTCACTCGGAACACAAATACGACGCTTGAGTGCTTAACTGATAAACCATATTGTTCATCAAATCTTCGCTCACTGCCGATCACTTCTTATTGGCTTGGTTGCTTAATTGATTCTTCGATTTACTCTCGTTTGCAGTAATCATATTGACATCCAAGCTAGCATCCATGTCTTCTGGAGACAAATTCTTGAATGTCTGTGAAGGGAGCACTCCCAGGAGTTAAAGCGAACTGTTACTTCCGAGAAAAAAAATGTGTCGTATTCTTGAGAGCCTTGAAATGTAGGCAGTGTTGCCGCGTATTTTCTATATACCCAAACACTTTTCAGACTATACAAAGAGTACAAAACTACCCTTTTTCAATTTAGAAGCTTACGGGACCGCTAATCGCTCCAAATCACGTTGTTTTCTAATAAATTTTCAAATAACAAACTCTCTGCGCAGGTTAATTGATACGTATTTTTTAAAAGCTGTATAGAGAGAACCGCTTTTGTCTTCAAAATTTCCCGTAAAATGTGGAAAAAGTGAAGAATCATTTTGTAATTGATTATTCTGAAACTTACGATCGATTTCCATATGAAAATATTGGAATTTCAGACAAAAAACACATTGTACTTTTGATATTATTTAATTTTGTGATATGAGGGGTAGTCAAACAAACAGAAGAATTACCTTGATACTTATATTGTTAGGACCGACGCTCGTGTTGGTTCAGTTAGGTATTATTTTCTCGCATAGATTTTTGCTGACAAACAAATTTGTAGTCAGAAAACTTCAGTGGGGGTGAAGGGATTTATTTGAGTCAAAACATGCCTTTTTATTTCCATCCACTCTGCAGTCTTCCACAGTTCTACATCTTCTTGAATGATGTCATTGAAGATTATAATTTGATTGAAATCATCTACATCCATTTTCTAAACAGAACACAAAATCGACTTCCACAACAAAAATTAATAATCAGATTGTGAGGTTGGAAAGTGGTGAGAGCTCATTTTTCCTTCCTGAACTTCCCGGGAACCTCCAAAACACCCGTCAAACTTTCATTCGCCGTATTATGGTGAATCACGCACGCTTCTCGCAAAAGCTTTACCCCCAGATATTCATGAATACGAGTCCTGGGAATAATGATGGTCATTTCAGGAGTCTTGATCGCTGACGCCAAACAATCTCGGACTTGACTTATTTCTGCCGAACTCTTCAGGCTACATATAATAAGAACATATTTCAACTAAAAACTATAATAAAAACATAAAAATAAAACTCATAATACTACTGGAGAAAGTGTTATTGATTGAATTATTGAAAATACAGTATATTAGAGAAAGTTCAAAGCAACATCTCATTCCGTATTTTTTAAATATTCTTATGCAAAGGTTCATTATCTTAAAGTCTTTACCTTGGTTGGCTTGCATGTTTTTTTTTCACCAATAGTAGAACACCATTGTGAAGTCATTTATTTCAACATCTTGTAGAGCCCGTCAAAAGACGTTGGAATGCCAAAAATTATCTCTATATACATGTTGCATAATTAAAAAAAAAAAGTAAAAACAAATATAGTTGGGCGTTTCTTCGCCTGCATGTTTTCCGAATTTGACACTTTAAGATATTTTTTCTGTTTGGCTATTTACAACAGTTCGCCCCGGTAATTTCACATTCAAATAAATAACCTGTATCTTACAAATAGACATCCGTCAGATAATAAATGGAGCGTTACCATGTTGGGACCTATTTGGGGGTTATTCTGGAAATAAAATCGACTACTTGTATGTGGAAATACCGACCCTTAGTGTATTATGATAGAGAAGAACTGCTACAGCGCACTGAAGGTGCTTGTGATGTCATTCTTAGGACTGCCGGATTTTTTCTTTGAAACTTGTAAGGAGTCTTGGGAACGCCGAGCAAGACTGCGGTAATCCAACAAATGGGAACAATTTTTGTAAAATGTTTCTAATTTTATGAAATGATGATTTATCATCATCGTTGAAATATCAAAGGTGCCATTTTTTGAGAAAATGGTTCCAGTCCAAATATCATAAAAAAGTGCTATGTGCCATCGACAATGATTTAAGAAAGAGCCCAAGTTCCTGAATTGTATTTTTACTGTAAGTTGGCTAGGAACATGACTGAGCACCACCTTTTGTTTTAAGGTGCTAAGTGCCTGGCTGAAAATATACTCCAGGAGGCACCGACGATTTTGAGTACTCATTTTCCCAGTCAGCAAACATGGATAGAATGGTTTCGTCAGTAGTTCTAATGATAATAAGGTGCGCCGAATTTGACAGGTTCAATCATACAGGTGTTTAGTGTTTCGTATGTTTTTTTTTTATGAAAGCATTGAAGAATTGGTTACAAAAATGTACCTAAATACACTAGAGTTATATAATCATGTGCCTCGACATACAGGGTTGGACACAAAAAACTTCCCAGGGTTATCACGTGAGAAAGGTCAAAATCGCTTGTAATGGTTATTTTTGTTTATTGGAGGTCGTTTTTTTTTAGTATTTTCACTCCGTATCTGTTAACGGTGTCAACCTCTAAGTGGGGGTGAGAGGTACCCCATAATTTTGAATAGAAAGGGGAATCGAGTGATACGTCATTCAAAAGATATCTCTACTGAGATGATATCTTCGGAGTTTCAAGTTGCTATTATTTATTATTATCATCGATTCTTACCTGAAAGAACCTGAGTGGGGAGTTTTTTGTGTATATCTGTACTTGAAAAATATTTAAAAAAAAATCATAAAAAATCAGGTGATGAAAGTCATAGAAATTTTTTTATTTCACATCGGCTAATAAAAAAATAGCTGTAATAATTATTGATCAAAAATAATAATCAATGCCTTGACCAATCAAAAAAATGATATCATGATTGAATATAACCAGATAATAATAATAATATTTTTTTTTGTGTCTGGCAAGACCTTCTTGACTGTTAATGTCAGGTAGACGTGTTTTGTCTATGAAATATCAGTTTTATCAATCTATCATGTGTGTGTTAGATTTTCAGACTGAAGGAAAATAAGTGCAATTTTTTTTTCACGTTTTGAAGAAGCCGCCAGACTCATTTTCCAACTTCGTAAATCAGCCAGAGTTATTTTTAATATCATTTTATTATTGTATGGATGTATGTGCCTAATTTCAAGCCTGGGAAAATAAGTACTACGTATCCGTGAAATCGTTCAAATTTTCAGCCAGACAAACTTTCCGCCATCTGGGGTTAGCCTGACTGCTGTTTTCATAAATTTTATGTTGTATTCAAGATAATATAAGATATTAATGACTGGGAAAATGAATGAACCTGTAACGCATTTACTTTCTAAATTCATATGGAAATTTAAGCCACATTTTTTTTTGTCATCAACTAAAACGACTTATTTATTCACAGCTACTGGGAAAACTCACTGCCCCCAGGACTAATACTGTGCAGCGCAGAATAAGAATCGTGATTCGGATTTCACGCTTATCCAGAAACACAAAAAAAATTAATGCAATTCCAGATGACCTACATGATGTAATAAAATCCAGCACACAGCCAGGACGTTTTTGAGTTATTCATTTGACCAATTTTTTCCACGAACGCAAAGTAACCTTTTCCCGCACTAGTAAGCAAAGTAAATTTTTCCCGCACTCAAATGTCAACTAAGATACGGACCAGTTTATTATCTTGAACTTTGTTTCCATACCAATCAAATTGTAAACAATGCACAAAATGTTCTTCCATACCAATCAAATTCTGAACAATGCACAAAATGTTCATGTTACTTATCACTCTCCGGTCAAAATAGAAGGCATGATTCTGTTTAGCGTTGTGACACACTGCTCGCGAGTTTGACTACCGATGCTGACGCTGCCGCACGTAAACAAACGAACATTGTGATAGTCTAAGAGCCAGTAGCCTAGTTTACACCGACAACTTGGTCCGCGGACCAAGTACTAAATTCGAACTATATCAGAACCAAATATTTGGTTCCAATGGAGTAAACAGTTGCGGACTAAGCTGGTCCGCACTTGGTTCGGTATTCGCCAGCAGGTGTACCGAACTAAATTTGGTCCGGATTTGGTGCAATCTCAATCAAAATTATGAGGTTATGTTGTCTGTTGATTTGTTGTGATTTTATTGGTTCTATTTCTAAGGCAATCTGAGCGTACTTACGTATGTTTTTTTTATGGTTACGAATTGTGTTGATAAATAGTCTCGACTTGTTTTTGACATTTGGCTAATTGCGCGCGTACTCATCTAGTTCACATGTTGCAAGACGGTGTAAACGGGCGAGAAGCAAGCATTGGTCCTGCCGTACTATCCCCACTAACTTAACCAAACGAGTTATCGGTGTAAACTAGGCTAGTGACATTTTTCAGTAATGATTTAGTTAAGGCCTATTTTTGGAGAGAATGTTGTACGGACCCTGATCGAGTGTCATCCGAGAGGGTTCGCCCTGATCGCGGTTCCAAGGGGGTGGCGGAACGCACCCAACATGTAAAATAATGCATCTTTTTATCATTCAGTTAAGGCTGAATTTTTGACCAGTTGTTTTTGGGTAGACTACAATCATCTCCAGAAAAATAGGCGGATCGATTGGCAGGTTCCTTAAGGGTGGCGGATCACCCTTAACACGTCGTGGCACCGATGAACTTTTTATGATTTAGTTAAGGCTAAAATTTTGACCAGCTGCTCACAATCATCTTCTCATAATATGATTCAGTCAAGTCTGAATTTTCTACTAGTTGTTCTTTGGTAACCTACAATCATCCAAAAAAAAACGGCGGATCGATTAACCAGTTCCTCAAAGGTGGATGATCAACCCTAACATGTCACGGAAATATTGAACTTTCCATAATATGATTTAGTCAAGCTAAATTTTTCACCAGTTGTTCTTTGGTAGCCTACAATCATCCAAAAAATTTGGCGAATTGATTGGCCGGTTCCTTGAGGGGGGCGGATCACCCCATATATGTCGCGGGAACATTGAACTTTCCATAATATGATCCAGTCAAGGCTGAATTTTTCACCAGTTGTTCTTTGGTAGCCTACAACAATCATCCAAAAAACTTGGCGGATCGATTGGGCAGTTCCTACAGGGTAGCGGATCACCCCCAACATGTCGTCGGAACAATAAACTTTTCATAATATGATTCAGTAAAAGGCTGAATATTCTAGTATGTTATTGTGGCAACTATTTCAAGTGTATATGTCAATTGGCGGACAAAATAGCGGTTCTAAGCACATATCACTCAAAATATTTAGGAAACTCCCATACAATAGTTTGAAATGCCAGCGCCCTACAACGGGTAGTCCTCGTACTTTTGACTTGTTTTTCTCAAAAACGTAAAGAAATCTGTTTTCATTGCATACGGTGGAGCCATCAATTGGATAAAATAGGATTTATACCACATTCGAAATTATAATTCAAATATTATCACATGGTATATCAAAAGTTATTCTGAAAAAATGCATAACTATTTTTTAAAAATGTTCATTTTATAATGTCTTAAAACTATGTCCTGGACAAATACTACCCATGCATATTTTTCAGTTTATAACTTTTGATAAGCCATGTGAATCAATATTTAAATTAAATTTCGAATGTTGAATCTATAAAATGCAAACCACAAAATTTATAGGACTTGTATACCCAGTTGTGCTTCAGTTTTGTTGTTCAAAATAGGATTTTTAACATGCTGAACCAATTTTTTTAAAACAGTGAAAGAACTTTTATTGGAAAGGATGTGTTTTGTTGAAAATATCCACACATCCAGGGGACGATACATTTCTCAAAGAACTCACGATAAGCTTACATTATAGTCCAATCCAAGGTTCAAACACAAATTTCAAGATGATCTAGGTACTGGAAATCAGAAACTTTCGGCACAAAATTTAAATTACACGTGGAATGACAATGACGTCTAGGTTTAGGGATTGGTTATTTATGGCAACCGTTGTTGAGGAAAACCTCCGTCTCTAGCGCCATCCAAAGGGTAGTCCTCTAAACAAATCCGACTTGATTAACTGGTTGCCTAAAACTTCATTTACATTGGCTCCCATTCAAGTTTCCTATACATTTTGAGTGATATGTGGTTCTAAGTAGGCACCTGGCGGAACGACTTGATCCGCCACCCTTGGAACTCGCTAATTGATCCGTCAATTTTTATGGATGATTGTAGGCTACCAAAAAACAACTGGTAAAAAATTCAGCCTTAACTGGATCATATTATGAAATGTTCATTGGTCCCACGACATGTTGTGGTTGATCCGCCACCTTCAAGGAATTGGTGCCAATTTCTTTGGATGATTGTAGGCTCCCAAAGAACAACTGGTGAAAAATTCAGCCTTGCATGACTAAATCATATTATGAAAACTTCAATATCTCCGTGACCCGTGACATGTTGGGGTTGATCCGGCACCATTAAGGAACTGGATAATCGATCCGCCAGTTTTTCTGGATGATTATAGGTTACCAAAGAGCATCTGGTGAGAAATTCAGCCTTGACTGATTCATATTATGAAAAGTGCAATATTTCCGTGACATGTTGGGGTTGATCCGCCACCCTTAAGGAACCAGCCAATCGATCCGTCAATTGTTGTGGACTACCAAAGAGCAACTGGTAAAAAATTCAGCTTTAACTAAATGATAAAAAGATGCAATTTTTTTTCATGTTTGGGGCGTCCCGCCACCCCCTTGAAAACGCGATCAGGGCAAACCCTCTCGGATGACACTCGATTAGGGTCCATACAACATTCTCACAAAAAATAGGCCTCAACTAAATCATCACTAAAAAATGACACTGGCTCTCCTACTATGAGTTCATGCTTGATTTTGGTGCAAATTAATGTGTGTATTGCTTTATCGTAAATCTTTTGCAGGATTTGAGCTGAATACCGGCACCAAAAAAAAACTGAGTACATAATGGTAACGATGTCATGTGCTTGCCAACCATCCTACTAGTCGGACACGTGATCTTAAGGGATCGTCACATCTCCAGAGCTGGTCATGTGAAAATTGAAAAAAAATGCAGAGTTTGCAACCCCAGGGAATAAGGAGACAAAATAGAAAAATAATTCGCAAGCGTTACCTGTTTTACCTGTTTCTGATTTGTGAGTGCTCGTGGAAATAATTTTGTTCTCAAAAAGTGTCTATCCTACATCTAAAGTATCGAACTGCTTTTGCGTTCGGGAATGTGTCACAGTACTCACAGTACACAGCACATGTTGAAATATATCTGTGCTCTTTGACTTTGAGAATTTTCATGTGCGTTCTCTTAGCAGGTTGCGTACACTTACCCATCTTTTCTATATTTCAATAATTAATGATAATAATACAAAAACTATTTATTTTTGAACGAGGTTCATTCAAAGCTCTTTTTTGTTTATAATCTCAACTTCCAACATCTGTATCAAAAAATCATTTTTCTGATCAATATGAATATTCAAAATACTTTTCATTTTTGGCTGCATGTATTTATATGGAATCAATTCCACTGTCATTCAAACAATTTGGTCATGACATTTTGTTGGCAAGTTATGACTCTTTTGTTTCATACGAATGCTCATGTCATTGACGATCAATTGTTTGACGTTTAACGGTTTTGTTTCCCGGATGATATTCATTTGTTTCACATTTAGCAGCTTCTATTGTGATGGCACGAGTGCCACTTTTGATTGATATATCATTTGAGTAATCCGTTCCATTTCATTCAATACATATATTTCATGTGACAACATCAAGAACATCTACACTTCATTAAAACAATAGAAATGTGATCTATAGAATGGGATTGATATCGACGTCTTAGTAAAAAGTGTTTTTCAATATGGATAATTTCATTATAGTACTGATACTGATCGACCAAGAAAAAGAAAAGACCAATATTCCATGAAGAATGGACCAGAATAGCTATTGTGGAAGATGTTGCTGTTCTTGATTTCAATCTCTTGGTAAGTTCATAAAATAGTTGGTACAAAGTGTATAATTCTCATGGTCTCCCTTATCACTGGATATACAGGGTAATTCCCAAATTGATACTTTTTTTAATTGTCACACTGATTTATCACGCAATTTCACAACAAAATGTCTTTTTAAATTTTAATAAACTCCGGCTACTTCCGAAGATATTTAAAAAAACGAGTTTTTGCAAACAAGTTTTTATTATTTCCTGATGTTTTTTGAAAGATATTTCAAAATAAACTGCACTTTATCATTGCCACTTCGTCTCCTCTACAATATGGCATATCAAATAAGAAATCTGACGTTTCGTCTTTGAGCGGCCATCATCAACTTAATTTTTTTGAATATATGGCGCACTGGATTTGTATTTTATTTTTGTCACCTCTTCAACCTTGTTGAGGCAAAAAAAAGAAAAAAATACTGATCTAAAAATAACACCAAACAAAATTAGTAAACCACCCTTGTCTTTCTAACACCGATGACATGCTTGATTTGCATAAATCACTCTTTATTCGACACGTTACTTTCATGGAAAACCAAAACAATCAAACAATAGTTATCCACGTTACCAAGACGGTAAATGACTTTTTGAATTACGAAACGGAATTTCTAGACGGGTAGTTTGATGACATTTAACGGCTGTGTATCGTACATTGTTTTCTAATAATATGATGCTATACATGTTACATTGATAATACTGTGATAATTACTTTCAATCGATTTGAGAAAAAAAGTGCTTTCTGATTGTCAAGGCACTCATTGACCACCACAGGTTACTTATTTTACCAACATTTTATGTCATGTTATTAATTAAAACAATGAGATGGCGCCATGCTTCCAATACAATTTCACAGTGTTTGATAATGCAAAGTGTTATTATTAGATAAGTAGTAAAGTAAATTTTTATTACGGTCTCTGATGATGTAAAGTGTCATTTACCGGACTGGTAACCAGTCCGGTAAATGATACTTTGAAGTACAGTATGAAAAAAAAAAATGACGAAACAATAATCTAAATAGTAATATAATAATGATAAATGATAAGTATTTAGTTAAACCTACAACATAAATATGGAAATCAAGAAGAAACAAATATGAAATGAAATCAATTTCTGCGCTAGTGTTCAAAAATACTGCAAAATAATGATTTTCAAAAAATGATTAAAAATATTGGGGTTCCCTCTCGGGTTAACTTATTGCCTTGAGGGAGTCAGAAGGGCCGCATTTAAAAAAAAAAAGTTGAAGATGGCTGCTCAAAGAGGAAACGTTAGACTTTTTATTTGGTATCGCCATCTTCTAGAGGGGGTTGAGTTAGCAATGACAAAGCGTAATTTATTGTAAAATATCTTTCAAAATAAACTCAGGAAATAATGAAAACGTTTTTGCAAAGATTCGTTTCTTTTAATACCTTTGGAAGTAGTCTGTACCTAGTAATAACGGAGATCCCATAGATTGAAATAAGCAACTTTTTCAAATTACTTTTTTCAAAAAGATTAAAAATGAGCGAAATATGGAAATGATCAAAAATCAAATCTGGACTTGTCCATCAAGACGTACAGGGTGGTCACGCAAAAACTAGAAACTCTTATAACTTTGTTTTTTTTTTCAACTCACAAAAAAAAGTGTAAAGAGAAAATGTTTTAGGTATCATTGTATAAACGTTTGGGTTCTTCTTGTTGTGGATTGTGAATGAATACAATTTTGATCTTTGATTTTAAAAAGTGGACTGTATCGATAAAATTGACTATTACAATATTAAAATAAGGAAACTTGAAATAATTGATAATTAAGTCATACTGTCTTTCAATGTCTGCTTTCACTACCTGTCGACGCGTTCTCGAATCAAAGGATCCAACAATCATCAAATAGCTTTCTACTGCTATATCAAAGAAACAATTGAAGTTCGCGTTCCAAAGATATGACATGACATGTTCACGTTTTTAAAAAATGGAATCTCCTGTATATTATCACATATTCAGAAAAAGCTCGTTTTTCTTATTTCATGCATAATATATAGTTTGATGTCTTTCTAATTAGCCGTTAAGGAAATATTTGTGTTTGAAATTTGAATATTTTTAATCAACCAATGAATAACCGAACGGGTCTGGAAGCATCCGTCAACATCACGTCATATTTAAAAATTAGTTATTATATGGTGGCAGAATGGAAATTTTCGACGAGATAAAGACAGAAATATTAGAGAAATGTTAGATGTTGTTTTGAGAAAATATACAATTTTTAGAAACCTCGCAGGGCATGTCGAATGGAAGAAGCAAAGAAATACAGGGCCATAAACCTGAAAATGTATACCGACTGTAACAAATTGGAGCTGATATCATTGGTAGTTCGTTAACCATGATAGATGCCGAAATGTTGAACAAAGGGTAGTCTAGTTGTATTTTATTTTTATTCATAAACAGCTTTGAAAAATTTGTTAGTTGCATTTTGAAATGGCATCTTTTTATCTCCATCTGCAATTCAATAAACCATAGATAATTTATATCTGAACCTTCAATGAACAGATTATATTATAACAAATTGATTTGATTCAAGTTGTGACCTGCATATCCGGCATTATCAATATAGGTATTGATATGTGCCTGTAAATCACTAACATCGATGATAACATTCATAACAACAATTTTCTACACACCCTAAACTTCAAAGTTTCATATTAAATACGATTCTGTCGGTAGATTTCCAAGAATCAATAAAGTAGATATTCCAATAAACGGTTCACTTATGAATGAAATTTATGCGTAATGGTGATACAATTATTGATTTTTTCATCAATGAAAATGAATAGAATTTAACAACTTCACAAGCCAACTGTTACTGTGGCCCAATCTAATAAGATTGCGATTCAAAGAGGAAGTCCGTAACTATGGCGTTCCGTTGAATGACTAAGAATCATACTCATATAAGGCCATTATGACAGTTTTTTGTTGATTTAACCAGTACACACAAATCCGTGGGAAGACTTTGGTCTGATAATTGCTAAAATGGGTTCAATGATATAATGTCTCAAAAATTACATACAATCCGAGATAAATATCTAGTTGGAAAACTGTATGTGACTTCTCTCGTTCATTTTGGACCCGTCATTTTAATGATAGTACAGTTTCAAAGAATGCGAACAATATAAGGTTTTAAAGAGGGCGAACTGGAAGAACAATTCGCAGCGGACAAGATTAGTTTCGGCAAAAAATCGAGCTTTTTCAGTACCTATCACTTTATCAGTGTGGAATAAAATGGTTTTAGTATTTTTAACGATACAATATTTATTCCGTAGAATAACAAAATAGACTGTTTGTATGTTACAAAGCGTGAAATATCATTAAATTGGGCAATTCTGCAGCACATCCGTCTGTCTATGACTTTTCGTTAAACGCCACTGTCGTCCGCTACCTGTGGAAAATGTTCCATCAAAGGCTTATTTTTATAATCCCACATTCGGCCATCCTGCTCGGATACTCGACCCGAGTGTCCGCCTTCTTCATCATTCATAATTGCTTCGTCATCGCTTCTAAGATGGTCCTCGTCATCATCACACGTCCAGAGCTTCATCGAATCAGCTGCAGATGAAGTTTGTTTGGGTCCTTCTGCTTCTTCAATGCGTCTCAACAAATAGCGATCATTGCGCAAACATCTGATGATCTCATATGGTCCTAGATATTTATTGTTGAGTTTGGAACCAGGTTTTTGCTGGGTTTGGCGACACTGGCGTATGGCGACCAAATCACCATCATGATAACGGCAAAGTTTACTAATATACAACAAGTTAGGTCACTTAGAAGTCGGCTCTTTGAAACCCGTTATACAAGCGCGGCCGCGGCGTCAAAGCATGCCGCTCAAAGAAACCCGCCCAGCGAAAATGGTTCAAAGCGACCGACAGACGTTCCGAACTAATGGGAACTGGGCTCTCCAAGAGAAACGAAGTAGAAGGGTGGAGCCGGTTTCGCGCGTTTTCGAAAGTGGTCCAACTGTTTATTATTAGTAAACTTTGATTACGGTAAGCTCTTTTTCGGGTCCTACCAAAACCGCGTTTGTTTTCTGCCTGATGTCGCAGAATGCTCTCATGAGCTTGGCGTCGAAGTTCATCTCGTTCCTCTTGAAAAACGCTAATATATTCTTGGTCCAATATTTCGTTAAGTCGTGCGTCTTTTCGTAGATACTAAAACTAATCAAAATGGTGTTTTACCAGTACTTCTATGAGTGGTCATATTCAAGAGCATATGCGCAGTATCCAAATGACGATACCCTTCAAATGGTTTCGGGGTAGAAAGCTTTGTCAAAAGTGGAATCCGTGTTCGGTTCACTCGCTCGAATTGCCCGTTAGCTCGTGGAATACCAGAAGTCGTAAGCACATGATATATGCCCTCCTGGTCACAGTACAGAGCAAACTGCTTTGATGTGGATGCGGTGCCCCTATCAGACACTATTCTTCTAGGATTTGAAGGAATCACTGCTTGTCTTCTGAGCCTACCTATCACCTCCGTCGTTTTCGTTGATCTTGTCGCATATAGCCAAACAAACTTTACGAAACAGTTTACAACCACAAAAATGTGTGCATATTACTTCTTGGCAGATGGTAATGGACCAAGGTGATACACATGATACGTATGAAGTGATACACTTCCTTTATCAATGGGATCAAGAAATCCTTCAGGCTTACCATTTTTTCTTTCAGCAAGGATGCATGGCAAACAGTTTTTGATAACTTTTTCAATTTTATGTCCAAGTCCTGGAATCCAGTATTCGTTCTCAATCAATGCCGCTGTCTTGCCAACTGCAAAATGTCCTTGTTCATGTGCCCGCCTGATAATTTGTGTCTGCATTGATTTGGGAATGACAATGCGTGATTCATCCCCTACATCTTTGTACAAAAGCCGTCGCGTAATGGGATATCCAAATTTGTAGTCCATCCTCAACACGTTTCATCTTTTCCCGAAGCTCTTCCCCATCTTGTTGTGCTCTTTCAAGTCGGGCTATTACACTCTCGTTGCTCTCAGTTATTATCAAACAAGGTTGAAGAGGATATCGACTTAGCGCATCAACATGCTTAAACTTCGTCCAGGCCTGTGCTCTATGGTATACTGGTACTCCTCTAATAGTAAAGCCCATCGAGCTATTCGTGTAGACAGGACCTTTTTCTTCATGGTCATGGCAAATGCCTTGCAGTCACAATCTTGAAATTTATTGCGAGCAAATAAATGCGGAATCGGCTTAGAACTCTAATCATTGCTAACACCTCAAGCTCATAGCTTGAATACTTCTCTTCGGCAGGGGTCGTCTTACCACTTGCGAAGTAAATGGGATGCAGTAATCCGTCGTCATGATGTCGTTGTAGCAAAATAGCTCCATATCCTTCTTTTGAAGCATCTGTGTGAAGCTCTGTCTCTGCTCCTATCTTGTATATATTCAATACTGGTCGGGATGTTGAATGGATTTTCAGCAATTCAAAAGCAGTTCTTTCTGCATCTTCAAACTTAAAGATCGCTTGACTTCTCAGAAGATTGGATGAAGGCCGTGCAATTCTTGAGTAGTCCTTGATAAATTTTCTAAAATAACCGGTCAGTCCAAGAAAACTTTGAATCTGCCTGTTGTTTGTTGGTTCTGGAAATCTTTTCACAGCATCAAGTTTTCTCTCTGATGGTCTCACTGTTCCATCTTCAATGATATGTCCCAAGAATTCAACACGTCTCCCGGAAACATCAAGAACTGTCTTTAATCGCACCAAACCATTTTCAACATCATCTGCTAGAATTATCAAATCATCCATATACGTCAGTACAATTTCATCTCGGATGACATTTCGGAAAACAGCGTTAATGTATCGTTGAAACACTGATGGCGAATTTCATAAACCAAAAGATACTCGAAGAAATTCGAATTGTCCATCAGGCACCACGAATGCAGTATACTTCACGCTACCTGGATCAACATTGACATGGAAGAAGGCATTTTTTAAAACAATTGTTCTAAATATCTTCGAACCTTGAAGTCGATCCAGTTGATCTTCAAACAACGGCAATGGATAGCGATCTCGAACAATTTTATAATTCAGCAGTCTGTATTCTACGCACAATCGATAAGAACCATCTTTATTCTTCACCAAAACCACCGGACTAGCATAGTCCGAGGATGTAGGACTCACAATGCCTTGGATCAGTCATTCCTCAATTTGTGCATTGACTATGTCTCTTTCATGGGGTGATAATCTCCTTGCTTTCTGATATACTGATTCGTTGTCCTTAAGAACAAGTTTCATGCTAACTGTCGTCTCTATTGTTTTCTCTGGTTTATATCCATCAATGCATTTTTGTACAATCATCTTGATGTTCTCATCTTGGATATGGGAAAGATCAGTAGTCGTGATGTCATTTTCGCTATCAAACGTATCAATCTGCAAGATTTCAGCTAAATCTTCATCATCGGAGTCGTTAAAAATCTCATCTTTCTTCGCATTGAAATTTCTTCAACTCAGGAAGTCACTACCGATCAAAAGTTTGTTCTTCGAAATAGTTTCAGAAATAACATGGATTTGAATTGGAAACAAATGATCATCTATAGCAATTTTAGTTTCTAACTCACCCAGCGCAACATGTGGTGCAGATCCAAGTCAAGAAACAGAGTACATCTGAAGGTTTAAGTTCAGGGGATCCCAAATTTACGTACTCACTTCGATTCATTAACGTCAAGTCACTTCTAGTGTCCAATAATGCTCCAATATCTTCACCTGAAATGGTAATTTTTTAACATATTTTCTATGAGAAATATATGTCACTTCATTGCTTTTTTTTTCTGTCTTTTTTTTAAACACTCTGCTGCAATATGTCCATGTTCACCGCACTCAAAACATTTAGGTCCTGATCTTTTCGTCGGACAATCGCCACTGCTGTGATCCCTTTTACCACAATTAAAACATCTTCGAGAAGTGCCCTCACGGCCATTGGTACCATACGTTCTCTGACGAGCATTATTCATGTTATTGTCATTGACTTCCATCAACTTGCACCAACTTTGATGAATTCTTGGAATTATTGATTAACGACATATCATGAAGGGTTATTTCAACAAATGCATCTATGAGTGCTTCTTTCGTCGAAAATTGTTGAATGCGAGCCTGGTTGCTCAATACACGATCAGGAACTACTTCAATAAGATAATCCAGCATGTAAAAGTCTCACCTTTTTTCCAGATTCTTCCCTCGAACCTCTTTCTCAAATCAATCCTGTTGAGTTTCAGCCGATACATTTTTCCAATTTCGTGAAGTAAGTTTTCTTAGGTCATCTCAAGATGTTCAGCTTTCGAATGCAACCAGTCAAATGCTTTTCCTCCATGTTTCATTCTAATCAATGTTTTGGCTCCATCATCAGTTTGTGCAAATCGTATTTGTCTTCCAAATACTGAAGTCGTCGGGTGTTCCGTCAAACTCACAAATAACCTCACTAACCATATTTAAACTCATTTTTGTCATCGAACGATGCGATGGAACATCATTTCTCAGTCCATCTATTTGGTATCTTTGGAGCATGTCCATTTGTTGTCGGGCAAGTTCAAGCTCTCGCCGCTTCAGTTCAGTTTCTTGTCTGGCTAATTTGAATTCATCGTCATGCCTTTTTGGCTCTAATTCATGTTCTTTTCTTATCAAGTCTGATTTCGATCCACTTGTTGCGACACCAAGTGTTTAAGCCTTATCTCTTAACTCAATCACTGTCAATTCCCCTGCTGCAGGCATTTCTCGTCCTTGTCCAGGCAATCGTCGTCGATTAGATGCCCCGTCTTAGCGTCGAATTTTCGTCCTGGTCCGAAGTCGACACTGGTACTGGCACATTGCCTCACATAGACAGAGAGTCACAATTCGTCTCCTTTCAATCTTAGCACCGTCTTTAATACTTCACCTCTGCACACACACGGAAGTCTATCGCGGTTGAGCCCCCAAATGTGGAATAAAATGGTTTTAGTATTTTTAACGATGCAATATTATTTATTCCGTAGAATAACAAAATAGACTGTTTGTATGTTACAAAGCGTAAAATATCTTTAAATTTGGCAATTCTGCAGCTCATACGTCTGACTATGACTTTTCGTTAAACACCACTGTCGTCCGCTACCTGTGGGGAATGTTCCATCAAAGGCTCATTTTTATAATCCCACATCAGTATTATAAGGATTACCTTGAAAAGGTACCATTTCGTTATTTTGTCATCGTGAAACTCGTGAAAGTGTCATTCTCTCATCCCAAAATACCACAAGCAAACATTTATCCGGGAATCTGATCTGTGATCCGAAATGCCATTAAGGGAATGACCACATTCCATATGTAATAGACCGCATTCTTACAGGGCTCTCTGCCGAATTAGGACTTCACTTTCTCAAATTTATTGCAAATTGGTCCAAAAAGGGTTACGACAAATGATTCTTTCCCCCATGTTATCCTGCCTAAATTATGGTGCTCGACGCTCAATTGAAACGAACAACAAATAGTTTGGGTCACCATATAGATAATAGCGTTGATACATGGAAACATGCATATCCCAAGACGTGAATCGGTTGCGTGATATTTGATTACGATAGTCCTAAAACGGTCGAGCTCAATCTCGCCTGAGGGTAATTTCCGAGATTATTTCGATTGGTTAGATATTCTCGATTTTCACCATAGTCGAAAATGCTTAAAAATGTATTCAAACCAAATCGCGTTGTAGTTTCAAAGACAACTATTTCCAAAGCAATCAGTTTGGAAAATGTTCTGCCAGAGGCGGAGCTGTTCATCTCTTCTTCTATAATTGCAGATAATCTAGAAAATATTTTTTATCAAAATATGAACGCTATTTTGATGAGGGCACGATAAAAGAAAATCAGAAACTGTCAGATATTTGCTTATGAATATGTTCTGGGCAAGGGAAAGAACATATCGTGCCGCCTCTGTATCAAAATCCCGGGTAGTTCATCTAATAAAGACCATTAGAGCGTAAAAATCGTTTGTGGTCGCGACTACAAAGAAAGTTCGGGAGCATTGTTTTAGCGCTTTCCAGATCCAAAGAAAAATTAAATCGCTTGAATTCGATAGTTCCATAGCCGCAAATAATGCCTCGGACGTCCAATTTATTTGTGGTTGCTTGCGTGTAGTTTTCTTTTTGCCTCGTTTGCTCTGTCTATCAAATACATTCACGTCCTGTATGAATGACACTAAACAGAAAGCGCATTTTGAAATAAAATAAACATATTATGCTCTTAAATCTATTGGGTGTATGCAATAATACATATTTTAATTTTTCATTAACCTAATTAGTGGTTTGAAATAATATCATTTCCAACACAATTTCAATTATTGATCTTGTGAATGATGATGTGTTTTCGATCATTTTTTTCCATTGCTATTGTAAAATAACTGTTTTTCTCCATAGCCTAGGTGTTCTGTGGTGTGATATTTCAAATCCGTTATTACTAATTCATACAAAAATATAAAATATTTCGAATATAACTATTGGGTCATTGGTCAAATCAAATCAAATCAAATAGGCTTTATTGCCACAGAAAAATTTGAATACATTTTATGGACAAAGCAAATACAAAATGCTAGAGTAACAAAACATGATAATAGTATACATTACGTGGACAATTACGTGAACAATAGAACAAAACTAGTACAAATATATTTTCCCAATATTTTGTGAATTTTAAATTTAATTGGAAATTGCTCATGGACAACAATAAACATTGGCACACTTAAATTTGTGTTATGATGACAAGTCAGTAAAACAATAACACATCAAAATCAACAATTATGGGTAGAACAATAATACTGCGGTGTTAAATATCGAACAAGGAACCAACGATTTCTCACGTTTTTTTTCGCTTCCCATTCAAAAAATAAACATCAGGTGGTGTGAGCGAAATCGGTGAACTCGAAATTTTTTGGTGTTCAAATCAAGGTAACTGCCTTGCAGTAGCTGTAGATGTAGATGCTTGCACTGCATGGTTCACTGCTGATTGCCTACATTTATTGAATAGGTACCTGGTTTTATATTCAGATGGCAGAATCACCAGACATTTCATCCAAAGACGTATTCAATCTGTTACAAAGCTTCATACAACAGAGTAGCAACTCTTCAAGCGAAATAAAATTTAAAATTAGAGAAATCAGAAGTGAGAGTTGGGGGAGCTGAAAAGAGAAAATTCTGAGCTTCGGAAAAAAAATGAAGAGTTGAGTATCGAATGTGGAAAAAGACAGTGGGAAAGTATAACTTGATTATATATGGCGTTGCTGAACAATCTTCACCTGTAGAATACATCCAATTTGTACTCAATCTCTTCAAAGATACTTCAAAGGTTAAAGGTCACCAGCCGGTAGATGATATTTGCAATTTTCGGGGAATTGGAAACGTAGTTGAGGGAAGAAAACGTGCTATAACTATCGAATTGATGCATTTTGGTCTTAAAACGGAAATTCTGAGACATAGTAAAAATCTCAAATGTACTGGTATCTTTATTGCCAAGGAATACAGCAAGGAGGAATACGAGGACCAAAAGTGCCTTAGGGAAGAACTAAAAATTGCTATACATAGGTCGCAAACAAAAAGCGACGATTAAAGGAAACCGACTGATTATTGGACGTGAATAATTTTCTGCTAAAGAAATAAGAAAGAGAAATCAGTTACGTGTCGTGGCAGAACCCGCTGAGGTATCAGAAAGTGAAAAGGAGTTGGCAAACGGACTTGATTCTGAAATTGATGACAAGCTGCTTCGAAACACAAGAAAAAGAAAGCTGGTTACACCTACTTCGACTGGGAACAAACGTTCCAATTGAACAAAAAACTAACTAAACCTCACCTCTTTACATATTTCTGTTAACATAAAAATAAACAGTCATAGCCTTTTGTGTGTTTACTGACTTCAACAACTGAGAAATGCTATTAAAAATAAGCATTGTCAATGCACGTACTCTAGTTTGTGATTTCAATAAGGTGAAGAATCACATTTTGGAGCAGGATTATGATATATTTGGAATATCTGAGACGTGCTTGGATTCCAGTATTTACACAGCTGACATCCAGCAAGGCTACAGATTCACGAGAAGTGATCGGTCTTGTGGTTGACACAAGAGGTGGGAGCGTGGGACTATATCTAAAGGAAAATCTGAAATACTCTTTCCTAATCACAAATAGTCTGGACTTTCTGGAACACCAATGAGTTAAGATCACATTATCAGGAGCTACTTATGTAATATGTGTAATCTACAGGGTGTCTCTAAAAGGTTTTCACAAAATCCTACCACATGTTGCTGAGGTCAAAATAAGCCGATTCAACGCAACTCACCTCAGACCAAAATGTCACCATTTCCGAGATACGGGGTGATCAAGTTTGAAATTAACAATTGAATGTTGTCATTATTTTGGACACTTTTTCACGTATTGCTTTGAAAATTGGCATACGGGGGTTTTGTGGTATGAGAAATTCGATTATGAAGTCCGTTTTACTGTGGCCGCTAGAGGGCGTCCTACACTTCACATTTTGTGGTTTAAAATGTCCATGACTATTTTCTCAGTTATTTTTTTCAACCCTTCATTGAACAAAAAGAATCTCCAGACGATTTCAAGTGAATAAGGTACTTTTGTCAAAGTTCGCTCAAGTTAGCCGTTTTCGAGATATTTCCATTTAAAGAGTTCCATGCCACACCGGAAAATTCCTTCTTTACACGAACTTTTTGAAAAATCATTTTTACAAAATCAACTCATATTCCTGAGGTCAAAATAAGCCGATTTTAAGCAACTTGCCTTTGTCCAAAATTGCTCCGATTTTGAAATACAGGGTGGTAAAGTTGTAAGTCGAAAACGGAGCAATTTCAAAGAAAGGTAAGTTGCTTTAAATCGGCTCATTTTGACTTTCGTAAATCACTTTTTGAGACGCTCGTGTAAAGAAGGAAAATATTAGGAATTTAACGGTGTGGCATGGAGCTCTTTGAATGGAAATATCTCGAAAACGGCTAACTTGAGCGAACTTTGACAAGAGTACCTTATTTACTTGCAATCGTCTGGAGAATCATTTTATTCAATAAAAGATCGAAAAAAATAACTGATAGAATAGTTATGGACATTCCACCACAAAATGTGAAGTGTTGGGCGCCCTCTAGCGGTCACAGTAAAACGGACGTCATAATCGAATTTCTCATACCACAAAACCCCCGTATGCAAATTTTCAACGTAATATGTGAAAAAATGTCCAACATAATGACAAAATTCAATTGTTGATTTTAAACTTGATCACCCCGTATCTTGGAAATGGTGACATTTCGGTTTGAGGTGAGTTGCGTTGGATCGGCTTTTTTGACCTTAGCAACATGTGGTAGGATTTTGTAAAGACCTTTTACAGACACCCTGTATAGACGAACAGGTTCAAACCATCGGGCTTTTCTTAATCATATGGAAACTACTTTTATTGATTTATCTTCACGGTATGATGGGTACATCGGGGTCGGTAATATGAATGTGAATTTTCTCAACCCAGATGAAAAGTCTGTCAGCGAATTGCGGAACATCTTGGGAACCTCCAATCTCACACAAGTGATTAGTGAACCAACTCGTATTGTTAAAAATTCCTGCTCTGTGATAGATGTTATTGTTACCAACTTGCAGACAGAAGGCAGTAAGGTCATAGACGAAGGTATTTCCGACTACTTCGTGATTTCCTGCAGCATTCTGATAAAAATGGAAAAACCTCAAGCCAAAGCTTCTTTGTATGAAGATTTCAAATCAAATCAGAAAGTCGATTTTTAAACAGATAATTTCGTAAACCGCTTCGATCTGTATGATCCATATAAACAATCGACAAAAACCCATAAACGGCCCTAAACCTCATGGATGACAGATACCATCAAGTACACAGTGTGTTCCAGATTCGCTTCTCTATACAGGGATCTTGTCTCCTATTATACCTTAAGCAAAGGTTAAATGGATAAAGTTTTAGAGGAAACTTATTGCATTCGATATCCGGCCTCAGATTCACCATCGGTCAATTGGTTTTGGAAATATCGGCAAAAAAACGAAAATGGCAGATTTCATTTTTTGTCAGTAAATCCGAAACGGCTGATTTGACAGCTGTCAAAATGTGACATTATCGGAACATCTTTTTGAGGCGAGAAAAATGGCGTGTATGACATGTTTCAATCTTCCTTTGTTTTCCCGCAACCCGCCTCAACTTTCATTTTTCTTATGGCCGCCGTATTGGATTTTTCAATTTTTGTAAAGAGCGTGAAATTTCCAGTCTATTGCTATCTCACAAATGCATAAAAGATTCTAGTTTCACCGAAATATCAAATTTCGTAGTTATGAATGCCATGATTTATTTGACTGAAAATTTGTTTATGAGCAAAATCTTTTTTTTTCATCGAAGGTGCTAATAACAATAAATAATCTTTATTAAGCATATAGCTATACAAAATACAATGATTTCAATAAAAGCAAATCAAAACAAATATAAAATTAACATAATAAACAATAAAGCTACAGATATTCCAGCTCACTTGCAGGATGTCAACATGCTGAACTCGTTTTTTGTAAGATCTGTGGCTACTATAAAAAACCAAACCCAGAGGTTCTGCAGTTTTATAAAGAAAATTTGAAAAATGCCAGTGAGGTAAGATTTGAATTCAGAACAATATCTGAAACTGAGATTTGTGGAATCATAAAAAACATCCACACAATTGCTTGTGGCAGCGACAAAATAAATCTCACAATGCTGATTGTATGTTGCCCTTTCATAATCGAGCACATTACTCATATAATGAATGAACGCATATCCCAACAGTATTTCCCCAAATCCTGAAAACATGCTCTTATACTCCCATTGCCAAAAGTGAAAGATCGACAATCACCAGAACAACTTCGATGTATATGTTATCCTGCCTACTATTTCAAAAATATTGGAAACAATTAGGGTTTCACGAGACTCTCGAAATTCGAGATTTCTCGTCTCGTCTCGTCTCGATTTCGAGTGTTGAGCTGACTCAATTAATGTCGTGCAGGTCTCCATTCACTCACTCACTCAGTGTACACTGTGAATTAATTATGGTAGTTTTCATGTTCCATTGACCTGCATAATGTTATTCTTGACGTGGATTCCAGTAAGTATATTTTCATCAGATTTAAACCATAGGTTGGATGTCTTGTATGATGCTATAAGTATCGTTAATACATTTTAAAAAAAGGTCTACAGCAAAATTGATGTTTTGAACCAACATCTATTTTCCAGTAATTTCGAACTCCTAAATCCGATACTGACCTTAGTTTTAGTCTATCACATCCCAATTTTTCGCAAACCGATATCTTGGAATAAAAAAAAGATACATAAAAAAAAATAATGATAGCATAAGTAGCATCCTTCAAGTGCTACACAAAAACTAACAAGAAATGATCTCTTACCTCAAAAAACCCACGGAGAAATAAATTTGTGCAAACATTATTTGAAAAAAAAACAAAAATAAAACTTCAAAATCAACACTCCTGTATCTTCGTTATGAAGCTCGAGATAGCAAAAATTTTTCGGACTAATATTCCCCTGATATTTTCGACATTTTTTTTCAAAAAATTCGATAACCGTATTTAAATTAATTATGTGCATTTATTTAATTTTTCGATTTGCAAAAATATTTTACGTGGTATACATAAATGGATGAAAAAAATTAGAATCAGCGCATCAAAATTATATATATAAAAATACTTGACAAATTGATATAAAACATCTCGCCAAAATGTTGTAGACCTTTGTTATCAATCGACACCAAATTTTGTGTAATGAATTCAACCGTATTTATTTGATGCGGGGCTGCAGTTCCTGGTACACTCCGTTGTTGTTTTTTTTTTAAATCCCTGACATACTGTCCATTTTGGTGAAGAAGTCTTGGCACTACTGATACCAATAACGTGGGTACTTCAAAAATCAAATATTCTGGAGAACAAATGTCTTTATGATATTCTTTGTAGATCGCATCTTTTGTCGCGCTTAATGTTTTTCGGAGGGCATGACAGAATTTCATGACAGAATTCTACCCTCGAGTCTCTCTTTCCATTTCAAATTGCGAGTAGTCTACATAGCAATGCCAACCTTTAACCCCCAATGTTGGCACCTGTCAAAGCAAATTTCACACTCTTCACAAACAAAAAAACAATTTTAAACTTTCGTAAACTGTCTACATTATTTTTAAATAACAAGTTTATTTTTTTTTCGAGATCGAGAAATCGCTTTCAAGAAAAACGTCGAGACGAAAGATTATTAATTTCTCGTGTTGACGAGACGAGAAAGTGCCGTCGAGACGAGAATTCTTGTCTCGATGAAACCCTAGAAACAATACGGGAAACGCAAATGCGAGAATTATCATGCACCAAGCTTAAAGCACTCCCAGAGAAACAATCTGGATTCCGACAAGGATATTCGTGTGCAACTGCTCTGTGTTTCAGACGATATATTGAATTCTCTTGAATGCAATAGGAAGATAGAAGACAACAAGTCAAAATTAGTAATTACTTATCATCATAACTGACCGTAACTCAGGAAGAACCACTCGCGTAGTGTCGAATAATCTCAACAGAGATTTGGAAGCGATCCTAAAAATATGTCAGGACCACCTACTTAGTCTTAACACGGATAAGATATGTGCTATGCTATTTGGACCAAGAAAGTTCATCAGAATCGTTCATAATGTACGATTCATAATGTACCAATTCAGTTCACTGATACTTGTAAGAACTTAGAGCTTGATATTGGTTCAGCACATCCGCTTCAAGGGGCACATTACAAGTATTCTTAGAAAAGCATATTTTGCATTGAAACTTATTCTCTCTCAAAGGAGATTTCTTGATAAAAAAATGAAAAGCAGCTATGTGAGGCGCTAGTACTATCACATTTCAACTACTGTGATGTTGTGTATGGGCCCTGTTTGGATGTAAATGACAAACAAAGGATCCAGAAAGCCCAAAACAGCTGTCGAAGACTGAGCTACGGTATTCGAAGGCCAAACAGAATATCGCGTAAGCTGTGCGATGCAATGTGGCTAAATATGGACAACAGAAGAAAACTTCACAAAGCATGTCTTTACTTCAAGATCTTAAAAACCGGAATACCAACGTATTTGCATGATCGACTGTCATATCGAACTGACATCCATTACCTGAATCTACGCCATCGTAATCATTTAGTTATTCCCAGGCATAGAAAGTCTATATTTCGAAGGTTTTTTTCATATAATTTTGCCACTTGCTCCGAGTTAGGTATTTGAGATTTGAGTTTTTCAATTAAATGTGTCAAGACAAAATGTAAAGAAAAATTGTTCAGGTCTCAGTGTTCTCAAATTAAGGTTCTGATTTGTTATTCATTGTATTAAAATATGTTGATTTTCATAAGTATGTATTTCCTTTGTTAAAATAAGTGTATTATTGATACTATTCGTACAGCACATGGGAAAGAATCGGTACTTGTTACCTACCATGTTGCCTTTATCAATCCTATAGTTATTTTCCAAGTTATGGTAACGTGTGGATGTAGAATTGGGTTGGTAACAAATGTATTATTATTATCATTATATTATATGTGGGTGGCACACGCAAAAACATGCTCAGTCCTCCTGGGCCCGTGGCAACTCACAAGTTATTGGTGAATCACGACGCTTTTGCAAAGCCTAGAAGGTCCTTCAAATAGATCCCTCTCATTTCCTGGAGTGTTGTGATTTTCCCCCCAAAGCGTTTCATCCTAGTGCTATTAAGAGCCGGGCATTCCATCAGGATATGAAGTACGATCACCGTTTCTTCAATGTCCCTTCGGCAGTGGAAATCTTCCTCGATAACGATTCTTTGGGTATGACATTTCAGATTCATGTGATCTGTCAATGGACCTACAATTGTGCGGAAGTCTTTTCTGCTCAGATTCAGGAACTCTATGGTCTTGCTCAAATCAGGCCCCGTTATTAGTGCCTTTGCATCCAACATGCCTCAGGATTCGAGTCGACGTGACTTCGCGCGTTGTTACTTCTGCCGCTGCTTATCATTGGTTCAAGTTCTGTCTGCTTACTTGATGTATCAATTTTGGCAAATCGGTCTGCCTCAGTGTTCCCAATGTTTCCCTTCACAACGTTCGTGGCCTGGGGCCTATACTAGTCTAACTTTGTACATAATTTTCATAATCCTATGCAGAACCTTCTTGCATTCGGGTACTGCTTAGAAATCCACCACGTTTTTCAAAACAGTCTTTGATAATGAAGTGCTATCTGCTCAAATTGTCACCTGAATTTTGGTATGTTCTACCTCCATTTTTTTCTTAAATTGAGGTTTGTGTGATTTTCTGAAGAACTTGATGTTCTTGCTCTATCTCCCCTTGTATAACCTTGATATCGCGATGATCAACAGAAAAAACTTGGTGTATCTACGGTGATCTGCAATTGCTATGATTATTGGTTTGTTCTATCTCCATATCAACTCAAAGCGATATCAACGTCAAACTGTTCTACAACCAATGAGACGTTAGACGGCAACAGCACAGATTTGTTCGATCTCCATTCTGACTAAAGCAGCTAGGCTATGTTTTGGTGAAACCCTTGTAGCTTATTTGAAATAAAAAATGTTATTCAGACATATTGTTGTTTTATTATACTGTATCCAATTTATAGTAAGCTTTTTGTGCTATTACCAGTCTCCATTTGGTTTTCATGAATTTTTCAAGCAAGAAAAAACTTTATTGATTTGGTTTTTACAAATCAGTAACATGAAAAAACGATCTTGGCTGCTCAAAAACGATCATACAATTGGAGAAATCCAAGAGCAATTTTTGAAATGACCCACAGGAGATTTTATAGTTTTGGAGTTAGAACAAAGCAATATTCAGGTGACGGAATGTTGAATGTTCTATGGTTCATGTCAGTGATACGCACGTTAAAGCGTAGATAGGGGCTTGTAGGATCATGCCGTGCATCCTGTGTAGATTTGAGAAGGCCATTTTATTGCGTCTCCCACACTTGCATCAGTGAACTGCCCTCGAATGTGTGCTGGTTTATTCTGATCTATCCAATCTTCTGGTCTAAGAATGATCAGCTCGGGCAACTGCCAGCATAAAAGATTGGAGCTTTTTCAGTCAGTGTGCATGAGCAGCACTTCATCTTTCAGCTGGGGTTCTCTCATAAAAGTGAAATGTCCCCTGCTCCTCTGTTTCAGGTGTCCCAAACAGTTCAGTCTCCTGAGTACAACGCTTTCTACAAATTGGTGCAGTGGGTGCAGATTCAAGATCACTTCCAAGGCTCCGGTTGGTGTGGTCTATACTGAGCCTCTTATACTGATGCACCTCACCCTTTATATCTTGTCCCGTTGTCGGAGGATAAATGCGTTCTTAGTAACGAGATGTTTAGAAAGATGCTTTCAAGGGAGCTGGTAACCCCAAGAAACATAAAAAGGCCGAATACCTCATGGACAGAATCCTGTAAGGAAACACTGGAACTTTAAATGTAGAGGCACCTTCCAGGATGTACAGTGGCAGAAATCAGCAGTTCTGATGACCAACAGCTGATGCCAAATACGAGAACACATGAGGAGGTTGTATCAAGGATGATATCGAGGTAAAAAATAAAGTGGGCAGTGAACGGTTTCGAGCCGTATACAGTGGCGGGACCGGACGGAATAATGCCAATCATTTTACAGAAATCCCTCGACAGCATCTTAGATGAGCTGGTCGAAATATACTCTGATTGTCTCCAATTGGGATACACACCAGTTAGTTGGAGGAAAGCCAAAGTTGTTTTTATAACCAATTCGGGAAAATCAAGTAACTCAACTCCAAAATACTACAGACCAATCAGCCTATCATCCTTCTTGCTGACTTGCGAAAAGATGATTGACCTGCACATAAGAGGATCAACTAAGATAAAAATGCAATGTTCGGATTAGCATGCATGCTAACCTTGAGGGAAAGTCAACTGACAGCGCTTTGCATGAAGTTGTGAGAACAATTGAAAAATCTCTAGAAGACAAAGAATACACGCTATAGGCGCGTTTCTAGACATAGAGGGAGCATTCAATAATGTCACGACCAAGGTCATTGAAAGAGAACAAGGAAGGATGAAAATAGAACCAATCATCATCAACTGGGCAATAAAAATGCTGAAAAGCAGGATTATAAATAAAATAGGAATTATTCTACAAGGAAAAGAACAACAAGAGGGACACCACGAGAAGAAGTTATCTCTTCATTCTTGTGGTTGATCGTGGTAGACTCGATCTTGAAAACCTTCAGAGATAAGGAATAAAGATGGTGGCATATGCAGACAACGTGGCAATCCTGGTTGTGGGCAGAAGTCTGTCGACTATCAGCGAAATCATGGGTTCTGCATTGAAGGAACTTTCCGAATGGGCAGGAAAGAATGGTCTTGGAATAAACCCTGATAAGACAATTCTAGTAATCTTCAAAAGGAAATACAAAGTGCGCAACAGTAAAATGTCCACAAACTCTAAGGCTTTCTAATGAGGCAAAGTACCTATGCTACAAAGCTCCTCTGGAAAAGGAACACAGAGGAAATAATGAAGAGAGGCCTCAGTGCATTTTATACATGCAGGAGAATGATTGGTAAAAAATGGGGACTAGATCCGCACATTATCCATTGGATGTATACAGCGATCGTGAGACCCATAATTACCTACGGAGCCGTGGTATGGTGGAAAGCCACTGACACGAACTCGAACGTGAAGATGCAACGGCTGGCAACACTAAGTTCAACGGGAACAAAGATTAGCACAACCGCAGGCAGCTCTAGAGGTCACTCTAAACCTCCTGCCCATTGACTTGTTCATTAAAAGCACTGCCGCAAAGGAAGCTCTCAGACTGAGGGAGGCCAAATTGTGGAAACCGGCAACAAGTGGAGACTCAACGGTGCTAAGGGAAATCTCAAAGGCAATGGATAATCAAGAGGTGAAGTTGCCACAAACGGCAACAGACTACATGGTGACCAAGAGCTCTTTTGAGAATAAAGTGGTGGTTAAAATACCTTCCAGAGAAGACTGGGATCAAGACTCAATTATCTAACAAAAAAATGTCAACAAGCGTAAACGCCAAAATCAAACATCATAAAGTTTCGAAAACGTACCATTTGAATTAATCTTTCATCGCTCTTCACACGACACCCAGAATACAGCGATTCGGAAGGGTATGATGTACGACCACCGGTAATAGGTTACCTTTATCACTCGATCGATCACATCTTACACTTCCCAGAATCACAACCGGGAACTACTTCTTTTCAAATCGACATCAAATAAACTGGTCGGAGGCAAATATCCTGCACAAAGAGCAACATTGAAGAATTCATTTTCAATTTTCCTTGGAAGTTGCTTTCGTTGGACAAAATAAGTGAATTTTCATCAAGAGCAGTGAGGAATATTTGGCATTACTTATTCGGATAGTCGGATCACAAATCTTCCTGAGCCTCATTTGACAGTCAATGATTATAGGATAGGTCAATTTCATAATCTCGCATATACAGGGTGTTACCTAATGGAATGTCATAATTTTGAGGGGGAGTTCCTGTATAAATTTTAAGTCGAAAAGGTCATATAAAGTTGGATCTTAAAATGCTTGGTTTTTAAGATACAGGGTGTTAAAGATTTATTTTATTTTTAGTTTTTAACACATTTTCCAAAGACGAATTGAGATATTGAACTGAATTTTGCCATAGGACATTATGATATAGGAAAAAACTTTTTTTTATTTAAACTTTTTATTTTTATTTTATTCTATTTTATTTATTTATTTTTTTACTTTTTTTTTTAGAGCCAAGTTTATATGACCTTTTCGACTTAAAATGTATCCAGGAACTTCCCCTTAAAATTATGACATACCATTTAGTAACACCCTGTATTTTGATCGATAGGATCGAAATTTATCAGTCCTACTGCTAAAGAATATCAAACACGGTAGTCGTCTCAAACATAGTTGCAAGGTTAATCAAACAACTCCAACTTTTATGGCCAATATTATCAATCAACAATTCGGCTATTCATGGATCAATTTGACCAATTTCTTTGATTATCGCAGCCTTGATTATCGACAAACAAAACGTACTCGCTGATAGAATAGTTCTGCAGAGGTCTTCATGCTAAGTAAATTTTAGGTCCAGTTCAACATGATTTTCAATAATTTACTTACTCAAAACTCGACTCTTGATTCGAGATTATCAAATTTGAACTGTGATACGCTCAACATAGAGGTTCTCTTCATTTCTATTGATAAGCCATCGAATCATTTAAAGTGTTCTTTTAGTTCATGAATTGAAAAAAAAACTTAGAGATGAAAACTTCGTGATGTAGCAGTATTCTCATCTCCATGTCTGGGAATTCGTCGATTCTAACCGATGTCCAGAGCTCCTTGGCGCGATGATTAGTCAAACGGAACGTCCATTGTTCGAATAAGCGACACAGTGTGTCACGGTGATGTATGGTTCGAGCTATATATCAAACAATATCGCATCGGCTCTAATTCCCACTACTCTCCAACCATCTTTGTTTTTGAGCCGTTTCTCCGGACCAATTGTCGTCTGTTTTAAATTCGAATTTTCAGGGACGTGCTCAGAAAACAAAAAAACATTATATCAACGGGGTCGATTTGATTACGAATTGCGTAGGTATGGTATGGTAATCTGTTTATTATTGAAGAGACGTTATTTTGTTGCTGTCGATAGAAAATGTAGTGCATAGATAACCTTAGTAGATCACAACGAAGATTGGCTTATGTTCAAGCGTCATTTAGAGCACACGCTCATCCCATTTTTGCAAAACAAAACGAGCATTAAGCAGTGATTGAGGTTATTACTTCTTCTTAATCAACTGCTTTCCAAATACAAGGTCATGTTAGCTTATGACGCAGCTGCACCTGCATTTATTATTGGATAAATTGGATTGGACCAGTATGCTCAGGCACTGCAGAGAGTAATGGTTCAGTCACAGTACGTCCATCAAATCCGAAATAATTGTCAAAAAAATAATGTTATCATGATGGAAAACCATATTTGGAGAAGTATGACTATGATCCTCTGGACTTATGACGTCATTCCGTTACTACAGATGAAACGTGGGTTGACCATTATACTCGCAGAACAAACTAGTATAAATTATCCGGAACCGACGGAAAGAGAAGCACGGACTATACCGTCCTCTCCGCCTCTGGTTACCTATTTATCCTTTTCTTCTAATGTCATTTGTTCGAAGTCCGAACGCCATATTTTTCGCATACGGATTCCCATTCCCTCATCTCCCCACAGCAGCGGCCGCCTTTGCAGAAGGGGTGGAATCGGGCGTCGAATATAAAAGCGGACAATGCGTTCGGACTAATGATGGATTTCAGGTTTTTGTCTTATTGGGACCGACACGGCCGTTTCAGCCATTCATATAAATGGTTATTTTATTTAAAAGGTTCGAGAGGGTAGCGCGTATAAAGACATACTGGACGCTCGAGTAATAAGGCTTTTGGTCGATAGCCTTCCAGGGAGACGTAGGTATGTCATTTTGTGCGACGTGCGACGACTCGATTGAGCTTGGCGAGTCTATAGTAGGACTTTAAAGAGCATCTATTGAACTAAATGTGCACCTCGTGACTGGACACAACAAAGCGAAGGGTTCGAACTTGAAAATTAACGCCCATTAGAAAATTGCTTAACGACTTCACTATATCTTATCAGCTGAACATGCTGTAGGACTATTTAAATTCCACTTTGGCTTAATCGTAGAAATATAACCCTTAACCTCTCAGCAACACGCCCCAAACTGTAAAATATCGGAGAGTTAATTGCAAAATTTCTGCTGCCTGTAAATTGTCGATGATTTAAATGTTTATTAGGAAGATGCAACATCTGTGAGCTAGGTATAAACATCAGAATGTTGTGTCACCTAAAAAAAAATATTTTTTGTATATCAGCTTGACTGGGACAGATACCTGTGAACACGTTCTTTCTTGTGGAATATGAAACTAATAAGATACTCAAGGAACAACCCGTTTGCCCGTTATGGCGTCGCGTCGTCCCGAAATCACCCTTTGACTAATGACGTTCAACATTGGATCTCAGGCAATATAGACTAAATAGACTAAACACCGAACAGATCCGATATAATTGATAGAGTGAGAATGATTTGTATTCAACAGCGGTGGCTGTCATATAATTTTGAGTTGAGCCAGCTTGCGTACGGATGTCTTGTAAATTTTCGAGGTAAATAGGGAGGTGGATGAGGGGATCGAAGGGTTGATTGGTTTAGATTTGTCACTGTCTAGAGTTGACCGGAAGTTGAGGTAATTTGGAATGTCTTGGATTAATTTGGAATCACGAGATGAGGTGGATGTTGGGGAAAGTGATTTACATACGTGGCCCTCACGAGTTCATTTGTTCTGAGGAGAGTTATGTTGACGTCCCGGAAATATATAAGATCGACAGCATCCCTTTAGTTTATTGCTTGGCAAAAGAGCCAGGACAGAGTCGCTGAAAATATTCCCAGAGTTGTATTTATTGGCCACAATAAAATAAAATTAAGAAACAGTGCATATCTCAAGGATTATTAAAAAAATGGCACATCTTACAAAACAGTTGTTTAATTCGCTTGAATCAGTTCAACACCCCATTTTTGATTAAGCTTTGAAGATCAGATCGGCAAGATGATGTCCTTCAGAAGTGATGCACTGATATAGGCAATCTCTGAAGTTATAGCCCGACAAAAAAAATCACAAATACTCAAATCCGGTGATCTTGCCGGCCAATCCAGATCAGAGAGACGAGGACCACAGAAAACATATTTCGCACATCAAGATCTGCGCTGTCCTGTCTTGTTGAAACCCAATATCCTCAAGGACCGTTCCTCAACCAACCGTTCCAATTCTGGCTCACAAAAAACTTGTAGCAAAACATAACCCTAAGCAGTGACGGATGCTATGCGTTTAGCCTCCTCAAAAAATATGGCCCAATAATCCCAATTTTGGAAATCACACACCACATTTTCACTTTTGAGGAATGTAGAGATCTCTCGTGAACTTGTCATGGATTATTGTTGGACCAATAACGGAAGTTTTGTCAAGGGATGTTGAAAGTTCCAAACCATTGCTATGACTGGAAATGGGATGAGTGACACGACAAAATGAGCCTACTTCCGGGTTCCCACCACAGTCACAGTCGTCGACCATCACAAATGGTCTTTTTTGCCGGCCTCTGTATGTATGTAAGATTATGATGAGGATGATGTTGAGAAGAATCATTGAATCATATGTTCACTTCAGTAGACAGGAGTTCAAAGAAAATGTTGGTAAACAAAATCTCAACTAAGACCACTCATCCGACTGAGAGCAACATGTCTTGATAGCAGGGTTGCGTTGATTCAAATCAATTGATTTGAATCAGTGATTTAAATCGCGATCTCAATCACATGATTTAAAAAAAATCGTTGATTTAAATCACATGATTGAATAATTTATATGTTTCCTTCTCTAATTCCATTTTTGAAGAGTAAAATTAAATCAAGTCATCAAAATACAATTATTTGGTCTTCCTGATGCTTTATCTATTGGTTCTGTTTTCAAAAATAATCAAATTTCAGTTGAGGTAGTATTCAATTATGTTTTACAAATTTTGTTAAATATGACCCAAGTTAAGTGTGATACTAGTTAAGTTGCGTTGTGTTATGTGTCAGAACTTGCAATTAAATATTATGTTCAGAATAAATCTATCTCAAATATTATTACTGAAAAAAAAGACAATACATATAAAAAAATGATTTTGATCAAAAAAATCGATTAAAATCAAAAAAATCAGATTCAAATTAAAAAAAACGGTTTTTTTGACTTTTTTCAAAAGTTAAAAAAAACGGTTTTTTTGACTTTTTTCAAAAGTTCAAAAAAATCAGCAACACTGCTTGATAGTGATGGTCCGTTTCATTTCTATTGCTAGAAATATGTCCACTTATTTCGAAAGTTGAATCAGCAAGAATCAAACATATTTTCAAATTGTGTGGGAATCCTTGCTTAGTGTCTTTTTTATGGATTTTGACGAAGTACATTATGACTCAGATCAATATACCTCAAGCCCCCATATAAGTCAATTTTTATTGAAACGAATAAATAAACGAGTCGAAACCGAAAAAGATAGGCTGTAAACAAAGGGTTTTATGTTTGAAAGGTATTCGGCGCCGATTTTTATGACACATATGAATTTCGATGTTGTAAAATGCAGTCAGGTTTCTTATCCCGTCAATCGTTATTGATCTATAAAATCAGACCTTCAGGGAGTGTTATATTGCTTTGCAGATAGTCATTATTTTTTTATCACCAAACAGAAGGTGGGGCAATAAAGCAATAAAGATATATTGTATGAATCGATGGCGCCAATGAGGTCTTGATATTTCTTTTGAATCGCGATTTGTAACGACTTTGTCGATGCATAAATTTTTCCCTCGCAACAAAACATTAAGGAAATGACCGAAAATCTCTCATCAATTCGAATTGAAATGAAGCGCGCGTCGAGGCGTGCCCTAATGACGTCGAAAGTCATTAATAGTGACGTCTTAAGAGTTAGAAAAATGAGCGAATTTTATGGCTGATGCCTCTTAAAGACCGGAGCAAAAACTCTCTGCTTAATGTAACAAAAAGAAATAGATTTCAAACTGGTGAATTTTTTTCAAAGATAAACACTACTATGCCATTTCCGGAAAAACATCCTGAAACAAGCTCAACAAATGGATAAAATCTTTAGAAATCCAATGTTTTTGGATAGAACTCTTTCCATAGACATCATTTTCCGCTCATTCAATCTTGGCTATCTATTCGAACAACTCGAGCTGTTTTTCCAACCATTGAAGAACTTTTTTTTATCTATCGAATAATAATAATGCATGGCACGCTTTTTTAAATAGCTGGTTCCAGGACTTTCGACAACTCGGAAACTCATCGGGCTGCCTTATTCGCGTTACTGCTCATATGCGTACCCGGCTTCAGATCTTTCCCGTTAAGTAAGAGATGATTGTTTTTATTGCAGTGATTCCAGTTCAATAGGTGATTAGCCGGTTTGGCCTTTTCCAAGCTGTTCTTGTATGATAATTTCAACCTTTTCCCCCATTTGTCAGTTTCTGCTTTGATGCCTACCAGCAAAGTCTGTCGGCCGACACGGCACTACATCACCTGGTTGCTACGATCTGGGGGATGAACACTTGACGGAAACGGAGCCTCTGGAGCTGATAACTGCTGAACTGAACGGTCTCAATGTCGACGTCACGGCTGCCAAAGGCTTTCCACAGGAAAGAGTTTCGTCCCCTCTTCTTCCAAATTTTGGTTCTTGATGACATCCTGAAGTAGCTGACTGTTTCGGTATGCCTATGCTGACGATCTGGACGACGATGAATCTCCTCAGCTGCCTGGAACATTTGAAGACAAAGAACACTGCAATTTTCAGATATCTCCAGTTAGAGGATGAAGTCAGAGACTATTATTCAAGATGAGTCGTGGTGGTTCAGTGATGGCTCAAAGCATCAGAAGAGTACGGAGTCGCAACGGTAAAAGGTGAAGGAGAATTACCTTCTCACTTGGTATGAACACCACTTTCCTTCTGGCTAAGCAATGGCTCAATGTGCGTATTAGCGTTCTACATCCTTGACGGCGATATAACTCACTTAGCAATCCAGCACTAAGAGCTATTGTTTCAGATTCTAGGAAAGTGTTCGAATGCAAAGAGGTTCTGCATAAGATTATGCATATTATCCTGCATATAAATTGAATAATAAAGACATTGAATACCCAATGAGTACCGCTTCTATTGAGTCCAACCCAGAAAAATCTTCCTCAATTCTGTCGTAATTTTGTGACTTCACTACACCGCAGAGACAAAGCAACAGAATCCGAAATGGACCAATGTGACATGCTGAAAATTGATCATAGAAACACGAATGCGAAAAAAAATGAAGTCGAACACATTATAACTTCTAACCCGTTTGGTTACCTTCCAGTTTCTTTTCCGAAGAAACAAGACAGTTTGATGTATCCTTTCCAGATTGACAGTTCGATCTTTTAAAATATTTCCTTTTTTTCCTTTTCTTCCTGGATTCCCTTACTTTTTGATGGATGCTATTCAAGAATATATGTGGTATTTCCATTTTCAAAAAGAACCATGCACAAATTGTTAGTTCTACTTCCACAAATTCGAGAGGACATCCGAAATATTGAGATCAAATTTTGTTTGAAGTGTCGAAGGTCGTATGCACAGATGATCCCTCCATGTTAAGCCGACTCCACACTCTTAAGATGGGACAGTGCTGGTTTTTCATATATTTTTTTGGATATTGAATTGAATGTTCAAGTTTCTAATGAATGATTGAACAAAGTTAAGATCTTTCCATACGCTCCTATAGAAGTGGTTGAGACTTTGTGATGTACTGATTCACAACTTTACTAAATCAATGCCTGGATAGTCAAGACCTCAACCACATCGGTAGTTTAGATATGTGAATAAGTCAAATACGTGAAAATCATCTTGTATCCAAGCAAGTTCTAAATTGATATTCAATATACAAGGACATCTATGTATTATTCATTATCGGTTTATTGGTAGCAACAAATCCATATAAATTATGCTATGATACACGATGAATGATCCGGCTCATAAAAAGATCATCTTGTTTGTATCTTACGAGAAAATTCAAGTCACCATGAGATGACAGCATAATATTATGAATGACCGCATGAATACATCAGCAAATCCATCACGGCCAATAATTAGTTTTCAAAGGACCAAAAGGAAAACGCTATTAGCACTTTCATACATCTTTTCTTTTAGGCCAAAGTCATGTCACATATATCTTTTCCACACCGACTGGAAATTATAAAGGTCGCCTTTTAATATATTCATAAGTTATGGACATCAGCGTGGCGCGAATACACGTTACAGACATGAGATATATGAACGTCATTCAAGGGAGTGCAAAGGGCATAAATAAGGGATGCTAGGAGGATGATGGGTGGGGTATGGGGGGCAGAGAAGAATTGAGCCCGAAGGGTTGAGGTGATTAATATCCGCATATAAACGTGAGGAGGGTGGACAATAAATTTTATTAAAGAAGATCAAACATTGACGGCGAAGGGACGTAAATAGCTGGGATGAATGTTTTGTGTGCTTTATTGAAACTAACGGATCGAAGTATGAATATTCAGAGTATGAGAAAGACGATGGTGATAATGCAGATACTGGTCACGACTATGAAATAAATAACCGATTATTGTTAAAAAAATCAGTGATCGTTGTCCAACAAGTTAGTTTCTTCTACCTGGTAAATATTTCTATCAGGAAGGTGTGTCAAATAAATATTATGTATACAGGGTGTCTGGTAAGTCGTTGTCCAAACCCAAAGAGAGGAAAGAGGAGGTCGTTTCTTATCATAAATTTTCCATAACATATATCTCGATTCTGTACAATTTGCAGGTAGTTTTAGTTTAGTTTTTTGCAAATCCATTTATTCACAAAAAAAAGTTTAAGATATTTTGTTCGATAGCTTATATTTTGATTGCAATACGTGAAGAAAAAGAATGAGCCCCACATAAAATTTGAAGCTTGATTTATTTTTTTCACAAAACATGGGATTGATGATATTGAATTGGGATGAACCTTATATTTTATAGGACCATTTTGATCATGCAGAAAAGACTATTCCCACTTGAGTTTGGACTATGACTATGAGAAACTCTGTATATATATGAGATTCTCCTCCACTGTCTTTTTGGCAAACACCAGATAAATAAATTATTGATGTGATTGATTGATTGATGTGAGCCATTGAGAAAAAAGTCTGGATCAAGATTGAAAAATTAGAACATGGCAGCGACTTCAAAATTTCAGGGTGTGATCAGTGGATTTATGGCAAGTGCCGCCCCAAGCCCAGAGAAATTGCCGCCCCCATCTGAGAAATAGTATTGTATACTATACAGGGTTGCGAGAAATTATCAGAACGGTCAATTACTCCAGGAGATACAAGAGAGAAAAATGATCCGCAGTTTCTCACCTTAACTTTTCAAGAGCTATTCAGTCATTTGAATAGAAGGGTGGTACTGTAAACTTTTTTCAACACATTTTGACATTTTCTGGCAAGAATTTAATTTATGTCCTTACATACCTAGCTCTCGACAAGTTAAGACTAGAAAGTGAGGACCGTTTTTCTCTATCTAAAACCGTTTGAGTTTTATAGCATGCCAAAGTTGCCAAAATGCCATTTCCGCATAAGAGCCGAGACAGATCAGGGGCATGAAGGGGAACTCAAAATATTATGATTCAACGCAACTCACCTATACATATACCAAGTTGCATCCCTGAGACGTTATACGCCTTGCAAGTAGGGTTCAAATTTCGAAAAAACTCAATATCTTAGTGATACCTCAACTCAAAAGCACCAAATTTGATACACGTTGTTAGTGTATCAAGAGCATAATCGACAGTGATTGGAGTTCAATTGAGGCATTCTAAAGGGTTGATAAGCCCTGCACGGTCAAAAGATTTTTTTTAACCCGTTGGCGGACTTGAAAAAGTATCATTCTATTTCATGGTGAATTAGTTCTAAAACTTTTCTTACTCTTGTTATTTTGGACAAGAAAAAGTCTCATTCTATTTCATGGTGAATTAGTTCTAGAACTTTTCTCACTCTTGTTATTTTAAAAAAAGCTTTGTCGTTTTCGGCAAAAACGCAAATAACTAAAGACGCGTATTGTAGCTGTCATGATGAAAATTGTCGAAAATTCCAACGTTGGCTATGAGATCAACGTAAGACTCTACACACAGGTAAAAAATGGGATAAGAATGATTTAAAGGATAAACTACCAAGTTGAACCATAGAAATTCCATACAATTTGGACTGAGATGTTGAAGAAAATTTTCAAAATTATCACGAAAGTTATAGTTGTTTCTAATGACTTAATCTGCCTTTATCTGTAATTTAATTTCACAATTCGGCTCCAGACGCAACTATCGAGGACTACAAACACATTTTTTTTAACGTTCCACAAATGAAAAAGTCACTTTTGCTGAGTTTTGGTGATGGAGGAGGCCAAACTTGTGAACCATATTAGGAAATAATCCAATCCCTTTGAATACTGCCGGTTTAAAAAGTCTCTAAAGTAATATTAAACGGAGGCAATGTTTGATTTCGCATGAGCTGTTCCAGAGTTGTGCTGAAACCTTCTCAAGTAGATCCCCTCGCTGGCTCATTTGATTCCATAAATGTTCTATAGGATTAAGATCTGGACTGCGTGGAGGCCATTCCAGTTTCGATAATCACCCCATTTCTGTAATTTTGTTGTACACGCGGGACTCTATAAAATTCAATGCAAAAATACATTAAGCCAGTACGCGGAAATAGTGCCGCTTCGAGACATCCACGAAACAAGCTGTGACACTTGTCTACCGCGAATTAAGGGTTGCCGAGTCACCACAATGTAGACGACAAGGTAGTGCTGGCTAGAGTTCGACCACGAATATAACGGGTGTGATTTGGTCTGATACATTGGTCAGTGGGATTCCATTCCAATAAGTGGTGCGAGTCATTTTTGTTATCGTGTACTTTACTGACGTATTAATAATAATTGATAATGATGCATTTGTAATGGAGAAGTGCTTTCCCAGCATTCATGGTGAATACGTTACTGCTATGTTTTGTTTTGACCTCTATTAGTGCAGATGAGACGTTCCACAGGATGCGATAAAAACTGAGCATCAAACTGGCTTGACTTTTTTTCCAACTTATGAGTGATTATGTCTAATACGGACCATGCACGGTCAAATTTTATCGCAAATAATTAATATTTGGGTGTGTGTGGCGTTATGCGTTTTAATATTTGCGAACATGTTTGACCAAATCAATGGTTTTCTATTTTTTGTGGAAGAGTACCTTTCAATCTAAGAATTTGAGGGTGTGTATCATCATTTGATAATATCTTCCTCAAATAATCTTAATTTTTTTCGGCTTGAATTCTGTCTCATCATTACCACACACACAAGATCAGTCAAACCTATATTGAAAATGGATGACCCACGTCACGCTTGCATTGACACAATATTTGAAAGGAATTATTCTTTAATTTATTTCATAGTGTGTACAGGAAGATTCAACCAATTCTTAAACACATTCCGAGTCGATCCAGCAGGTTCGAGTAAATTACAAAAAAAAACATGTACTTTCGTATGCGAGTTATTTCAAAGTTCCTGCAATCGATTTATATTTTCGACGCATCGCGACGGCAACGCTCAGCTCTTAGTAGGCTTCGAATTTTTGCAACTTTGGAAAATATCAACTTGACTCAATATATTGACTTCTTTTCACTAAAATTTAGAGCTAGCCTTCGTGTAAAAATCATCCGTTATCGCATTTTTTGTCAATCATCAAATTCTCATTTGAAACCGTTATAACTCAAAACTGAGTAAGATAAATGGGTTCGACTTAATGACAAAAAAGTTTATAAATAACACGTAATTTTGCATGCGCTATATTCAAAATCCCTGCAATCGATTAATATTTTTGACGCGTCGCGACACTTGACTCTTGGTAGGCGTCGATTTTTTTCAACAGTGAAAAATAACTACTTGACCCCATACATTGTCTATTTTCTACAGAAATCAAATATTTCTATTCGTTTCCGAGATATTGGCGTGCGGAGATTTAAGTGAAAAACCCTGTGTATGGCTATATGAGTGAGACAATAAAAGTGGAGGAGAACACTTAACTGAAGGAAATCTCGAACCGGATAACTACAAGGGGGCTTTAGGCTGACCCCAGAGAAATCAGAGGCAGTTCTACTCACCAAGAAAAGGAAGATGAGACCAGTAGTTCTCTATGTTCAAGGCACAAGGATCAAGCCAAATATCTGGGGGTAAACCTGGCCAAAAAGCTGAGTTTTATAGATTACATCACCAGGACGATAGAGAAAATAGAGAACAACGTCACTGCTTTTTTACGTCTTATATTCAATACGGGCAAACTAAAATCGGCAAAAAGAAGAATTCTTTCAAGTGTCGTGTAAGATGCCTTATGTTTGTCGTGAAAATAAAAGTCTGATGAAACTCAATCGAATACAGGGCATCATGAACATAGAATATGCAGTGCAAAGGACTGTCTCAACACAAAAAGCTCCTCATCAAGAAAAGAAGAGAAATATATATGAGCAAAGATAAATAAAGTACTAGGCTAAATTTAATGAAAGGGTGGCAGGAAGAGAAGCAGAACCGACAATTTCAGCGCTGGATATGCAGTCTAATTTTAGACATCGGAATATGAGTGACTAGAGGGTATGGAAAGACTAACCCAGGCATTGTTGAGGCACGGATGCTTCCGAAAGTATCTTCATGATAAAAAAAAAATAGAATCGAGCAAATGTGTATACTGCTCAGAAGTCGATGACGCCCACCATACGCTGTTCGTCGCTATCAATTGGGAAAGAGTCACAGCCACCTGCAGGAGACCGTTAGAAAATATACAGCTATAATAATGAGAAATCCGAGCAACGATGAAAGAGAACGAAGAAAGAGAACAAAGACCGAGTAGAGCAAGATAAAGACTGAAAGTAGAAATACTTACCAAGGAGCCCACAAGGATCTCAGTGACATAACAAGAGGCATGCCTACCTGCAAATGACATGAAGCTAATAAACAATTTATCTTCTGTTACGAAATGTATTGATACTTGGTGGTTTCCGGTATGGCTAAATACGATGCAAATCAGAGAAGTATTCATTTGTTGGTAGACGATTACATCAACAATGTTAATCGATTTTAAAAAAAGATTTCGCAAAAGAAATGAAATATTTTGCAAAACATTGCCACCAAATGAACCCTTTTTGATCAATATCCATCAAATATACAGGGTGTAACAAATTCGAGTATATAGCATTGGTAACTCGTTAACCATGAGAGATACAAAGTTGGTTGAATCTATATAATAAGGAAATATACAGGGTGTAACAAATTCGAGTATAAGGCATTGGTAACTCCTCAACAATGAGAGATACAAAGTCGTTTGAATGGAGGCGTTTGCACAATTTGAATTTCAAAAAAATGCCGCTTCGAAACTTGGAAAATTCCGAAGATTTCCGGAATTATCCGGCAATAACCGATTTTTTGAAATATGATATGAAAATGTTGGGACCGTATTTAAAAAAAAAAGGTGCGAGAATTTGAATCGTCAAATATCAATTTCGACCATGCTATCTTGAAGAGCAGAAAAAGTGGTCATGAAAATCCGTCATTCTTTTTCAATTATCCCTTTAGATAAATTCAGGACAAAATAAACAAGGATTTTGAAAAAATCGGTTATTGCCGGATATTTTCGAAAGTCTTCCTTATTTCCCAAGTTTGGAAGCGATATTTTTATGAAATTCAAATTGTGCAAGCGCAACTTTGCCTCCATTCAAACGACTTAGTATCTCTCATTGTTAACGAGTTTATACTCGAATTTGTTACACCCTGTATATTTCCTTCATTCCATTTCATCTTCGAAGTGTGAAGAAGACTGACAGATGTAGAATATATTTTAGAAATGTTTTATATTTTGACACTAAATGAAAAAACAGCTAATGTTATGAAAAAAAAAATTGATACATACATCATACTTTCAAAATGTACATGGATAAACAGGCACTCGTTGGAGATCACTATGCTTTCCACGAAATCAATACCTGGATATGTCAATATATAAATATCAATTATTTCCGTAAACCATGCATAACATGCAGTACACCAGTCTCCAACCATGCGCTAATCGGTGAAAATGCGAGTATGGAAGTATGTACAGTGTAAATAATGTTAACATTGTATGAATTCATCTAATAAAGATGGAGTCAACGTAAAGTAACGTCCAATAAATAGTATCAGGCTTGAACTGTGGAAATGTTCAGTTCATAACTAGATATTGAATTTATGGTTGCATTTCTCTGTAGACACACGTATGCAGTCAAATACCATCTATTCGCGATCGCTCGCGAAACGTATAATCGCTAGAAACCCCTTTCTTGTAATTTACCGAAATAAACATTAACGCTACTAAAAGCAATAAAATAAATCAAGCCCGCGATCCGAGAGCGAGAGCAGATATACTCTTTCCTAAATGGGAATCGGGAGGTACAACGAGGGGGTGGAAAGTGTTGTATCGAAGGGATAAGGAGAGACTTTAAGTCCATTAGATTAGATAAGGTGGCATTTGTTTCTAGCGATGAAAGCTACCAATACAATTTATCGGTGTTAAAGGAAGGCACCCGAATTTGCGTAGGGTAACATCGCATGCAAGCACATTATCAACATGGATGCTTCAAGAAAATAATAATTAGCTCCAAGAAGAGTTCGTGTTTGCTCGTGCTTCGATCGCTTTTTACATCAAGCTCATCTATTATTTTAATTATTTTGTCAATAATTGTTGCAGTTGAATCAACCTACATCTTTCTCACTAGTACTCACGATTTTGAGAATCACGTTCCAACCGTACTTCGTCTGATTCTCAGTGAATACCTACCCATATTCTTTTTTGACCTTGCGTTGTTGATAATATTTGCTATTTGATCAGCATAAATCTTCGAACTCTAAATCCATAATTTCAAGAAAAATCTGAATCGTGACACTAACGAGGACTCAAAAGAAATAGGGTCAATCGATTACGGGAGCTACATATATAATACACAATCTAAACGACACAGACATGGAAAGCGATGTCACCATACACAAGATTATCTCAAGTACCATATAACTGAATTTCCCGTGAATTATGGTATAAAACTAAGACATTATGATTTTTGAAGTGCATCAGTCAACCTTCGGAGAACAAATTATTCAACAACGAAAAATAAATCTATGTCTAAAAAATATGAGTTAGGACAATAATTCAAATGCTAATATAATTGATCGTATTTGAAAACGAGTACTAGCAGGGGGTATAACGGTAAAAATACCAAAGCTTCAGCACTGATTATCAAAAATACCACAAACAAGAAGGAATACCAATAGTGGAATGTGACAAAAAAATTGCGTCACAAATGGAAATAATATTGAAACTAACAGAAACCATCACCATCAAACCATCTAGGTATAGAAGAAAACTCAAATTTTCAATCACTCTATCAAAAAAAGAATCTACATGCGAAATAGTCAAAATTTAAGACTTTGCTAGATCCAACCATATGAACAAATTTCCTAGCATCATCGATAATTTACTAAATATGCCGAAATGTACAAAGTGAACTCTGCACAAGGTTTAAAAATGGCTAACAACCTCATAAAATTTTGCACGCATCACTGAATTCCCGACCAAATTATTTTGGACAATTGACTAAAAATGAAGAACTCTGTTGTTAAAGAGCTGTTAGAGGTTCATAAAATTAGGCTTCATTTTACCAGCTCGCACCCGAACTCAACGGTTGGTTTAATTGAACAATTTCACTGGAGTAGGATAATCTTGAATATTCGCCTATTAAATTATCGAATAGGATACAAAAGTGAACCTACAGAGCATAAAATTGACTTTGCCTGTCTACCATATTCACTCAAGCACAATCAAAACGAAAAAAGGTCTGCCTTTGAATTACCAAGAGAAACAGCTCATTAATATAGAAGGATACTCCCACACGGAATCCTTAAAAACATAAGATAGTATTATTTAGAATACTTAAAAACAATTTAATTGTGGTGAACAATCACCCGCTGGACGGACGATCTAAAGAGATGTGCAGGCAACTGAATGCCGAGAGCCCAAGACAGGAGAAAAAGGGCAGAAATGGGGGAGGCTGATGTCCATGCAGCAGTGGACTGGACACAGAGAGCAGAGTTATGATGATCATGACCAATCATTTACTTTGAAACTATAATGTAGGAACCAATTTTTGTGACAATTTGGAACACATTCAAACACAGACATCTTGATAACAGTATGAAAAGTCATACCTGTGGTCTAGAGAGTTTGATTCTTGTAAATTATGATGACTAACTCTCATGAAATGATCTGCCACCGCTCTTACTTTCCCGGCGATTACGTTGACCATCGTATTTATACCATGTGGTGAATCGGTGTGAGTGGTGCCAGCTGCCTTACTGATGAGTCCAATTTCGGGACGAAACCGGCATAAGGAGGGCACTACTCACATGAATGTAACTCTAGACATTTAGTACGGTTCTGTACCAACCTTTCCGTTTAACATCGGATAACCGTAAAACAATGTCTTTTTATTCCATGATCGAGAGGTACAGCTCGAACATACCTCACATCTATTCGCGTTCGCAGACTTGTGGGCCAATAGATGGCAGTGGTTGTCTTGAAACAACCACTGCACATTTACCCAGATTAGGGTAGTGGCTAGAGTTGCATCGGTGTGAGTGGTGCCAGCTGCCTTACAAATGAGTCCTATTTCGGGACGAAACCGGTATAAGGAGGGCACTACTCACATGGATGTAGCTCTAGATATTTATTACGGTTCTGTACCAACCTTTTCGTTTAACATCGGATAACCGTAAAGCAATGTCTCTTTATTCCATGATCGAAAGGTACAGCTCGAACATACCTCACATCTATTCGCGTTCGCAGACTTGTGAGCCAATTGATGGCGGTGGTTGTCTTAGAACAACCACTGCACATTTACCCAGATTAGGGTAGTGGGTAGAGTTGCATCGGTGTGAGTGGCACACAGTTCCGTCCCAACTGCGGTCAAGAGAGGTCCTGACCCAAGAGCGACAAGAACTACCTGAGAAGACCCGAAGGTACTACCTGGTACCTGGTAAATATTTAGAGTAGAGGAGTTAGACTTTGGTCTAACCACCCGTACCCTGAATCCTTAGTTTTTACGAAGAAGAGAAAATTCGTTCTCCCCCTTTTTATAACGTTTCAGGTTTATTTCAGAGCTGGTGAAACCCTATTGCACTATAGCTTGTCTATCAGGGTTCTTGGAAAGGTAAAACCAAGAGCAAAGTTAACCTGCTTGGTTTTATTTCCAGGGGAGTTACTGATATAACAGTAAAACCTCTGTGAATCAAATCTCTCAGGCTTTGCTCCCTCATTAGGCTCTTTTGATTGTGAAACCCCTACGTGATCGGGTAAAACCGGCGGTAGTAGGTCACCAATTGAGCTTGGTGGGTTCATCCCCCCCTGAATAACATCTTCTGTCCCTTATAAAGCGCGACACGCACATCCATCCGGCCTCTTCAAGGCACTAGTCCTTAAGACAATGGATGCTAAAGCATTAGCGAAAAAGTTGAAAAAACTCACTAAATCTCATGAACAGCTCCGTCAGAGCCATGAGAAGCTTGACGCCCTCTTTGTACAACGTCGCGACGAGTACCAAGAGGAGCGCGCAAGGAAAGATAGCATTATTAAATGCTTTAGTTCCTCGAGTGAAAAGCTCCAATCTGAGATTGCGCAACTCAAGGTCCAGCTCCAGAAAAGGGCTCCCTCTGCTCCGCGACCTTCTTCAAAGGTGGCGGTACAGAGGGAGGTCACTGAGCTGAAAACTGAGCTTGAGCGTCTCAGAAACGAGCTACGACAAAAACTGCTGTTGGAGACTGAGATCAAAAGCCTCAGATCTCAGCTCGAAAAGAAGGCTCCCCCTGTACCTCCTTCTTCTTCAAAGGTGGAGGTCCAGGGGGAGACTGTCCCTCCCTCTTCTCCAAAGAAGGGGGAACAGAAGGCTGCCCCCTCGCCTTCTTCAAAGGTGGAGGGGAAGCCTACTTCAAAGAAGCAGACGGAACGATCGAAGAGAGGCTCACCTGTCCCTTCACCTTCTTCAAAGGAGGAGGTACAGGTGATCGCGAAGCGCCCGGACCCCCCTAAAGTGGGGGACGTCCAAACGTCGGCCTCGGGAAGAGAGAAGGACGCGTTTCCCCCCTTGCCGGCTAAGCAGACAAAAACGAAGGCATCGGGGTCAAAGGACCGTGTCTCCGAGACCCCTACAAGGGTCTCTGATGACATGGAAGTTGACCCCCATGCTGGAGTGAAGAGAAAAGCTGAGGGCAGTGACGGCATGTCTCCGGACGGCTCGCCTAAGGGCAAGCATGTCCGGAAAAATGTCGCCACGCCCCCCCCCAGCAGAGGAGGCACCGGTGCCCACGGTACCGACCCTCGTCGACGAACGTTCGGGACACGTCCGGCTCGTACCCCCACCCGCGACCGCGACGGACTTCGCCGCAGCAGCTTCCAAGAGGGCTCCCGCTATCTTCTTAGAGGGAACCCACTTGTGGAGTGAGCTGCGTGCAAAGCTCCAAGCAGCCAGCATACCGTATGCAAAGGCTTCCGTTGTGAGGGACGACGTAAGGATCATTCCAGCTTCACTGGATGGTCACAAAAACATCCAGACCGTTCTGGATGAGATGGCAGCGAACTACCACACCTTCTCTCGACCAGAGGAGCGTTCGTTGCAGGTAGTCATTCGCGGACTACCTGCCAACGCAGACCTAGAAACACTCAGGTCAGAGCTCGCCACTCGCTTTGGCATCGATTCTGTGCCGCTCCGCATGACTAGCCGGAAGACCCGGCAAGTCATGCCCCTAGTGTTGGTGAAAACCAACGCTAGGCGGATCTTTGAGATCAAAGAGCTGCTCGGCGTTGATGTCAAAGTTGAACACAAAAAGAAGTCACCGGAACCACTGCCGTGGTTCCGGTGCCAGCGATGGGGTCACACCCAAAGCAGGTGTCGTCATGCACATCGCTGCGTCAAGTGTGCCGGTGCACACAGCAGCAGAGACTGCACGCTCGAGAGACTCGCTAGCGGTGAACGCAACGCGAGCTGCGTGGTTTGCGGGGTGAAAGGCCACCCCGCAAGCTGGCGTGGCTGCCCATCGTATATGGGCAGAACGAACCCCAAAAAAGGGGAAGAGAAGACAAAAGCATACGCTTTTTGGTCAAAGAGAGCCCAAGCTGCGTTTGAACCTCGCGTCGACGCAGAAGTCAAGAAAAGAGTGCAAGCCTTTAAGGCTGCTCAAAACAACTAGACAGCGGTCTAGAATTCACCGCAGCGAGAGCGGAGTTAGGACAAACGCGTCGCAACCGTGTATTCACCTCTGGTAGTGGCTCCAGATTTTTACCCCTTTTTATTTTATTTTCTTTTCTTTTTCGTAACCACTAGTGCGGAGACACACGGGTAGGACGAGTTTTGCCGCGATCCTACCCTGTGACCAAGAGGCCTTCGGAAGGTAACCCGGTACCAAAGAGCTAAAAATTAAGTGAGAGATTGGGACACTAAAGGGCTTATCCCTGACGTCCCAATGCGTGTGTGGAGTTTAGTGGGCGAACCCCACACTACCCTATGGTCTCGGATCATAGGGTGTCTGGTTTCAGATTCTCCACCCTTGGGCCGGATCCCATGAAAAAAAAAAAAAAAAAAAAAAAAGGTGTAAGTGGTGCCAGCTGCCTTACTGATGAGTCCAATTTCGGGACGAAACCGGTATGAGGAGGGCACTACTCACATGGATTTAACTCTAGACATTTATTACGGTTCTGTATCAACCTTTCTGTTTAACATCGGATAACCGTAAAACAATGTCTCTTTATCAAAAAAGAAGGTGACTCAACCCTATCAGTTTTTCATTTGATGGGAGATACAAAATCCTAATCCTGACGCTTGTTTGTTGTTGTTTGATTTTTGACGAATCTGGATACATAATAATGATTGAGCACCGACCTCAGATGCTCCTGATGATGGAAAGATTTTCATCTACAAAATGAATCAGTAATCCGTGAATTCTGAAATTAGAAAACATCTCTATATTTGTTTTCATCGATCCCTCTACATTTTTTTAAAGTTTTTATTCCATCTTCTTCTTTTACTACCTGTTTGTATAGTATATATCTCTTGGCTCATAAAAAAAGGGATACAATTTTTTCAAAGTATAATAGCACTCTGCAAGCACTACAACTTCCATTGGGAAGTAAGAAAAATTTGGAAATCTTTGAAAAGCACTAACCGAACTCATCCCAGAAACAGTAATATGTGACAGACAATGTTTGCAAAAACTGATAAGTAAGCTCATTTATTCTCTAGGCATCGGTTTCATGGAAACATTTCACGACCAACCAGCACTTCATAGTTCAGACGCTACCAATAGCCATAAATTAATTCTGAACGCCAAAAATACTTTCAGTATGTTCATTTTATTCTCTCACTAAATCCAATAGTTGATCGTACGCATTCATTAAGCAGAATAATGATTGCAAAATTCTACCAAGCGTGGCAAATTAGAGAGCGGAAGTGACAAAAGGCAATGTCGTTAGATTTTTTCTGATTCTTGAAGAGATAACAGAAAAATATGATGGCTGATGATTTCTAGTCACAGATAATTTACTTTGATGCTATAAAGGCGACATAATTCCTCTCTTGGCATAATAAAAATGAAACTTATTATTAATATCACATTTCCAATTAAAGACAATTTTAAAGCCGTAGAAATTAACAAGGTTCGCATTGAAATCAATTACATACATCAATGTTAATGATCAGGAAAAATAGAAGGAGGATAATTAGTGTTACTTGACTTGGTGCATTTTAACATTTGATCAGTATTTAACGCTGTTTGTTGACGGTATATTAATAAAAATTAAGAGTTTGTTCACACGAATGTTGTGTCATTCATACGTACAAATGGACACCACTGATCCTGTGATCGAATTTGTTAAACACTGAAAATATTAGGTGTGTTTGTTATCCTCCAATAGTGCACACGAAACTGCACTTTTCTACCATGCGGCGTTTGTTATGCTGTTTGTGCAAGTAGTGTGGAGTGTTTGTTATATTAGGGTAGGTTGTCTATTACTAACTGCACTCGCTACCCCAGGTCAAGAGGAGGTGTGACAAGTGCAGCGTAGTGTAGAAGTGTAAACAAACCATGTCTTAAAACCTGACTTATAATAAAGATAAACGAACAAAAAGGAAAATTTCTAGCGAAGAATCAGTGTATATCTTATCAAATGAATTGAAATGGGTGATGAAAATAGTAAAAGTGAATGTAAACAGTCATACGATAAAGACTCCGATCAAACATATGTAATCGTTTCATCCACTCAAGAGATACAATTATAAAGATGCGAGACTGGTAAGCTTTGTATCCATTTATATTTTTTATTCTTATTCATTTTCTTTTTTTGCTTAGATTTGGAATTCGCAACACTTCTCATAAACTCTCAAAAATCAACATTAGCAGCAATCTCGATCATGATCCCAAGCCAAGCTGCAGTGGCTTATCTGGTGGAGCGATGCTAGCCTGAATCCAACCCAACCCAAAACTGTTGATAGAGTATTAACTAAATCGTAGATATCAAGATAATTCGTTGAATAAAGCTCTGCCAATGCGAAAATGCTTTTTGAATCCAATATCCGCATAACAACTCTCTCTATACAGTTTTGCTTCTTCTGCGGTAAAGTGTATTCAAAATATTATTACGGTTAAGCTGTCTTCAAAATCAGAACTTCTAGATGAGATTCATCATCATCGTCGCAAACTTCAGACAATAATATAGTCCCAAATCCATAATACTTTATTTTACTATACAAATCATCCATCCTTCACACAGTTGTTTTGTTTGTTTATTTTTTAGGTAAGAATATCTGCAGAATCTGCACAAACGCGTTTGTTGGATCTCCTTTACACTGACAGCCATGACTTACACCAGCAGTCTGCACTACCCTACCCTACACCAAAATAACAAACACACCTATTTTTTGGTTTCAATGCTCTACTAGATGAAGGTGAAGAATGTTGAAATAGGGTGTGTGAAAATGTTTTATTGCATACCACTTGCTCATTAAAGTCATACAAAAAAAGTTTTTTTAAAAAGAACTGGATATAAGATAGATGGAACGCGAATTCTCTCTTTACTCAGAAGTTTTATCTATCTGATATCCAATTTATGTATCTACGACATTATTCATCTCTTCTAAATTTGCTTCTTGACAGTGATAGCCGCAAATCAGAATTATCCGGTATAACACTGACCTTTTGAACTTTCATTACAACATGGAGAAGAGACGTTTTCTCTCGGATTTGTTTGTTATTATGGTTCTTTCATAAGTTTAATGAAGTTCATTTGATTCTTTCTTTGGCTATGGATGTAACATTTTTTAGTAATTTCTTTTTTAAGGTTTTGTATCAAAAATTTGGTTTTGATCCAAATAACCCCTGCACAAAGACCAAGTAGGGTTTGCATTGATTACAGGCCATTCAATACCAAATACAGAGAATTCGTGAGAAACTAGTCGATTTAACTTTAACTAGATCACACTTGTCTTGTCTATGTGCATCAACATCCAAAAATAAATTGAAGAAGACATATGAAGGTTATAGAAGCAAGAATAGTGAGTTAATTTATAGGGAAAACAGAACACTCGAACAAGAACCCTCAAGACCAAGTAGTCGTGGTTCATTTTTGACACCATCGTGCGTCAAAACCACCATGCACCATGGACGGCGTAATTGGAAATACGGGGTTCCAATTACGCAATCAAGTCGAGTTCTTGTATTTCTCACGTAGCAACGGTTTAATAGTTGGCAAGTCAAATTCGACTTATGGTACGCACTTACAAATTGAACCGAAAAGGCCATCAAAATATCAATGTGACAAAACCGAATTATTTTCTTTACTTTCCGAGACACATGTGCCACAGAAGGCTAAAAAAGGGTTGAGAGAATGATCTAGGGAATTGAAATAAGGGCCTGAGGGTCTACTATCGGCACAAACAGATACAGAGGGTCGGTAGGGGGATGGTGTTGAAAAAGGTCCAGGGAATTCATAGACGCTTTGCGGGAGTAATTAGCAAAGTAATGACATATTAGGAAAAGGGGTATTTTTGGTCTGTTGTTGTTTTTGGTGCCGTATCAGGATGAGGGATGACTTTTTACATTAAAGAGAATGATATCAATCAAGCTTTTGCGAGCAGCTTTATTCGCATCATGATATATCACCAATCTTGATTACACGCAGTAACAGGTAGCTGGTAGATCATATCGGTCATATATACCCATAATTACTGCGTCATAACATTGGATGGAGCTGGTAGAACGCAAAAATCGTGCGATTAGGCATCCGTGAACATAGATAATTGCTCAAAGTAGATGTCGTCTAGGTACGATGGGAAAATTACCATTGGGTGCATAGGAGCGTAAGACCGCGTCAAAGGAATGATTTTTCGAACGCGTCTAGCGGAAAGATGGTATTGTTCGATAGCTTTGCGGATTGCCCATGTGGATGACTTCTAGTATTTCAACGGAATATGCTGAATGGAATCAACGCTCTCGCCTAACTCATTACAAGTTATAGTGGTCTCACTGAAGTATTTTAATATCTTATCATTAATTCTAGCAGCCTCTATGCAATCTATCCAACAACAATCGCCATAAAAATGTTGCACATGGCTAGCATTCTCGTGCTTATAGATGCCAGTTCTACATTGTTCGACCGATCGACATGAAAACTGTCCAAAGTGATTAAATGTCGCTAAGCGACTCCTCACTCTAATCTCGCAAGTCAGAATGGAGCTGAAATTTTTTCACAGAAAGATCCGCATGTGAACATTTTGCGCCAAACAAAGAGGGACAACGTATTGGTCTTAAGCAGTCAGGCTAAAATATACCACCAATGTGCAATGGTTGGCACTCCGGTCACTCACAGTGAGTGGATAGATATTAGGGGTGAGGGTGGTGAATACCATAACACTGAGGCCACACAGCGGGTCTATTGTGCAGGTTCCAAAGAGAAGGTTGCACTCTTGGGCCAAGCCTTAGCAATTCAACTCATATTGAGCCCAATCTCATCAGAACACAATGGAGCGCATTACTCGAGTCCCGTGCAGTATGCGTGATACTCCTTAGATAAATAGACTTTAGTTTTCTCTTTTCTCTATTTATTTTGAAACAAGTGAAGCCTAAGTATGGAATTGGTGGATTGTTTTGCTTTTGTTGCATTCTCAGTAAATTATAAGCTATGACACACTAGGAAAAGCACCGGGATTCGATAACATTGGCCCTGAATTCCTGATACTCTGCGGTGAAAATGCAAAACGCTGGCTGGCCCAATTCTTCACTGATATAACACAGACTGGAAACCTGCCAAAAGAATTTGAGCAATCTAAGGTAATAGTCATTCTGGAACCAGGAAAACCAGCAAACTCACCTGATACGTACAAACTACTGGAGCGGTTTATCTACAACAGAATCAGCCCAACGATCTTTGAAGTAATCCCAATTGAACAAGGAGGTTTTGGAAGAAAGTGAAGCTGTGTTGACCAAATTCTCTCGCCTTCTATGCATATAGAGGATGGTTCCCAAAGAAACCTCAAAACATCTGTCGCATTTATTGATCTGTCAGCGGCTCATGACACACTCTGTAAAGACGCCTCAGGCTCAGGATATGCCTACGACTGAGCCCTAACGACAATTTGCAAGACATTTGAGGAGACAGAGACAATCTTGTCAGTGGATCTGGAAAAATAGTTCCAGAAAAGGAGACTCTAGTCGAACGCCAGCAAGGAGGTAATATGCTTCCACTTGAATAATTTTTCTGCTGAAAGAGAGCTCAGAATACAATTTGAAAACACACTCATTATAATAATAATCTCGTTTAGGGAGCATTTATCCAAAACAGCAGAAGAAGTAAAAGCGAGAGAAAACATCATTCAAAAGCCAAGCGGAACAACACAATGCTTCCCTTCAACATCCATATCCCGTTTATCAGCTTTGGGTCTCGTTTTCTTAGCTGCAGAATAGTGTGCGCCTATATGGATTAAAATCCCTCACACACAGCTTAATCACACAATGAATACCATTGCTAATGTTATTGAATCCACTTCCACAGAATGACTTCCAGTCTTGAGCCACATCCAGCCTTCAAATCTGCGTCGTGTAAATGCTCTTACAAAAGAGCACAAAAAGATCTTGGCTAACCCAAACCTCCCAATCCACAAAGATATCGAACAAGTCAATCACATTTGCCTATCAGCCATAGAGAAGGATTCTGACTTGACTACCGCCTGGCACCAAGAATGGATAACCAAGCATCAGAACAACCGAATGCCATGTGCCCCTCAAAAACTCCCGGGGGTTACATGGTGAGAAGCCGTACAGTTGATGCGTGTCATAAGAAAAGGAAGTGTAATACAAGCACTCCGATGGAATATATCCTTGACAGTTAGTTCGTTGACAGACAGGGTGGATGAGATGCGGGGTTATTGGAATCAGCTGTTCACTTTCTTTACGTTTTTACGTATGTCAATATTTTTAAACATGAAAATAATTTGTGTGGTCTTATTAACCAGCAAATTGCCAAAATCGCGTTTTGGTTATATCAATAGGACTCACATTTAAGAATGAAATAATGGAAGTCTCCCTATACTTCTCAGACACCCTGTATATAAATATTTTTTTATGAATATTGAAATGAAGTGACTATTAAATGCATGAACTTCTAATTTGCCAGCAAAAATCAATTCAAATTTTGAAGTCTTGAACACATGAAACCATGCAGAGAATAATTATTAATTATGCATGAAACTTGTGAGAAAATATTACTGAATCTGAAGTTTTCATCGACGGAATCTTTAAACGCATTATTATCAAATTTAACAGTAACTAAATTCAAATTATCTGAGCTCTAATGCGTGAAGTCAAATATCATGATTCATTGACAATAAGGGGATGCCAAAGTTTGGTTTATTTGAAATGACAAATAAATATATTTGTCCCTGACACCGCAGCCTCTAAATGGGCTGGTTATGTTTTCTCTGTGTCTGTCTCTCAGTCGAAGAGCTGCATTGCCTAAATGAAGGTTGTGACTCGTTCTACTAATTCTCTGTCTGATCTTTGAGGAATGGATGTAAATTCCCCATTATCCCTTCTCCAGAACGTCGCGTCAGTGCTTCACATTCAAAGACAAGTGAGGCTGTTTTCTTCATTGTATAGCCCATGGTTTGGATATGTTTTCTTAGAGATCAGTGTCCAGTTATTGTCCCTGTCACTCTCCCAAGCTGATTTCTACTGAGCTGCAGTAGTCTTCCAGTGAACGATGATTGGATTTCCTCTACCATCATTGTTTGTCTGTGTCCCAGTCCTGGTGATTGGTACCATCTAGCCTTCTGTTGTTTTTGAGACCAACAGTTCGGCCAGCCTCTCATAGAGGATCTAGTGATTCCAATGGGTGGATCTAGACCCATAAGTGGTGTATGTGCGGCTTTGCGTTCCAGTTGGTCTCGTCGCTCATTACCAGCTATCCCCTTGTATTCCAGAGTTACATCGTTGAAGGGACTATGCAACGATGTTACTCTAGGATGGATACCGGAACACAAGCGGATAGCTGGTAATGAGATTGACAAGGTTTTCCTGACAATCCCAGACTTGCTTGGATTTAGTTTCCCGACAGAAAACTGATTGCTCTAACTCGGGATAAGAATTTTCTCTCATTTATGTTTTTCCGCTTGGAAAACAGTAATAGTAATATTTTGGGTTTTTCCCCACGATTCCGGCGCCTGTCCCCCGGCATGTTTTGGAACCGTCGCGTCGGTGTACCAAATTGCTCCACTTGGTATTTTTCATCATGATGTCACTACTCATTGTTATTAAGAGGTTCGTGATTGTGGTGGAGAGTCCATATCCCCCATCATTGATTCGATTTGATTATGATTTTAAACAAAAGTCGCTAACACAATGAAATAGACGCCAGTTGTTGACGTTAATGTCTGGCTTTGTAGGTTGGAAAAAAGCAAACGGGGACCAGACTGCATCGCCTTTGTGACTGGTGTCTAGTTCAAAAATACAAATTGAACTACGCTATAGAGTCGACCTTCTATTTTTTCTTTTTATGATGCGTATACTTCTTACATGAATGGTGCAAGATATCAGTCTCTCTTTGCGAATGCGGTGAAAACCAAATAGTGGAACACACTACAGAGAAATGCCCTAGAACTGCCTACGACGAACAACCCGAAGACAACCTGGGTGCCGGTTTTAGGACCGATAGAACGGTCATATTGAGAGAAAGAGAGAGTAAAAGGAGAAGTGTATGGAGGTGATCGTCTATTTCTCTTGTTATGACCGTTCTATCGGTCCCAGAATCGGTACCCCGATGGCTACATCTTAATCAATAGCTTATTTAGAGTATTTAGAAATTTGTTTGTTACAACTATCATTTTGTTGTATCTTATGCCATACGCTAAATAAATGAATTGTTATGTCTATTATGACATGGAACAGAGCTGTTGATCTTGACATTGTGTTTGTCAGAATAATATTATTATTAACATCATTCTTTCCGCACTAATGTCAAGTGTGAGTCACACAAAACGCAGACAAAATATAGTAAGTGTGAATTGTATACTTTTCCAAAACGAACCTGGCATGCCACAGATCTTCAATTAGAGAAAAAATGACTTCAGCAGACAGTCGAGGAACCCAATCCTATATTAAACGCACCAGAACAAATTTTTCCTTCAGTTTAACAACGATGCAATCAAACTATTTATCTCCAAGATAATAGAGAACAAGTCAACAAAACGCCTTACATGACGCATATTATATCATTTTCTATTACTCACGTCCAAGTGTTCAAGATTATTGTCTGAATTTCGATGACGCATAACCACTTGATTGATTTTATATCAGCGAGGTTTTTTATGTGTTCTACATTCGCAAAGTGATAATATTCACAATATATTCAATCATAATAAATGTGTGACAATAACTTAAGAAAAGTTTGCCGTGTTGGTTTTCATCATACTCTATTTATATATGTCCGGATCTCCAACATGCACTATTTCAAAACATTATGTTATGAATGTAGATATGTTCGTCTTTAATAGGCTCATCGACCTTTAAGCATGTCATACCAATTTCCATGTCGATCAGATAAACGAGGTAGAGATGATAGTTGCACTGCAGCTCCATCTGGAAGACGGTGGACGGAAGTTTTATGCTCCAAAAATCGGGGGTTAAAGCAAAATTGTTAGTTTGAAAATACTTGCCATTTTTATTTAGAAAGGTTCACTATTTTATGGATTATCATTTGCCATCTAGTGGAGATGATCAAATGCAGTAAATGAAAATTCCTTTTTCACTTCAAAATGTTTTATACTATTAGATCCGACGCGTTCCAGTCTTGACTTTCTTGATCATTTTCAAATGGTTAACCAATCTTAAAAATTATCACAGTGGGGGTATGTTACATAGATGGAATTAATGATTTTCATAGTGAATCATAAAACAAGTTGTAGAACACATTGCACATGGACAAGACAACAACATAAGTAGTTTTTTATTCCTAACTCAACATTAAGGGCTGAAACATCACTCATCACATCAAGCGAATATCATTGCGGTGTATCAAAACAAAACATATGACACATGATCATAGAGCTAGGTTCAAAGTGATATCGATACATGAAGAAGTTCTATCTAAAAAGTTCTCTTCTTCAAAATTACTGCAAAGGCTCCAGCGCATTCAATCTTCTTCCCTTGCCTTTCCCAAACAGTACTTTAAAATTTCTTTCGGAATGAAATCGGTGACGAGTTTCTTTGAAGTGTGAGCCAAACGCTGATCTTTAGGTGATCTGATTGTATCCACTCGTTTCGAACATAAAAAGGTCTTCCACTTTGGACAACATATTCTGCTATGTGGTCACCACAAGAGAGTTTTTATACACCATTCATATTTTCCATATTTTGTCTTTATTTCTCACCAAGATTTTGATGCTGCTGAATTTTTTTTAAGTTTGAAGGAGATCGGTCTTACGAAAGTGAGTTTAACGGGGAAGTTGACCAGTTTTGATTCCGTTGTCTTGATCATGTTCTTTGTTGATTTCAAACTTGAGGATTCATCTAACTTTTTCGTAATATTTTTTGTTTGTGTATCACGTGGTCCGTTTGTGTCGGTTCTCTGTAGATGTCGTAGGATAAGTATCCCTGGGATTCCTGAATGTTTATACTTATTATTCTCAACCTCCATTGTTAAATGAATATTGGGATCTAAGGTGTTGGAGAAGCTGAGGAACTGATCCAACTCCTCTCTGGACCCCTTCCAAATGACTAGAGTGTCGTCCACATGGTGCCTCCAGAATAGGATATTATCTAAGAGTTGAAGCTAAGGAAGAGAAGTTTTAATTTGAAAAACCACATGAAAAATTCAGCTGAGGGACTTTTCCAAAAGGTACATGACTCCCTCTTGTTAAATTTTTGGCAGAGATCAGATGATCCTCCAAAATCTGCAGCAGCTGTTGCTTTGTTTTTTCAGTTTCGTCATTTCTTAATTATAGAGTATTCTTGACAGCGAATGAATATATTATTATCTGTGTAGCTCATCTTCTCTGCCAAGAGACGATTCAAAATTCTACCATTTCGCCACAAAATACGATGAATAAGTGATGATCACTGGATGGATTGGCATATGAGTTTGTGTTTTTTTTATCATAACGTTTAGATTTGAAGTGTGTGAATTCATGGAAACGAGGGGCTCATTTTATTGAAGAGATGTGAAGATGGGTCTCAGTTTATCCATCGTTCTCTTCAATTGTGTTCGGTTGATTAGAGTTCCTAGATAATACTCTTCATAATTTATCATTCTCTATGAAATCTTCCACCTTTTTGGTGTGGTCATTTCTATTGACTATAGTCAGACAAAGTCGGTTATCTTTTTCTTTATTGCTTTGATTAGCTTCTGGTGTTTCATTTCTAGCTTCGCTCTGAATTGGTTCGGACTCGACTTGATGCTCCTTATGGCGTGGCGGCAACTTTATCTAAGTGTATTCAAGACTGTTGAATCGGTGAAAGAAACCTCAATAACGGCTAGTAGGTTTGATGTCGACATTTCATTCACCAAATTATAGGGCTAAACTTGAGTCCCTTATCGACAAAATCCAATTTTGCATCCGAGATAGAAGCTTTGCCCATATTTTATATCCTCGCTAAAAAAAACATGATCCGAAAATTTCTTGGTTGTTTTCAATGAGTATTTTAAAGAGTGTTCGTCCTTGAACCCTTGAAAATGATCGAAACGCGTCGGGTCTAATATGTAGTATAAAAAAAATTGAAGTGGAAAAGGACCTTTTATTCTCTGCACTTGATCATTTCAACATTACTTTAACCTGGAGAACATCTTCAAAATATCATCTAGTGAAGGACGGATGTAGAAAGACTCAACGAGTTTTTCGACCCCGTCGACTCGCTGTGACCTACATTCTCGCCTTCTGTAGGTCAAGAGCAGAGCAGCCGCTCAAACAACACAGTTTTGCACCCCCCGTTGACCTAATAAATGCTGCATGTACGAGGCGGTTATTACTACCCTGAAGCGAGGGTGAATGCACTTGTTTTTTTGTTGTTTGGGATTTTCCAATTATTGCCTTTTCATCGAGTTAAAATGTTTCATTGAAATTACCGTATCCCTGACGATTATGAATTTAGCTTAATAATTTGTATAATTGTTAATACAGCAGAATCTACTATGTGATAAATATTATCGACTACCATGGTTGATTATTTGTTTTTTTTTTTCATATGAACTGTTTGATAAGTGACCGTATATCTTGGAATGTAATGCATATCGGGCAAGCTGAAATGAAAAGTTTATACTTCTAGAACATATAATGAAATATAAATACAGAGGGCATGCGAAGCCCTGAAACATTTTCTGCAAATTTACATATTATTATTATCTTCCTTGTTGAAGCTGTGCGTCACTCCGTCACGTCTGGCTTCTCCTTTAATCCAAATGCAATAGTCAATTAATCACTCAGGCCAGTATTTATGATGTTTCATAATTAGCTTCGTTGATTCTGAGAATACTGAATTAACGTTACTGCCGAAAAGTATAATTGTCGAAGATACTCGGAAGTGGCGCAATAAAGCTACAAAAACTATTTCAACGACTATTAAACATCACACATTATTTTTTTCCGACAATTTGAAATCATTTTTCCCATGAATTTCAGCTTTGTTGAGACATGAACAACAAAGTTATGTGACTATACAAGGTGAATGGAGAAAATCTTGGTAGTATTTTCTTGCAAGAAAAATGTTGATTTGATAGGAATTAAGATAATTTTGGACATATCAAATTGCACTAAACCTACTACAGGGTTAGTTTTTAATGATTTATACAGGTTTCTTAGAAACCGGATCAAATACGAAATATTTTGATTGATTTATCAATGCCTCAGATAGACAAAATGTTTCCAACTCAAGTGTCACTTGTGGAATCTCATATTACATTGTGTTGAACATAAAAAGAGATTTGCTTCGGATGATGGATGAATATTTCATCGTACATGCAGTCATCGTACATGCGTTTATTTCAACATAATTAAATCTATCTACTGGGATGGCATCCACTTGTTGAATCCGTCAAGACCTGACATACTGTAATGTTCATTGTTTTTTATTTTTTAACTAATTTTCTAATCATTTTGTTCTTTTATCGTGCACACTTTTTCTCTCTAACATCGATAAGTGGGACTTTATTTTAAAAAATTCTCTAAACTCAATATTGTATCAAACATTATTCCATGAGAATCATCTAACACTACTATGATGGTATCGCAGTACATTGATGGAACTGTCGTTACAATTGCATATCCGGACTTCCAAATGGCCACCCAGACAAGCTTGCACGTGTGAGCGGTTAATGAAGCGGGCCGATATACCGGGTGTTTCATTAATGATGCGAAAACAATTGGAATTGGTTTCCCCTTATGAAAAAAATAGATACAAGGCTGTAAAAAAACTTTTGATGTGATAGACTACAAAGTTTTCAAGACATTTGGTATCAGAAAGATGGTGACATAGATGCAAGTGAAACAATGACTGATGAAACTGAGCAGCCTGATATATTATTTATTACTTACAACGAAAAAGTAAATATTAAGCTTAAACTGATGAATCCTGCAAGTTCAATACTGAACTAGGTGATGTTCTAAATCAGCACTTACTCGGTCAAAAGTGCGGTATACGGGAGAAGTCAGAGGGACCGCTCTTGGGTTGCGTTGCGTTGTTGCTTACGCTATGGTGCTGGGGCTTCACGCGACCGACCTTTCCTCTTGAAGGTCGACATGTGCCCATTGTCCACCAGTGATGTTGTATTTACCACCCTTACTGTCCCTTACCTTCAGTATCTACATCCTGGTTGTGACGGACTACTCCAGCATGTGGGTCTATGTGTATGCCTTATCCAATGAGAAGTCTGACACTCAGACTCCCACCAAGGTAAAAAAATATTTTTCTTGGGCGTCGTCCTTACGATAATACAAGGCAAAAAATGTAAATGTTGTGTAATTGAGCTGAATTTGGCCTTTACCGATTATTAACAGGGACTTCTTCGAAAAAAGTGTATCGTTTCAAGAACATTCGCACGACCGATGTCAAAACGGAATGAACTGGAAAAGTCTCAGATTCATCGATACTTTGATAAACAAATTTACTACTAACATGAAATACGGTGTTTTTGTAGTTATTCGACCACTGCGCCTCCAATTTTTGTGGAACGGCCTGGGCGCAAACATCTTGAACTTGATCTGTCAAATCTACTTGTTTTGATGCTCGCATTCATAAGGTGGACTAATTGTGGAACTGTTACCGCTCTTTCTTTCAAATGAGCAGTCTCACAAGACTCAACAGTCAATTGTCAGTGGCCAAAGTGCGCACCTGGAGCGTAGCGGTAACTGTTCCGTCTTATTAACGCGACCAATGTCATTATTGTCGATTGTCAAGGATCAAAGTTTTGATCTTTTTACCCATGATTGTCATTTGTCATGTCATCTTGAATTTGTTCTTGTTGAAGGTTGCTTTTCTGATACATGTTTTTTCTTTATATGTATATAGTGATTTATAATGAACAATATTCTCTCATTTCTTCAAAAATGTTTTTGTAAAACTGTTTGTGCTTTGAAGACACAGTGTTATGTGTGAAATATATGATGGTATCAACACTGCAAACAAACACTCGGTTCCGCTTCATCAAAAATGTTCTGAATGCGGCCATGACCTGGCCATTACCCGAAGGAGAATCACATAATGAGTGTGACGGCTCCGTCTTATTCAATATCCACAAAATAAAAAGATGCTTTCACTTCAAAAATGGACAAGCAACCAGTATGGTCCTTTTTCTCACTTGAGATATCCAAGATAACTTTCCAGTATCAAGTGGATTTATCAGTTCAAAATACTGTTATCTATTCGCATAAAAGGCAATGGCACTGCAGTGCAATACATCAGACCAAAAACCTCGACATCTTTCTGGCCGCCAATCCGTATTCGTATGTTCTACCGCTATATCCTGAAGAAACAAAACCCGCAAATCGATAATCCTGGAAACTGCTCATAAGTTCTGCAGCCTGCTTCTTGTAACCGCTATATATGTTTCGGTCTCTCCCGAATGAACTGAAAAACTCGAGAGATATATCGCTATACTCTGGATAGATTTCTCCAGCAAACTAAGTAGATTGTTTCTGTTGTTAAGGCAGGGCTCCTGATATAGTGGAAAGTATATCGAAGGTTTGCAAGTGTTAGAAATAGTGAACGTGTTGTATGAATCATTTGAAATGGACCGAGCTCACATAAATTATCATAAAAGGAGAAAGGTACAGTTTGTTCTTTTCAGGGGCGAATGGTTGTTCTCACTGGCTGCACTGGACTACCGTCCATATGCCTTGGATTATACTCATATAAATCGAGAGGACTGGTCAAAATAATTGTAAGTAAACATAAAGACACAGTAGGTATACATAATTATCCAAATTCCGGTCCTTTTTGACTATCTGGTATTCGCTGATTCACTGTCAAGCTCCATGAGCAATGTGTTCGACCTAGGTACTATTGTTGCAACCAAAAATATATATTTTGAGAACTGTAAGCAACCATGCATCTTGGATATCATGCTCAACCAACCAGTTCTTGTACTGCATACTTTGATTTTCTCAAAGAGAGAATATCACAATATGTTTCATTGCCCAAGATCTACGAAATATCAAATGGGTTTTGCCAATAATAGTTCAAGCAATCAAAAATTCTACTGAGGCCATGAATTTGGTGTCTGATAAATAGGAGCTGTTTGTACTTGGACCAATTATCACTAGTGTTCAAGAAAATCAAGTCGAAGATAAATATAAGCGGACAGAAAAATATAAAACAATTTTATGGTCATTTCTGCATCATTTAAATGAACTTCTCTTAAGGAAACATCAATCGAACGCTTTGTCAAATATGTATGTCATGATCAAGATTTATTATATTATTACTAAGGATATTGCATTGTTACTTGTGAATGAGGTAAATTATCACAGAAAACATAATAAGTCAAGTTAGGCAAATCATTATCAACGAATTGAATTACAATGATTAGATTTTTCTATTTTCTGATAAATTTTTTTAAGACTGCTACTATTACTATAGATTGGATAGGTATAGTCTTATAAAAGACCCCACCAATCAAACCAGACATCCTGATTCCACTTTTTCCATATATTTTCTCAAACTCAAAAAACAAAGATATCCTTTTAAGTCGAGTTTTGATGAACATCAATTCAAACATACACATTTTTTACTCTGCTATAAATCTGGGTTTTTCAGAAACCATTATGATTTTCGAACTATATCATTCATGACAAACGAAGATTTGGAGAAGGCATCATAATGAGAAACGCGTCTGCGGAAGGATCTATGGGACAGAAATACATGTCTTTCGCAACCCTCAGCCTTTTAGGCTCTTGGTGTATCATTTATGTTATAAGGTACAATCGTTTGGCGATTGGACGGTGTGAAATGAGAAATCTGTACCATGGTCATTGCTTTCTCGAAAGATTTTATTTTTTTTTGTGAGAAAGCTTCACAATATATAAGAATATGGCGTTCAGATTCCTATATATTTTTTGTTGCTAGTTTCGTTACATATATATTTTTTCACAGAATTTTCAGGAATTATCACCTTGCCTATCTTTCTCAGATACTCTTTAACTAGGTGCTCTGTAGTGATCTCTAACTATTCATTAGAAGAGGGTTGTTTTCCTCACAATAATTTGGGCTGTTCTAGGTTGTTCAAGTATGAAGATTTCAACCTGTGCCCCCATTTTTCAAATTCTGCTGTGATGTGAGTACGATTTCTTGTATACGCAGATTGTGTTCTGATCCTACTGGTATCTGTTACTCATTTGAACCTTTTCTTGCCAATTCGTGTGTCCCGGTACTCAAATGGGGCACACTTTGGTTCAGATATTCTTGACAATCTTCGAATAATTTTGATTTCTTCGCAGGAACTGGCAGTTAGGTATTTGTGGTTTTTCCTGTATGATGCGTGCGCAATCACTAATAGCCGATATTCCGGTTTGAAAAACTGTGCAGGTCCTTCTCAGCATTCTGAAGACCTCTGCGGAGGCTACATAGATCCACAGGCTGGATGCACCATCCTTCACCAATTCATTTGTGCTGGGGTAGGGTTCGTATTCCCTTGCGGACTGTCAGAGAGAACTGCGGCTCTTCTTCTCTCCCAGGCATTATTACAAGATCTCTACCAAAAGTGATTTTGGTGTTCATATCGTCTAGAGCTACTTCTTCTAGCTGTGTCCTGACCTATTGAGATTTTTTTATATTTCCTATTCTATGTGCAAGTGTAAGAAAGTCATGTTCAAGATGATTTCCAACGCTGTCGTTTTTTTGTATAGATAATTTTTTTAGGCTGTCTTGTGTTCAGTTATATTGAGGTTTTGGCCACGAGTCCTACCAAGCAGTGATCTGCTTACATCAAGACTCCTAAGGGCTCTGTCCTTCATATGTCTTAGGTGCCTGACTTTGAATGAATTTGAATCTACTTGTTGGTACTCCGTTTTGAAAAGAAAACTCGACAGCTTCAGATATTGTCCATTACTTGACATTCCTTTAGTGTTTTCTGTTATTCTGGGAATATATTTTGTTAGAAGTGTTCACGTTTCGATCTCTGATCTCAACAAATAGAATATGCGTCAACGCAGCTTCATATCAAGTTTGAAAACATATGGGATCTTTTAACGTTCTACAAGTACCATTTTCGAGACAGTGATTGTCGTAGCTTCAAACTTTTAATCATAAGTAAAATGGAATGTCCAATGATAACAAGATTTACTGAAAATTCACATACCCGTTGATGACTTTGACGAGTTAACAAATAACCCATTGTATTCCGAGCCGCTTCCAAGTGCAATCCAGAAGCGAATTAATAGAAATATCAAATAATAATAGCTACGTATCCGCACCGGTGCTAGAACTGACCGTTATGTTTGGTCCAGCGGCTGTTAAATAGATTTTAAGGTAAACGTATACGGCTATGGTCAATGTTTTGTTTGTTCAGGACAAACGTGGAAAAGTCGAGAACCGGCGTGTTTACTCCGGCAAATTTCCAGCTTTTCGTTTTTCTTGGTTACATTCTCAGTATTTGCCTGTGGAACTGCCCTAATCAATACTGAGTAAATCGTGAAATATGCACCAATAATCCCGATTTTTTCAACACTGTGTTCAATATAACATTCTTTATCTGCCGGATATCTATAGATAAAATCGATAGACAGATATCTCAAATTACCATAATTCTCTCATTTAATTAATAGTTTCCAATAGGAATATTCCAGTGCTTGTCAAAACCAATAATCGATAAGATCACTAGCCTCTGATTTTCCAATTGCCGAGGTCAATGTTGTCGCTTGAATGTAAATTTTATCACAAAACAAAATTTCGAATCAAAATTTCGAAATTCCATCATTTTATATTTCTTCGAACCTGAAAACATGTTCGAGATGTTTCTCATCGTATTTATTTCAGGATGTTAATAAAGATCTTAATTTTTGATAGGCGCGGGATGTGGTATCCCGGCGTGGATATTAAATTTTTTCTCGTAAATGATCATTTTTGTCGTCGGGTCTATTAAATGTTGGCTACCGAATCGTAATTCGTTTTGAAGTTTACTGCCTTGTTAATAAGTGAGAATTCAAGTGTTTAACTATCAAGTGACACGGCATTATCTTTGTGACTGTTCCAAATAGATTTTACCGATTCACATTCATAGTAGAGTCCTGAATTGAGAACTGGGTATTCACATCAATAAGTACCAAAACTTTTGGACACTTGCTAAATCAGATCACTCAGTTGCACAAAGCCCTGAGGATCTATTAACAGGAAATTTAGCATATTTAATTTGGATTTATTTATTCAATCTGACAGAGTGAGAAAATGTATAAATCGAGATCACATGTTGCTTTCCCAGAACTCTTTGAAATATCTTGAAAACGATTCAGAAAGTAGTAAGTAGTATATCAACTCCAGAGCTGTGGCTTCATTACCTTGATAACAACGTGGTGATGTTTGCTCTCATAACCCCGGCCCCATATTTTGTTGAGAATAGCATCAACAACGTTTTTAAAACTTTTCATCTTCTATTTCCTTGTTGTGGGTTTTGTCCGTTTATTGAAAATGTGTAGGTCGGAGGTGCTCAGGTACTCTTGCAAGAAACTAATGACGCTCATACACAGCATGTTTTCGGCATAAGTATCACAGCCTATCGTTGTTCTTCGTCAGGAGTCCACCGCCTTCGAAAATCTTACTGATTAAGATTGGTGAGTCGTAGGGCAGATATTCTGAGCTATCGCGGCTCTCTGCCATCATCCCGTTACGTCGTGTCTGTGAACCAAAGATCATAATTAGTTTCGTATTTATAAGTCCAGATAAAAATGAACAAACTCTTCTTCGAACTTGCTGAAAAAAAACGCCCATCAGGCAAGTTTTTACCACGCTACCTACCACTACCTATATCACTCCGACGGTTCTGCTGAAATCTGATAAATGATAAGCTCCATCCTCTTGAGTCAATTAAGGGTGCATTAATTTTTTATCAACTCATCGACCTCAACTGATCGTTCATCGAACCACAATACTGTCTCCTGCAGTCAGTATCCAATCTGCAATTCAAAACCACTCAGTCTATCCAAAGATTTGCTAGAATCTGGTACTCAAACGATATCGCATGTCAGACCACTAGACGTGAGTCCTTTTGCACCTCATTTTCTTCTTAATCAGCCCTATCCTCACAGGAACTGGCCACCAAGCTATCGGCCGGTCTAAAATGAGCAGTCGAAAATGTATAGCTAGGAACAGCACCAGACCTTCTTACTTGATCGTCAAGTTGGCGGGAGAAGAGGACTTGGAGGTAACCACCAGAGCATGAGCCTTTTCCTCAATCTTTTTGGAGGTTACCAGAAGTTATTTCTCTAGAGAAAACGGAATGTTGCCCTTATAAATACAAAACCTGTAAAATAAATTTAACTGAAAAAATCTTGCCGGAAATATACTGGTTGATCCTTTCCAGTTTCCACCTGGAAGGGATGGGATGTTGCAAATCGTAATGCGTTCTCAAATAAGACCTCGGGTCAAGTGAGTCAGGAAACAATGAAAATAATTCATAAATTGAACGTTTCGCTATATTTAATTGTTAATTCAACAAGAGTGGTGTTCACTGCCATAGCCCGACCAGGTCTTAAGCGGCCGGTAATTAAGTTTGTTTTCTATTATATTCCACCGTATAGATACCCAGTTGACCGGTCGTTATTAATAACTAATTTCTTCACAAAACTACAGAAGTTGCCATTGGCGGGGTTGTTATATTTCCGAGAGGTCGATAATGAAATCTTGAAATGATCCGATGCAAGTTTTTGTTGGAATCCTGAATAAACAAAACATGGACACGGTTGAATAATGAAGGGGTACAAAGGGAATGGACTTTTTGATTTATTAATAATATTCAAGCAAACAATATTTGGGAAAAGAGTCCTTTCCGCACTGTGAATATTCTTGAATCCTTAATTTTCCGGCAAAGCGGTCAAAAGCAACGTTTTGAGTAACTTTTCCCTCAAGGAATAATGTATTGTGGTCGGCACAATACGGCGTGGCAAAGAGTTAAACTTAATTTACCTAAGCGGCCGAAGTGTAGTAGCCGAGTAGCCCTAACCCCCAGGCGATCTGCCTTTCTAAACTGCATGCATCGAATCCACAACTGGCTTGTCTCTGGCAGAGGCGTAGATATTTGTTCTTTGTGCATTCATATATCACATCGCATCGTCCAGCCTTCCGGCGTTATTCCATGATTACCCATCTTGGTTGCTTTGCTCTGAAAATAGATCATCCATGCGTAAATGAAGATGATAATGATGATAATCACCTTTTTGTCATTATTCCTTATTTTTTCTAAACATTATGCTTTATATCTATAGTGAACTATACTATCCACCCTGTCTCATAAGTCATATAGGTCCAGACTCTAAGAGGTGATAGAGGAGTTCATTTCTGATAAAAAAAAAAGTCCTTATATTCTGATGTTGACACTAAGTGAAGGAAGTTAAGCAGAATTCATGTAGGGCTTGAGAGGTTTGTTCTGTTTGTTCACATATTGCAATCAAAAAATCGAATATCCTGCTATACCAAGTTTTACCTAAAAATAAACCTTAATTTTTTTACATTTTTTTTTTCATTGAATAATTATTATTTTATTTATATAATTGAGAGCTCAAGTCTAGTTGACAGTTTATTGGAAAAAAAAACCCAGAACATGTGGTTCTACATCTATCAAGACTTTCCACATTTCCTTATCAAATACATTCACTTATTAAAAATAATGTTCTAGTTCGATGGTATACGGTATAGGGGAGAGGCAAGCAAGATGGCATATTCGGGTAAAATGGCATTCCAGATGTTCTGCAGAATCCAGTCTCTTAAAAATTTCCAAACTCACAATACAATGCTTATTTATGTGGCAACAGTGAGCTGACGAAGTTATGTGAAGGTTGCGATAGCAGTTCACGATTTATTTGCAAATAAGTGATTGGAACATGTTGAACTCCGAGCTATGCTCTGTCTTTTCACCTGTTTTCCTGATACTAAGAGTAATTTGAATCACTTTTTTTCACGCAAGCAGATTCCTCTGTTTTTAAGCTTTGTTTTGACATACTTATTGTCACAAAAAGTTGTAGGGAACATTCTTTCAATGAATTTTGTAAAACCCGTGGATAGGGCAAGTTGGCACATATGACGCCGGCTGGGCAGCATGGCATGGTACGCCATCTTGTCCGAATAGATGATAGCAAGCTATAATATTGTTGTTTCAGATGGTGTACTCTTACAAAAGATAAACGGATAGAGGAAATCACTGATATATGAGTTTTTTAGTATTTGCGTTTTCTTTAATAGAAGCGTTGTTACAAATATACAGGGTGTTTATTAATTGAATGCCGATACCCAAGGGTGATAATCCTTGGATGATTTTAAGACAAAAAGTTGATATGAACATAGGTCCGCAAGAGCTTAATTTTCAAGTTACAGGGTGTTGAGATATTAAAAAAGAAATGATTTTTTTATAATTACTTTAATACTATACCAGATATCTTTATGAAATTTGTTACACGTCTTCTAGGCTTCAATATGCATTCTGTGATGTACAAACAATTTCATTATTTTTACCAGTGGTGTCCGTAAGGGCTTTGCACTCAATATTTTTGGAGAAAAAACTTGTACGCCACTGCTTCCATCCAAAATAAAAATCATTTTTAAAATCTCTTTATATTTCTAAGCCAATTTGTTTTCTTGATTTTGTTCCGTCCGGCGCATTGTTTTCGCTTAAAAAAATAAGATCTACTTAATTGCATTGACACCCTGCTGTGTCATCCAATATTTTTAAATCAGTGGTGCCCTCTCTAACATTCCCATGCATTTTGATGCAAAGAAGACGCGTACCAAATTTCAAAAAGATATCTGGAATAGTATCAAAGTGATGATAAAAAAAAGATTTTTTTTTTAATTTCAACAACCTGTATCTTAAAATCTATGCTCTTGCGGACCTATGTCCATATGAACTTTTTGTCTTTAAATCATCCAAGGATTATCACCCTCAAGTATCGGCATTCAATTGATAAGCACCCTGTATGTATTAGGTTTTTATTCTTTTTTTTCTAATAAAAATAGATGTATATCTATCAAATGATTTGTTTTTATTGAAAATACATATTTGAGAGCTGGTTTTGCATTCTTCACTTCATCAGGTCTCATATTTGAAGGTATGCCATTTTGCCCGACATATGCGGGCAAGATGGTTTTTTGCATAGTTTTGGTTATTCGATGTTTTTCACTGATATGTGTTTCAAATTATTTCCACCCCCTAAAATCAACAAGCATAACTGATTGGAAAACAATTAACATGTTTTTTCTTAGTTTTTATCCATATAAAAGATATGATTTTTCAAAAGATTGTATGCCATCTTGCCTGTCTCTTCCCTATCATCTGTCAAAATTTTGGAGTTGAAGTTAATATGGATGTGGATGTTAGAATGATTTAACGAGTTCTCTTCTACAAAATATCAAAAATATGTGAAAATGTACAGGATCATTCAAAAGTTTGAGACCAAAATGTTAATTTCTTGCTACTCATTTGGGGACCGACATCCACGTTAAACACTTTGGTAAAAAAATTATATGACCTGCTATTTTGATTTTGTTACTAGCAACATGATCAACAAAAAAAACTTGATAATATGGGTGCTCTATCTAATCAGACTCCGTGGCAACGTCTAGACATAGGATAAACGAAATTTTCATCAATTTTTCTGAAAACATTTTTCCGAGAGCGTTTCTGCCAGAACATCTTCATTTCAGGGGACGATCTGTTATCCTTTTCTGAAGAACAGCCCTAAGAAGATATATGGGATTTGGCTCGGAAACATATTGAACCCTGAATCTTGTATTCCTAAGAATATTGTGTTACCAGTTGGGCGTTGTGAGGTCTCGCATTATCTTGTTGAAGGATGAATCTGGACCTTCCTCTGCAGCAACTTGAATGCTATAGGGTTCTATGTCTTCTAAGAATCTCATCTCGAATGACCCGTGGATTGGTGTGCCCCATCAAAGAAATTCCTTTCCAGACCAGAATGCCCTCTGCGAAATGATAATTTGACCAAGGATATTGCCCACCTTTATGTCTACATGCTTGTACAGGTGCCTCGTTGTGGCACTCATTGGCAATTGGATCATGTTCCAAACCGTATGATTTCTGCATGGACAAAATCAACCGCGCTCTCCTATGCTCGCGCGTTAACAGAGACTCTTGATCAAATTGGCCTCGTGAAGTCTTTTTTTCACGGTCCGGAAGGATAGTTGGCTTCTTATAACGCCGAAATCACTTTCTGTGATGTTTCTTGCTATTGTTGAAGACTGCTATCCTAACCAAATTGCACTTTTTTTTATGTGTCGTAATCCTTTCTCTAGCAGGGTGAGTTCTTCTGTTACGAAGTTCTCTATGTCGGTTAATAGCTAAAAATTACCAAATGACTTCCACGACACGCTACAACAGAGTAGCTTCTTTGAACAAAGTAACTGCCATAACTCACTTCGTCTCGACTCACAGGTATTCTTTGGTCAATACCTTGTTCTGGGGCATCAAAATTAATCTTCGTTTTTCGTGACATCAAGCAATGGAAATGATCTCAAATATTTCCTAAAATAACATGGAATTTTCATGAAAACGTATGAGCTCAATGTATTTTTCAACTTTCTTTCTGATGATAAGGTATAATAGGTGACTAAAATTATATGGGTATTGTTCAAGAACTTGAAAAAATGCAGTCATTCATCACTAGTTTATAAAGACAACAATTCCGCAGATTGAGCTTCAATAAACTGTTATTTTCGCGAGCCTAATCTGGGACTGCTTGATGCTATAAATATATAGTATATGGACCACCCTGTATATTTACATTTATCTTCACCTAATCATCAATGTACCATATCTTGGAACAAAGGAAACGGATAATTCATGCATATTGAAAAATATGGTCAATTAATCCTTGAACAAAGCGCCAGCTGAATCTGGTGACAATAACACAACAAATTATTTAATGATGAAACGTGCAAACTGATGATGGGATGAATCACCCAATTCTACGAAATTGGAATAATTTACAATTTGTTGGCATTATACACGTAATTGGCAGTGTCTCGCGTTACACGACGCGTAAGGCAGACACAGATAACTATGAATACTTAATTGGCATCTGACATTTAACGGCTTGAAATTTTTCATATTTTCTCCAGGCAGGTGAACGATTTTCATCTTAGCTAAAATCACAATATGAAGCCATCTCATTATTCCTCAAAGCATCAAAAATGCATTTATAAATCTTCATAACTTTGACATACCATCATATACAAAAACAACCCGATTATAAAAAGTAGCTAGTACATTTCTTCTTTTGAAAAAAATCCTGATTATCTAGATATTTCTTTTGAAATGGTTGGGAAGAAAATATGCTTCTTTTTAAATACAAATATTCAAAAACAGACGCTCTTTCTCATCTGGAATCTAAAGAAAACACCTCTAAAGTGATTTCGCTTAATCAAATACAAATATTCTATTTCTATTTCTATTTCTATTTCTATTTCTATTTCTATTTCTATTTCTATTTCTATTTCTATTTCTATTTCTATTTCTATTTCTATTTCTATTTCTATTTCTATTTCTATTTCTATTTCTATTTCTATTTCTATTTCTATTTCTATTTCTATTTCTATTTCTATTTCTATTAAAATTAAAATTAAAATTAAAATTAAAATTAAAATTAAAATTAAAATTAAAATTAAAATTAAAATTAAAATTAAAATTAAAATTAAAATTAAAATTAAAATTAAAATTAAAATTAAAATTAAAATTAAAATTAAAATTAAAATTAAAATTAAAATTAAAATTAAAATTAAAATTAAAATTAAAATTAAAATTAAAATTAAAATTAAAATTAAAATTAAAATTAAAATTAAAATTAAAATTAAAATTAAAATTAAAATTAAAATTAAAATTAAAATTAAAATTAAAATTAAAATTAAAATTAAAATTAAAATTAAAATTAAAATTAAAATTAAAATTAAAATTAAAACATTAACATTAACATTAACATCAACATCAACATCAACATTAACATTAACATTAACATTAACATTAACATTAACATTAACATTAACATTAACATTAACATTAACATTAACATTAACATTAACATTAACATTAACATTAACATTAACATTAACATTAACATTAACATTAACATTAACATTAACAATAACATTAACATTAACATTAACATTAACATTAACATTAACATTAACATTAACATTAACATTAACATTAACATTAACATTAACATTAACATTAACATTAACATTAACATTAACATTAACATTAACATTAACATTAACATTAACATTAACATTAACATTAACATTAACATTAACATTAACATTAACATTAACATTAACATTAACATTTACATCAACATTAAAATTAACATTTACATTTACATCAACATTAACATCAACATTAAAATTTTAAAAATGAAAATGAGATGTGGATTTTTACAGAAATTGAATTTGAAGAAGATATTTTTACATAAATCTCAAAGAAGTAAGACTAAGCAAAATTTTGTCTCAACTTTTTTGTTCCTGAGTTTTGTCTCAGAAATATGAAAGCTCAAACCTTTTTTCGTAGTGAGATTAGGCATTCTTTCCGATATTCCATGAGACAAGAATAATCGATTCAGCATTTTCATTTTTACAGAAAGTTTTCTTTTTTAGCCGTGACATCGGTAATTGAAATATTTAAAAACCTAATTTGGAAGCTCCCTGCATAAAACAATCTGTTTTTTTTTATCATACCTATACTAAAATCTCAGAACTGGAGCCAGAATAAAAATCAGTCATCTCAAGGTGATGCATAAAACTATCAGTAATAGGAGCTACTGGACGTTAAACCCGGAGTCAAAACTCCACATCTCTAACAATCTTACGATCCCAAAATTTCAAATCACTTCAACCGATAACCAGAACAATAGACAATTTTGGTTATTACTGCATGTTGCACGCTGGATTGACACCAAAATTAAAGTTGCATATTCCACACCGACCTTGACTTTCATTTCCCCCCCGCCGCCCACCTCCATCGGCCACATCTGTGAAGCTTGCAGTAAAAATCAATCGAACAGCAAACGGTCGGTCGTATCCCCGCCTCTTATTCCACTCGATCTTGAACCGATCACCCAATCGAGCCATCGGATTGGTTGATCTGTGGCGCAGAATCGATACATGCCGTTCTATTGCTATAGATGACTACCTATATAGAACCAATCGGGTCTACATACGGCAGAGAGAGCGGCTATATACCTGAAATGAACCGAACAGTGATCGGAAATATTGGAGAGCCCGTGCTCGAGTACATAAAGCTGAACGTTTTTGCCCACTGCCGTCTGATTCTCAACAATGCTGTTGATATACAATGCTCTACTAATGTCCTTATTTCTCATTCATGATCATTCACCTGATGTGCTAAAAATAGTTCCATTAAGAATACATACAATACTAAAAATAGTTCCACAGAATACCATACTAACAATAAACAATTGACCCAACTTAGCCATGCTATTTTAGGTTAAGCTGCAATCACACCAAGTTTTATTCATTTATTCTTTTGACTCAAACATTGTCGAAATAGTATTATGGATGTGGTATTCAATTTCATCGTTCAAATGATGTGAAAATTCAGGGATCAAAAGGCTCATGAAACTGGTGATAAATGTTCTCAAAGTTTATTACGGAAGACCTTTAACATAGCAAACTTAAAAAAAATGGAAAATGAGATCAGTAGGTATCTGAATAATATCGAATCAAAAATAACTCTTGTTTGTTATTTTCTCGCACTCGAATGTTGTGAGAAGTTTCAGAAAATCCTGCAATTTCCAGACAGGGGTTTTACTAAGAATGCATTGGACATAGAAAAATTATGAATTGTCTATTTCTGAGAAAAAAATATTTTCGGTAGAAATTGCCAATATCAATAAAAAAATATCTTCCAAACAAAAAGTTCAACATACTACTCGATCCATCTCTACACGCAACAGACTGTCATGCACGCACTATGCTATAGCAATTTAAAAATGCCCATTGCGCATGTGAATGAAGGGATATTATCTTAAACAGTGGTTGTGTTTTTTGCGCATGCACACTTTATTTACAAATCGATAAAAATGAACATTGAAAAAAGCAAATTGAAAATAAGGGTGCACGGTAGAACAGACTTCGGATTTGTTTAAAATCTTTACATCGATTCTTCTACCTACCAATTTCGTGGACACTCGTCCACCTGATGGAATATTATTGTTTTATTTCAATAACTTATTTTATATTTTTTGCATAAAACACTCAATGTAAATTCCTTTTAAATCAATAGTTTTTTTATAATTTGAATGAAACATCAAATGGCTTAAAATCATAAAATGTATGAACTTGGTAAAAGAAAACAATCGCAAAATAAGTACTCACACTTAAAAAAGCTACCAATCAATTTGAAAACTTGATCAGTTTTATTTAATTTTTCTGAAATGCTAGAAAAATACCAAAAAAAAATCATCATTACCGGATCATTTTTTTAAATTATTGAAATGATCAAAAAAACGAAAAACAAGTTCCATAAAAAATAATAGATACATTTTATAAGATTTTTTTTTAAACATCACGGTTGCTTTTTGAAAAACAAAACAAAAATCAAGTATCAAAACACACTAAAAATAGAGAAATGGGAACACTTTTTTGAAATATCATACAACAGGGTGATCCACGTAGATGGTGTGTTAGTTTACATATTTCAAAAACGACTATGGTAAATGTTTTGAATTTTCTCACGAGTAGTTGTGAAAATTCATTACAGCTTTGAATAATGTTTTGATGATTGCAGCGTTGTCAGTAGATCTGACGGTTTTCCTAGTAAGGTTCTCATTTGATTTTCGAATTTTCTTTAAAATTCGAAATGACTTATTAACAACATATTTTCGAAGACATACAGACATGTAGGTATCCCAGAATTATTTCTCCACGTACTTGGAAAGCCATTATTAAATATTTTTGAAACAACGTGTTTCTTTCTTCAAGTGGAATGTTAATTTCTAACATGGCTAAAATTGTGGATATTGAGTATTGCGGTCTAAATAGATTGCAGATAATGCGGGGCGAGACCGTAAATGGTCAGTATTGACTAGTATTGGCGTCTGCATCAAGTGGTCGAAGAGTGGCCCATATGACCCATGTCCCAGCTTCTCAGATCCCCCGATCGGCGGCGTATTCTGGGGCGTCGCCTGAGAGTCGCGTCGGACGCCCCCGTCGCCCCCCGCGCCTCGACGTCCCGCGTCCATACCGCAAAAATCGAACGATGCCGTCTATTTGAGTGCGCGAAGAGTCGAACTGAGAGGGGTCAAAGGTCAGGGGGGCCACGGGGGGACACCCGGTTCGTCGATGGACTTTTTTACGATATCCGCCTTCTCCCAACCACCCCCAGCGACCGATCGAACGGCATGAAGATGCCTCCCACTCGACGTCGGTGGCGGCAATGACGGCAACGGCGAGCGTCGATACATAACGTCAGTATATAAGTTCGATATCGGTGCTGATTGGTTGATGGTTTTTTGATTTTACGGCAATCGCCCCGATCAGAACCAATCAAACTGATTTTTTATGCTGAGTGATGCGCGGATAGATTAGCTAAACAAAAATATTCTTGATTCAACATTCAAATGACCAATACTCATCGGTCCTGCAACTCTAATTGAGTCATTTTTCCCGAAAGCCAGCAGATCATTGTACAATGACGCTATTGTCTGCATCTTTTTATCAGGATAAAGTCTTTTCTCGTTTCTATGAATTTGTCCTGTTGAAAAGGCATCGACCGTCGTTCGTCGACTCTATCGATTTTATATGTGTGCCTCTGAAGCTAGAGCGGAGATTCTCGTTTTTATGTCACTTTTATGTAACTATATTACATGGCAAAATCATACAGGAACTATGCATACCTAGGTGTTGCACTTTGTAGGCAGATGTATATAGAAATTGAAATATTTTATCTTTAGTTCCGGGCTCCGGTATTACGGTCCACATTCGAATAAACCTCAATACTTCGACAAATATAAGTCAATCCGAATGAATTTATTTTTTTTCCTTGTGAAAGATAAGCGAAATGAAATTTCAATACAATATCAACATAATTATATTCGTGATTTACTTATTCCACAAATTATTGTATTTTTATTTTAAACATACTAAAATACCAATGAAATGTTATGTTTGATTATATCAAGAGATGTTACCCCCTCTACCTACCTTTGTTAGAAAATAACAAGTACTCCCCACCTTGCATAAGAAGTAATATTCTTTCATAGAAGGCAACATTGAGGTACAATGCTTCAAAATAGAAAACACAGGGTGTCCCGAAGTTATACGACAATATTTTGACCATTCAAGCATTCTAGAGGATCCAGAGCTGCTTCGTTTTCAAGATACGCATCAGGGTGTTGAGGGTCAAGGCCTGATGACGGTTTTTTATTAATATTTTCAAGGCCTTTAATAATCGAATGAAATATAGTTACCAAACCTCCTACGCTCTATCAAATGAACAGAAACTCAGAATGTATCATTGATCATCTTGATGAGAGGAGGTAAATGGGGGCTTGGAAAGAATTCGCCCCAAATGTTTCAGCTATGTTGACTTGTAGTCGTTTTGACTACAAAATTTGAGGATCTTAAATGGGACAACCCGTACATTTTTGTCTAAAACGAAAGATCTCTTCTTGTGATCTCAAGAACATCATAGCAGTGATGGTTTGGTTCAGCCATTTCTGCGCTATATTCTGCTCAAGGTTTTATTTTCGATTATTTGAACCATCTTGATAAATCCTGTTGCTATGGGAAACTTCATGTGTCTCAGAAGTACTTATAGTAAAAAATGGTACTTTAAACTGAAATAGCACAAAAATGTCTGAGTCAAACATCAACTTATATTTTTTTTGTTAAATCACAAGCAAGAGATCTTTCGTTTATTCAGACAAAAATATACCGGTTAAAAACTCAAACATTTGTAAAAATGTTTTACTTCCGATTCGATTCTATTTTTTTCGACTTGAAAATCTGAAATCTAAACTTTTATCTTTCTTAGGACGAAAAAGAAAAAAGATATCGACTGGCTAAAATATAACGGAACACCCAGTAGACTGTAGATTATTTTATTCCAAATCAAGTCGCATTTTTTCTCCCAAAATTGAAAGAAGGAAGCGTTTGTTTTGAAAATGTATGAACTACCATGTCAGTAATGTCTATTTCGTTCTCGTATGGCATGATTAATGAACATCCATCTCCCTCGCATATTGTTGAAAGACACAAAATACGTCATAGTCTTGGAAACTATCATTCTGCCAAGAGAATTTTTCCACTGCCTTTTCTTTAAATGAAAACAACCATTCAGTGAAACTAAACAGCTGAGTAGTCGATGCGTAAACAGTCGGGATACAATGGACAATGTTAACAATTTTTGGAAATGGAGAAAATATCAAGATGAGGGCCATTAACGTTTAAAAATCAACCTGCGCCCCCAAATGATGTCGTGATACGCGTGACGTCACAGTAGAAGTAAAATATTTCAACAAATTATCCTTCAAGACGGTTGTATTTATCAATCGTGTTTATATTCCTTGTATCTACTCAAAAGAACCCCTGTTGGTTCTGGTTATAGGTACGGACTGAGAACAAACACATGTGACGCGACATCAAATAAAGAGTACCTCCTACTCCTGGTCTATATCCGTTCATAGGAGAGTATGACCAAAAATCGGAAATTTCAAAGTACACTATCGGACAAAAGTAAAGCAACTCTTATCACAAAATCGAATATTCAAATTTTTTAATTATCAGTTGCCAATGCAACGTAAAAATCATGGAGGTTGAAAGGCTACTGTCATAGGTAAAATGAGATTGTTTCCAAAATCACAGCTAAGGAAGTATGTATCAACTTATCCCAATGTCTAGGGCTTCGCAAGACCAAGACCAAGACCAAGACTGGCTAGTCTTGGTCTTGGTCTCGAAAAATTAATGTGGTCTTGGTCTTGGTCTTGGTCTTGATAGTCTTGGTCATGGTCTTGATGGTCTTGAAATAAAATTCTACCGAATTTTCAAAATACCCATAACATACAGCATTACAATCCTACAGATGTTTTTCATAAAACGTGAATTAGTGAATGTTTCTTTCAAATCGCAGTTCTGAACCGAAGAAAAAGAATAAGTTTCTATTGTACAGCCCGTATAGTTTGACCTAATAGGCAATAAAATATGCAAACCATTGTCAATGAAGAAAAACATTCTAAAAATGCGAAAAACATACGGTCTTTTTGTCACAAAAAGATACAACCGATCTTTCTCATTCTTTATTATCACCTGGGATGGCGGTACGATTTCAACAAGCTGCACGAAATAGCAGTTTTCTCTTTTCTTTCAACTTTATAGCACGTGACATCAAAAACATACGTTTCTCGCATTTTTTGAGCGTGTGGTTTGCATATTTTATTGCCTATTGGGCCAAGTATTACGGGATCTACTTTTCTACTTACTTTTTCAACCATAATAACTTATCTAAGCACCCATGCCAACCAAAGGTTTCTGAAAAGCGCCACATGGCTCTTTTGCATTTTATTTGCCTATTCAAGTAGATTTGGATAGGTTTGTATGAGATGCGGGGTTTGTGTAACTGACAACGCTGCCTTGTCTACCGATAAACCGATTTTAGCACAGTTTGTTAATAAAGTACGGCCTCGATAATCCGAACTAATCCTTGCAAAGGACCGTTCGGAGTATCGATTTGTTCGGATTATCGAAAACATTGATATGAAAAAGCTTGATTTTTTGAACAAAACAACTTTTCAAAACAATCTGGATGACGCAAAGACTATATAAAATGACGACAAAATAAAATTCATAATATAAAAAACACTCGAGTCTTCGTCAGAAAAAAATGTATTTTTTGTTTGTTATATGTTTCTGGTATTTCGCCCTCCTTTTTTCAATTCCTTGAGGAGAATGTAATTTTGAACTAGTGACAAAACATTGTATTTGTTTTTCACCAGAAATATATTCACTTTTTGAGACTCTCTACTTCCTAAACTCAAGAATACGGTAGCAGGTGATCGGATTATCGAGATTTGTTCGGATTATGATCATGGTTCCGAACTGTTTGGATAAGTGGATGTTCGGATAAGCGCATGTTCGGATTATGGAGGTTGTACTGTATAGAGAATAGGTATACAATTATTCCTTATAGAAATGTTCTTTATACTTGTATATCCATCAAAACTATGATAAATATACAATTATAAAGAACATTTTCACTATTCAGTAACACATTATTTATTTTTAATAAATAAATAAATAAATAAAGCGTTTATTAGCAAAAATGCTATACAAGTACATAGAAAATAATAAAAAATAAAAAGTGTTATATAATACAAACAGTAGTACAAAGAATAGGTGAATGAGGGCGACACACTTAAACTAGGATCAACTATGAAAAACGAAAACAGGTATCTAAAACTATAAATGTGGATCACAGGCTACTTATTAGGATCAGAAACATACCTCCTTAAACTATTTTTAAATACACCTACACTAGTAGAGTTTCTGATGTCGATGGGAAGTTTGTTGAACTCAGAAAGTCCTTTATAAAAGATGCTACCATGCTTTTTGTTTGAGCGGCTTGTAGTGACATAAAAATCTGTTGCAGCACTGCGTGTTTTATATCCATGGACATCACAAACATATTTCAATTCTTTACACAGATATTGAGGTACCAGTCCATGTTTCATTTTATATATAAATACATATGAGCGAAGATTAATTGTTTGCTTAACATCCATAATACCCAGAGTAGTGAGCATCAGTTCGATTGGAGTATATCTGCTACAAGACAGTATAATTCTCATTGCACGATTCTGGATCATTTGAAGTTGTTTAAATTTGTCCTGTGTCAAGCTATACAATATGCTGGAGCAGTATTCCAGATGTGGTGCTATGATGGATTTGTACAGTAGTAGTTTGGTGTAGAGGGATAACTGCTTACCAATCCTTTGTAAAAAATAAACTTTCCGGGACATTTTAGCACAGATATAATCAATATGACTGTTGAAGTTAAGATGTTCGTCTAGCATTACTCCCAAATATTTAATCACTCTTGTCCTTTCGATGTATTGGCCATTTAAATATATGCTGATACTTCTCCCTTCAAGTTTGTTGATCATTCCAGAAGTTCCAAATACAACAAATTTGCATTTGCTTGCATTCAGTGCCATATTGTTATTTGAAAGCCAATTATCCAAACTTGCAAGGTCACCATTGATATACTTCAGCATCACATCCATATCAGTCCCACACAAGTACAACATTGTATCGTCAGCAAACAATTTAATTTTACAATGCTCAACATGCTTGAAAATGTCATTGATGTAAATGATAAACAATAATGGTCCCAAAACCGTACCCTGTGGGACACCAAATTTTGTGTAAGCTTTATCGGAGAAAGTATTATTGACCTTCACCTTCTGTGTTCTTTTCGTAAGGTATGAAGAAAACCATTTAAGCACTGTTTCGCGAACACCAATCGTCCATAATTTTTGTATCAGTAAGTCCCTGTTTACAGTCTCAAAGGCACGGCGAAAATCAAGAAAAACGGATATCACAAACATTCCGCTCTCCAAACATTTAAACCAATCATTACATACTTCTAGTATCACAGATTCACAGGAGTGATTACTTCTGAAGCCTGACTGGAACTCGTGTATCACAGAATGTTCATCACAGAAATTTACAAGTTGTTCCTTTACCACAATCTCCAATAATTTTTCGTATGGCGGCATATTATTTATTGGACGAAAGTCTTCTACCTTGGCACTGTTCGGAACTTTTGGCACTGGTGTAATAATCGAGCACTTCCATTCGTCAGGAAAAACCCCGTATGTAAGAGAGTTGTTTATAACGTCCAAAAATCTATTTCCAACAATGTTGAAAACGTCTTTCAAGATCTCACTTGAAATTCGATCTTCACATCCCCCAGTTTGCTTGAAAGTTTTTACAATTTTATTTAAATAAGACATTTCCACAGTTTTAAAACTACTTAAAACATTATTAGCCTGGTCCACAAAACGCAACACATAATTAAAATTGTTTTTTGGCTTAATTTCTGAAACAATGTTAGCTATACTCTCAATAAAATATTTGTTAAAACACTCGACAATATCACAATCCTGATTTTTGACTAGGCCATTTATCACTATATTACTAATATCACATTTTTTATTCGGTAATAGCGTTTTTAGATTCTTCCACAATTGTTGTGAATTTTTTCTGTTACTATCCAGTATTCTATGTAAATATTCATTTTTTGACCTTCGGATCAATGTTATGACCTCATTCCTGATTGATTTGTATTCTTGCCACAGGTTCTCTTCTCTCATCAAAGTAAAAGCTCTAAATTTGTTGTCTCTCCGTTTCATCATTTCTAATATTTCAGATGTGATCCATTTATTATTTTCGTACTTGGAGTTAATAACTTTTGCTTTGATAAATGTCATGGATTCCAGTGATTCCACGATCGGTGTTAATAAATTTTTCGATAACAATTGCATGTTTGTTATAGAGTTGTTCCAATCATTCTTCCTCAAATCTGTTTCCATCTGTTTTGGATCGTATTTTAGTTCTTTAAAGATGATTTTCTTGCGAAGAGATGTATGTTGTTTCACCTTTATTTCTATAATACTGTGATCACTGATTTTTGGAGTTGTGAGAACATTGCATTTCAATGTCTTGTCATTTGTGATGACATAGTCAATGAGACTTTCACTCTTATTAGTGATCCTTGTGAATTCGTTTACAATCTGAGTGAGCCCATTAATCCTTATTATCTGTATGCATTTAGACGTATAATACGAAGCCTTGAGGTAATCATAATTGAAGTCCCCCGTTATTATTTGCATTCCATCGATGTTCATTATCTCTTCCAATGAGCTTCCAAACTCCGTAATGAAAACCTTATCCGATCCAGATGGCGATCGATACAATCCTGTGAAGACATAGTTGGATTCGTCAATTTTGAATGTGATAGTTAATAACCATAAAACCCCTTCAACATTTTTATTCAATTTAACTTGATATGAGATATCACTTTTCAAATATATAGATACGCCCCCAGTTCTTCTATTGTTCGTAAAGCAGTTTATAACATTGTAGTTCGGAATGGCCATCTCATGATCAAAAATATCCCTGCTCACATGAGTTTCCGATAAACAAAGGATCACTGGTTTAAACTTATCAACTAACAATTTGATTTCAATAAAATTATTTAAAAGACCTTGACAATTTGAATATAAAAACATACCCTCATTCACCTTGGTGACATCTTCGTTGTCTAATTGTCATTTAATAAACTTGTTCCTTTGAATGCTTTCAATCCTCTTGTAGGTATCACAGTTGTTAATGTCCCACACCATATGATCAGTCTTCATCCTGAGTCCATATTTATTGTTTGAAAAAATGCAGTTACCGCACTTATTCACAGTACTTTTACATTCACTAATGTCGTGGTTATCACTACACTTCGGACAAACTCTCTGCTCTCGACAATCCTTAGCAATATGTCCATATCTGCAACACTTATAACACCGTTTGATTCCGTATTCATTGAAGACATTGCAGCGACTCCATCCTATGTTCATTTTTTGGTGTTTATTGATGAACGCATCATATGTAATCGAATCCACTTCAAAAACAATACTAAATCTGTTATTACTAACTTTAGTTCGATTCAAGATATTCAATTTGAAATTGCTTCCTTGTTGAATATCATTCTGTTTGATCACTTTCGATATTAACTCCTCATCACTGCTCTTATGTTCATTTCCATCGATTCCCACAACCTTGATTCTATGGTCTAATTTTTTTGGTGTTCACAATATATTCTTCACCAAGATTACTTTGAATTTTAGATTGAATATTCGATATTTCCAGCTCGTTTCCACAACTCAGAATTAGTCCCCCATTTTTTGTTTGTCTACCCATAGTAATTCCAGCGCCAATGTCAGTCGGGTTAACTTTTCTTCTCAGCTCTTCCTTCAATTTGTTGGTATCTGTTTCAGAATTTTTTTGCTTGACGACTAATATTTTATCATCTCTCATAACTGAAGAATAGGATTTAGCAATAGTAGAATTCGTAGCGGTGGGAGGGTTTGATGACGTATTTTTAATCAACAACTCTTTCAATTATGCATTTTCTTCTTTCAGATTCAAGTTATCAGCGACAAGGGTCTCGATTTTTTTATTCATTTCAACAGAATTCAGCAGTAATTTTTGCAAAAAACCACTGATGTTTCCAATATCATTCAAGTCCATAGCATAATCATCCACTCTACTACGTTTCCTTGGTACCTTGTTTAAAATGCTTGAATTTTCACAACGACTGCATTTCCATGACGTCTTCTTCATGTGAAAACCACGAAAGTAATCAATGTTTTCACATTTCCCGTGGTACAGCTTTTTGCATAATGTACATTCTACACTGGTTTTTGGATCATCTATAGTAATTTTGCACTCATAGCATTTCACATCATTTGATTCATTGCCCTCCATTGTTGGTATTCACCTAACACAAAAAACCTTATCAGCCAAATTCCACCACGGGTCGGCAGTAGTTGATCCAAGTTTTTTCTATATTCTAACACACTGCACACAATAAAACATAACTGTACTGTATAAAATTATGACTAGTTTGATCACTTTGATTACGTATTGAGATATAATTGAGAGCAAAACTAAAACACGTCCGTCCCGCACGATGACTGGACGAAAACGTAGGACTGTGGTACATCACTTGATGATTCAATCATTTTGTTACATTTATTCATAACTTGTACAGAGTACAATAATTTTTTTGTGAACATTGTTATTGTTTGATTATATTGAATATCATGATAATTTTTTTGTGATACACAAAAATACACTTCAGGGGCATCAACCTAATTTTCCACGTTTAATGATCAGGTAGCATGCATGCGCTGGTCTATACCTACTACTGTGAATTGGAAAATTCCAATAACACATTTTTGAAGAATTGATCTACTCAAAAGAATTATTGAAAAGAGATAGGGACATTTGCAGAATTTAATTTATTGTGTCGATTGATCTTTTCTGAAGAAGTCAAGTCTCATTAACTTCGACCATTGATACTTTGAAATCCAGCCTCGTACATCTTAACTAATTGCCAATAACCCAAAAATATAAAGTGAAATATTAGTGATGATTTGGCAACCGTTCCGAGTTTATAAATTCAAATAAAGAGATTAACATACGGTAAATAACGATTTGGCTTTGTTAATAAATTACGAATGTGTGAGAGTGTTTATATTTGGTTCCTATATTTGAGAGTTTGGAACGGGAAATGTTGGAATTATCCTGAGTGAGAAGTACTTGACAATGTGTCAAGCTTTTTGTGAGCTCACTATTGCCACTATTGATTATCTAACACAACGACACATCTTTAGGATTCTTCTTCTTCGTGTCGAATGATTTGGTAACGTGCTCGGATAATTGAAGTTAATGTGACTTTTTACTCGAGACATCACAAAGCTGTAATTTTTTGTCAAAAAAATATGGATGGACTTGAATAAGATAAGAGGTTGGAATAAGATAAGAGTCATGTAGGCCACATTTCAAGACTTCAGGAATTCTGATTCTGACTTCCTTATATTTATCCTGGAAAGAGCATCTGTGGTCTACCAGAAGTATGTAACTCCTCAAGACTCAAGAGTTATTATTGGCCAAGGATAGGGAACTAAGAGAACTCACATGATCTCTTTTCTACGAAGGCGTAGAAGTGCCAAAACAAAAACAAAATTTCGACTTTTTTCTCGAAATTTCGACTTTAAAGTCGAAATTTCGAGAAAAAAGTCTAAATTTCGTGAAAAAAGTCGAAATTCGACATTAAAGTCGAAATTTCGAGAAAAACGTTGAAAGTCGAAATTCGAAATTTCAACATTAAAGTCGAAATTTCGAGAAAAAAGTCGAAATTTCGTGAAAAAAGTCAAAATTCAAAAATTCATATCTTGAAAACTGTACATTTAGCCAGAATAAAACTCATAGGAGTTAAAGCAGACATCCTCAACTACCCCTTTGAAAAATAGTAAAAATTCACTATTTTACTTATATTTTTGTGTTAAGTGTTTTAAGTGATGTGATTCCACGTGAGCCGCTGTTCTTTTTGTAAATGTGATGTATTATTTTTATATGTGAGTCTTTCTACTTTATTTTTTGAACAACCTCCAATGATTACATTTTTTAAAAATTATTTCCAGACCGCTCAACTCTTGAAAATGGCATTAGCCGAAACGCGTATAGAGTGTGATTTTAATATTAAATTTTGTGAAGACTTTTCAGACCTTTTCTCCACCTATCCTTTATATAATGAATCTTCACCCTGGAAGGCTGATTGAAGAAAGCCAGAATAAAACTCATGGGAGTTATAGTAGACATCCTAAACTACCCCTCCGAAAAGAAAAATCGACTTGCTGTCTCTCCCAAGAGGGTGAAATTTCATGATTACCGTCTCACTATAGAATGTTCAAAAAAATTCAAAAATCCATATCTCGAAACCTGTACATATTGCCAGAATAATATAGCTAGGATAAAACTCATTGAAGTTTTAGTAGACATCCTAAACTACCCCATTCGAAAAGAAAAATCGACTGGCTTCCCCTCCCTTATCGACATCAAAGTCCAAATTTCGACTTTTTTCTCGAAATTTCGACTTTAATAGCGAAATTTCGACTTTTTTCTCGAAATTTCGACTCTAATGTCGAATTTCGACTTTTTTCTCAACATTTCGACTTCAAGTTGAAATTTTAATTTTTTTTTAGTTGTGGCACTTCTACGCCTTCGTACTTTCTCCATCCCAATAATAATAATAATAATTTTCCCATCCCAAATCTTCCATCTATCAAGAGTCTAGGAGCAGTATGATCCTCCGACATGCTACAAAAGCTTTACTCCTGCGATACAAAGTCTATAGTTTGGATGAATTCTATGATAGTGTACCAGATCAATAGTAGGAGAGCCAGTGACATTTTTCAGTGATGCTTCAGTCAATCCCTATTTTTTGAGAGCTGTAGAGATGTCTATTCGCAATATTACAGCCATCACTGTGTTTTTTTCCATTTTTGAAAAAGTTCTGTATGCTCGACGTCTGATCCAATCATGATTTTTAAGAAAAATTGGAAACCAGAGGTAATATTCTACAAGCCAGTATCTCGATTTTGCTTAAAAAAATCATGAATTGCCAAGCGCCCGGAGCAGGTAGAGTGGAAGGAGGGGCCGGTGAAACAGCGAAAATATCTATAATGTGTACTATACGTGAATGCTTTCTCTTACACTCTGCAGATCACCTGAGCTCGCAATTCTGAAGCTTCAATTGCTTATAATAAATAAACCGCCCTCAAAACATGATGGAATATCAATGGGAATTGTGTTTGAGGACGTGATATAGTCGGCTTTTTCTACTTTTTGTCACGAAAATATCCCTATCTTTGATCTATACCTGACTATTTTTTTTTTAACTGCATTTGAAACATTATTAGTACGGTATATTCTTGTTTGTCGCCACTATCCTTTTATTGTTTTTCATATTATAGGTATCTTTTAGATATGCTCTGTAGTTTTGTGGCGCATCCATGATTTACCTGATTTTTTTGGGTATTTCGCCACACCCCATCAAAAAACAATCAAACTAGTGGTAATATACCGGATCTTCTTCGGATAATATACCGGATCAGATTCGCTTTTGAAACGTTTGATATTGTTAGGTTTTATTGTTTACTTATAGAATTTTTTTTCAGGTAATATAGAAGATCCGGTATATTACCACTAGTTTGATTGTTTTTTGATAGGGTGTGGCGAAATACCCAAAAAAATCAGGTAAAGTATCTTTTATATTCAGGAGATGTGATTTTTTTTTAGAATATCGCTTGTTCATCAGTATCCAAACAAAAAATGTGCTGCGTGAAGATGCGATAGCGTTTTTTTTTTCGAAATTAGGGCTGGAGTGGAAACTGAGGGAGAAATAAAGGGAATTTTCTTTTGAGCGCTCCACTTGTGTGGTATCATATCAAGGGAATTGGCGAATAGAGTATGTAGTAAACAAAATAGACAAAATTGACCGTATAAGCACATGCTATGCTAACGTTCAGAAAGAGTAAAAAGGGTAACAACTGTAGAAATGATGAAAACATTTAATCAAATCATTATGATCACAACATCATACATGACAAATTGCAAATGAAATTCTGTCCGCAAGATGGGTGTCGCATTTCTTTGGAAATGTTTCACAAATTGATCCATCGACCATTCCTGAGCAACGTTTGGAGATGTTTTAACGGAATCCAAGTGTTGTGATGTGGTAGATAGTTTTTCAAAAGAAAATTTGATTCTTTCCAATGTTTGGATATTTTTGGAAATATCCTTGTTGAACATGTTTTTCCGCCCGCACAATCCTCATTCCATACCTTCATCAAACTTTTCTTCACAATGATTACACATGGATGAAATAGTTCTCGGACCCATTTTCTCACCCAATGTCTCAAACCGTATTTTTTGGCATGTTTTAATGTATTATTTGTGGGTCATATCAAATGAGACTATGTATCTTTCATAATCCAATTTGATATGACCCACAAATGATAATTTAAAAAATTCTTTCTACCATCTTTTTCAATGATCTTTTGATTCGATAACCTCTGAATGTAGTTTCTCAACATGCAGATCCGTCTTTGAGTAAATAAGTTCCTCGATACGCCATGTGAAAAATCAATGATCTTTTTAAGAGCCTCTTGTATGATAATATTTTTCTCTTACAGAGTATAAAAAGACAAATCCATTAATATAATACGTAAGTGTTTTTGCGAAGCTGTAGTCAGGTTTCATACAAAGCCATTGCCATTTTTCGTGCACTTCCATATAATCGGTAATGAAATCAAGAAATTCCAAATCTGACATACGTACAGACAAAAACAGAAAACAAAAGAAAGTACGGAAAATGTACAAGAATAGAAACACGTGCATATAAGAACAGCTCTTGAGCCGTTTGACACCTACACAATGGGACTTCCAATTAAAAATGGCGCACTTGAAAGTCTAAGAGGGTATGACTTATTGTGTCATGTATGGCTATTACAGATGTGTTCTAGCGGATGACAAAAACGAGTGGAATAGGCGCAAAATCATTAGTTTGTAGCATACGGTGATGTCTGTTGTGATTAATAATATACATACCATGCATGGTTGTTTTGTGCCAAAAGATGTCTGTGAAAAATAAAAGAATGTTGAATCGGTTGTGTACTTATCAAACGAATAGTATGAACTCACAATTTCTTTGTTTTTATGATACCGGGTGTTACAGGAAAAGACTTCCTATTTTTGTTTGCCCTATAAAGCAATGGTCGACAAACTAATATTTTGTCAATTGTCGACGTTTCGACCAAATTTAGGTCTTTGTCAGAGCAATAGAATTATTAGATTCTCCGTACGTCAAAACTGTTAATTTTAAGTTGTAATGTGATTTCTTATTTATAACTCGGTTAAAACTCTTATCTTGGAGAATTCCCAGTAACCTACTCTTATCAATGCTTTTGATTTATGATTTTAAGGAGTGTAGTATTTACTTTTAATATCCCGATGATGACTGGAGATATATATGTAGGTTTAAATTTTGAAAATCAAGTAGATTTCCAGAGATCGTTTTGTTAAGACGAAGCCAAAAACAATTGATACCATTTGAGCTTAAATCATCTAGTTCTATTGAAAGTTCTTCAGGACATTAAATTATCAATATCACGAAGACGACAGCTAACCAAAAACAAACTTAAAAAATAAATAAATAGCCACCAAGATCTACTCTCCAGAATATCATTGGGTATTACGAAAAGCATAGTAAATTCCTCAAAAGATAAAAAAAAAGATATAAACAGCCGATAAAAATCATTCAAAATCAAAATAAAGAAAATAACATACATAGGTACTAGATGAAATTTCATAAAACATGAAAATTCTGCTGAGAATGCAAAAAAGTGCAAAAAGTTCTATTCAGGCTGGAAATAATTCTTTATTCCTTAAAATATAAAAAAGTCCAAAAATGCGATGAAAATCATTCAAAGTGTAAATAATAAATAAAACGTAGTCCATGAATCAAATATGAAAATACCAACATACCCATTCGACATACGGTACCTTACCAAGCAAAAGTAAAGAAATATTTTCTTCTTCAACATATTTCGTTATTGTAAATAAAGTTGATACAAAACTATTATTTTATTTAAACCCTACTTCAAAATGTATTCCAAATCATTCAAAAATGTTTTTGATTTTTTTTGCTTGTAATAGAGTTATGAAAAAATGCAGTGAACAAAAATAGAGTGACATAATTGAATCGCTTATTTCAAAAACCACATATGTCAATAAAGTAAACTTTTCAGGAATTTAAAAAAACTTAATACCTTACCTTGAGTTTTTCTTTCACGAAAATTCTGCTTTTTTTAAATTTCATGTTAATTGACTTATCTTTTTGATAAATGAGGTAACAAAAATGTTAAGTTCGCATTTATTATTTATGCTTCTTAAAATAAAATACAAAATTGAAAGTGAACCACATGAAAGCTCGAACCTATTTTATGCATTGAAAAATTAATATTGTTATTCAAAATCATCATATTCAACATTGATTATTTGAAAATCAATTTTATCAGAAAAGCAAACTTATATTTGGTTGCATATTGACTCCTTTTTTGAAAACTGCTAGACACCTCCTCCTCACACATCCAACTAGGTTTTTTATCGTTTCTGCAGGTACAGAATGTCAGACGGCCTTAACGGCTTTGAATAGCTCAGCGGTGTTTTTGAATTTTCCCAAATACTCCGCCCAAATTTTTTTGTCAACTAGATTCTACAGTGTGTCCACGAATTGATTTTTCGTAGGGTGCAAATAACAAAAAAAAATCGAGTTGGATTGGTGTTTTCTGAGAATCGCTCCTGCATGGTCCTAAACTGAGATGTGAAAAGAATTCAAATAATATAATATACAGGGTGGTTTCGAGGCGATTGTATAAAAAATGGCTAAGAGTGAAGTATACCTTTGTTTAAAGAGATATCAAAAAGGGTTATGGAGAAAAGTTATGTCCGAATACCAATTTTGATACAAATTGGCTAACTTTGATTTTTTGGGGGACTTGGGGAAAAATGTTGTCGATTTTATACATATGAATTGGGAGGAGTAAAGTACCTTTGTTTCAAGAGTTATCAAACATAGTTATTGAAGAAAGCTGTTTAGAATAAAGAGGTATGGTCAAATCTTAATAGTTACACAAATTGCCCAAATTTTTTTTTTTGGGGACTGGATTTTTTCATATATGGGATTGAGGATTGAGGTCAGAACTTTGAGGCTGACCAATTGATGACGATCATATTTTGGTCGAAGAGAAATAATTTTGTTATGTTTTTCATATGCTTGGGATCATTGCCATGCCGAAATCGTCATTGTAGGGGCATGTTTTCTTCTGTATACTTAAACATAGTATCAGTCAAGAAGTCTAGTTCCACTCGGAATCAAATCTTCTAATCCTGAGACGTCAAATCCATGAAATGCCGTCTGAAGAAAATAAATTATATCTACTTTCATCAGAAATCAAAACACTCTTCCATTGTGATTCAAACCAATTTGGAAGATCATCGCAAACTGAAGTCGGGTGGTCCGAATTTTGCTTAAAATAAAGAGTGTTTTGCCTGGTTTTCATATTGTCCATTCCAAAAATTTAAAAAATGAAAAAAAAAAGAAATTTGAATAGAAAATCTCATACAAACTCACCTTTATTTCCAATGCCTATTAAGATAAAATTTGGGGGTTCTCATTTGAAAAACATGATTTTTGGCAGATTTCTTAATTTTATTTTTAATCTTATTTTTTGATCATCACGTATTGACAAAGTTCACCTAATAAATAGAAGTTGGGTCACTCCCTCGAATCGTCAAAACTCCCAACCTCTTACCCCGCCTTGTCATTTTACTGAGCTCAGTGAAACGGCGCCAATCTACCGGATAATCGCGTACTTGAGCGTGGAGTAGACTTGATCTCATTTATTTGAAAGACACTGGAGTTTTTTAATGTCGGGTAACGATATTTCTTTAGTGGACGGTTGCGAAAGTCGTATTGAAGATATAATTTTTCAGATGCCCAAAAGATCTTAGCAAAACTAGAATTTTGTGCTTTATAACCTTTGCTTTCCTTGCTGTTTTGTTGTGAACTTTTTTATTGATAGGTATTGACAAAGTTTACTTGTAAGCTTTGGTATTGATATATAGTGAAAAATCCCTTTCAACAAAAAAATAACACGAATTAAATATAAAACGCTTCCTTATGGGAAAAATTTACATCTAAATGAAAGTCTTCAAACGTCATTTTTGACATAACAACTTGAATACATATTTCAAAAACGCTTATACTTGGATATAGGGCATGATTTATCAAATCTGACTAGAAAAATCCTAAAATCCAAAAATGAAATAATATACAGGGTGTCCCTGAAATGACTGTACAACTAACCACAAATTCCTCAACCAAAAATAAGGCGATCTAGGCAAACTTCCCTAAATCCAAAAATGCTGCGTTAAGCCTACAGAGGGCGTCAAAGATAAAAAAAAAAAGGTTTTTCTTACATTTTTCGAAAACGTGTCGGTCAATTTTGACAATTTTTGGTACCTATTTTTCGATCATAAAATTACGTTTTTCGTTTCTATTGCGACCGGTTGTAATTAACCGGAAGTCTTATAAACGTGACGTCACATGAAGTGATTTGTTTTGTTTTTTTTTGAAATTGACTTTTTGATAATTCAAATGCTTTTATCAAATAGTTCAATGTAATGGGGAGTTTTTCTCTCTCTTGAGAAATTTCGCTGGATTGAGTGGTTGTGCCAGAAAAAAAATATCTAGGTACCAGAAATTATCAAAATCGATCTGCACGTTTTCGAAAAATGTAAGAAAAACCAAAAATTTCTTGAATCTTTGACGTCCTCTGTAGGCTTAACGAAGCATGCATTTTTGGATATAAGTTTGCCTAGATCGCCTTATTTTCGGTTAAGGAATTTGGTTAAATGATGTACAGTCATTTTAGGGACACCCTGTAAAGGGTGTTCGATTTAAAATGAGCAAGTTGACGCCTACATCTGGTTTAACCGGAAGTGCCAAAATCTTGAAGATGTTTTAGCTTGATTGCCCGTATAGATATTGCCTGACTGTAAAAATTTACAATTTTTCCTATGTATGGTTTTTCATGTACAGATCAATCTTGTTCCCCTCAGGACACCCTGTATAAGGCCCTGCTGATGTAACGTGTATGTCAACTTATTTTGCATCGAAGACATTATAGAATGTACAAAAAGAACGAAATGCGTAATTTTGTCGAATCACAAATAATGTGTAATTATGAAAGGACTATATGAATTATGTGGGTTGGGAAAAATTCACATCATTCTTATAAATCTGGCTATTATAAGAAAAATGAGCGTTGATAATTTGATCCAGATTTTTGGCAATAAGATCCCATGCATTTATTTTCGCGCAGCTCATTCTCCAGGCTGTGGTTGTTAGTTCTGGTATGAGTCACATAATGGATCTTTGACTTGAAACGTGTTCAAAAATATGTCATCCAAATGGGACAATTTTTGGAATATCCATAAATTAATGTTTCCTTGGATAAATAATTCACGTCGACAAGAGCTTTTGGATTGAATGAATAAATTTATACAGATACAACTGTACATCCTTGCTTGCCAGAAATGCCCACAACATAATTGATGTTATAATTCAAATAGCGGAATAATTGAGATCTTATCCCAAATAAATGCATATCCGGTGACGATCTGCAATTTTCCAGATGGTATTTAGATTCACGTCTATATGCTCTAGTGACTATTTTTTCTCATTCAGAGCATTTCGTTCGATTTTCTCTATATATAACGACGACGCAGGGCGTCCGATACATCGCGCAAGCACCGGCATCGGCGTCGAGACGATTATTGGTCGATGATTTTCCGATACGTGTAGTGAAATCACGCCTATTGGTGCGATTGATTTTGTTTATTGGAAATCGGAGATATCCGGAACCAATCACAAGCTAATCTAGATCTGAACTATTCATAACATTTCCCGAAAACGTATAATGCGGCCTTCTAAGTATCTCCAAGAGGTGAAACTGTTTTGAAGGACATCTACATACTCATGAAGTTTCACAGTTTGGTTCATTGAGCTTCTAATTTGTACTGAAGTTTTTCAAGCTACATGTTAATTTTAAATCTACGAAGTGCAGGTGCATAAAAAATCAAGTAAAAATCATCATTTAGTTTTGACAGTCTGTGAAGCAGCTCAAGCACATTGATTAAAAAAATCAATGTTACATCTTTGTATCAGATATAAAAACTGCTTTATGTCGATTTGACGGTAATAAGGACAGTTCCAAAATAAAAATCACACGTCAAACTAATTTCAAAATATTTATAAAGTAGGTACAATACAATTAGGAATTGATTTATTCAAGTGGATACCAATTTCATACGTTGAATAATTGGTGAATAATATAGCCAAGTGACGTTGGATCGTTTATTGAAAGAACTTTCATTCAATGGTTGAAAATTCCACACATGTACGGAAGACGGCCTCACACCAGCTCATCAAAAAGCTTATATATCTCGGCTCAATTTCATTCAAAAAATGACAAATGCCATTGATTTTTCAAACTGAGATTTCTCAGTAACAGAAAGGAACTGAGGCGTGAAAATTTGACTGCAGTTTCTTCAAATCTCAAAGTACACAAGAACTTTTCTAGATATTCAGAGAATTTTACAGAGTGTGAAAAAAAAATCACATTTTCGCTAATTGAAATGACTGAAACTCGATTTTTTTCAAATTGAACACCCTGTATTTTATTTCTGCAACGAACTAAGCATTCAATTTTGGATAACAAAATGTTAACATTGTCCTATAGCCATCTTAAGCCATTTTTAAAATACTGAGGATTTCCTATTAAATGTGCAGTTGATAAATGCCATTTATATGCCTTTGGATTTTTAAAATTAAAGATACATCGCGTCATCCTGAATTTCTTAATATTCATTTACCAGCTTGAATTGAATATACACCAATTCGTTTCAAAAATATAGGGATACTCAATTTGAATAAGCATAGTTTTAGATAGAATGTTTACTTGAATAAAATCAAATAGATTCCCACTCAAAAATATCCACATAGTTTCTTCAAATCAAGCATACTTCAATTCCATCTGACAATATAGTCTTGCTTTGTTCAATGATATCACAATGTTATTTTAAGTCGAGTCTTTCCATTCTCAATTCAACCCCAGATTTTGAAACCATTTGGTTTAGCAGTTTCCATTTTTTTCATTTCTGAGGGTTTTTAATGTCATGTCATTATCAATAATGATATTGAGCTTAGAGAACTTCAAAAAAGTGTTATGAAAGTTAAATATGAGACCGACGTGGCGAAGAAAAATATGTACCAACATAAAAGAAAATAATTCGGAAATAATGATTTGAAAACTTCTGAACTAAATGCTTTCCAAATCTAGTTCAATCCTAGGAATTGAGAGAACTTTAAAACGGAGAATCAATCCTTAGATCCTTTTTAACAAAAAAACATCCAAAATTGCGGTCAGCTGTCCGTTTGAGCTGTCATTGTATCAATGGCTGGGGGATGACTGCACTGAGAGTTCGTTTCAAAGTTCGGTATCGGTATACTTCGTAAACCTGTGATCTCAAATCAAGCAGCAACGTGGGATTATATTCTCAAATAGAATAAATATTTCAAATATATTCTAAATTGAGAATATCAACATTATTAACCTGAGGATATCCTATTTTTGAAATAAGTATTTTATTCTGTTATATTTGTTGACATTGAGAATACGGAACAACCGTATACTTGAATGAAGAGTTTTATCATTTGGATTTAGTTTGAGATCGTTTGAAACCAAAAGTATAGTGAATTTTTCAAAATATCATTATGGCTTCTCCTTGTGAAATTATAGATTATCATTTAAAGGAGGTGATAGTTTTCAAATAAAGAGCTGATGCAATCTCAAAACTAGAATGGACAATTTGCTGTGGTAAAACAAGCTCAAAAAACAATTCGGGAGATCTGTTTCATAAGACTCTAATAGATGTCACAAAAGGTTGAAATCAACCGACACGAGAAAGATAAGCTTAATATTGATCAAGAATTTGAAATAACTAATTCCCTCGATTATTATTAAATCATTATTGGCATTGACTGAATTAGTTGATGAAAACTACAGTTTTCAACAGATTCATGATCTGTTTGTAATTTTCGGCGAGTACCAGAAAGTTTTTGCGAGGACTTGTCGAGTCTTCAATCAGAAATATGCAGACCTTCCACCCATGACTATAAAGAAATTGAAAAGAATACAGTCGAACTATGTCCTGCACGGAAATCCAGTTATTCCAATACATCGTGCAGAGCCCATCACTGGAAATGAATATAATGAAATAATGATCTTTGGCTATTTTCATGCCTTTCCACGAGCATCGATACGTAACATAATGAACGACCTAGGAGTAAGTTTAACGACCTATGAGTAAGTTTTTCATCAATACAGAGAATTCTTTCGAGACACTCCATGCACAATTACAAAGCAAAAACCCTACACGAATTGATGCCTGCTGATTTCCAACAGAGTATAGACCTGTGCGAGATGTTGATCCAAATCCAGGAGAATCCGAATTTTCTGAAAAAAATAATATGGACAGATGAATCAAAATTCACAAGAGATGGAATATTCATCAAAAGAAATAATCATCATGCGTCCACCGAAAATCCAAATTTTATAATTGAAAGAAATTATCAACACAAATTTTCTTTCAATGTTTTTTTTTTCTACTTATGGACAACCGATGTGTTCATCACATTTATGAGGAAAACTTGAATGAACAAAAATACTTGGAGATTTTACGTACAGTAGTGTCAGACTAATTTGCCGTTGGGTTTGGCAGCTCAGATTTGGTATAATTTGGATGACGCCCCAGCACATAGTACCAATCGGGTTGCGGATGAATTGAGTGAAATGTTTGAAGATCGATTGATTGGACTAAGAGGTCAATGGAAGTGGTCACCTAGATCCCCTGATCTTAACCCCTTGGACTTTTTTTTTATGTGGCCATATAAAAAGGAATATTTTTAATGGTGCACCCATAAATAATCGTGGCGATCTGAATGATCGAGTCAACGCGGCCTTTGATGAACTTCAACCAAGGCAAATAAGTAGAGCTACGACATCTCATCTTCACAAAAACATTCTCGAATGTTAAAGAAGAAATGGTACATACTCATATTGAATAGTTGTTTATCAATTTAGCTCAAGTTAATCATAACTGATTTTTTTTTTAAGTTGTGATAGTGTAGGTACACAGTTGTTCATGTGAATCTAACCATCATCTTAATAAATAATATCCTAAATTTCTTTGATTATTTTATTTCACACTACATCTGTTTCGCAACGTTGAGGTGTTATCGTAAAGAACATAATATCCAACATTCACGTCTGATAACTAGAATTCTCATGCATGAAAGCAATGTTAAAGCACGTTTGTTATCAAATTGTGAATATTTCAAAAATGGCTGACGAAAAGCATAGGATATTATTAACATTTTTTCACTTAAAATTGAAGGGTTATTTCATCGCAGACATAAAATACAGGGTGTTCCATTTGAAAAAATCGAGTTTCAGTCCTTTCCATTATCGAAAATGTGATCGATTTTTGGCACACTCTGTAAAATTCTCTAAATATTTTCACGCCTCAGTTCCTTACAGTTACTGTGAAATCTAAGTTTGAAAAATCAATGTCATTTGTCATTTTTTGAATAAAATTACAAATTTTTCACAAAACTATTATCATTAGACAAATAAAAAATTAAAAGTTATTCAGAATTTTATACAGATTTCAAAAATCAAATAATATACAGGGTCATATTTGAAATAAGAAAGTTACTAGGCAAAACTTCTAGATCCGGCAACGCTGCAATCATCAAAATATTTTTAAAAGATGCATCACACTTTCATATAGACTCATACCAAATTTCAAAAGATTTGGAAAAGCCGTTCTCGAAATACTTGTAAAACTAATGTGATCTAACCTAAAAAGAAACTTTTCTCCGCCAGTAAATATGCAATCCCTTGAAGACTCTAGAATGTGACTATATAAAAAAATCGAAAAATAGCAGAAAACCGTATATGCAATAATAACTCACCTGCATAGAAAGAACCTATCTAGTTGTATGTAGTAATTGTTTCTTACACTCTCTTGGATACTGTCTACCCCTTCGGACATCGTGAAATAAACATCAGTCACTTTTGAAAACAAAACAAACCGCGACCTTTTTGGTAAACTGACAATTTTGAAATAAGCCTAACTGAAGCAAAGGCGTATTATAAAACGCCTAAATCAACCCAGGCAAATTGTAAAATACTTCCATTTTCTCAATAAGCCTAATATCCTTCGGGCTTTTCATGATTATCCCAAGATTTTCAGTCTTATTGAGAAATTTTTATAGTTTTACAATATGCCCAGTCATTCTGAGATGTTAAAGGTTGTTGATACGCTGTCAGTCAAACAAAAAATTGTATTTGATGTAAATGTATTTCTTTTAAAAATAAAAAATAATCTGCTCCCAAATTATCTCTGTGATAAAGCAAAAACTTTTAGAGATGTACATAGTTATAAGACTCGAAACTGTGATAGCTTTGTTTTGTTCGGAAAATGTCATTCTAGTCAGCTGCATAATTCCATCTTGCACAGAGGTTTACAAGAATTCAATCGGCTTCCAAACACATTGAAGAACTGTACTAGTCTTGGTCAATTCAAAAAACTATTGAAGTCACACATCCTGTCATCTCCATTTTAATTTTTTCAGGTTTTTAATTGTTTTAGTTTTCACTGCTCTATTTTACTGTTAGTATGTACAATGCTTGTATTATTTTTATTATTTTTTTTCTTATTATTTATTTATACATATCTGTTATATATTTTTATCATACTTGTTATACAATAATTTAAAACTGTAAACTTGTGTAGCTTTTTATGCTAAATAAATGGATTACTTACTTACTTCCTTAAAGCCTAGGCGTATTATAATAAGCCTGGTTTTACGATACGCCCACGATATAGATATGGTGTTTCCAAGTATCATCCTCAACAGAACGGTAGAAATGCTCATTTGAATTTTGGTCTAACGTGAGCAAATGGGGCACCCACGGCGAGGAAAGTATTATTATGCCAAAATATACATGCACTCAGTATGTGACAAACACGTTCTATGGATATATTGATAGCTTCCTTCTCTTTTATCTCAATTTGACTTCTTTACCATTGACTGAAGTTTTTGGTTTTTGGAAGTCTCGAACGCCCATCGCTTAACAAGCACGTTGTGATGAATGTTCTAGATGACCTATTGCCTTCTAAAAACAACAGTTCCATGATAGCTTGATACTAGATCATTTTCATATGCATAAAATCATTAAAGCAGTCACATCGACTTATTCTAAGGCGTCGAAAGATGCGCATCAGCTTCATTCCTTAGGTTTTATTAATGAGTGCTGATATTTTCAAGTCAAGGTTGGAGATTTCCCAGACTTCTCTGGTAATACCTCTGTCTGCAGCATTGAAAACGAATGTCTTAAGTCTGTTGGAAAAAACTACCTATGTTAGTCAATGAATAATCGAATAACTTTGACAAAACCGTCCAGTTATCATAAAATACGTGCAATAAATAATAGCTTGTTCGTGCAAATAAGAGGTACCTGACTTAGACCGTAGACTCACGCAATTAGTGTTAAACCATTAGCTTCTTCGGCGGATAAACTTCTAATTACTTCTAAGTACGTATTTTTGATTAAAGAATGCGAACTCAAGTGAACCGGGTCTAGATTTTTACGTTCTATCGGTTATCCTGTCGATATTTTTGCTCAATTTTATGCAGAATAGTTGAAATGAGATTTTCCAGTTTATTCTTGCATGCTACACCAGAGTCCAGATTTTCTTATCAGAAAAACATCGATTATAGTCGATCTGCGATTGCCAGAGGTTTGATGATCGTACTTTCGAACGCATTGTCCAATCAATTTTAAACACGTCATGCATGAGAATCAACCAAAACTGACTCAAAAGGATCAACCATCGAAAGTGAGAGGAAATAAATGATATAGGAAGAAAGAAAACATACGGCACAAAAATATGGCTTATAGTGTGACAAATGGTTTCGATTGTTTCATAGTCCACCGTACTCTCCTTACCTCATAAGAACTGTTTTCCATAGATCAAAACATTGTTATTATTATCTCTGATTAATGCTGTAAAAAATAGATTAGGCATATTAGTTTATTCATAGTGCTCGCAAAAACATGCAATGTGAATAAAAGGTTAAAATGGACAATTTGCATACATTTTCAAATGACTTGAAATTTTCTATACGCATTCTACAAAGTATTTGAAACTCATCAGCGAAAACATTTTTCCGAAATACCCAAAAATATACTGAATGAATAAAAAAGGAAACGCAAATTTCACTGTATGATCGAAAACGGGGTGGAGCTGAATCACCCTCCCGAAAGAGAGGGAGTTATTACATTCAATACGCCGGACGAAGATAGATAATGTAATCTGTGACGTCGTGGATGTTGATTGGCGCTCTTTAATCGGTGATTACCACATTAATAGAAGTCGTAGGTTGATTTTTTAAACATCAATGGCATCAGTACTTACTAATCCTTATATTTTTCATATTTCCAAAAAATGTGCAAATTGTCCTTTAAGCGAGAAATTCAAAAAAATCGGTAACCTACAATTTCGAAATCTGGTGGAAGATTGATAGCAGGCAACATCTGAATCACTCACACTGACTGACTATGCTGATGATTCCACTATGTCGTACTCTGCTGACACATGGGATTCCAGTCAAAGGACCACAATGGCATTTATTATCCAAAACAGTGTCAAGCTATTAGCTTTTTACAGAAGTTATAAGTGAGTTTTCCAAAATATTTAAGGAGACTCAGAAAGTTTTTTTCTTCGAGGAAAGCGGTCAGTGTAATTGCCTGGTCCCACGATATGGATGTTTTTTGTATTCGTACCACTGTGTAGATATAAGATGTCTCATTTTTGGTTGAGGAGTAAGCATTATTCATCTGAAGTGTTCTAAGGTGACAGTTTAACGCTTCTCGATTAATTAATCTCAAACAGTAAGTACTAGATGTACGTGGTTGTACATTGTTAATTTGATGTGGATGATGCCTTATAATATCAAATAGCCTGTTGCCTCATATCTCGACATTATAGTAACCATAGAAATGATTATCAAGAACAGAACACGTTATAGAGGACGATCACACGAGCCCAGAAACCACTTATGTGAATGGTTGAAGTTTTTCTTCTAAGCCGATTATGATCGATTAAAAGCTGTAAATAAGACCTGTTGACTGGTGCTGAAGCATTGGCACGTGCTTTAGCAATGGCACGTAGCTCATAGATTATAGGAAAAAAGTGTTGTTTTAATAGTAATTGACACAAACAATTTGCAAAAAAAACTTCAAAAGATAAGCTTCTAAGATCAGGATCAATTTGTGTAAGATGTCCCATGTCGTTTACAGGTTTATTTGGGAGACATTGGATACAACTAATTCCTATGTGAAATCATGTGGAATAACGGATTTGTTAATAATAATAAATCAGTTAAGTTGAAAATGAAAAGTCTGACGATCAATCAATTTTAAAATCGAACATTCATAAAATTATACGATATATAAATTTTTATTGACAATATTTTATGTCAAGCACGGTGCCCCCAACAGCTCATCAGACATTCCTCCAGCAGTCAAGGAAAGCCACTTAAATAAAAACGCAATTAAAAAGTCATCAAATTAAAACAACGATCGGAAAGAAAAACCGAATATCCATTGTCTGTAAGCGACCAAGTTAGTGGAGCGTCGACAGGTGTCGGGCCCCCATATCTTAATTACTCTCTATACGAATGAATGCCCCCTCCATGTCAGTTGCTTAAAACAGTGTAATTAAAGCCTAATTTATTAATTTATTCTGATATTGTTTCTCTTGAAGCGTAAAAATTTGCTGATAACCGACGAGATAATGACACACTAATACTGGCCTATGAGTCAGTTAAAATGCACATATTATATGCGAGTACCGTCATGTAATTGGGTACCAAACAACGACGATTATGTTCACAGTAATTCAGAACATTCATGAAACCACAGGAAGTATTGTATACTCTACTGGAATAATTTTTCGATGATAATTAAAAGTTAATTTGATCATTGAACAGCTTTTTAAGGACTATTTAACTTGTTCACGGTACACAGAAATACATATAGACTATATACTTACGAACATACCATCACTAGCACAATGCAGTGTTTGTAGTCCAGGAAGTGCCATCCCTTTTGACCGTGTCATTTCAGTACTTCTGGTTTTGCCATAAAGTTTTTGTTATGGAAACAATGAAAAAAAATGTCAGCTGATGGCGCGACTATGAGGCCTATAAGGCTATCTAAGTTGTGATCATTTTTTTTTTTTGGTCATTTCAGTACAGCTGAAAATCTGTCTCTAAAGAGTTTTATTATAAGGTGTAAATTTAAAAAAAAAAATTGCCAGTTGCATAGGATAAGTGGCAAAAGTTGTCAGTTGGCAATGTCAATGTGTAAATAAACATAAAATTGGGTTGTTTCAGTTTCAGGTTGAGCCGAAAATTATTCACGGCATTCACTATTGATGTGAAAAACTATTCAACAAATATCAGCTGATATTACAATGTTGCTGAACCTGCAAGCTAGGCTTTTGAAGTGTACTTATCATAAGAGTAAGTGTAGAAAATTCTTGGTTCACTGACAGGTTTAGCTACATTGTAATATAAGCTGACACTTGTTGTTTTTCACATCAATAGTTGATGACATACAAAATTTTCAGCTCTACTGAAATAACCGGATCTGACGTGTATTTTTACATATTGATATTACCAGCAGCTTTTGCCACTTATTCTATGCAGGTGACATTTTTTTTTCAATTCATACCTTGTAACGAGACTATATATCTACAGATTTTCGGCTGTACTGAAATCACCAAAAAAAAAAAGATTACAACTTAGATAGCCTTCTATACCGTTAGGCTCCATAATCGCGCCAGCTGACAATTTTTTAAATTGTTTCCATGAATGAAACTTCTGGAATGACACGGCCAAAAGTGACGGTACCTTCCGGACTACTGAGAAAAATGCTCCAAAACAAATACATTTTATATTTGGACAAAATATTTTAATTCACTATACCCGATAAAATGAGGATTGGGATCATACAGATCAAAATGATGTGATGATATTTTAAATGACAGAAAAGTCCGAAGAATACAGCCCCCACTCCTTAAGTAACTGAATAGCTAAGACAATACAAAACGGACTTTTTCTGGTGAAAATGGTATAGAGATATCTTTACAATATCACTTTTGAATATTCCAAAGATGTATTCAAATGTCTTGAATTGTCCCCTATATCACATTTGCTCCACAAGGTGTGATCAAAATTACAATCGAATGATATCGTTTGAATTGGAAATTTAGGCGTCCATTGTCCAATCCGGAATGAAACTCGTGATTTCGTGATGGCAATATTAATCTATACAGGGTGCCCCAGATTCGAGTCCATGCATGTGGATCTCAGTTATTATAAGAGATACAGGGACGGTTAAATGGTTACAAAGTTGCGCATTTTTATGATCAACAAAATGCCGTTTTGAAATTTGAAAAATTCCGACTACTTCCGAAGATATTCGGAAAAAAACGAAATTTCGCAAAAACGATATTATTATCTCCTGAGTTTATTCGAGAAGATATTGTAAAATGAATCACACTTTCTCATAGCCACATTTTCTCCTCTACATGATGGCGGTATCAAATTGAAAATCTGACGTTTCGTCTTTGAGCGGTCATCATCAAGTTAATTTTTTTTCAATACGGACCTCGATTTTTTATTTTATTTTTAGTTATCTTTTGACGTCCTTGAGGCATTGAGGTGATTAGATGAGGGTGTAGAGCAATGGGTTGCCTAAGCAACGTCAATATTTTCAATTATTTTTCACCTATTATAGTTATTTTCAATATTTTGTTAAAATGGCAGTATTCTTGAACACTTGCAGAAATTGATTCAGTTTTTAAAATATTTTTTTTTTAATTTTCCATGTCATTTGTGGATTTAATTTAATTTCATCAAATGTATCGTTATTGGATGTTATTTCGATTTTGGTTTGGTCAATTAGGCTTGTCTAGTTGTGCAGGTCTTCTCATAAGAATAACGTGTCGAATAAACATGGATTTATGAACCAAAGTATGTGTTAGGCAGACAAGGGTTGCCTTACTAATTTTCTCTGGTAGTATTTTTTAAATAAATATTTTTTTCGACGGTTGCGATACCTCAATACATTATGGACGTCAAAAGATAATAAAAAATAAAATAAAAAATCCAGGTCCGTATTTAAAAAAATGAACTTGATGATGGCCGCTCAAAGACGAAACTGCAGATTTTCAATTTGATACCGCCATCTTGTAGAGGAGAAAAAGTGGCACTGAGATAATGTAATCCATTTTACAATATCTTTCCAAATCAACTCAGAAAAAAATAATGACGTTTTTGTGAAATTTCGGTTTTTTTCGAATATCTTCGGAAGTAGTCGGAATTTGTTAAATTTCAAAACGGCATTTTGTTGAGCATAAAAATTCGCAACTTAACAAACATTTAACTGACCCTGTATCTCTTATAATAACTGAGATTCCCATGCATGCACTCGAATCTGTGGCACCCTGTATAATTGAACATTCCAAATGCCCGGGAAGTATACACTCTTTGCCAAATATACTTAAATGAATCACAAATGATAAAAGCACCTACGAATGTTGTGTACTGGCAGTACTACCTTTTATGTCATGCTAATAATAGGACTCGTATTTTCTAGAAAGCTGAGTTTCAGTTAAGTGTTTGTGGTTTCCAATCCAGTTTTCAAACTTTTTGTATTGATGATATTTTGTTGTTTGTGCAAAATACTAGGCTCATCAATCAATCTGAATTCAATAGTTTCCACATATTTCTAAACATAATTCAAGTGACTTATTCTCATCAGCTATATTATGCGTTTCACTTGACTACATAATGACGATATGTTATCGAAAAATTTGATCGGTGTCTGCATGGGATCTCCAAGTTAATAATCTTTCTTTTGGAAGACACAAAAACGTTATTATTCCATCGTCTCTATTTTGAAAAAAATGTAAGAGATTGGCCTAACCTGTCTGTAAACGTTGATGAATCAAAGTCCTACTGCAATTTCACAAGCAAAATCATTTGATGTTCGCCGAACATAGAGCGTCTTCTGAAAATATCAGTGCGTATACAAAAAATTGTTGGAGAAATTTTCCTTGCAGTTAACTTTACTATAATAGGGCTTAGGTATATTTCTCGTAGAATTGACCGTACACTCAAACATTAGCATATAACCATTACTAAGCCACTGTTCTTTTTTCGTAAAGTTCCTTTTTGTTTTGCTTTTCTGTCTCATCCTGCTTTCTATTCTGCCAATTCCTGCAGCGGCGGAAAAACTGCAATTATACCCTGAGCAGGATTTGTCGTTGCTGCGCGCTCGATTATTTATGTGTTTAGATTGAGTTTAAGTAATGCATGATAATGGAAAATGGAAAATCGCCGCCGGCTCGAGAGACTTGGAAATATCTCATCGCGTCCGACGCGCACTTTTTGATTAAATTGCTCTAAAATTTATTGCTCGAATTCTATGATTTGCGCGGTTCGCATTTTTTTATTTATTATTGCGCTCAGCGCCTGCTGCCGGTCTACTTCTGCTTGATTTAAAAACTATCGCGAGCTCCAAAACTGATAATTTCTCCGATATTTAACCTTGTTTACCGAGAGTCTTGATCTATCAACAATAAAAAACTTTCTGCCTGAAAATCAATGTACAATTACATGTACAAAGGCAGAAGGGCGGAAGAAACCTGATGACACCTGCTGGGAGTTTGCGACAGGTGGGGTCGCTTGACAAGGAAGGTCCTAGGAATAGCCACCATCTCCAGGGAAGAGTTGGGGTACCTGATTTGGGAAAGTCTGTTCCTATTTGTTGGCCAAGCGGGGATAGCGAAAAGGGCCACTAGGCCTACTCGCCGGGCTTTGCCCCTCCACCTTTACCAATACCAATACCAATACCAATACCAATACATGTACAAGAATTTTTCTTATATTGGAATTGTAAAAAGTTAACATAGTGACCGACGATTTTATCAAGATGGTTCTATTTTGTCTAAATTGATGACAGAAAAAAGTTCTGCATTTATAGAAAGGTTGTGAAAAGTCCCATATGTGTTCAAATTATTTGAAATTATCATGATCAAAATATTGTCATGATTTGAATATGCAGAGAATGTGTCTCCGATCGTCTCCCTGTGACGACGGAAGCAGATTCGCTTCCGAAACGTTTGATATTGATAGGTTTTAATGTGTACTAATAGACTTTTTTTCAGGTAATATAGAAGATCCGGTATATTTACACTAGTTTGATTGTTTTTTTGAAAGGGTGTGGCGAAATACCCAAAAAAATCTGGTAAATCAGTACTTCAGTAGGCATTTAATGATATTATCAGTACACTCGAATACATCCAAGGGATTATCAGTTAGAAAAAACTACCTATAATCCAAGCAACTAGAGCAGTAGTCTAGTTCCTGAAATAGTCATCTAAATAGAATGGTGACTGGAGCAGTACCTCTCATATTCCAAAATTAAAAGAGACTTCTCCATAAGTTTCAAATGAGACTTTCGGTAGTGTTATTGTTATTACTCCAATTCATGGTGATTTGTCTCGTGTTCATAAATAACTCACGGTCGTTATACTCTTCTGACTGCTTGTCAAATTACAAGTATTGAAAAGCACCGTTGTTTTGTGGTCGTTTTGAAGATTATTTTTGGAATGTGGGGTTGGTTGTTAGTTCGACATTCTTTGTCTCCGGAAATTTAGTGACTTATTAAAACGATTGAAATAGTATCATTGACCTATTTATAACTATAGATAGCCAGACATATCGCGAATGAGTCATTCATTTTTTTCTTATCTTTGCGAGGCTGTGCTGTGTTTGTCAAAGTGCGGGATTATGCATTATTGTTTCAAAATGATGATTGACTGTATAATTCGATGCGGTCGCATGTACACTATTAATTTTGCTCATCAAATCTATTGGAGTACTTCATGTTTATTTATTTATAATTTTCTGAGGAAAATACAAACTACTGAAGCGATTCTTCAAACCTACCTTCATGAACTATCAGGCGGAAATCAATTCTAGGTATAATTAATAACAATTATAATAATTTAATTCTTAGAAAAGGCAAGTATGAAAGTACAAAAGTGATAAATCTATTCAAAATATAGGGAAATGGATAGAAAAAAAAATAAGAAAAAATAACTTTAACATTATTGTCTTCTCAATTATTTATACTCCTATCATAAGCCTTGCAAAATAACAATTCTCATCAGGTATCTATTCTAGGCCCAACAATTGATCATCTCTAGCGGGTATAAGACAAACTAATAACAGGAATAAGTCGTTAACAGATTATAAGACAGCATGATAATAATTTTATCTCAAATCAGTGAGATTATCTGTGGGCTGACAGAGGTAATTCTCTTTTAGGTCTTTCTTGATTCATTTCAAATTATTCTCGTATTTCAATAATTCTGTGATTAGCTGTCGGTAAATATGAGGTACCAGAAACACTAGCGGATACAGAAAGTATTTGGATAAGTAATCGGATGACATTTGTCATCTATTTGTAATTCATTAGGTTGGTTCGAGATTGGAGATTGGAGTTGGAGAGAATTTGCTATTTTTAGTATTCTTCTTAATTTTTTCGGGTTGTGTAATTACTTTTTATCTACCTAATCCCATGAATTTATTTGACCAATAATATTAAAATTATGAATGTCAATTGGAAAATAAAGTACCTATTTCAGATATAAACCAGAGAAACGGTCCCGTCGCAATTTTCTTGTATAGAGACAGCCTCATTTTTTTCATGACCTATTCTAAAGAGGGTGATCATTGCATATACGGCTTTTTCCATTGACTTCAATAATAACTGAACCGTGAGCGGCATCCTAAAATGAAATAACATAATTTCTTCTCTCCGCGAAGAAAGAAACTAGAATGTGACTAAGAAAATTTGGAAATCATCATCAATAGCAGAAAACCGTATGAGCAATTGTTACCTTGAACAGTGATCGTCGCAAGAATAGGTGTAAAAGAAAAAAAAATTAAATTGAAATTTTATCTTGTGGAGTTCAGTCCTGCTTGGATACAAACTAGCTTGTGTCAACGTTACTCTCCCAACATGCGCCAAAAAAACGATATCCTGAAGAACATAGTTGTAAGGAATGGAAGTTTCAGCTTTTTCTTGGACAATATATTGAGGCTCAAAAACAATACAAAATATTATCATCTAGTTAATATTATTATGTATCTATCATATGAATCATATGACAATGGGAGGCACTACGCGTCGTGCAACCTCAGGGATTACTTAAGTTATCCAATTAAGTCCAGAAACCAGCAAAATCTCTGCGCGTGCGCTTGGAAACCCTAATTGTCGTAGTTTTAATTTTAATTTTGTGCCTGGATTTATCATATCAAGGTTACGTTCATGTTTATGCTGGGGTTCAGCCCTGCTTGGATAAAAACTAATTTGTGTCATAGTCTTAGTTTCGCAAAATCAAGCATGTCTTGGAAATTCACCTAGTAGCTATTTTTCTCACCAGTAAAGCGCTTCTTCTGTCGGAGATACGACAAAATGTTATTGAATAAAGTTGCTTAGAATGAAAAACTGAATGAAAATGAAAAATTTCAAAACCCTCCGCCTACTTTGATATTTTGTATTTTTTTATGCCAAGTTTTCAAAATAGCATGCAAATAAATTAAATCTTACTATTTTGAGGAAGTTTTCGTGTTTTTTATTCTAAAATTCGATTTTAATTTGTAAGATCACGTAATTCATCATTTAAAGAGTTTTTGGTGATAAACTTTTCTAAAATCTTCAAAAAACCCAAGTATAGGCGGAGTGTTTTTGCATTCTAACTTAGTTTTTTATTCTAAACACTTTTGTTCAATTAATAAATTTTTTCGTATATCCTAAATAGAAGTAGCATTTTGATTTTGATTTGATTTTTTTAAACTAAAAGTATGACACAATTTAGTTTCTATCCAAGCAGCAAACCACGATGTCTACCTTTTCCGCTTCCTCCAAGTCTTCAAGGTAGTATCGTCCCATATTCCTGAGACGTCTTTCTTTTAGAGTTGGACAGTGGCACAGTTTATGTTCTATCATTTCATCCTCCCCGATGCAGTCCTTGCATAGATCATCAGTCCCTAGGCTCCATTTTCGAAGCATGGTTCCGATTTCACAGTGTCCTGTGATTACTCCTACAAGGGTTCTCATATAGGATTTGCTCCGTTTTAGTAATTTCCCTGTTTTTTTCATATCCAGGTTTGGCCATAGAGCTCTGGATATATTGCAGTCGTTCCGATTGATCCACCTACCGCTGTGTAGCTTCACCATGTTTTTATCTACTGTATCTTTCAATAGATTGATCGTTGGTGGCGACGTGTTCTCCACTTCGGCTTTGTCCTTTCTCAGTACCAATTTTACCAGTCCATCTGCCATCGTGTTCCATTCGATATTGCTATGTCCAGGAACCCAGTATAGAACGAGCTTCTTGTTCCTAAACCAGAACAATGCCTCGAGGCAACTCATCACTACATTTGGCCTTATACTGTATCTGATCCTAGTAGTCTCGACGCTTTCCTCTTTGCAACAGGTTGGCTTCTTCCCTTATGTCAATAATCTCTGCATGCAGAATGCCACATTCTTTCTTCAATAGACTCTTGGATGTTTAGTTCTTTTCAGTCCATCCCTGCTCCTGTGATCCTTGATACCAGTCTTTTCTGGAAGTTATTTCAACCACTTCCTCATTATCAAAAGAGTTCCTGGTCACCATGTAGTCTGTTTCCGTTTGTAGCAGCTTCGCCGCTAGGTTATCCATTGCCTTTGAGATTTCCTCTAGCATCATTGAATGTCCACTTGTTGTCTTTTTCCACAGTTTGGCCTTCCTTAGTCTGAAAGCTCCCGTTGTGGCAGTACTTTTAATGAACAAATCAATGGGCAAGATTTTTGGGATGATCTCTGAAGCTGCCTGCGGTGTGCTGTTTTTTGCTCTCGTTGTTCTTAGTGTTGCCGTTGCCAGCCGTTGTACTTTCGAGAGCATCTCTAGGTTCGGTTTCGTGTCAGTGGCTTTCCACCATACCACGATTCCGTAGGTAATTATGGGTCTCACGATCGATGTATACAACCAATGGATAATGTGAGGCTTCACTTCCCATTTTTCACCAAACATTCTACCGCATGTGTATATGATGGATTGAGGCCTCTCTTCATTCCTTCCTCTTTATTGATTTTCCAGAAGAGCTTTGAGTCCAGGATGATCTTTAGTTAATCCGGACATAGCATTTCTATCTTAGTTGATTCTCTCATTTACAGGGTGTACAACTAAGAGAGGTCACCGGCCATATCTCCGTAAGTATTCACCCCACATTTTTGGAAAAAAAATTATTATAAAAGTTCCCAAGAGAAATTGCTCGAAATTATTTCCAAGTTCGTGCGATGTCCGCTAGGGGGCGTAATACAATAGTGAAATAGAAAATAAAGGTTTTATTAAGAATATTGAACGGTGACCTACCAGATAAATAATTTTTTATTAATGAAGGAGAAATTATGAACATTTTTCATATTAAACTTTTTTTTGTAATCTGTCAAATGAAGGGTGGGGAAGGGTTCTTAATTTTTAAAATTGTTGATAACTTTTGATTGGCTTAACCGATTCCAATAAGCTTGGCGTCGTTTTAAAGGTTTATTGTTATGCTTTTTTATGGTGTAATATCATTTTATTGCTGAACGGCAGAGGGCGCTTTCTGTTAAAATGAATTATTTCATCGATTTTTTCAAAAATATCAAATACAAAGGTGTTCTTCTTTCACGTTAGTTTGAAAGAGCATGAAAAAAATATAAAACATGGCGCAAGCGGCAAGAACTTATTTTGAACCAAAATTAGCAATGAAAACGTGATTAAAGTGTGAATGTTGCCGCACTGGCGTCACAGAACTCGATTTGTGCAGAGTTAGAAAACAAATATCTAATGAGAAAGTCGCCGCAATGGTGAATGCATCTATTATTTATTTTACGTCAAAAAAAAAAAAATAATAATAAGTTAATAACTTGCCGTTTGCTTTCTCGAAATAATGCATGAGAAGGATTGCATCTACCCGTCTGACAAGATCATCGAAATGTGTAAGCTCGGCGACATTAGACAATTATTTATCCTCAAAGTCCTAACATTCCAATATAAACACAACGATTCACTCAATGTAATGAGTCATCCCATAAGGCATAAATGGAGCCAACTACACTGAAAGTAAGCAAAAGATTTACTCAGGAATAATTCTGGTTCCTTGCTCCGCAATGTATTCAGACAGATTCCCAAAGAATTCAAGGAGTCCTCCAGTATAGCAAAATTCAAGCGAAGGATGTTTAGATGATGGGTCTTGGAGAATCCAAGGCAGATGGTGTATGACTTGATAGACTTAGGACCCTCAAGATCAAAATGTATTTTCAGTTGTCATGGAGAGTTTGTTTGATTCGATGTGACACTGTATGTCAATAATTCATTCGCGACTTCTGTAGACTGAATTTCCCAAACTTTTTGAACGAATTTTGTTGAATATAATGCATTTATATACAGAGATATTCCTACCAACTTTATTCTTAATGCATGGATTTCACTTCACATTGTTAAGTCTCGTACTAGTCGCTAGACTTCAGAGGCTTCTCTTTGCTTCTTTCCTATTGCTATATAATATTATCTTAATCTGTAAATTGTGAATTATTGGGAATAATAGAATATTGTAGTCTTAGGCGGTAAAGTGACAACTCCAGGCTAAGATCGAACCACTGAGCCACCGGGGCCGGAAATACTTAAATTTCAGGTTTAAGCCGCCATGTTGCATTTGTCTTGTATCTTGTATTAGTCACTGTGAAACAAACAGCGACGTAAAAGTGTGAACTTTACTTTGTATCCTGAATGTATACGTTTTAATTTACTCAGAATCCATAAGAAATATCTGAATATAAGATGGTATTACATTCCATTCAATATTAATATACCTATTATGCTTCAATCATATGCATTCAGAAAATAATCTTGTAACGCCCTCTATTAAAAATACTTGAAACAAAATTTACCGCCTAGCCATTTTTCACAACTTTGTTGGCCTAGCATTAGAAAGTCCCACTTTTTCGTCTCTTTGGCGTCAGTAAATTCAGTTTTAATGTCGCGTCGGCAGAAAATATTATTATTATCATTTTCCTGTAAACATGTGATGTGAAAAACCCAATAGCATCCTCTTTCGAAATCTTTCCCAAATACCAAGCTGCCTTTCTGAAAGAATCTCTCATCATTCCATAAATATCACCGCTCTGATCACCATGACCATGACTGATTTTCGCAACAAATAATATAAGATTCCACCTTCAAATGTTCTGTCAAGATTAGACCGAAACGCCGCAGAATAATGACACCTTACACCTTAATGCATTTCATCAAATTGAGACTTTTTAAAAAAGTATACAAAAAGAGAACATAGACTTTAAAGAATGTAACGGTTCTAGAAATCTAATAATGCAATCATTTGAACCAATTAGCCACCTCTATTGGCATCTCCGTTCTAATAATACTAATTAGATTTTTTGTTTTTGACAAGAAAAACAGAAGCTTCACCTTGCTCTCTATTTTCTACATATTATATTCCTCCTGACACGATCTTCTTCTTATTGTGAACATTTATATCGCGAAACACATCACATAAATACCGCGAAATCCCGAAGGCAATAAATAACTTTTGAAAAACGCATTTGTCTGTTTCCTTTGAAATATATCGGGGGTCTTTCTACAGTGGGGTGAGAGGCACAGTAAATACCCCCGCGCTTTAGCCTCGACACGCAATATTTCGTCCTCCAGTTTTCATGGATCTACACGCCTCGTGTTTTTCTTAGCGCCAGTTCTTGATTAGGACCTTACCAGTGGTGCCTCCAAAGAAAACAATGATTGTTTTATTCTGAACGGTTCAATTTTGCGAAGAATGAAAATGGTGCCAAGAATGATGCCAGCTTTTGTGAAATGAAAGAGAATACTTTCCAGAGAGATACTGAGTCTCGATGTGTTTGATTTGGTTTTTTATTTCAAGACGTCCGAAAGTATGATCCGTGGGTCTATGTTGGTTTCCCTGAGCCTTGCTCCTTGTTGAACTTTAACAAATACTACACAGGTCAAAAAGTACGTTGAATTATTTAATTATAAACAAAGCAATAGGGTTATTTCTGATTTTGATCAATCTCTCTCAAATACTTTTCTACGCAAGCGATGTACTTATCCCAACGTTGTTTCCGTGATTGAAAACATTTCCGGAACTTCATTGCCCTCTCGATAACGGCAAAAGTGTCAAAACGGTTTCTTTCAAGCACGGGCAATTTTTGGAATGGTCCAAACATCGCATGCATGTGTGTGTATTCATCTTTAATTTTGTCTGGGTATGGGGGCAGCCTCGCCTCAAAAGATAATTTTTCGAAAAACATATTGGGATCCTTTTCCAATCGCTCTGAAGCCTAGTCAGCAAACAAACGGATTTGTCTATGGTCATGAACTTAGCTTCTGGGTTAATTATTGCATCTTTCATGGATGCAGGCTCAAGTCTCGACGCAAAATCCGCCAAGTTAGAATCTGCTAGAATCTTGCACGACGATGTAGTGACTGATTCGGCTTCATCTGCACACATTCACGGATAGCAGCGATGCCCTTGTCCGATATGACGTTTCTTAAATGTACTAGTTCCGACTGATTGTTAACCTTGACGGTCGTCTCAAATCTGATTCTTACATTTTTGAAGGTCAATAATAGGCGCAATCCTCGCGATGTTTGAACTGAAGAACACTCATATTTATGGTGAAGTTGTGTAACTCACTATGGTGATTTGGCATCAGTGGTTGAATAATGAACAATAGTTTGAACAAATCCCTCCAAGATAGCATGGCCGCCTTGGGGTTCGACCCGTCCCGATTGAAAATTTAAAACATCATCCAAAGTTTGTATCAAGAATGGAGAACTCAGGAGACACATCTATGAATAATGATATCTTCTAAAGAAACCCAGAGCCTGGTCGATTTTGATAAAAACAACTTATATATGATTTCTTCTTCTTTCAAAAATTTAGGCGATCTCTGGAAAACTTAAACCAGAGATTTCATTTTTTGTTTTGTAATAACTCTGGAAAGTTTTGGTCTTTTTGAAGTGTTTTGTGACATATTGTATGAGAATCAACAAGTGAAGTGAGTGAAGCCAGAAATGATCGAATGAGAAAAATAATTTAATACTGTCAAATGTTTTGATTTTAAAACTGCATTAGGTGAGGTTCATGTGAAGTGAGAACTTATTGCTGCTATACCAGTGTTTCGCCACTGGTATTCATCTTAATCGGAACATGAAATATATCTCCACTTAAGAAGATAGCTTTTCTAAAATCGCGAAACACCCGAGCAGCGGTGTCTCTGCCGAAAACCTGAATAAATTATGACCTGTGTGTTGTAGTATTTTTATTTCGCGTTTTTGCGGCAACAAAGAATGTATCTATCTTTTCCGAAAAAAAAAACACGGTTTCATATAATTTATTACAGATATGTTGTATAGTGCTATGCTAGAATGTAAAAAGTATAAAGGCATGGTTTGCCATAAGGCAGTATGCTTTTCGGTCATAAGAAAGCTAAGGGAAGTGACTGTCGACTGACTCTCAGTGCTCAGACAATTGAAGAGCGCTCGGGCCGCTACGATGAAGTATGTTTTAATGAGCAACGCTTCGGGCATGCGAATCACGATGCAAAGGCCTACTATCACTTTTCCTGTGCCGTATCCCTTTTCATTTACTTTTTGAAAAACATTTATTTGATGATTTGAACGTCTGTTTCTGACAAAACGGTGAAGTTGAAAAATGAAAGATAATATGTTTATAATTGGCAATTATCACTGATGTATCAGTGATAGATTTATTTTTTTTTATAAAAACCTCTTTAAAACTCTTGCACCAAAATTTAATTCATTCTATTTATAAATATCTATCAGCATTTTGCGTTTACCGTTAACTCTAGTTTCACAGTACGTAATTTTGTTTGTTATGATTTTTTGTTGTCAAAACCAATCATACCAGAAGAAAATGTGATGCTACTTTGTGAAAAATAATCCACACTTTTGGTTTTCTTCTTTTTACTCTATTTCAATTAGTGTTTTTACTTTCTCATGAGCCTGACAAACTTTGAGTATTTTCAGATAGATAACTTTCTCAATAGCACCATGATCACTGTTTGTTTTCACAATCAAACATCGATAATTTTTATCTTACTCATATTTCTCAACCCATTGGAATATATCCTCATGTCATGTTCCTTTTTCTCTGGCCTTCTTCACCTATAAGATGCCTATCACGAAGGCTTCTGCGACTGGCAATCACAATAAAAACAATATTATTGCTGGCATCGAACTCCGACCTCTGGATGGATACGGAGATCACTCCAGTTGATTTGTTTTTGAGTTTTTAATACAACTGAAAAGAGTCACTCGAGATGTTTCCAAAGAGCACTCAGACTCAGATTCAAAAGAAGGGATATCAAATACTTTGACAGTTGAAATACTGAGGTTCGATAGGATCGTCTTTTGAATATTTATTATTATGCTTACATTCTCTCTTTTTCTGAATATGACCTCAAGTATGATCGTAAACGTGCCGGTATGTTCCTTTAGAGAAAAAAACATAACAGCTCTGCTACACACATTCAACTATAAATTAGGGCTGAGAAATTAACGGCTCCGAATTTCCACATTCGGGCATCGGTGTGTTTTGAAATTCGTCAAAATTTACGAGGTATGGGGAGTATTTAAAAGTCATTAAATTCAACATGCTCAATTTTAATGTCATGAATCACCCGCACGGCGAAAATACGGACATAAATTTTCGGAAATCACTCGAAATGTTATAATAAGTGAAATACGGTTAATTATAGAAAATTTATTCGGCTTTTATTGCGTTTCTATTTCAATATTTGTAAGTTACCAGCATTTGTCGAATGGTGCGATCGCGATTTCATGGCTTTCCGCTTCATCGCCCTAATTTAATGTGCATGAGCCAAGAACCAAATTGACAATTGATTCATGAGCTCGGAAATATACCAACTCGCAATCTTTTTCAGGTTTACACTTATCATTAAGATGCAGGAATGCATTGTGTACAATCTAGGATAAACTTAATTGAAAGTTTCTAATCAACGGTTTGATACGTACTAGATAATGTGATAAACAGTGTTACCCGTTATTGCCAAACAACTTGGCAATCCGAAATAATTAAATGTCTGCACATAAATAAGAACGCAGCTATTTTCAATATCGAATGCACCAATGCGTGGCTTGGTTGAGCCCGTTCGAGAATAGATTTATTTATAAGCTGGATGCACTTGCATTTCGAGTCACAATCACTAAATTTTGTATCAGTATTAATCACTGCCGGAGATGTTCGCAAAAGAAAGACCTAGACTGTATTTTACATGGATCTTGGATACGTGACAGACAGTGACGCCGGGGTTTGTCGCAGTTATGACAATCAACGAGATTCGAGAAGAGTTTTGTTCCAACGATGGTTTGTTTTCTATTCCTACTAACCTGATCCAAGGACGAACAAAGCATTCATAATTACTCCATTAAAAATAAAAGATGATACACATATAGCGATTATGACGATGTTAAAAAAACGAGTTCATTGAAAAAGTATCAGAAGACAAGAACGTATATAGCACTCTCAAAAAAAAATTTTTTTGGGAGCTCAATGACTATACAACAGTCAAATAGAATTAATTATATAAGAACTCTGTTGCTTTGGTTGTTGGTCCGCCACTGTGTTGGCTGCATCGGAGGTATGCACAATTAATATCAGACAGTCCCATGTTTCACCCGCACTTTCGATTGTTTTTTACTTTGCAGTAGCCAAAAATATATTCAGCCAACCCAAGTTTGATATTCATTTAACAGGAAATTTTTAGTACACTGCGCTGACAAATAGTGTGAGACGACGAGAAATTAGAACTAATCGGTTCATAAAAAAAATGATACAATGTACAACTGATATCTACATAATATGTGCTCTGTGAAATTAGGGATTAATTGAACTTCTATAAACATGCTCCTAGTGGTGTATAGCTCAGCCCATCTGATTTTATCGAATTGTAAAACAAAATAATAAATTAGGGAATTCCAAGAGTAGTTTGATTTTCATATTTTTGTCTTGAAATGTCATAACATTGGATTATCGTGTACGAGCTTTCCTAAGGGAGAAGACGAGAATTCTTCCAAAGACTGGAGAGACATCATTCGCGTTAGCCAAACATCTGCAGGGTTATATTGGAATCCAATGGCAAAATTTATAATTTCTCAATTTTTCAAGTTTATCTCACATGTTTTAGAATCCTAGGTATACACTGCATTTAGTCATCGAGGCAAGACATTCTCTTTATTTCTAACTATTTATAAATTTTTCAGGCAAAAACGTTTTGGATTCTACTGTTCTCTATTTTGAGAAACAATTGTAACAGAAAGGTCAAAGTTGTAGACCAAAAATATATAGCAACGCACATCGCGATTGGGGAACTTGCATGAGACATTAAATCGATGTTAAGAACTATAGAAAATCGCAAAAAAATCGATTTGTATTAAAGAAAAAAAAAATAAAAAAAAAGTTTCATTTTTTGTTTTTTTTTCAATAGAAAAATGTATCCTCTTTCAAAATATAATTAAAAAATTAAATATATCTTTATTAGCATTCTTGCTACAATGGAAAAACAGTTGATATAATAAAAATGAATGTAATATCTAAAGTAAACTAAAGTCTATAAAAACAAACAAAAATAATAAAACAGATAAATAACACTAAAATATAAATATGTAGGTATACGTTAAAATGTGGACAATACATGATTTTTCAAAAGCCGTTTAAAATTATTAAGGTTATCACAGTTTTTGAGATCTGGAGGCAGGCTGTTAAATTCATTTAGACCTTTATGTAAAACAAAATTTTGTATAGGACTTGAATAGCACTCTCTTAGCCTAAAATCACCACAGTTTCTAGTATTGTAAGAATGTTTATCTCCAAAATAAGTAACCCTATCAGATACATATTGAGGAACATATTGCTATTTGTTTTAAAAAATGAATACACTGATATCATACATAACTTTTTGCTTAACAGACAGGAAATTAAAGACATTTACCATGGTTTGTACTGGTGTGTATCTATTGCATTTCAATATAATTCGCATGGCCCTATTCTGAACCATTTGTAATTGGTCTATTTTATAGTTTGGCAAGTTGAACAAGAGTGATGAACAAAATTGCAAATTGGGTGCAGCGATGCTATTATACAATGATAATTTGGTGCTCATAAACAAACTTTTTCCTATCCTTGTGATCACTCCTACTTTTCTAGAAAATTTTGTCATCACATAATCCGCATGGGCGTTAAACAATAAATTTCATTTACATGCATTAGTTTTTCTTTGTTTATAGAAATATTTAAAGAATTCAGGTTAATTTGACTTAATCTATGATTTTTTCCAAAAATACAAAATTTTGATTTGGACGTATTTATACACAATTTATTGCTGCACAACCATTTGAAGATGAGATCCAAATCAGCATTTATTTTTCTTACCATTTCATCAATATTTCTACCTATGACATAAATCATGGTATCATCCGCAAACAATTTACCTTTACATTCGTTTAACACATTTACAACATCGTTAATATACAATAAGAATAGTAATGGCCCCAAAACAGTGCGTTGAGAAACACCATGCTGTACTTCTACATAATCAGACATACAATCCTTATATTTAGTTTTTTGGACCCTATCAGTTAAATATGAGCAGAACCATTTAAAAGCTGGTCCTTTTATTCCTATGTATTTTGAACAATTTTTCAAACAAACTATTTCTATTTATTGTTTCAAACGCACGCTCAAAATCTATAAAGACAGCCAATACATAATTTCCACCTTCCAAAGCTTTAAAAAAATCATCACAGACACTAACAACGACAGACTCACATGAATGTTTAGTGCGAAATCCTGACTGACTGGGAACTATAACGTTGTCTTCCTCACAGTAAGTTAGGAGCTGCTGTTTCACCACGACTTCGAGTACCTTTTCATAGACTGGACTGGTGTTTATTGGCCTGAACTCTTGACACTGGTTTGTATTCGTTATTTTCTGGACAGGAATAATTTCTGATGCTTTCCAAGTCACAGGAAAATCTCCATTTGCAAGGGATGTGTTCACAATATCCAATAAACGGTCTGCAACAACTGCGCAGGCGTCCACAAGGATTTTCTTGGATATACCAAACTCATCACCACCAACATTTTTTAGTTCTTTCGATACTTTCTTCAATTCCTGCATTGATATTTCATTGAAGTGGTTTAATTTTCCAAACGTTGATACAGTGTTGGTGATATGGTCGTCATTCACATCCAGAATCACAGGAATATTATCAATAATAGTGTTAATACTGTCTACAAAATACCTGTTGAACTCATTTGCTATGTCCTGCTCAGATGAAACGATCCGCTGATTGAAATGAACCTCATCAGGAAGAAGACCCTTCTTGTCTGGAAGGAGCATTTTTAAGTTTTTCCACAGTTCCCTGGAGTCTGCTTTGTTGCCGTCAATAATCATTTTGAAGTACCTGTCCTTTTCATTTCTGATGCAGGATACAATCCGATTTCTCTCTCCTTTGTAGGCACGCCATATATCATCATCCTGTTCCATTACTGCTCTCTTATATAGACTATCACTTCTGTACATCATTTCCCTGATCTCCGGTGTTATCCATTTTTTGTTTTGAAATTTTTGGTGAAAACGTATTGTAACTTTCGGACAAATTTCATTCATAAAACTAGATATACTATCCACAAAAGAGTTGGTCAAGATATTTACATCTGTAACACCATTATTCCACGATGTGTTGAGAAGGGATTCCTGCAATAAGTCACAGTTGTGATTTTTCATGCATCTGTAAGTTATTTCAGTCATATTATCCTTGAATTCATCATCCATTTGAATTGATAAAATATTATGGTCTCCAATTCTCGGTGTCAAATGTACGTCATGTCTTAGATGTTTATCGCTGGTTATAATATAATCAATGAGGGTCTTACTTCTGTCTGATAAAGTCCATTTCTGTTCACCATACTCAGAAGCTTTTCACCATAGAAAGTGTGTTTTAGTAAGTCAAAGTTAAAATCCCACATGATAATGTTTGTTTCCCCAAAATCACTTGTCTCGTCCAAAAAATTTGCAAAGTATTCAAGGAATTTTGCATCTTCAACTTGGGGAGGATGATATGGAACACTACATAAATAAACTGACCTTGAAAGCAGCAGCTTCACCGACAACATCCATACATAGTTCCGGACACACTGTTTATTTTTCAAATTGTACTTAACATCAGATCTAATCATTACAAGCACTATCTAATCATCACAAGCACTCCTTCCGTTCTGCGATTATTGTTGACGCACTGTTCTATTTTGTAACCATCCACACACAACTCACTGTCGCAGACATCTTCGGATATATGGGTCTCACTTATAAACACTACTTTTGGCTTCCAGTCGTTGATCAGAACCAATATACTGTCCTTATTATTCAGATAACCTTGGCAGTTGAAGAACACAATTGACGAATTGGATGCAAAACTATTATTTAATTGCTATTTAATAAATCTGTTACGTTGAACTTGTTCAATGCGCTTGTATGTCTGGCAGTTGTTTATATCCCAGGCTGAATGGTCAACAAATAATCTCAAACTATATTTATTATTTGAGTTCACACAATTTGGGCATTTAAGTTCATCACTTGTACAATCTTTTATATCGTGTTCACCACTACATTTTGGATACAACTTTTTATCACTGCATTCCTTCGCCAAATGACCATATTGGCAGCATTTATAACTCCTTACAATTCCATAATCATTATAAATCGGGCAGCGACTCCAGCCAATATTCATTTTTTCTTGCTCCATAACGGTTTGGTAAGTATCCGGATCCACTTCAAAAATTATACTTAATCTTCCACGAACAGGCTTGGTTTTCCGAAGAATCTTCAAAACCATTTCCGGCATTTTCCAAATTGTTTTGTTTTGTTATCTTAGTTATTACTTCCTCATCAGAAATATTTTTCTCACATTCATGCACTCCAACCACTTTGAATCTATGATTACGTAACTTTGGTCTGTCCACTTCATATTCGTCTCCTAGTTTTTTCTGGATCTCCGACTGTACGTTGATGATATTTTTTTCCTCCCCACAATTTAGAATTACACCATCATTCTTCGTAGAGCGTCCCATTTCCATCCCAACTCCAATCTCAATAGGATCAACTTTATTTCTCAAATCTTCCCTGATTTTAGAAACAATTTTCTCCCCATCACCCTTTTTCTTGATTACCAATATTTTGATGTCCTTCTTTGTGACCGCAGAATATGACACTGATGGCGTTGTTGTTACCTCAGACAATATTGGACCAGGACCGGGAACTTGTCTCATGCCACGCAGAATGGTTATCTCCTGATTAAGGTTCTGATTCTGATCCAAAAGAGTGTCAACTTTATCAGTTAGCTCTTTGATTCTCTCCACGAGAAACTGTAGAATGCTGTTAATGTTTATGTCTTCCATACTACCTAGATCACCCAAATCCTCCGTTCGAAGCCGTTTTCTCTTAACTGGTTTTCCCGCCTCACATTTTTTGCACTTCCATGATTGTTTTTTCATGTGGAAGCCCCTCGGTTCGATATTTTCACACTTCACGTAAAAATATTTCTTACATTTTGTGCCATCAAATCCGTTATTGCAAATACTGCATGCTTCACTCGATGCTTCATCTGTATTTTCGTTTTCCTCGTTACCTTACATCTTCACCTCGTATCAGGCTGGCATCCGTCTCAGCGTTTTTTACTTATCTCCTTATCTCGAGCGTGGTTTGATAAGACTGATGTTTTCTGCGGATTTTCGCACTATTCACACTAACACTACTGTACAGTCAATATTATCATTGTTAATTGTGCAAAAATTGCGGAAATAACTGTCCAAATATCGTTAAAACGTAGTAAAAAATACGACGATTAACAATTTTTTAAATAATATATAAAAATGAATATACCAATACATTTGATTTTTTTGGTAAAAAATTAAAAAATATGCTATCATTTCAGTTGACGCCATCTAGCGGCGACGACAAAGGTCAAAAATTCAAATCCATAAAAGTATTTTGTAGTGCAGATCATGCTCTTTCATATGAGCTCATGCTCGTTCAAATCGGTAAAGCGAAACGGAAGTAGTCTCCGTTTGTTTATACAAACAATTGAACTTTCTCCACCTATTTATTTTGATAGATGAGAAAAAACCCCGGAAAAAACGTTCCAGACAAAAAGTGTGGGTGAAAAGTGAATTTGAAAATAATATCATCGGTATATTTTCATTGGACAAAATTCTATAATAATCCTATCTGTTCACTTTAAGTTGGTTGTTACGCCCCCTAGCGATCATTTTAGAAACTTGATGTGACTTATCAAAAATAGTATGAAAATTTAAATAATCGCAAAATAAGTAGGGGTTGCTATTTGAAATTTCAGGGGTAGCTGCTGGCCCTGCTAGCCCTGGGGTGAGAGGGTTGTTTCCAGAAAAACAACAGATACCTGAAAAGTTGTCCCCCTCGATATCTGAATTGACGTGTCTCGCCAAATTTTCATACTATCATTGGTTTGAACACAATTAAATGCTGGTCCTTTTCAAATTGTCACCCTGTATAGATATACTGAGCATTGTGTGACTGAGGTGTGATGTCATAACTCAGTGATTCAAGCACATTTCGAAGCGTTATATCTCCGTCAATTTTCGACTAACAAGAAACAGAAAAAACTCGTCTCTCTTCATTCTTCATGGACTTTCAAATAATAAAAAAATGATTTAAAGGAAACTGGCGTCTACTTCACAGCACAGATCTGGGGATACTGGACCTAACATGTCTTCTAACAGCTTTGAGTTCAGTGTTGCCTTGATCTCCGACTTGAGTAAAGCATTTGTCTCTGTTCCCCACGATGTTATCCTTAGTTAACTTGACAACTATAGATTTTAGCACTAAACTGTCGGAGTCTAACCTCTCTCGTAGGCTGACAATGGTGAAAGCTGGGAGTGTACTATCAAAGTGGGGCAAGATCACCTCAATTTTGGGGCCAATTCTTTTTTTTGATATACATTCCATGATCTAAAATCAATCGATCCGGCGGCTCAGATCACCCTCTTTGCTCACGATACTACAGTGAGCATCTCTGATAAGACCTTACAGGGTAAGGGTACAAGGGCATAGAGAACTTTTAAGTTCGGTTCAGGGCAAATGGATTGACGAGCAGAGTTGTTATTTCCATGGGGGACACTGACAGTGTATATGATGATGTTGGCATAGTAAGGTTCTTGGGATTACACCTGGATCCTCTGCTAAGATGGCATATGAATATGGCGGGGGGCTTTATGGACTGCGATGTCTAAGAGAAAATGTCTCGGAATAATCTCTGAGAGGAGTGAGTCACTTTCACTCTTCAGTCTCATATATGCAATTCTGGCATGGTATCATGTACCTCTAATGAAAAGAATCTTTGGTCTATTTTCATCTGGTTGATTTTTTAAACATTATTGGCATCAGTTCTTACTAATCCTTATATTTTTCATATTTCCAAAAAATTTGCGAATTGTCCATTGTAGCTGGACTCACGTATTTATAGGGAAGACTGTGTCTCAGCTTTCCAAGAACTCAAAATATTGACTCTCGCTTCTATTTACATTTTCGAAGGCCGTATCAGGAAAACTAGAGATCTGTACAGGTCACACTGGTATCTCAACAAATAGGTACAACACCAGGAATGGGGTGATCATACCTTTCCAAAGACAAGAACAGGTGTACTTGAGCATAAAATTCTTTGATAATCTGCCTACCCGGATAAAAAATCTCCCACCTCACATATACGAATCCAAAATAAAATAACTGTTGTGAAGAAGGCCTTTTATTTTTACGAAGAGTTGTTTAATTGTGACATATGAAACTTTTGAGCGTTTACATATTTTTAGTTTCACTTTCTGTCATTAACTTTAGGAATAACCGTAAAAACTTTCATATACTATTATACAGTGTGTCCCAGATTCGCTTCGCTATACAGGGATCTTGGCTCCTATTTTACATGCGGCAAAGGTTAAATGGAGAAAGTTTTACAGGAATCTTAGTGCATTCGGTATCCGCCTTCAGAATTATTATCGGTCAATAGGTTTTGGAATTATCGTCGAAAAACCGAAAATGGCGGATTTCATTTTTTGCCAGTAATTCCGAAACGGCTAATTTGACAGCTGTCAAAATACGTCATTATAGGGACACTTTTTGAAGACGAATGATATGGCGTGTATGACATGTTTGAATCTTCTTTTGTTTTCTCGCAACCCGCCTCAACTCTCATTTTTCTTATTGTCACTATATTGGATTTTTCGATTTTTGGAAAGATTGCAAAATTTCCATTCTAGTGATGTCTCACAAGTGCATAAAAGATTAGAGTGTCATTGAAATATCACATTTCGTAATTATGTCATGGCCTTATTTTCTAAGAACGCCATGATTCATTTGTCTCAAAATTGGTTCATAAGCAGAATCTTTTTTTTATCTAAGGAGGCTCTGATCTGTCGTTCACTAATTCAGTATGGCGGTTGTGTTTTGATAATGAGTACCCACGCTTTTCAAATCAAAATAATAAATCTGAAAAACAGATTGTCGAAACCGTTTAAAAATGCCCGGTATTCTTTATTTCTCTGATCAAATGAAGAAAAGCTGGTCATGTTAGCGATGTACTTGTGTCACATAGAAATGCCGGCTTTACCTCAGCAAAGTCAAGGTATTTGGAGATGTATCCCGAACGACGGCAGCCTCATAAAACACAATTTAGAAAAACCGATTGATAATGATTAATTTGGTCAACTATTAACAGAAATAAACTTGTTAGGGTTGTTCAAAAACCAGTCGCTAACTGTAAAAAATTTCACGATGCATGTCCATGTTCTTTTGAAAATTCAATGCGTTCAACACATTTGCTGCACACTTGAGGCGTTGACCTTAAGCTGATACAGTACTAATTCATATTTTGCGACAAATAAATCATGGCCTCCTTAGATAAGACTGAGTCCCACTGAAAGTGTGAGTTTTCGATGATATTCAAATCTTTTATGCACTTGTGAGACATCACTAGACTGGAAATTTTACGCTTCTTCCAAAAATCGAAAAATCCAATATGGTGGCCATAAGAAAAATGAAAGTTGAGACGGGTTGTGGAAAAACCAAAGACGATTAAGACATATCATGTACGCCATTTTATTCGTCTCAAAAAAGTGTCCAGATAGTGTCACATTTCCATAGCTGTCAAATTAGCCGTTTCGGATTTACTGGCAAAAAACAGAATCCGCCGTTTTCGGTTTTTCGCCGATATTTCCAAAACCAATTGACCGATCGCAAATCTGAAACCGGATATCGAATGCACCAGTAGGTATAATAGGAGCCAAGATCCCTGTATAGAGAAACGAATCTGATGGGACACACTGTAAATTACAATTCTTTATTTAATAACTTGTTTATATACCGATGTGTTTAACATCAATAAATAATTTGAATTTAAGTATAGTTCTGCGTAAAATTCTGAAGAGTTTTTTAACATAATATACTTCTCTGCCTGTATCAAGATAAGAATATGTTGCTCCTGACCAAGGAGCAGCATTAGTCCTGATGGTTGTCCACTATGACACATCAGATCAGGTTTCGAAATCATCTTTTCTCTATATTCATGGGTTTTTCCAAAATTCATAAAATGTTTTTCCTTCGGTCGTAAGATTCAAATCAAAAGCAACGTTCAATGGTATTTGAAAAAATAATTGGACAGTAACATTCACATCATTCGATCTACTCTGTAGTATTATGTATGTTTTCAATCCCAAAAACATGTTCATATCATAACTACGACCCTTGAGTGTATATCATAAAAACTCACCAAAAATACGAGTATCAAGTTTTGGTCATTGAAAAATCGCTCTTTCTACGACTGGCACATTGTACAATTTTTGTTATGCTTCTATAGGCGTCGGAAAAAAAAAAGATCAAATTGAAATTGTTTTTAGCTTCGAACATTGAACCACTAGAACAAGTTTAACGTACACAATTTGTTTGAGTCGATAACATTCTGTTTTTGTTTATATTTATGTAATGTTATTTTGACACATTTGTGATAAGATCTCCACAATCCAATCGTCCATGAAGAAGCTCCACAAAGACAGCACTTTTTTGGTATAAGTGCCACACTAAATCCTCTTCTCGAGCACAAATAAATCATTTTCAACTGGAAAATGACAACGACCGTCACTGTGAAGCATCTATTAACGTCATGGCAACGCATTTCAAATAGCTCGATTGATGACCAACGTTGCCGTTCGTGAGAAGAATTCCTCTTATCAACTTTTTAGTGTAAAAGATCAAGGAAAATCGTTCGACTATTCAACGACAAGTAGTAATAGCGATGGAAAAAAGACCACACTCTCCCTAAATATTGAAGAGAAATACATTTATATGATGATAGTGAACTTCAAGTCGTTGTTATTGAATTGGTGACAGAAAATCTGGTGAAAGGTATTTTAAGGGAGTGAATATGGCAAACCAGGAGCTTGCTTTCCCCCCATGTTTACATTGACATGATCGACTCACACAATATTGTTGGTTTATGCTTCTAGTGGTTCAATATTCGAAGGTTTTTAGTTTTAATTTCATTCATTCTAATCTGATTAATGGATTTGGAAGATCAGATGAATTTGAAATGTGTCACCGTAATTTTCTCCAAAGTCAAAAAGCAAAAAAAATATATTGATGAAAAATTATGTATTTTTGGTCACATCAACTTGAAACTTCATTATGAAAAATCTTGAATGGAATTGATTGAACACATGTTTCGTTATTTTTTGAAATTCAACCCCTAAGGGAATCAAAGTCGGGCTCAAAGGAGATAAGGTAATGAGGTGAGAAAAATCATTAATTGATAAAAGATTATGTATTTTTGGTAACATCATCTTGAAATTCCGTATAAATAATCTCGAATGAAATTAATTGTTACGTTATTTTGCTAAATTCAGCCCCTAAGGGGGTCAAGTTCGGATTCAAAGGAGTGCATGGGTGGAAAAAATAGTTAATTGATGGAAGATTATGTATTATTGTTAACATCATGTTGAAACTTCAAATTAAAAATCTACAATGAAATTGATTGAGCATATGTATCGTTGTTTTTTAAAATTCAACACCTAAGGTGGACAAAATCGGGCTCAAAGGAGATGGGGTGGAAAAAATCATTAATTGATGAAAGATTATGTATTTTTGCCAACATCTTGTTGAAACTTCGTATAAATAATCTTGATTGAAATTGACGAGGGGAAAATTCAACCCTCAAGGGGGTAAAAGGGGTGAGGTTGTGGAAAATCATAAATCAATCAAAAAAGTTGTATTTTTGGTCACAATGACTTGAAACTTCACTATGATGATCTTGAATGAAGTTGATAGAATACGTGTTTCGTTTCCAAAATTCAACCCTTGATGGGGTGAGAGGGATGTGTGTGTGAAAAATCATAAATTAATAAAAAAAATATATTTTTGGTCACATCAACTTGAAACTTCATTATAATGATTTTTGATGGAATTAGTAAAACATGCTTTTCGTCATTTTCCAAAATTCAACCCCTATGGGAGTGAAAGAAGTGGGGGCAATATTAATAGGTGTTGTAAGAAAAGATTTTTCAAAGTTTTGATTCAACCCTTGAAAGGGTGAAAGTGGTGTGGGTGTGAAAGTTCATAAATCAATTAAAAAAAGTATTTTTGGTCACATCTACTTGAAACTTCTTTATGATGAAATTAATAAAACCCGTGTTTCGTCGTTTCTCAAGTTTATGGGTGTAGTTTTCAACATTATTTGATATCATTCAAACAATCGCGGGCGAAGCTGTGACGGGTACTGCTATAGTAAATTTATATTTGTAATCACAAATTTGTATCGAAGAATCTCAAAATGGGTTTTGATTTTGCATACATTGGCGAATTTATTTCTAAATCGAAAACGAAAATGATGTACTCTTTGTGAAAACACAACTTTTTTTTCCGTGAGTGAACTGTATGTATTCTATTTTGAAAAAAATTACGTTTATATGTATAGCACCAGTAATTATTTAAACGTTCTACCTTATGCTATCTTTTATACCTATAAGGATAACGAAGTTTTTGAATTATAGATTCTCAGAACTCTCATTCGTTCAATAGAAAGTGGGAATTTTTAAAACTATATTCGTCTTGAACATTTTTGGAAATAGAGTCTAAACGAATGATTGAATATCATAGGGTTTTTTTTTCAATGTTGCCAAGTGGCAATAAAGAAGTTCCATTCATTTCAAAATATCTCTTCAAATGTGGTCAGAAAAAAATGAAAACAATTTTGAAAAATTTCGGTTTTTTTCGGATAATTTCTAAGTCCGAAATTATTCCGTCTGAATTTCTTGGCTTTTAAAACGGCATTTCGTTAAGCATCAAAATACGCAACTTTGCCTCCATTTAACCGACCTTGTATCTCTCACGGTTTTCAAGATCCCCATGATAGACATCCTTATCTTGGACACACTGTATATCTCAAAACTGAGTAGAATAAATGAGTTCGACTGAATAACTTTAGCATGCGCGTAATTTCAAAGTCCCTGCAATCGATTAATATTTTCGATGCGTCGCGACGCTTTACTCTTGGTAGGCGTCGAATTTTTTCAACTGTGAAAAATAACTACTCGACCGCATACATTGACTACTTTTTACAGAAATCAAATATTCCTATTCGTTTCCGAGATATTGACGTGACGTTTTAAGTGAAAATCCCTGTATATATATCTTCCAGCCAAGCAATTTACAGAGCTATCCGCTCCCATATTATCTTCTTTATAGTACCACTCTCCAGCTGTCTCGATCTTACTTTTGTTTCACAATGACTGTCTGCGTATATTCATGACATTTAGTCATATTGGCCTTATTGGCCTTTAGGATAATCGCGTAATTTTCGTATGCCTTCACTGCGAGATTTTGAAGTTGAATAAAATAAATTGTTATAAGTCCTAGCATCGATGGAACTGTATTCTTAGTGCACTAAAAGAGCAAAAATGTTTCAAACAAAATTTTAAGGAACAGCCACATATGACCTCAACAGAATGGCAGACTAGGTCTCTGGGCATAACAAATCGGGAATTACAACATTTTTTAGCAGGGCCGAAATGTATTGTCGCGAAATGTGTCATAAATCTGTCAAAATTATATATAGCATTACTTTTTCACACATACTTCGCCATATTTCCGGAACCAATACCAAACCTGATATTTAGAACTTTTTTTGAATCGATTAAGGAACTGTGGGAGAAGGTAACTCGGATCATTCGGTTAATATGAAAACTTTTGATTTTTTGTAAAACTGCAAAAAACTTTAGCATTAACCATTTTTGCAGCATCATTTTTAGTAAGAGAAACTTTTTTATTTCACGAAATTTGTCGATGCTATCTGTGAACGTGTATTTGTAGTGAATTCTGATCATATGTTAATTTGATATCAAACTTACAAATCAGCTATACAGATTAAAGTGAACTTCTGAAACCAAAATGAATGCCTATCTTCCTTGTTCCAGGTTCAAGTTGAATTGTTTGTGCCCGTGAAGACGAATTTGTCGTGGTGATAGCTAATTCTCCAATTATCTTGAAATCCTGCATATTTGCTCAATATCGAATGATTCTTGTTGCAGAAATAGAATGACTGTGATGTGAATACCCAGTTTTCCCTTTAACGATTTCACATTGGCAACATTTCCACACCCACATTTTCTCAAGACTCCTATCAATATTACATTTACCATGAGTCGCTTTTGGAAACACTGAAAATAACTCAATAAACTGAGATCAATGTTGATATGGGCGATCATTTGCTACTGACTGGATCGCACCACTACTATTCAAAAGTCTACAGCCAGTCCTAACATGGAGATTCTACCAATAAATCTAACAAGATTTAGAATTTCATAATTATTGTGTATTAACAAGTTTTTTTTTTCCGACGCCTCAGTCGGTGTGAATCATTTACAAATCGTATGTCAAAATAAATTACCGGTAAAATATACTGGCAGCAACACAATCTACAGTAGAGTCGTATCATTTCAAAAATATGCTTGCGTTAATTAAGATATAATGAAAATAATTTACCCGTTTTGACTCCGTTTAACTTCATTCAAACGCAGATCTGGATCGTAGACAAGATTTTTTTTATTTCATAACTAAATTTGGATCTATTGATAAACTTTCAATGGCGCGGACAGGGAAACAAATTGAGTAATTAGCATAAAATAAGTAACGTGTGCTTCTGATTGGTAGCAGGATGTCCCCATTGTAAACAACCAGATGAAAACCGAGCTAAGGTGAAACTATTTTGAGATCAGAAAACGTTCAGCGCAGACAATATACAGGGTGGCCCATTGAAAACGAAACGTCATTGATCATGGGGATTTAATGTAAAAAAAAACACTCGGACACGTCAATTTTGTTTTTGAAGGTGACACTTTTTGGGCGTATAAGAAAACAATCATCTGCAACCCCTTGGGCAGGGTGAAGCTCACCTCTTAAATCTTAAAGTTAGTGCCAACTGCCAACTTTCATGCCTCTGCTGTCATTCATGTTGATATGACAGCTTCACTCTTTTTTTTTTGTTTTATTTTCTAGTAATTACCCGCAGTAGTTAACTTCTCCAAACTAAGAGGATAAGATGTAGGTCAGCAGATCCTAAAAATGAGCTATTACTCAATCATTTTGACGAGGATAAATTTCACCAAAAAAAAAACAAAAAATTGGAGTGAAATGAATCCTTGTTAAAATGATCGAGTTATAGCTCGTTTTCAAGATCCTCTGTTCCTCATCATATCTCTTGGTTTGGAGAGAATGACTTTTGCGGGTTAGTTGAAAAATAAATTAAATAAAAAAAATAAATGTTTGACAAGCTTTCATATCAATAAGAATGACAGCAGAGGCTTGAAACTCGGCATTTGTAATCAGGTTCCTAAATCAATGCCGTTTCGTTTCGATGGGCCACCCTGTAATGGTTTATGCGTTGCAGATCCAGTCCAGCTTCGAACGGAAATTCTTGAATAAACGTACTCAAGTACTCAACGTGATTATTTGTTTGAAAATATCATTGGATGCCATAGTAGATAAACGAACAGGTTTTCTGCCACCTACACACAGTTGAAATGTATCTATTATAATTTCCAGAAACAGAACATCTATGATTTGATTACCAAACTTTGAGTCAAAGGTTAATTTGTTGAATTTTTTGCAATCATTAGCGCACGTTCGAGACACAAATTTTGTGCTAGACACTAGCCAAAAAGGTTCAAAAGCGAGTAAATCGATTGCAATAGACGGGAAACTTATGTCGGGGCATTATCTTCCTTTTAATCCATACTTACTACTCTATTTTGGCCTGGCCGTTTCATTCTTTTCTCTCCTTCTCGAGAGTCGATGATTAACGGTAATTGTCTTCGGAAAAACAGTATAGATAAGACCATTCCTGCTGGAGAGCGCTTGGTAATGGAAATTATCTCCGTATGGCGAATAACAGTTTTACTTGAATGTCTATGAGTATGGATCCCTAAATTGGATCGTTTTTTTATTTGTTCTTACTTTTGATTTCAATATGTATCTGTACCTACTAATAAGTAAACAATACTACTCATTGTTTCGTGTCAGGTCCTAGGATTCGAAGATGTGTGTTCAATCTCATATTATGTACAATTCCCATATACAGTGTGTCCCCGGATCGACGCATGAATAGGTGAAAAAAGCCAAAACATTTTTTAATTGAAATTTCATTCTCTGGGGATCAGCCCCGCTTAGACAGAAACTAATTGGTGTCATAATTTTAGTTTTGAAAAATCAAGTATGTCTTAGAAATTGACCTATGAGCTACTTTTCTCATCAGTAAAGTGCTTCTATAGAAAATACAACAAAATGTTATTGAAGTAGGTTGTTTAGAATGAAAAACCAAGAGAGAATGCAACATTCCAAAACCCTCCGCCTTCTAGATTGATGTCCAAGACATTGATTTTTTGAAACTAAAATTTTAACACAAATTAATTTTTATCCGAGCAGAGATCCCTGGATGATGAAATTCTAATTCCATTTTTTTTTTGTCTTTTTCACCTATTCATGCGTCGATCCGTGGACACACTGTAGTAGATAATAACAACAGCAACAACTTGATATTTTCAAAATAAGTAGATGTTTTTGCCTTGCTTTTCAAAAACTAATTAACGTGGATGTATATCGTCCTATTCTGTATGCTCTTTTTATTGCAACAACAAGCTATCTTGTACGAGCAACCAAACTCATTTAAAGAGTGATCACAAATAGACAACTTCCAAGATGACATTCTATTACTAGACAAATCTTGAGATATCTAGTAAAAGCACTGGCATTATTGAGTTTCCAGCCGGTACTTTTTATGAGATATATAGTTGTGGTGTTGAACAAAAGGTACATTTCTGTGTTGCTAAGTTGTTTTACGGTGCTTTTTAAACAGTTTTGTTCCAAATGAATTCTCCAGCTCTCCCTAGTGAGTACTTATGTAGGTATTAGGCATTTTTAGAAAATCTCCCATTTCAAAGGGATCAATGTGAAAGGTCTCAAAACATAGGGGTTTCCGAAAATCACATTACAGTGATATTGACATTCAAGTTGTCTTGAGTGAGAAATCTTATGGGTTCTATTTATACTTCCCAATGTGTGTTAATTTTTCGTTGCAAATAAAGTTGTATTTAGTAGGTAATTTGTGTTTAATTGGAAGTTCTGTATATTCATAACCACGAATATACAGAACTTTATTTCTAAGACTACATTTTCAACAACAACTAGATATATCTCAAGTTTTTGACCAAAGATTCAAAACCTCATAAGGTCCAAAATTAGCAAATCATAAATTGACATGAAACATATATGTATAGATATCAAGTCTTTTTGATTAGTCCACGAATGTTCTTTTTTTTTTCATTTCATTGAAGTGAATTTTCTCAAGACTATGAATTTCAAGTTATCTAGTTGTTGCACTAAGTTGGCGATATCATGATGGCTCCAGAAAAAAACGTTTAGTCAAATAAATCGGACAGATAATGAATCGTTCATCCACCTTTGACTGAACAAATGCATGCAATAAAACAAATAAAATACACTGCCGAGCATAAAATCTGGGTCACCCCATAATTTGCTATTATTTTGAAATTTTAAGTTATTGCGGTTTGGTCTGGGGTATAACATAGTTAGCTTTCATTAGACGTTGACTTTATCAAAATTTACTTGAATAAAAATTTCGATGTTTGTTTTTTTTTTTCAAGTTTATTGAAATGCATTATTTTCAACTAACGCAAACTAACCCAAACTAACCCAAAAATTTTGATTTGCTTATTGAAAAATAAATTATTAGGGATTCAGTAGCGAGTATGTCCTTCTCGAGCATTGATAACAGCTTGCAATTAACAAGGCATGCTTGGGATTATATTTTGGATAACATCTTGCGGAAGATCATCCCATTCTTGCACCAGTATGTTGCAAAGGTCTTTAGAATTTTTGGGTGCCGGAACATGTCTTCGTGAACGTCTCCCTATCTCATCCCAAATATGCCCGATGTGATTTAAATCTGGACTTTGAGCAGGCCAAACAAATCGCCTGATTTGAACCTCATCAAGATAGGCTCGGTTGTAAAGTGTGGACATGCATTAACAAGCATAAATGTTCCGTGTTGTCCAAGAAAACCCATGAATTGTACAACATGATGTTCCAGAATGTCGATGAGATACCTATCCGCATTCCAAGTCCCATTCTGTATAAAGACTAACTCCGTGCGAGCATGCAACGATATGCCTCCCCATGCAATAACTGAGCCTCCACGAAATGGAAGTTGTTCGGCGATACATGCTTCAGCATATCTTACGTCTTGTCGACGCCACACCCTCACACGTCTATCTGAACCCGTTAGACAAAATCGCGATTCATCGAAGAACAATTCCCGGCTCCAATCGTCTATTTTCCAAACCAAGTGCTCTCGTGCAAAATTCAGCCTTGCAGTTCGGTGCTCATGAAAAGGCGGTGGTCCAGTAAACCTAGTTCGAGATGAGAATCCAGCAGCATGAAGTCGCCTTCTTACTGTCCACTCACTTATGTTCACATTTCTCACCTCTTGCAGATGATTTCGAAGGTACACTCCCGTAATCGTTCGGTTTCTCAATGCATAAGTAACGAGAAAGCAATCGTCTATCTGTTGTATCTTTTTCTCGTCCTGAGCCAGGTCTTTTGGTGAGCAGACCAGTCTCTCCGTATCGTTGCGATACTCGTTGCACGCTGGAGAGACTCACACCAGAGTTTCTCGCAGTTTCGCGTTGACCGCGGCCATCTTCTAGGGCTACCACAATTCATGTCGCAACAATAGGATTTATGGTCATCTCACTTAGCAATAACATCAATACTATCGCAAAAAAATCGCAATTGAGAGATAAAACCACGCATGGAATGCACCAATATGCTGATAATGGTTTTCAGGAATTTAGGTGATGGACCCTTTTTTGTCAAACTTTGAACAAAATAACAAAAACTCTGTTTTTATTCAAAGAATCATGATAAAATCATCGTCTAATGATAGCAAACTATTCTACACGCCTAACCAACCCGCGAAAACTTCAAATTTCAAAAATAATTGCAAATTATGGGGTGACTCGGATTTTATTATTTGCATCACATTCCATTGTAGGTTTGAATTGATCATTTCAGATGAATTTTTAAATTTCGGGTCTCAAGTCAACGAATTATCTATAGACATAATTTGATTTATTCTCATATTTCCGAGAGAAATCACACACATCGGTTCGCAAAATATTCCAAATCATCAAACTCAGTTATGGAGTAGCTACTAAACTGCAAAAAACACAATTTTGGGTATATCTGTACCGTGTTTTCTTTTTATAAACATCTTATGCTCAATTCTTGAAGACGCGCATGGCGGTGTCGTGAAACTGGCCTGGACCGCAATTCTTTCCATCATTCGCATGCACGCGTATTGCGATCCTCTACGAAGGGGATTTCTACGAATGGTTCAGCGACCATATTCTTGGCCGACCTTCGAAATAAAACGTTCGCAAGTCCACGATCACGAGTGCGACTAGATTTATTGTAATTATTTTCGTATCATATGAGTCAATCCATTGACAATGTGTCGGCTGAGAATAACATTTGTTTATTTGTTTGCATGACGTTGATGCTGGACCTTCAGAAAATGGGGCTTTTTTACCCCCAACCACCTCAGTATGACGCGCCCCGTATGAACATTTTGAAATTTTTGAGCTCGGAATCTTATTTGGCGTCAAAAGCCTATGCAGAGGTACCAAATTTCGATTTTTCAGTGTGAGCTTTCCCGCAAATTTTGAGGAAGTCCCGTCCTTAGGGTGCCGATGTATCGATGTAAAAAATTAATATTCTGTAGAAAACTTCTGGCTTTATCGATGTGAGCTAAGTATATCTTTTTCACCTTAAAATCCTTCAGTTATTCCTATTCTGAAATCTGAATGTTGAGAAAAGTGAACATTGGTATCTTGAGATCTTGACTTCAAATTCTGATTCAGCATTGGAAGTTTATGCGATGTTTTAAATCGCATGATTTTTGTATGATCGGTTTCTGAAATATTGAAAAAAACCGCCGTTTTACAAGGGGCGTATCTACCTTGAAAAGCATTTTTCGGAAAATGTTTATGAGGACTTTTTTTTCATAAAAATACCTTAGAAATTACCCCACGAATCTTTTATCCGTGTTAAGGAGACACCCTGTAAACTCAAGATTTTCAATGTTTGCGAAGAGCTCCAATCAACCATGATCTCGAGTTCAGCAGACTCTGAAAAATATATTTTCTAACCTCAAATAAGTCTAACAAACACTATGCTGTATGCTGCGAGCGAGAAAACCCGCTCGTCAAATTCGGGAACTCGTTCATGGGACGAGTTCTCAAGAATTACATGCGATTGATTTCGATATCGGCACAAGTGATCTTGAGCGACATGAATGGTCAAGAATCGGGCCCCTGGGGCCAGTGGCGGATCTACGGGGGGGGCTACAGAGGCTATAGCCCCCCTCATTGGTCTGATAATCAATAGGAACATTTTTAAAAGTTGAGAAAATTAGAAGATTTTTTCTCACTGGTACCTAACGGTTTTTTTGGCCTGCTGAATCCTAATCTGAGGTTTGCCACCTCGAAAGGCGTCAGCTTCACAATGAAAACTGCAGAGAAAACCGCAAAGTTTCGTCACTTTTTCTAGTTTTCCAAGTATAACTCGAAAACTGATCGTTTTTTGATGATAAACATGAAACACTAGATTGCAGTGGAAAAAATTTCTTACAAATACGCATTATCACTTAAAACTCTGGACATTTCATGACGTCGATAGATCGTGTAGAAAAAATGGCATCTCCTGACTTTCCGCCAAAGAGTTGAAAACATTATTCCAAGTTCGCACTTCATACACCTCCAAAATCAATCATTTCATACTACCTGACTACCTGGTATGTCCTGGTTACATCTAAGGAATTGGCAAACGTGAGAGATCCAGATACACTGATTTAATTCATTTTTAACATTTTTTGTTTCAAAAGTGACAAAAGGGCCCCAAACTAATTTTTTCAAAACATCGCCAGGTAACTGTCCTGACAAATGGATTGAAGCTCTCAAATGCACCATTACTTTCTTGATCACTGATGCAGAATCAAAGTTCCATCACATTTTAGGCATATGTGCTTTTATCTGACCATGAGCTTACAGAATATACTTAGAGTTTTGAGTAGAATCGAAGTATCCAATAATATACAGGGCTTTTCATTTAAAAAAATATAAGTTGAGTTAATATTTCAGAAAATCGATAAACTTTTGTTTTATTTTTCAAACAGGAAAAAACTTGCTATAGATAACTATTCAATCTGATATTTATTTTGGTTTCAATACAGCTGATTGGAATGCTATCAAATATAATGAACCACCCTGTAGAGGGTCTCCCATCAGACTGGACGCGTTCTTATGAGAAAACCCCTCATTTCAAGATATTGAAGAAAATCAACTAAGGTGTCCGGAGCTTGAATTCAATGAGAAACCCATTGGTGCAAAGAAAACTTTTCTCTTATCGTTTTGCCACTAGAGGGCGTTACTCGAATTCCGTTGTTTTTTTTTCATATCCTATAACCTTACCTAATTAATTACCATAATAAAGGTAATTAATTTTGGTAAAAACTTTCTCAATGAGGATTCTACGGAAAAAAGTCCGTATAATCCATTGCAGTAGTCAGTTCTTTTACAGGGCGTTTAGATAAGTTTTTAGATAGTTTTAGTTCCCATAGGAACGCGTCCAGTTTGGGACATCTGAAAACGCATCTAAACGACCTGTCAAAAAAACTGCATATTGCATTGGATTCTACGGAAAAAAGTGCCTTGAGAAACGTTTTACCAAATGAATTATCTTTATTGATAAAAAGGTTAAAGGATATGAAAAAAATCGACGAAATTCGAGAAACGCCCCCTTGCGGCCAACCGATAAGAGATAGGAAAGTTTTGCTTGCGCTAGTGGGTTTCTCATTGAATTTGAGCTCCGGACATCTTAATTAATTTTATTGTATATCTTCAAATAAGGGGTGTTCCCATAAGAACGCGTCCAGTTTGGGACACCCTGTGCATTATATTATCTTTGGCCTGCGTAGCCGGACATCTTTTCCCATTTTTGGCACAAAAAATCCTTTTTGTATGTATAAAAAAACAAAATGTGCCAATAGAACAAATTAATAGTTGGCATAAAACTTACCGAGACTTTCGATATGTGTCATTTTCCCTTACTTGATCGAATACATTTTATATTATGTCTTCAATATGAATATATTAATTTCACAACAACAAGCATTTTATACAAGGGCGTTAATAGAAATAGCTTTTTTTCTGGAGGAGGGTAATGAAGCTTTGGAACCGAAGTACAGGGTGTCTATCAACAAAATCTTGAAACATCGCAGACAGCACAAAGATGTCCAATATTTGAACAAAGAACATACATATCTGGACGTTTGGACGACCATTGTACGTCCATATACGATACAAAGCATACACTATTCTACGATAGATGGACGACCATTTTGAGGCTCTACTTGTATCAAACATGTACTTTGTGTTAGTTCTGGACCATGAATGGACATAAAATGTACATATTATGTACAAACAACACTCTACATGAAATGAACAATGTAAAAATTGGGAAACTATTTACAACGGTGCTTCATGAATTGAAATGTCGGAGCCAATTTTAAAATTTCAAATGATATGAGATCTTAGAGTTCAAAAAACTCAAGTTGCATCGGAAAATAATCAAGAATTCCAATTTTTTTATTTATTTTTTTTGCATTCTATCACCAAGGGGCGGGGCAGATTTGTAGACCATAACTTTGAATTTGGATTCTTCGTCTAAAAAAAACATGGGTAACAAAAAGTGTGTGCAAAAATAGCGAAGAATAAGGGCTTTGCAGCTTTTGTAAGGTTTGGGTTAGTGCGACGCCTGTCGTGGTAGCAATCCTCCGATTCGGATTACGAAGATCAAAAACCGATGGAACCAGTAAGATTTTTTTTTTGTGGAAACGCTGGATCGGAATTTTGTATAATAAATTTTTTTTTCGAAACGGACTCATTTATGCAACTCATCCCTGCTCCAAAATGTTTCTAAATTTTTCGCTTATGGAGATTGAAGCCCCCTCCTTGACTCCAGCCTAGATCCGCCACTGCCTGGGGCGGAATTCCATGTACCTATGGAATCCGCGACACGTCGCTTTCCCATTATTTTATGCAGAGAGCAACGTGTCGATATGGAATTCCACAGTGGCACTGGCGTAGTTCCTCACGCCATGCGAGGCCTAAACGGGTGACATATGTATGCCATACGTTATTGAAGTTCATTGTTTTCTTTTTCATATTGTTCAACACCAAATAAGTAGGACACGATCTCAAATGTTAACGGGAAAGCTAAATTGCGCCTATAACCCATTAAAGATATCGAAATGAGTATAATGGATTTGAATAAGGGATGCCCCAATACAGTTTGTAAAAATGTTTTTGGTTATACAGGATGTATCATTTCTGCAGAGCATGCTTCAACATAGTTTGTTTGTAAATAGCAAGCCCTGTTTATCTTCAGATATTTGAAATCTGGCAACTCAAATCCGTTTAGTTTTTGCAATTCGCTTCAACCGTTCAGAAGTCATCCCACTTTTTCTATAAAAATGGATGTCTTTGCAACCAATGCAACCATTGATTAAAGATACCACAGCACTTGATTTTTGCGATATCAAGTTGAGACTTTGCCAGTATTGAAGCAGCTGCCTTGGGTATCTTTTGGTGGAGATGCCGTCGATTTGAATTATGGTACCACTTTGCCGTGACACTTCAATGTTGGTGAACTTCAAAGCACCATAGCTTGATTTTTTAGAATAGCACTCCCTGTATTCTCTTGCTCAGTCAAGTTCAGCTTGTCATTTTACGGATTCTTCACTCTACAATTTTTTTTTTAAGCTGATAGTTTGAGATATTATTTTGTTTTTTTAAAAAACTCAACAAATCTTAACGAAAACTCTCCGAACGTGTCATGAAAATCAATTTTTTGACATATCTACGTCAAAATGACCATCATTTTGAACAGTTTGTGATTCACAGGTGGATGTTCTCGCTATTCATTTGATTTAGTCACCTCAATATAAATAAATGACTGTTCAGTTCCTTGTTCCGTCAATTCAAGTTTCTTTGATTTCTAGTAGTTCTAAAAAGCATACAATAAATGTCATTTTGACGTTGTTATGTCCCAAACTCTGTGGTATCTTTAATCAATCGTTGCAAACGCTTCAATCTTAAGGAAAAGTGGAATAATGTTTAAACGATTGAAGCAAATTGGAAAAACTAAACGGATTTGAGATGCTCGAAAAGGTGCAAATCCAAATATTCAAAGATAAACAGGATTTCCCATTAACCATTGAAAAAAACTATGTTGATGCCTGCTCTGCAAAAATTATACACCCTGTGTATTGAAAAACATTTTCACAAACTGCACTGAGGCATCCTGTATCCAAATTCATTCTGCTCATTTCCATATCTTCAATGGTTTAGGCGCAATTTAGCCTTCCCGTTTGAATGACTTATCCTATTTACAGTGTGTCGCAGTGAAGATGAATACACCCCTGTATTTTTTTTGAAGGCGTCGGGGTTCGAAATCTTGTACAGTTATAGAGTCTGATGAACTCCACTATTCAGAATATTTAACTGATATTTGATGTCTTAACAACGCGAACAACGTATTCTCAAAGAGGTATAATTCTCGATGTTTTGCTTCGCATCAGAGATATCAAAAAAACTTGAGGAAAAAGTTGTTCTTAATTATTTTTTTAACCACGGATACCAAGTTACCGAGTTTCAAGAAAAATCAAAATTTCATATTTTCCTTGGATTAAATCAATCACCTAATAGAAATTACGTCTTTCATTATCCTGAAAAATTGTTTTCAAGACATGAGAGTAATAGATTGAAAAAGTCTCAAATCTTTAACTCTTATGAGAATCATATTTTGTGAAACGGAAAAATAAATTCCATAAGTAAGACAAAAATATTGAAAAATACAAGTCAGATACAATTTAGAACAACTTTTTACACTAACTTCTTCCGATATCTCTGACGCGAAGCAAAATATCTAGAATCGGCCCTATGTGCGACGACGTAGAAGGCGGACTTTGGAGTTCAAATTTCAATAAGATATCATAAAAAGTGTGGATCATCAGTGTGTATGCGTGTACAAAATTTCGAACCCCGATCCTTTCAGATAGCGAAGATACAGTAATGTATTCATCTTGAATGCGATACTCTGTAGCGTTCCGTGACAAATATCCCTTCTGTATGTATGTATGGGGTCCAGAACCAAAGTTTACTTAATAAAAAGAAGTTGGGTCATTCGCGCGAATCGTCAAAACACCCATCCTTTTACCCCGCCTTGCCATTTCACTCAAACCAGTAAAACGGAGCCAATCGTCCGGAACAGTGTATCGCGTAGTGGAGCGTGGATTCAACTTGATCCTATTTATATTTATTAATTTGAAAGACACTGAAGTTTTTTAGTATTGGGTAACGTTGTTTGTTCAGGGGACGGTTTTGAAAGTCGTATTAAATGTAGCCTATCATTTTTAAGATGCCCAAAAGATCTCAGCTAACCTAATATTTTTTGCTTTATTACCCTTGCTTCCCCTGCTGTTTTTTTGCGACGTCGGCACGCCTTTGATCTGGGGTTTTCCAAGGGCCGACAACGAGTGACCCAACTTCACTTATATTGATGGCCGATTGCACCAACCTATTTTGAGGATACTTAACGCTAAGGAGCCCTTAACGACGATTTTTCATGCAAAACTGTCAAGTCAAGAGTTCCTTAGCGTTAAGTATCCTTAAAATTGGTTGGTGCAATCTGCCATAAGTAAACTTTGCCGCAACATCCGTTCCACGTCTGAACCACGACAGATCCACGACACCGCCACTCAGGTTTTTTGATTTTCCATTAACATCAATAAATTCGAAAGAATAACTTAGATCAATGATTGCATGAATACATACAACATAAGAGATCTTTATGTGCCGTACAAAAAAAATGTAACAATTCCACTCCGTCATAAAACTCATAAGCTAGTGAACAACGTTATCGGTCGAAAATCGGAAGCTCCATCTGTTTTGCCCCCCTTTGCGAGCGGTACTACCTGCGATCTTTTGAGAAAATCGAGGATGGATCCAATGAGGAACGAATGATTTATGACATGAACCATTACAATTACTACGTTGCAAGGCAAGTTCTGAAGTACTGAACACTCACCACAGACTCTTCTCAGTTCTTGAATGTCCGTCGGATGAAAGTAAATAGATTTCTAGTTATCGCTCTCAGGACCCCAATTCTTGAAAGCCATACGGTCCGATCTCTCTTTTTTGCGATAATGGGATCCAAGACATTAAAGGTCTAGCACATCGCATGGTCCAAAACTAGCAGATTCTTGAACTATCATGCGAACCTGGCCATGTTGCCAGGTTAATCGGAGCATCTGACCTTCTTCCAACCATTTTAACCTATCAAATCATGTTTAATCTAACCTAATAATTTTTCAAGGAATCTGATGTATCATCTTTTTACTTCATTGACTTTTTGTTGATTCCATTTCATATCCAAACTCGTATGACATTTAGCATTCTCAAACTCCAGACTTCAGTAACTCCACTCTCTAATTTGATTCAACTTTACCTTGGATTCTACAAACCCCTCACTTCATCTGGGATGTTAGAAGTCCTACGTTTGGTGGACAGATAAGGCCTCACCAATTCGATATTCAATGATCTCTGTTTGCTAGGGTTTTGTTCAGTCTCAACTTGTTTCATCTCGACGGTTGTGAAGAAACCGTGCTCCTGTTCAATCCCACATCGCCACCTTTTCTGCGTCTAGCAAATCCTCCATCGCTACATTCTAGAAATAAATATTTCCCAGTTCCAAAACCAAACCATAATATATTATATATCACAAACACAAATTAATCTTGGTTAGGAGTTAGAAAACCAGAGAGTGCTCCATACTTCGCATGCGTCACTCTATTCGCAGCCTGTTCCTTTACTTTACACCATGCGTTCCGGAGCGTATGAATTTCATGAGATCCGGTCACAATGCAAGAATAGAACGGCGCGGCGCGGCGCTCAAGTGATCATTCGGCACGAATCTATGTCCCTACCAATTCAAGAATTGGGGTCCAGAAAGAAACGTTAAAAGATCAAATTCGGACAACTCATTGTTAATCTTAACTGCTACTGAATAGTGAAATTGATTGAACTCATCCGGAGTCAGATCCGGAAGGGGTAAACGCTTGTTTCCTCCTCTCAATTGTCTCACTATTGCCCAAGACTCCTTTCTGTTATATATCAGTTTCTTGAATGTGTAGATACGATGATCTGATTTGTATAGTATATGTATCCACTCGAACAATTTTTTCTAAAACTTAAGACCGGTTGGTTCAATGATTAGAAAATTTTTCCGAGAAAATATTATTACATGATGTTCATGCCACGTTACTGCTGAGTTGACTTCTCCTTCTCACCATATGCGTATCAAAGCGGCTTATTCTGAAATGCAATATGATCTTCGTGATAAATTACGAATATACATATAAAAACATCCACGTTATTCACAACGCGCATTAATTATTTCACTCAATTAAGTGTAATAATAAATTCTGAACGTGGCTAATTTTTCTATACCAATGTGCTGAAAAACGGTTACGCCAAGTTTTTAATAAGATTCCCTTACATGTTATAGATAGTTTATAAATTTTATCGCGGTAATAATCGAGATAATATTAGGTTGCTTATATGAAAATCCTCAATATATCTTGGCAAACGCACTCAAATGAGTTTATCGCTATGATTTTACATCAATTAATGAGGCATAATTATAATTTGCAATATGGCTGTAATAAAGATTTAATAAAAATTAATAAGCTACGGTAGATTGGGTTTTATACACTTGCGTACGGGGTAAGTCTAAGATTACATTGATTTATCATAGCAATTTGAATAATTAGTCGAGGCCATTAGTTTTCGTTGTGAAGATCGACAACCACACCCAACGTACAAACTACTTGATAAATTATTCAATCGCCATTCTACCATGATATTGGAAGGGTTCAGCATACGACGTCGCCGTATTGTTTTCACCTTCCTCTTATGAAGAAATCTTCCAGTCTTCCAGATTACTGTTTTTCTACCCTTTTTGAGTTATCTAGAGTCTAAAAATATACATTTACTGTTAGCGATCTAGTGGTTAACCATTCCAATTCATTTTTGGCATACATATCATGAACGGCACTGAAACGAAAGTAACTTTTTGCAGATGAATATCTAAGTTGAAGGATTTCAAATGGGGTTAAACGGAAGATTATTGACATGTGAACAAACAATGCCAGTTGGCTATGAAATCTTAAGAAATTCAAAATTTTTCACGATGTATGCTTTAAAAATTAAAAAATATATTTTCACACTCAGGGAAAACAGAATAAGAGATTTTTTCTACAGGAAGCACCCCTTTGACATATCACAAGAATTTGGGTATAAATAAGGCGGTCTTGAAACTGGTGAAAAAGAATAGTATAAGTTGTGATAATAGAAGGTAAAAAAGGAATTGGAAACATCATTTATTTGAATATGTACTTATGGGGTATCACATTGAAGAAGATAACATTCAAACCACAATGTGTGACAATGACAAATGGAAAAATTGTGAAAATATATGGTTTGAAAAATGATTTTTTTAAATTTTATATTTCCATAATAATAATTTTGCTAAAAAAACATTTCTGAACTCTCCTATCTATATCCCTTTCAAATTCTTGAATCTATCCATAGAGTCTGATATTGTCCACCTCAAAAATATTTCAGACCTATCCGGTGCTATGGATTTATGAATTCTATACTATTTCATGAAAATCGAACAAAAGATGAAGTGGAAGAGTCGCCTCTTATACATGGAAGACATGTGACATGCAGGGAGACCAGTAGCGGAACTATGATACAACAATTCGAGGCGAGGCCCGGGGGCCCATTTCCAGTCATCCACTAAATAAGTGCTTTAAAAAAACGTTTTTTTTCAAATTTGATCAATGATTTTTTATTTTTTCGAGTAATTTCATTTTTCTTTGGCTTTTTTGTTTGTTGCCCATTCAAACAACTCATTTATGTACGTGATTCTCAAGGATTCTTCCATTAAAAATTATGCAATATGAGGTCTAAGGACCTATATTCAAAATATGAATCTGAATAAATTTGTGTTTGTTGATTTTGTTGGTTCAAATAGAGTCCTGCCTTATATTTATGCATTCCGAACGCAGATAGAAATACCTGAGCCAGCCTGTGACCAGTGTGTCAAAAAAAAACAAAAAAGTTGTCATCGTGAAGAATCCGTGTTAAAGTCAAGTAAACACAGTTCTGTTCTGCTTCACCAATATAATCGCGTTCTTATCATTTTGAAATACAGTTGACAAATAGAGCAAAAGTTAGAACAATAACACGATCAAAACAGATTTTTTTTAAATAATATATGAGTTTGATTTTTTTCAAGTTCTTGTATGTGTTTTCAACCTTTTGGCAGGAAGTCAAAATCAATTGTTACGATAGTAAATTATTGATAGGTATACGAATAGATTGCCACGGGGTTCTAGAATATACTTATTCATTTCACAATAATATTAATAATGTTGTTGAGTATTTTTTATTGTGTTTTATTTCAACGTTTGGCCAGCGCAAACCTTCCTCGAGTCATAAAGTGTATATTTCAAAAATGTAACACTCGAAATTCTCATTCATCTGTGGGGCCCGTTATGCAGTCTTTGCGCTGGGGCCCCAAGGCATCTAGTTCCGCCACTGAGGGAGACCTCGTGAACTAATTCCAGTAAAAAGAAAATGATCACTGAAATGAACAAAACAAGAATGATGAAAAAGAGTGACACAATGCTCACGTGTTTATCCGTTTATCGGCGTTCATTTGTTTCTAGCCCATGGCCGGACGCTGTCCGGTGGCGATTTTTGCCATAAAACCAGCTGAACTGGAAAATTAAATTTGGGAAAATGTTCGCACGCACATTAATTTTTGTTTCTGTTTAGTGTTTGGCCTAAAATGGTGTCGTGCCACGGCTTATTCGTTCTAATGTCTCATTGCTATTGTAGGGTATTGTGCTCTATTGGATCGTTTGGACTATTTAGCAAAATTGGCAGTAGAATTCAGTTCTTAATGGTTCTTGGGGGAAAATAAATACTAGAGGTGATCTTATTTATTGGAATTAGCTTAATTCCTAATTGTTTGGGAATTCTATAATAAGTAAATTTCAAACCTCATGACTGCTTCTGAGTGTCCAAAAAGTTTCTGACCTTTACATGAAAATGGTGGTAAAAAAAACTAGAAAATGTTATTTGGCATCTTTTGACAGGTAATCACCAACATGTCAGCCACTTTGAATGAAGAGATAATCGTTTGTGTGAGTCGATGTGAGTTTTTTGGTAAAAATCGAGTATCTAGGTGTCATTAATTTGTTCGAAAGACAATACGCCCTGGGCACGGGAACTCTAGAGCATGATTTAGCATCCTGAAATTTTGGGTCCGCTGAATTCAAACCAGGTCATACCAGCTTTTGAGAGGATGAATACTCGGGCGTCCAACACTTCAACCACCGACGATAACATCGCTAAAGTGTCAATTAGATTGAGCGACTTTACTTGAACTATTGAACTCTCGAAACAAAATTACAGTCAAAGCAGTGGACTGCGAAAAAGGAATCAATAAAAAAAGCAAACACTTTTTGTTCGGAGGGGAATATAGTGACGACATTTCTTTGGGATAGTCATGAAGTTGTCGTTATCGATTAACTTTAAACAAAAGACACATCATCACACAGCATTATTTGACAAGCAAAAGACAGAATTACGGAAAAACGGTCATATCTGAGAGAAAAAAAATTGCGCCGTCTCACTCCTCAGCGGCTGAGCTGTCGAAAATATTGGAATCACCTCACTCACTCACCAGATCTTGCCCCAAGCGAATTCTCAATCCATAATCTAAACATTTCACCCGGAGGACAAACATACATAATATGTAGAAAAATGAAAATGAGTATAGAGAAGATTGTTTCATATCTTTGTTACATCGGAAACTTTTCGAACCACTCACGTGAGTCATTGAAATTATGTCAAATATAACTTCCTAAAATAATTAAATATGAACGTGCTTTAAGTGAATGAAAAGATTATGTTTTCAAAATAAATCCATCATATAAGAGATCATGCAATTCAGGTCGAGAATAATTATCATTTCCACTAAAAAAAAATTTGCTCAAGAATCCAAGAATAAACATTGAACCAATCCATCTCTAAAGTTAATAAAGCCATTCCATTTTGCCGGGCACACACACATTGCGACACCTGAGAGCCATTTTGCCCGCCAATAAGAAGAGTTTTGGCATGATTTATTTATGTGTTACCGGTTAAATCGTTTATTAAAAGATTTCGGTGATGAATGGATATTTGTTGAGACAAGAGGGGTCTGCATTGTACATAGTCGTTAAGATGTTGACACTTTCAAATGTTGGTATCTGCGTGTAATTAGTAGTTTTATGGTTAATTTAACGCGACAATGCAAAAACTGAGCCAATAAGCCGAAGTTACACCTGCTTCTCAGTGAATCACCGTGTTCGATCCTGGTGCCCGACGCTGTTAATATCTTCCAGCTAATCAAAGATTTCTAATTTCGGAACGTATACTCAACTCATTATTCATTTGTACGTATGAAGTCATCTTTTCGATTTTTTTTTTCTGTCTCTTTTATTAATACGCTATAAATGTCCATGTATCAGAGAATACCGGAACGATGGAACAGGAGAATTTCGTCCTGTCGCAGGATGTCGCAGCCGATTTAGTGCCGGTGTTTATTTATCGCGGTCGGTGTTAATGATCGAGCCTCGGCCGCAGCCGGATTCGATTCCGACAGGATAATGGCAGGAGAGGGTTGTACTGACGGGCGACCAGTGTAAGTCTCTAATTGATAATTTATTCGTGCCAATAAAAGGAGCACCCACACAATTTGTTTCAATCCATTCGAATGAACTGGGGACGCTTGGCTTGTTTTTCGAATATTTTTCTAGATTCATGAAAGGAATATGTATTGCTCTAGGAATGGACAAAAGCTAACTGTCCTTCAATATAGTTCAAGCATTCCTAATTCCACTCCTAGATAAATATGCAAGGCATAGCGAAGATTAGGTATGCTGTTAAACGTTAATGAGCAGCTAAGTAGAATAGTTTGTGAATGATTCGTATGCATCAATCGAAGTCGAGTGACTTGTATCCAAAATCGTATCCAGTTAAAATGAACAGCAAGTTGATTTAGATCAATAGCTCAAATCGAAAAACAAATTTTCCAGGACATAATACGGCAATTAGCGGCGCATCCCGGCTGGCTGCATGCGAGTGGGTACGTGTGTTTGTATGTGATCGTGAATCTAAATATAGTGAGTGTTATAAATGAGTGCGGAGGTGCAACTCGATGTTATTGTCTCGGTGTCGATGCCAAGAATGCGCGGCGAGACAGGAATATATTGTGGGTGCAGTGAGACCCCTGCTCCCGTGCCAATGCATTTGTCGACTTTCTTTGATTTACGGAAAATTGTTCCTTTATTTTGTATTTGTCTAAGTACGTTGACATTAAGTGACCTCCTCCATGTAAACAGTAGGAGGAATAACTTATCTTCGCATATGAAATAATGCATAGGATAACACAGGAGTTTTATCTGGAGGGCACAACTTCGGAGTACGTTTCACAGCACCTGAATGAATCTCATGTATACAATGATTATCAAATTGTTTCTTTTTTTGAGTTTGAAAATGCAGAAATGTTGTGTAAAATCAAATCTCACAGCATCTACTCTCTCATTTGTCAGGAGATATGCATTAAACACTTTTATGTCTTTGCAGGGTTTCTCCCTTATGAGTGAAGATAGAGAGATCCGGTTTCCGCGATGCTGTGACACAAACAAAATTTCCATAGCTTACTTTGTTGTTGATATAAACAGTTTCTCGAATAAGTAGCACAGCATCGCCAAACTCCATCTCTCTATCTTCACTCATAAGGAGATACCCTGCAAAGACAACCAATTTGGGACACTCTCACATGTTCACAAAATAACTTTGTTATGCTAACCATCTTCCTTACGGGAAGAATAATTATAATTGTTTTTTTAGATTTGTTTCTTTACCAAGATTAAGAAGATTCAGATTCCATATCACTACCGGACAGGCAGAGAAGTTTCAGTTGATAAGATTTTTGTAATTTACAGACCTCAAAACGCGCATAACTTATTTTAATAGATATGTATGTACCGACCACTGATCTCTTGAATAAATGGATGAATAAAACGCTTGTCAAGGCGGGCAAATTCACGAGGCCGAAACAATAACACCGAAGAACAGTTCTGATCATGCCTAGTAGACAGATTTATTTCTGTTTTGGGAAATGTTGAACTGGGCCGTACTTCATATTTTAACAAGTAAATTCTCAATTATAACGCTAACTATGAATGTCAATGAAAAATTCAATAATCTTCGGACAGTAAACAAGCCAAGCTCGATTCACTACGGACTAAAAGGAAGGATACCGTGATACGGCACTGCAAGCAGAAACAGCAACAAGGAGCTTTATTCCCATTGAAAAATGCCTATTGCGCTTGAGCCATTCTGTTTTCCCTGACTAATTTCGTGCGCAAACAACACATCATTTTCTCCGTATGATCACTGTTTTTCAATGGGCCAGCCATGTACAAAAAAGCCATTTTTACTGTGAAATAACAAAAAATCGAAGAATATTTTTCAATTTGAATTAATTGTTTTTTTTTTAGGTTCCACTGACGACGGAAGGAGATTCGCTTTCGAAACGTTTGATATTGTTAGGTTTTATTGTTTACTAATAGACTTTTTTTCAGGTAATATAGAAGATCCAGTATATTGACACTAGTTTGATTGTTTTTTGATAGGGTGTGGCGAAATACCCAGAAAATTCTGGTAAATCATGGATGCGCCACAAAACTACAGAGCATATCTAACTGTTCTATGGTTCATCCCATGCACTTTCTAGAATATAATACGTGCCTCGCAAAACCCTGCTTCTGTGCCTTTCTGATCTTTAGATTCGAGCCATCAGTAAAACACTCTGTTCTGATCCATCCGATCTGCTCCGGTAATGTTCAGTTCAGGCGAGCGGCCAGCAAAAAAGATTTAAGTCATGTAGTCAGAGTGCATGTGCAGCGCACTCCTTTCGCTCAAGTTCACTCATAATGGCATGGGGTGTTCCTTGCACCTCAGTTTTAGGTGTACTGAATGCAACGGTCTTTGTAGACAGGTCCAGTGGGAGCAAATTCAAGACCACTACCAATGCTGTGGATGGTGAGGTCCGTACTGCGCCTGTATTTGATTTCATAGTTTTAAGCCATAGTATGGTGATCAGATATGTGGTCAGGTCTTATAACTATGATATTAATCCAGTATTCTGGGTTTCAGTCCCCATGTGGTTTCTATAGCTTTTTTATGCCCATGAAGAGCAGAAAGCTTTTCTAGATCGTTCTACGATGTGCACTTTCCTGGACAGTTCATGGCATGAACTGTCCAGGAAAGTGCGTTCATGGTCGGGGTTTACCCCAGATATTCGATCGATTTTTTGTATTCGAAGACTTCTCGATAACAATAAATCACTTCTTATCGGACCTTTTCGAAACAAAAAAGGTATAATCGCTCAACAACGCTTGAGGTAATTGCTTTCAAGAAATCTACAGGTCTTTGCAATACTTTGCATCGTTGCAGATTAGAACCTCATAGGGTGTACGTTTCAAGTGATACCACTATTGCCATCTCCAAAAAAGTTAGTGCTTTATACGAAGTCGGTTAACAGGGAGAAAAGTTGTTGTTTTTAATCCTCATCAAAAATTCACTGTGCCGCATTTTTTTTTAGCTTGCGAGAAACATGGTGTAAATTTCGAAAATTGCCAAAATTATTTTTGTTATCCATTTCAAACAACTACCTACCTATTATTTCAAACTATTCATTTTTGAGGTACGGTTTAAACTTGGAACTTTTATAGTGTCTCTCATTCCATGATGGCTTCAAATTTTGTGTATGACGTTTCGTATCCAAGTAAACATCATCAAGTACTTTTCTAAATGCGGACCTGGACTTTTCATGATCATCATACATTAATCTTTTTCTGATTTATGTCCATCCAATTATTATAATAATCAAATTCTGCGTCGTAGTTCGATACACTCTATCCATATAGGGTTGGTTTCGGTCTGCATACACATCCTTTGCGTGGTGTAGCATCAGGTGGTCTAGGTTACCAGTTTATAGGGCAGTTGTTGCCCATCGACCATGTGACCACGGTGATTTTTTTTGAAAAATCACACATGTTGACAAAATTGAAGTTCCGTATCTATTTAAAAATCTTTTTAATGATGCATGGTTGCCCGGATACAAAACGAAACAACACTTTGGTCTTTCGATCAATTTTTATTCATGTTTGAAATATAAAATAGAATGCAATTGGACGTTTTCAAGTACTTCACATTTTGAAATAACACTAATCAATTGAATCAGAGTAGTACCAGTGATATTTTTTGACGATGTAATTTTACAGGGCCAAAACGTCGTCAATGATATGTGTGTAGTAGGTACATCATTGGAAAGGGTATACATTTTTTTCTTTTAATGATAATAAAAAATCCAGGTCCGCATTTAATAAAATCAAGATTACGGTAGTAGTCGACTTCAAAACGTCGTAACACAATTACTTAAAGACATCATGAAAATATTGCAAAATAAAAAATCATAAAACATTCAAATTCAAACTGTGTCTCGAAGATCTATAGTTTCTCAAATATTTAACAAAATCAATTTACCCGGTGTCTATAGCAATCGCAAATAAAAAAATACACAACACAATGATTGGATTTTCAATGAGCATTAAAAACGAAAACTTTTCCCCGATTCAACCAACCTCGTAGCACTTGAATACTCTGTTTCAGAGATAGCAAAAGTGGTATCTATCTATAACTTGAAACAAACAGTACGAACACCCTGTATTTATAGATGAAAAAAAGCATTTCAGGACCTACATGTTCATACTTAGATACTAAAAAAAAACTTGTGTGCGCTCATCTGAAGTGAAATTGTTTAACCTTGAATAGCTAGATTAAAAGAGCCCCAAAGAACCAAAGAAGCTGAAATAACCCGAAAGAATCTGAAAGAACCCGAAAAAATACGAAAGAACCCAAAGAAACCGGAAGAACCCCAAAGAACCCGAAAGCATCCCCAAGAACTTTGAATAACCCCAAAGAACCCAAACAAAAACTAAAAACCCGAAAGGACTCCAAAGAATCCGGAAGAACTCTAAATAATCTTGAAGAGTCCGAAAGAATCTGAAAGAACGAATTCAAAGAAACCTAAAAACCGATATGGTAGCTCAAAAAACCTCAAAGAACCCGAAATGACCTAAAAAAATCCAAAAAAATCGTATTGAACTCGAAAGAACCTCAAGGAATCCTGAAGTACCCCACAAAACCTTTCAAAATCTAAAAGAACTCGAAAACGTGCATTCATCCACTAATACGATATACGGTTCACTATCTAGAGGGTTGGGGCAGTAGGAACGCAACTCGTGCAAGCATTTCCACTTTCCATTATGTTACTAATCCACATATTATCTGGCTCATGAGCCAGATATTATCTGGCTCGAGTCAAATATTATCTGGCTCGAGTCAGATATTATATGGCTCGAATCAGATATTATTTGGCTCGAGTCACATATCATCTGGCTCGGGCCAGATAAAAAAGAAGCTTGTGTGGCGTGTGGTCTCTCAGCGCTTCCGTATAAGTAGGCTCAATCTACAACTTTTCTTAACAACTGCCATATTATAGAGCTTATTTATTTATAAGTACAGTGATAGATCAACATTTTAGGTTAAGTGTAGGTTCTGTGAACGTGTTGTTTTTAGCAGTCGGCTGTTTTCTACGTATCATGGAACCCTTCCACAGGGTTAGAAAAAATAACCAGAACGGTCGATTACTTCAAAAGATACATGAGTGAGAAAAAACTTTCCTCTTTAAAATTTGTCTTTTGAAAATCTACATATCTGTCACAGACCAGGTCGCGCATAAGGTTATGGCAGATCAAAGTTGCATTTTTTAAATGGAACCTCCTCTATATTAATGAATATTTCAATTTTTTCTACAATTTTGAGCAAATATTGTCATACACATATTCTCCTTAAATTCAACCCTTATCTAGATTATTCTAGATATCGCGATTGAAAAATGACATGTTTGCGCCTCTGACATGCTATAAAACTCAAACTGTTTAATATAGATAAAAATGGTTTACACGTTCTAACCTTAACTTTTCAAGAGCTTTTCTGTCATTTGAATAGAAAATGCTATCAACTGTCGATTTTTTCGACATTTTTCGGCAAGAATCGGTGGCGTAGAGTGAGGAAAACGTCAGGGGGTGTAATGAAGAACATCAAGGAAAAAGAGGAGCAAAAAGTGAAAAATGAGCCTAGAGAGAGATTGTTTGAGATCATGCCCAAACCTTGAAAGAATTTTGTTATTAACTATCACGTGCTTATCTTTTTTATGTTATGGGATTTGAAATTTGGATCATCAAAAACAAAAAAAGATTCAGCGTACTTACTCATTATTGAACAACAAATTCGGAGACAAAAACAAAGGATTTCAGTTTCAAAATTGGAACAATTATTTTTTTATTTTTACTCTGTTCGTCGAAAAAATCTTCAATAATCAATAATTTATCAGTAAAAGCTAGATTACTAAAAGAAGTACGCAATAGTTTTTCGATAATACCTATTTTTCACCAGGATACGCCATAATAATCATGCCGACTGCGTGCGGCACGACACAGTAGAACGCAAATAAAACAGTAGAAATGCCCAGAGATGTGTTCACTAAATCGCATCACGCTTACCGGATAATCTGCGACATTTAATCTTCCTTCTACGGAAGGTTCATTGAGCACCCCGCGGAGGATCATGTTATTTCTCGATGGATTGATGTTGCGTACAGCGTCGCATCTCATCACATTGCATTTGTCGTAGGCTCGTCTAGTTGAAGGTGCGGTCGCGATCGCGGCCGAACAGTTTAATAATGTATTGAATATATTTTCTTGATAGGTACCTAGTAGGTGTTTAGTTTGCCAAAAAATCACAGGATAAAAAATGATGGATGGAAATTTATAGTATAATTAGTATAGAAATAAAAGAAAACTGAGTATTGTAAAATTCGGGATTTTCTTAAGGGATGCGACGCATCACTCGCATCCATGCACGCTACGCCCCTGCTTTATTCAATGTCCTTGGATTGATCTTGGAAAGGACCGTTTTTTTTTATAATAATATATTGGAATCTGCATTGCGGCGTTTGAATTTTACTGAATTAAATTAGTTCTCAATGATTTTTAATGATAGTGAACCTGTTCTTTCTTTGTCTTTATAAAATTGTGATTTTTTGTACAATTCTCTTGATTGGCCGATGACAATTCAATCGATGTTATTTTTGACAACAGAGTTGTATTGATATTATTGAAGTTTCTGGGATATGGATGAGAATTATGATGATTTTGACATGAGTAGTCGAAATATGGTGGATTACCAGAAATAATTGGAATCTTGTTGAATTTGATAAGTTCTCAATGATTTATTCTGATAGTGAGCCTGTTCTTTCGTTTTCCGTATAAAATTGTGATTTTTGGTACAATTTTTCAATTCGCCACAATACAATTGATGTTATTTTTTTTTATTTTTGACAACAGTTATATTGATAGTATTGATGTTTATGGGAAATGGATGAGAATTACATATAATGATTTTGAGATATTACGAGGCAAAATATAGTGAATTAACAAAAATAGTTGGAATCTACATTGAGGGGTTTGAATTTTGTTGAATTAGATTAGATCTTGATGATTTATATTGATTGTGAGCCTTTTTTTCCGTTTTTCTTATGAAAGTGTGATTTATATCAATTTTTCCTCAGAATTGAGAGGGATTGAAATATCCATTAATATACATTGGGTTTCATTCAAAAAAATGCAAATTTGATCTGCCATCATCTTATGCCCGTCCCTGTATATTCCAATTTATCATAGATAACATGTAGATTTTTACAAGCCTCACAACTTTTCTAAAAGACATTTTTTTCCAACTTGTGTATTTTTTTAAATAATCGACCGTTCTGGAAATTTCTCCTAACCTTGTAAATGTATGTAGTTGCATCTCAATTTCTCCGGAAATTTTGAATCTCCACACAACACCTCTATCTGAATTAACAATAACAATAGAGTATCCGCTAGTGTTATGCTTGAAATGGGAAGATGCATATGTCAGTTCCTCTTTTTTCTTATGATATACAGCGACATCAACTATTATTTATTTAAGGGTTATACCATGAATTTTTACGAATTTATATTTTTGTCTGTATTTTATACTCGATCAACGATATTATTGATATATGTTCTTTGAAACCAAGTAGACAGAAATTGATATTTTTTTTGATATCACCGTCTTGTCGGGTAAATTGATAAAACCTATCAAATAACGGGCCTATCACTGCTTGATATATTTATTTATTCGTTTTCATTTATTTCACCATATATTCGAAATCACAGCTTGGTGATATTTGAAAACCAAATATTATTGCTAGTTCTCTTCAGAAATCACTGTGGAAACGATACCAGGGTGCATACAAACACTATTTACAGGCCTACGGCAACATACCAAAATACTGTCCGTTGATTGTTAAATCACTTTTTAAAGGAATGCCTTAGAATATATTATTTTTCCCCGAGTAATCGCATAACAGCCATTAGTCACAATATGGCAACACTACCGGCATGATGCAGAGATCTGAAACCAACCGTATAGTTTGTCGCAGATTGATGCAGATCAACTTCATGTGCATAAATAACCCCATGACTTTTTATTTTTCGATTTTTTTGTTTTGAGTAGATAAAAATGCTAAAACAGAATAAAAAAGAAACACAGTCGCTCAATCCTGGTTACTAGATTCACTTTAGCTTTTCGAGCATTCACTCCACTTACATAGTGTGTCCCATTTTTGTTGTCTTTGCGGGGAGTGAAGATAGAGAGATGCGGTTTTCGCGATGCTATGCTACTTTTTCGAGAAACGAACGATGCCACAGACAAAATTTTCATAGCGCACTCTGTTTCTGGTATACAGGGTGACATTATAAATTGTTAATTTTAAGGCACCCTTCGTATCTCAGCTGTCATATTGAAACTTAGATAAAAAGTGAAAATGTTTTTTCATAGAGTTTTGCTTGCGTAGAATCTAGTGGTAGAATCAGTTTTTTTTCTAGGAGTAACCGATTTGGAGATATACCTAATGCAGACATATGTTTTTTTACACTCTGTATATTTTTAGTTATTTTGAATAGACTTGCTCAGAGCTTTCCAAAAATATGATACAAGTTATACTTATTTGCAATGGTAAGGTAGACATCTACAATTTCGGAGAAATCAAGTGATCTGGATAATAGTAGGCCTTGAAAGCTAATGGAAACATTGAAACAACACTGAGGTAATAATCTGCAATTTTGAAAAAATCGAGCAAATTCTAGATGATGGTTAGTTAAGTTAATAGAAACACTGAAACAAATTGGACGAAATATAAAATAAAATAAATAATAATAATTGATGTATTTTTGATAATTAAGTGAATTTTTCCCAACTTTAACAACTATTAAATGAACGTGTTGACTAGTAATGATCACAGAAATTGTTCAAATAATAAAATTGTTGTCTGTTTTGTCTCACACATACCTATTCCACACATTTTTCTGATTATCCGTAGGGCATTCAGTAAAATCATGGGTGCATGGTAACCATTCACGTACTAAGGGAGGAAGATGCAACTCCCTTCTAGTAACATAACGCAAGTCATCAATTGTCTGATATTCTTTCACATATATCTTATTTTCCTGGCATTTCCACAAAAAAAACTAATATGGACAAGTCGAGAGCTTCCATGGCCTACTATTATCCAGAACTTGCTTGATTTTTTCAAATTTGCAGATTTATGCGTTACTATTCGTAATAAGTATTGAGTGAATTATGAGACACACTGTTCGCTAAAGTGAAATGTTATGGAAAAGATGCTCATTTTCACAAATAACTTGTCAATTCAGACATAGGGCCGTCGATCTGTAAAGAATATATTAGGCTACAGGGGAAGAAAAGTAATTTTGGTCCATCCTGTGAATAATTATGTTGCGCTGTATTGATCAGACCAAAACTGCTTAGATTAATTAAATTACAGAACATTTTTCAGAAGACGTATTCCTATCCCAGGACAGATGAAGGCGAAATTTATAGACAAAAAACATCCTCCCTACACCCAAATCTGGGCCACATTTGTTTGACAATACTCCCGATGCATAGACAAATCCAAAGACATCATTTCCCTTTCAATATCGATGCTTTTGGAAAGGTGGAGATGGACTTTTTTACATAATTTTTGTCAGGTAGAAAAAAGGGTATTCAAATCGTGGAGCATTGAAAGGGTAGAAATGAATGTCATCTGCGGTCTTAAGTATACAATTTAGGGGCTTATTAAGGAAATGGATTTCCGATTTAGGTTTGGTTATTCAGGGATAAAATTCCCATGATATTAGCATTTCTTTTCATATTTAATCACATGAATGAGTACTATGACAGAAATTCGAGTATTCAGTGCTTCAAATGTACTGATGAATATCCGTTCATACGGAATATTCCAGATTCTAAAATTGGCAGGTACCAAAGAAAGATCTCTGCGAAATTTCCATTAGGAAATTACATTTTTCAACGCTTTGACAAACGAACTCGAGGACAAAGTCAATAAGTTATTTTTGACCAAGCGCGCTATAAAATCTTTTGTTCTTTAGTGTTCGCAGATGGACATTTGATCTTGAAGTTATTCATACATCAGTTTCAAATTTCAACACTTGATGTCGGTTGTTCATAAAACAAGGAGCCACCCATCGAAATATATACAGGGTGGTGCAACCAAGATGGGGTGGACGATTGTGGGAAAATGGTGAGGAATTTGAATATTTTTTTTTTGTACATTATAGGTAGTTAAAAAGGCTTTGTTTTGAAAATAAAGCCACAGTGCAGGGTGTCCCAAAAAGTGTGTGGTAAACTAAACTTGCATTTTTTTGAATGGGACACCCTGTATGTAAGAACTCTAATCAGTTCTTCCATCTCGTTCGATCATTTTGATATGAGGTTTGTTGGATCAAAGTTGAAAAAGGACTCATAGTTAGGCCATTTCTTAAGTGAAATAGAAAAAAGTATCGAACAACCAACTGAACCATAAAACATTACTTATCCTTGAACACAAAAATCACATACACTTTGAATAAAATCATTTACTATTATAGAGGGTGGTCATGTTTTGCAAACAGGACCTGTACACCATTTTTTCAAATGAAACACCCTGTATATCTTACCCCCATCTTAAAGATAACATCATAAGCTTTCCGAATACACCATATATGAAACCTTTCTGAACAATTGTTTTTTCTGAAATCACCCGCGTATACAAAGTTTTCTCATTGTACAACAAATTATTACACAGTTTATAAAACTATATAAAAAATACAAGTTCAGTCTACCTCACACTTTTCGGGACACCCTGTACTATGGCTATATTTTTAAAACATAGCCTTTTTGACTTACTATGAAGTACAAAAAAAAATTATCCAAACTCCTCACCATTTCATTGGTTGAAGTTGAAGAGCTTATTATAATTATCTACCCACATATTGCAACATAAAAAAAATCAACATTTTAAGTGTAAAGTTAAGTGTGCCCGTGTGTAAACTGGACCATAAAATATGGAGTTCTTCACATACAAAAGTTATACTCATTTACTTTTGATAGTCTGCACCGTTTTTGGGGAAATAAATTTATGTTTTTTTTTTGTTTTTCGAATAACTATTGCGTACTGCCGCGAAGGACACCTTCCAGTTCTCTAGATATATGTATAGTATGTAACAGAGTTTTTAAATGGATCTATCTCGAAAAGCGTGAAGCCTATCAAAGTTAAAGGGAGATGCCATTTTAATGTGAGATTTTCTCGGAAAATGTTACTCACATCCTGATCAAAACTTGTAAAACATCCTCACCTGTCGAATCGGGCATAAAAAGTTTAGTGTACACAGTCACTATTTCGTCGTTTTATCTCCAAGGAGTTTCGGAAACCCCCTCGCGGGGCATTTTTTGACCCATGTTTAAACAAAACTTTCTCATCATTTTCTCTCACATTAAAATCTTACATGTCCCCAACCGGAAATAATTATTTTAGGAAAGAGGTTGAGAACGCAATGTTTCATCTGTTTGATAGCTCTACTTTTCTTTTATTCAAACAAAAACGTTCTGAATTATTGAATATACAGTTTTATTACCTAGTTTGATCCGGCAATATTTGAAATCTAGATTCCACTTATTAAAATGAAAAATTCTTATTCTATGAACATCTTGGTCTGTTTCGAGATATACACTTTCAAAGATTTTTTGACATTTATTGATTTTAAACAGTTGAATCACAATTTTTTATTAACCAAATCTGGTTCAGACTCACTTTTCGTTTTATTCTGAAAGGTTCTCTTGAACCATGAGTAGCTAATCGTCAAGTCAGGAACAGTCTTGATCAGCCGTCCATGGAAACTTATCGTGGATCAATCGACATATCTATCACTGCCTTGATACGTAATGCATTTTTTTTACAAGTAGAGACCTGAGAAATAAATAAATAATAAAAACCATCAATTTTGCTATGAGTACAGATCCAATTGTTTATCTTTATGATAAAAAATTGGTGCTAATATGACAGCAAATACATTTAGAATAAATATTATGATTAGTTGTGATTTGATGTGGTCCGGTGCTGATTATCTCTAGAAAAAAAAAACGAAATTAAAATGCCTCATGAGTTCTCGAACGAGAAATATGCCGATATCTGCAAAATAATAAAGAAATTGTGTCGAAATATTTGTAGTCAGATTTCTGACTGCTCCCCACCACTCTTCTCCTCTTCTCCTGTAGTCAGATATACACATTTTTTTTATTATAAAGCCATAGTGGATAGCGGGGAGGGTTCGGACATTTCTCAAATTAACGTATGGTCAAAAAATATATTTTCTATTTATCCCTTACTGAGATAAATATACAGGGTGGCCCAACGAAAGGGTCCCACCCTTATTTATTCCTGGTATATTTTGGGAAAAAGGCTCGGACACGTCAATTTTTATTTTTAGGGGACGTCTCTTCGTATATGACTGTATAATACAGGGTGTTCCAAAAATAGGATATCGCATTACACTTGACATTTTTAAATGGAAACCCCCAATTTTTTTTCTATTTTTGGATTCTCCATCCAAGTTTTTAGTAACTTTTGTATAATACAGTTTATACCTATCTTCAACCGTTTATTTAAAAATTTAAACAAAAATCAATCACTTAGCTATAATGTGTCAAAAAGTCAATGTGGTAATGAATGTTGAAAGTGATGTCCGTTTACCTCCATGCAATAATAAAGATTTTGCTCAAATCTATGCCTAACATTTTCACACATTTCTGGAGTTATTTGTCTGCATTCCGCCGTGATCCGCTCCCGAAGATCTTGGATGGAGTCTGGCTTCGTACTAAAAACCTTACTTTTCAAATGTCCCCAAAGAAAGTGGTCTAAAGGACTCAAGTCCGGAGACCTTGGTGGCCACTCAATGGGGCCGCTCCGTCCGATCCACTGATTTGGGAAATGGGTGTCCAAAAACTGTCGTACTGGAGCTACAAAGTGCGGTGGTGCACCATCTTGTTGGAAATGAAGAAAATTCTCATTATAATTAACCTCATTTCCTTTTATTTCGGTTATTCGTGGCTCTATTGTATTTACCAACATGTCCAAGTACGTCTCCCCCGTCAAGTTTCCAGGAATAAAGAAAGGTCTTACAATATGATTTCCGGAAATGCCGGACCAGACATTAATTTTTTGAGGGTATTGCGAATGTACCTCTCGAAACAAATGTGCATTCGAGTCGCTCCAATATCGACTATTATGTCTATTTACAGCACCATGTAAATAGAAGGTTCATTCATCCGAAAAACAAATGTTAAATGACAAATTTGGGTTATTGATTAAACGTTGTGTCATTAATTCGCAAAACTCCAACCTTCTATCATAATCGTCTTCATCAAGCTCATGGACAAGTTTAATTTTGGACGGGTGAAATTTATAGGATTTCAAAATTCTTTGCACTGTTGAGCGTGTAAATCCTGAAGAAGCAGCCAGACCACGAGTACTTTGGGTGTTGTCAAGAGCCACGTGTCCCAAAACTGCTATTTCTCTGGCTTCATTTCTAATTGGACGATTTTCCTGATTCCGGCGAATATTAAATACAGATCCGGTTGCTTCATATTTTCTTATTAATTTAGCCACATACTTATGGTTAATAGTTTTGTCTGGATGTAACGCATCAAACAACCGGGCGGTAGCTCTTGCGATGCTTCCGTCTTGATAATAGAGTAATGTTATTTCGACGCTTTCTTGAATTGAATAAATCATTGCAAAATATTATGATTGAACTAGGCAACTTAAGGATTTCAAATCAAAGATAAAGTTGTTCTATGGTTTACGATGACATTGACTGATGCTAAATTACTAAAAACTTCATGGAGAATCCAAAAATAGAAAAAAAATTGGGGGTTTCCATTTAAAAATGTCAAGTGTAATGCGATATCTTATTTTTGGAACACCCTGTATTATACAGTCATACACGAAAAGACGTCCCCCTAAAAATAAAAATTGACGTGTCCGAGCGTTTTTTCCAAAATATACCAGGAAAGTCATAAATAAGGGTGGGACCTTTTCGTTGGGCCACCCTGTATATATCCTCCTAGAAGACACATGTTGGGTACATTAATAGTTAATGAGAAAAAAGTTCCATGTATAAGTCTACTTACTTATTGTCCCGACATATCCATCCATCCGGGACCATAATCAGGACTTCATAAAAAGGAAATGAGAATATTATGCATTTATTTGCCAAAAAAAATATAAATGTGAGTTTATTTGATAGAAAACTAGTTTGTTTGCTATTGATGATATGATGATCTTATATAATTGTTTACTTCACTTTAACAAAAATAATAATACAAAATATAAAAACTCAAAACAACATTCACACAGACAAAAGAAAATGTTATGTCCAAAAAAGTCTATGTTCACTCAAATGAATCATATCCATATACACAAGCCTCCAAAGTCTTGCACCCCCATGTTTTTTCCCAATTCTACAGATAAAAAAAATCTGGTCACATAAATTAGTACTGTTTTTTTTTTCCCAGTTTAGGTGCTCAGACTAGATTTTCTCTTGAAAAGACATTTTTTATTTTGCCCTCTGAAAAAAAAAACACTATTGGCGTTTTGTTCAAGTGGTTTTAGAAAAAAAAATGGCTAACTGCATTAGAAAGGGGGTCAGAAATTATACTTATCCTAAAAATTGAACTTTTCATAGACTAGATATGCAATTCTGGCTAAAAGGTTGAGACATGTATCGTTTTTACTGTTTTAAGTAACTTTAAAGCCGCATATCTAGGCTATAAAATTGTCCATCGTAGTCGAGTGTAATTCTGGATCGGTATAATTTTCTTCCCTATTTTGAATGGAGTTATTCATTTTTTTCTAAAACCACATTGAAAGTGTTTTTTTTTTCAGAGGTCAAAAAGGCACTATGACTTTTCAACAAAGACCTGAGCACCTAAACTAGACAAAATAATAGAGTCCTTACTACTCATTTATGTGTCCAGATTTTAAATATCTGTAGAGATGGGGAAAAAAACAGAGCAAGACTTTTGGATGTGTGTGTATCTAGATATTCTGTCTCCTGTCTGTACGCACTGAACAGATGTCCAGAGCCTTCTGCAGCCACCATTTTTATATAAAAAAAGTTATGTCTCAATAAATTACTGTCCCAACTAAAAACGAATAAAATAAAATATCAGCTAATACACATTTTGAACTATTGTCAACGAACTATGTAATGATGTCAATAAATAAGAAAACTAGGACGCAATCTGTAACTCACGCATATGTACATGAACACTTGAAAAAAATCGATAACTTGGTCTCACAGCTAAGCTTGCGATGCGATCGGGTTGATAACTTAACTCATTGACCTCATCCTCATTGACTCTAGAGTATACCATGTGGCGGGTGGCGGGAGAAAAACGAGCCACGTGCTTCTTGAGCGGCAAATTGAAGTGTGTCCAGAGGATCATAATTTGAGTGATGCATGCGACCTCGCAACACTATCGGCAGCCGATAATTATCATCGACTTTTGCGCACGCGGAAGCTTGAAAACACGATAACACGTTGGATCTCTGGCTTCTTTTGATTTTGACTAATTTGTATCAGAAAGCCGTGAATAATTCTGTGAGCATTTTCAACGGCTAGTGGGTGACTATGAAGGGTTTCAATTCTAAAACTTACCAACTCCTCGTCCCATTTCAAAGTGTAAAGGTGGGTTTCCACCAAACGGTTAAAACAGCAACTGTGTCGATTTCGACAAAACAACAACTTTTATTGTCAAAATAAGCTACATTTTGGAGACTCTGTGTCGATAAGAAATAATAATATATAGTAGCAACTTGATATATTATCTTGATAAAAATACCTTTGAAATTACGTATCACTCGACCATTTGAGATTCAGGTGGTAGCTATACAGCTATACAGTGTGTCCAAAATACAAATGTTCATCATGGCGATCTTGGAAACCATAATAGATACGGAGATGGTTAAATTGGAGAAAAGTTGCGCATTTTCACGCCCCACTCTGTATAGCCGTTTGAAGACTTTCCATAAAGACTGCATGTCTATTAATAAGTGCCGGTACTCAAAGGAGTGAATCCTTGGATGATTTTGAGAAGAAAAGGTGGCATCAACATTTTCGTCTTAAACCTCTCAATGTTTGAGCTACAAGGTGTTGAAGTATCAGGAAAAAGAACGTATCATCCCTACGTGAAGGTCACTCGGTATTTACGCTAAAAAAGTGCGTCGAACGAAAGTGACTTCATTCACCAAATTTGTTCCTAATTAAATGTGCTTCCTGGAAAAATCAGTGGCGAATCATCTTTTTCTTCAAGGATATTCAGTTCAAACCCCGTGCGGACGTCACCTTATTCAAAAAAGGTGGAAGGCTTTGTATTTTAACAACTATCATGCATATACATAGATGTACCGATCTGTAATAAAAGACAAATCCATCAAACCCTTTTGTCTCAAGTATACATAACTAAAAATATTTTGTTATATATATATATATATATATATATATATACAGGATATAATATATAGAACAAATCTCTGTGCCTGCCTTCTCCTTCAAGCCAACAATAAAATGCAACTTCTCAAATTTTCAGCCGACAACTCGTTTCTAACAATCAGTACTTGGCACTTTCGAACAGCCCGTTTGTGGCCAAAACAATTGCCGACAACTACTCTATATTTCGTCCCGGTTCTCCCTACGTAACAGTGTGCTTCTCTCTCTTGTCTTGACTTTTCCAAAGGAGAAAAAGGGAGAGAATTTATGTCAACGTGACCAGATTTCAACGCGAGATGAAGAAACGGCCGCAAGTTAGGAATAAGTGGTTTTACCTAATATGGAACTAGTATGAGTGTGTAAGAAAAAGTTTTGTTTTTAAGAAGACTTTCTTTTGTTTCGACCAGGATATTTCTGACGTTTTAGGGTCAAGGATTTTGGAGGAGAAGCGTATGAGCGCACAGCATAAGAGTCGACGAGGTGTTGGACTGTTGGAAGAGGTAGTTATAAATAATATAGTTTAGGTTTCTTTCGGTGACAAGTGAGCCTTGAGTTGGAATGCGAGAGGGAGTATAAAAAAAAGTTTTGAAATAAGCTTAATTGTCATTTCGTTGACTGTAAATAAAAACAGATTTATAATATTGATGAAGCGAACATTACATTTAACTTGATGTTTATTTGAAATACAAATGGAAAGGAATATTGCGTAGGTAAAACAATTTTAATGAATCTCACCACTCCACATCTAGCATTGAAAATGTGAAGAAGCTCCTGGAATCGAGAGACATTGTGAATTATGTCCATATGTGAAGCTGTTGAAGCACATCCCACATGTTCTATCGCATTCAAGTTTGTGGATTATGCTGCATGACGACGGTAAAAATTCACTTTCTTCGTTTCCCACCCTGATGGTCACAAATTGTCACAATAATACATGGGGTATGTGAACAAGCATTATCATGCAGTCATAGCACATAGACCAAGTTTGTTAGAAAAAAAAGATAATTTTGAAGTAGAGCCTCGTTAGACGTCATCAGGAATCTTTTTTCAGGGAAAGAGAAAAAGACCGGCCCATAACGTCATGTGACGCTCAGTTATGAAATGCTCATTCTAGTGGAGTCGACTCAAGTTGAACATTTTTGAATGACGTGATGATACTCTTGATATTTCGTCAACTACCCACCGATCTAAACAACTGGATGAGCAAACGCCGCTCTCGAAATGGCTAAATTACGACCGAAAAACGTAAACAAAGTTTACTAATTTAGTAAACTTTGACGTAAATAAACACGAACATTTTCCGGCAAGTTGGATATTGCGCACTGCAGCAAAATAATGTCATCATCACGAGGTGTGGACAGGACCGAACTCATAATATGATATTATATATTTCTGTGAACCTAATAATTTTTATTTTTGATTAGGCAATGAACGTGTTGAAGACACACAAACACTACGTCCAAAAAAAAATAATCTATAATACAAAAGCACAACACAACAAAGCATAAAGCAATAATATGGCGTCGATCACGAATAAACGAAAACCGATGTAGTACGGGACTGGTTCAGTTGACCGCGAGAGTAAACATCTGGTCGGATCGATAGATTGAATTATACTACGCATGATCAACATTCCCAGACTCTACTGGAAAATGTCCCTGAAACAGTCGCAGAAACTCATTTTTTCGCCCATGCCTCGCCACATTTGCTTCAGATGACACATGCATTATGCTTATCCATGGGTTTAGATCAGTGCAACTACCGCATTTCTAGCCCCGGCTTCGGAAATGGGAGCAGGACGACTCCCGACATAGCTGAATATAGAGGGATTCATATTCAGCTATGTCCAGACTCGTACAACTTGCTGGGTTGTTTTCACCCGAACTAAAGATAATAATAATTATTTCCAGTGTTTTAAAGATCACTTTTTTTTACTTCAAGAAAAACGGAGACCTCAATCACGATACAGTTCATTCTATGTAAGCGCACCCCTGTTCAGAGGATTCCCTGTTCAGTTTTGTCTCTAAACACTTCGGCTTCGACTGGCGTGCGAAACAAACATGCATTGTTCCAAAATAGATTTATAGACCAATTTGGTTTTAGTTTATGCATGAAGTTAGTTACAGGTAATCAAGAACGGGGGAATCGAAAGCGGTTGTTATTTACTCTTGTATATTAAGGAAATTAGGAGTGTCTTTGAGGTTAAGACACCCCTGAAGCTGGATTTGTAGAGATTATTCAATACAAGGGTGGTTTCCTATAACGCTGATGATTCTCAATGATTTTTACAAGTATTGAAAACCAATACTTGTGCTACATAACCTGATGGTTCTAGTAGGTATAACTAAAAAAAAAACTGAAAGGTTGTGTCGGAAAAGAGGTTCGTTCGATAGGCTTTGCCCGGGCATTTTAAATAAATCAAAAACTTTTGGTCCAAGTAATGTATGAAATGTAGAGTAGCTTCCTGGTTAGATGACCATTTTTAGATACATTCTGACTTTCCAGTAAGCAAATTGTTAACTAGTGTTGGTAAGTATTGATAAAAGGATGGTCATCATAAACATTTAATTCTTCAGGTTTATGATGTTGTTCGGCGTTGTTTGGTATTGTTGAATTTCAATCTATTCCGCCACAAACAGGGTTGAACGCCGGGACTGGGACGAGCATTGGCCCAAAACATATGTAGTATGGGTTTTCCACCCGAAAATAACATAAGGGACGGGACGAATATCCTTTTTCTGTCCCGGCTTAGATTAAACAACAGAAACAGAAATGTAAATTCCTCCGCTCGGTGGCCACTCGTAATTAGTGACGTCCGATCTAATGAGTGGGCACGCGGAGCCCGTGCCTCGTAACAATTTGCATCTTTGCAGCAAGATGGAAATTCTTCTGTAATTTCTATTTTAAAATTAACAAATGCATTCGGACTATGCGAGAGCTTACATGAAAATATTATGCCGCCGAATGTGTGTTGCTAGTTTAACTAGACGAAATCCTAATTGAAATTCCGTTGCTTACGCCATTATTTCCACGGTTATAGTTTATGGATTTGGTTAATTGCTGGTACTCAATTTCGGAACTCGGATACTAAAACTCTTTCAGATTATGTGTGTGATAAAGTCAAACAGAAACAAACAAAGAGCAAAACCCGTAGGGCCAATAATTTTTGTTTTTTCAAACGCGCGACACGCGATGTTTCTATAAGTCCGAATTAAACAGCTTATCAAAGAGTCATTGTCGATTTGCTATAACTGTGTTGCCTTTTTTCAATATTCTAATTTTATGTTCATACATTCAGAACAAAATTGCCGTGTGATTATCAGGAAAGTATTATGTACGAATCTTACTCGTGATTGTTATAATGGCCATATATCATACGGTCTTCTCTCTGTACAAATCTGAAACGATTTTGTGGGTGACATTGGTGACAAGCGTAGTGAGATGGATATTCCCAATACGGGGTACATTATCGAAATACTGAAGCGACTTCTGGAAGAGACATATTGCTGATATTTTTAACGAACTACTTCGTCTGGTGTACCTCAAGGTTTCTTGGGATCCCTTCTATTTAATCTATTCAGTAATGATATTGCTGGCTGTTTTCTAAATAGTAGATTTCTACTTTTTGCCAAGGACCTTGATTTTTCGATGGTTACTGTTGAGGATTGGGGGATGCTGCAGTCTGACTAGAATCGACTGTCCGAAGCTTAAATATATCTATATGTCTCAGTCTCTTTTTTAGTCACAATAGAGTTCCAGTCAGCTACAACTATACCCTGATGAACCAGCCACTGGACCACCCATCATGAGTGAGGGATCTCGTAGTCACTTTTGACCCTCATCTGGTGTCATTTCATGTTCCATCGACACATACACTTTCAATAGCACTTCTTCATCTAATAATTTGTTCATCGTATACTAATTACGGGTTAGTTTGGGTTATAAGAGTAACGCTATCTATGTGAATTATTGAAAACTAATTCTATACAGTTAAACAAGATAAGTTATGGTTATGTATAAGAATGTTGAGATATTCCAAAATAGGCTTGGCCTGTAAATAAATAAACAAATACATTTTTGAGATATTCACAAAATATCTGAACCAAGAATGAATTGAAACATCAATTTCTCAAAGACATTTCATAAATATTGAACAATAAAATTTAAAAAAAATAAACTTGTTAGAGTAGACTCCAGCTAAGTATATTTCAGCCGCTATCAACCATACATCAAGCGAACAGAAAACACTTTTTCATTTGGATGAAATTACATAAATAGATTTACATTCGCAAAATGATAAAGCAATAACACTTGAAAACTTTAAACACAAGAAGTCAAAAATCCATCCTAGACTGGAGAATAATATGGCGCGTGGATTTTTGTTAAATGCCACAAATCGACAACACCGGCAAAGGCACAAACCTATATCTAATTAATTTTCCAACGCCACGACCCCCTGGTATATTGGTCGCCATATTTATAGATGTCCGTTAGATTATCTTACACGAAATCTCCAAATGGTAAAAATTGGAGTCCGCGACCGCAACTGACTGGAATTAACACCGACTTGATATCGAAGGGAGATAACGCAGCCGGACCTACTTTATATTCCGATATACCATGTATATTGTATATTCAGCACTCACTATTCACTGTATTTCGATCGCATTATTATCGGACGGGGTAGTTTTTCTTTGATGTTTTTTAGGTAACAACACATTTAGATTCTCACTACAAAGGCGATCAAAATGTTTGGAACTAATCCTGTAGATCTACTTGAGACCAACTTTTAATTTTGAGTTTTGTTGAAACTTTCATGTAATGACTTATTGATGACCAGTAACTTTGGATGATATTAAAATTGCGAGGAAAACGGCGTTTTTCACGAAAAAAATACTTATTATTAGTTTTTCAAAATGTCATCGGTCAAAATATCTGAAAGGTCTAGAAATGGAAGTAACAAGGTCTCCAATGAAGCTCAATATTCCATGGAATATTATGGAATATTGAGTGTTTCATAGATGCATCCATTCGAATCCATATTTTTTTTTATAATGAGAACAGTGCGCCTGCATGATCAGGCATTTTTCACTGAAGAACACTTCTTACAGTTTTATCAACTACCTACTCATATCAACACACACACCGTATAACTGTATACATGAAGTCGAATGAAGAAATCAGTCAAACTGCGTAAATAGAAATAGCTTTGATATGATAGTCGCCCAAAGAGTTCATGTCACTTTATTTCAAGCTTGTTTCTTCATCCCTCAAACACACGGATATATCTTCCATGTAGACCATAACTGGACATTACAGAATTCTATTAATATTCAATTTACGTATGTTAATAACATCGTAACCCCCTGCGGTAGAAATAATTATCACCTCAAAACAGCAGCTGTCATTCTTTAACGATCGGTCTTAAGACGCTCAGTGTACCGCGTTTCTTTTCGCGTTGAAAAAAAAATAAAATAACTCAAACGTTAGCTCCTAGCATATTCTGCACATTATTTGCGATGAAAGGGTTCTAATGAACCTACCCCTTAATCCTAATATCGAACATTGAAACACGGCGGCGAAGATGGTATGAAATATCAAGACATAAACTTTCTGTTGGCTCACCCTCGATGTAAAGGGGTTAGATCACCCTCTAAAATTGGGAAGTGATTCATGAATGCAGTGTTAGGACTCAACATTTGAAACTGCTGGAGGATTTTTTTTAATGGTTTCCAGCATTTGTTCCGGTTCACTATAGAAAAAAGTTTCAAAATACTAATAAGTTCTAGATTAGGTCTCGTAGTTTGTAGGCTTATGCGCTTATGTATTGTGCCTATCATAACTGGTGAAGTTATGATAACAGAAGCTTTCCCAAATTGTATCAATTTATAAGCTGCTGTAGTTTGATTTTTGAAGTGAAACTTCTTTTTTCTACGACTTTACGGTAATATCACCATTGTGCAATCGATATCGGTTAGGAAACGTAGCACATTGTACAACTGTACGGAAATGAAACCATTCCCTAGCTGTTGCCATGGAAACGAGTGCAAACTGAATGGAAATGAAATGATCTGGCACCTCCGCCAAAAACAGAAAGTAAAAATCGATATAAATTACACAATAGTGATAATAATTAAGAGTCGTGGAAAAAGTATAGTGTACAACTCGCATGGAATGACCATTTCCTACTCGTATGAATTGCTACAAACCTTCATACTCGTAGGAAATGGGTATCATTCCATGCTTGTTGCACAATATACGATTGCGGCGTCGTGATAATTTGTTGACAACGAAGAGTGAATTTGAGAAGATGTGTCGAAAATGTGACGGCGACGTTTTTCAGTAACACTTATCCCATCAACCAGATCATCAGCTGTTGTGTTTTGTCTCTTTTCATCTCACGTTGATAAGAAGAGATCGAATTAGGGTTTCTGAAAACGCCTTTTTTTAGATTTCCTTACGCGAGAGAGAAACAAGATATAACGTAGTGAGAATGACAAGGAAATCTATACACCGAATGGAATCTTGGATCTCGACTTTATTTACTTCAAATGCCTAGATTGATTCGAAACTTCACACACGAAACGATGAAAATACAATAATTTCAATTGAAAAAGAGCTGAAAAGTAATAAATACTTTTTAATTTAACATTTAATTTATTTTTTGAACGGAATAGACTGGTTGACAATTGATGCTTTGACGGGACAATACAATAGGTGCCTTCTTTCGAACAATAATATTAATAATTTATTTATTTATTTAGCAAGAGCTATAAGTTAAATACACAGGTAATTCGATAAATAAAAATTAAAATTTTATCAAAAGTAAAATGTATAAAGTGTATAAAAGTGAATTGTATAAATGTACAAATATAAAAATGAATGAGAGTAGATCACCTACATAAGTAGTTTTAAGCCTATACCGGGCCAACAATTAAAAAGAGAAAAATACCGAATATTTGTTTCTTATTTGTTATTTTTCAAAGGATTTTGTTCAAATTAGACAATTGTGTATGTTCTGATTTGGAATTTATTCAAGAAATTAGAAAAAAATACTTATCAGGTTATGTTTGCATATTTTTGTTATTTTTTAAACGATTCTGTTTAAATTAGGTATGAAGGTTGATCAAAAAAAAATTAAAAAAATTATATAGTGAGGTTATGTTTGCATAGTTTTGTTATTTTTCAAAGGATTTTGTTCAAATCAAGTTCTATTTCGAATTTGTCAAAAAAAAAAGAAAATATCATATAGTGAGGTTATGTTCGCATAGTTTCGCTATTCTACAAAAGATTTTGTTCAAATCAGGTACCTATGTTGATTCCATTTGGAATTTGATCAAACAAATTAAAAAAAAATTATATAGTCAAATTATGTTTGTAGAAGTTTCACTTCTGCCAGGTCTACGATGCTGCACATATTATTTTTTTAACAGAGCATTAGTGTTTGTGGAAAATCTCTTGACTATCTGGATTGAATGGAAAAATTGTCATATTATAAAGACAACAGATTTAATTTATTTACAATATATTTTGAGAGATAGATGCCATGATTTGGCAGCTCTATGTTAGGGTGAACTCTCAGTATATTGTCAAATATAAGTTTCATTCCTTTGATGTCTAATGATCTAGCATTGTGGCCACTACTTGCAGAATAGTTATGACTTGAAAGTGAGTATGCAGGCCTTCTATCAATTTCTGCATGTTTTTGAAATACGTCTTCAAGCGCGTTTGATACAAAGTATTTAACTGTCAACATCACGCTCGATTATCGTTCGTTCATTTGAGTGGAGCCAGTTCGAGTCTACTCCAGCCAGCCAAAGCTGAATGGTGAAAATAATCCCATTTCATGTATAGTTTTTTCCTTTTTTGTTTAAAAAATGATTTGCTGGAATGATTAAGTGATTCTTCTTCACTAACACATATACATACAGGGTCGCTGATATGTAAGGCAACAGTCGATTATTGGCTGAAGTACAAGAGCTACCAGAAAAAATTGATCACAAAAGTTATAGGGTTTTTAGATATCCATTAACTGGTGATAATTTGAAGTATACAGGGTCGGTCATAAAGTCGTGGCAAATCAAAGTTGCATTTTTTTAAATGGAAGCACCTGTATTTTAATTGATATTTCAATTCTTTCTTCAATTTGGAACACAAATTGTCAAACACCTAATGTTCCTAGATTCAACCGTTATCGAGATATCGCGTCTTAAAAATGGCATTTTTGCACCTTTGACATGCTATAAAACTCAAACTATTCAAGTTAGAAAAAAATGGTTTGCACTTTCCTATCTTAACTTTCCGAGAGCTATTCAAGGAGATTAAATTCATTCTTGTGTAAAAATGTCAAAATGTGTCAAAAAAAGTTGACAGTTGACGGTACCTTCTATTCAAATGACAAAATAGCTCTTGGAAAGTTAAGATGGGAAAGTGCAAACCATTTTTCTCTAACTTGTATAGTTTGAGTTTTATAGCATGTCAAGGGTGCAAAAATGCTATTTTTAAGACGCGATATCTCGATAACGGTTGAATCTAGGAACATTAGTTGTATGACAATTTTTGTTCCAAATTAAAGAAAGAATTGAAATATCAATTAAAATACAGGGGCTTCCATTCAAATAAATGCAACTTTGATGTGCCACGACTTTATGACCGACCCTGTATACTTCAAATTATCACCAGTTAATGGATATCTAAAAACCCTATAGCTTTTATGTTCAACTTTTTCTGGTAACTCTTATACTTTAGCCAATAATCGACTGTTGCCAGACATATCAGCGACCCTGTATATATTCTTCACTTACACATAAACATACATGCGGCTGTACGATCGTGTTTACAACTCTTTGAATGTGACTCGTGTTTTTATAGCATGACAAAAACATTCCGAGATGAAGACCCACAAAGTCGAATCATTGATATAACCGCAATGATAAGTTAAAATTTATTCTAAACATTATAGTATCGAAACTGGTCGATTTAAAACAAAAACAGTTTACCCCTGACCATCTTCATGAATCAAACCCCATTGAGCAGCTTTCAGCTACACCCCTTTCAGATTCAGATCACAAATCAACCGATTTTTCCGATTTTCGATCCTCCCCCGAACGCTTAACTGTTTTCGGCGTTTTCGGTTTTATCGTAGCGTATTTTAATTGTTTTAGAGCATTAAAGTTTTATGGCTGTTGAAAGATGGTCTCGAGCTATATCGATCCAACTTTAATATTTAGGTAAATCTCATATCGAGAATGGCGAGTTTTTCTTATGCCGTTTGCGATCGAGAGAAACAGGGATTTTAAGTCCTGTTAATTATCATTCGTTTTAACGTAAGCTTTTTTTCCAGAACGCTAAAAGGAATTTCAAATGCTATTTAAAATTTCATAAGCTTCTTTACCGTTGTTTTGTTAGAGCGGATTTAATCACGGATAGCATCGATTTTTTGATGAGTATATTTTATAACAGGACAAAAAACATCACTGACCGCATTGAACATCACTCTCACAATAACATTGCACCCTTTTAGAATATTAAACAAGTACCTACTATAAAAGGTGCGTATCTCAAAGGGGGTACTTTTTGATCAGATTTGCATATGGAGTGTTGCTTAAGGATTTCTGGTATGATCTGATTGTGATTTACAGATTGTACGTGGTGAGACCCAGATTATACATCAGGGGTTGTCGACAGCTTCAATTGGTTGAGACTGGTGAAAAAATACGTAGCATCTGATCGGGCTTTACATTAACATCATCTCGACTTCATGACAAATAATTGATTATATTCATATTATGTAGTAACATTGTTGTGATTGACACAGTCAGATTATCTGTGGATTCTCAAACTTTGAAAGGTAAGAAGCAGGACAAATTCAATGATTCTTCATATAAAAGATCATTGATGAAAAACATCCTGCCTTAACGTAGAAATACAGTTTATCAAAAAATCAAAATTATCAACTGAGTAAATTCTGAAGCCGCCTGTTTTCTCTTATACAAGAGGACCCAGTTTTATCCGGCAATATTTTGAGCTTACAATCAACATGAACAATTTTCATTCTATAAAAAATATTACATTTTGTCGTTTTTCAGAATAACACAAAAACTAAGCCTCAACTAGATTTGGTTCATTGAAAATTGTAGTTTAACTGTTTCAAATCAAATCTTTGAAGGCGTATATCTCGGAACTGACGAGGAATCAAAAAAATGTTTATACACGGTGATTCATGAGGAAATGTCAAAATTGAAGATCAAATTTGGTACAGCTACTAAACTTTTTACACTCTATCTAATGAACAAAAACTTAGTATTGTATAACCTTCATGAGTGGGTTATACAGAAACGGCTTCAAGAAGAAAACATTTTTTTCGTTGTTGATTTTCTTGTTTTTTTTGGTTGTTGAAAATCTGGAGTTTTCTACACAGATAAAGTGCTTTTTCAGCTTCAGCTCATGAGGTTGTGTCTCGTGTACAAATTCGCTCAATCTCTCACTTACATTATTTAAACTATGCACATAATAATTTTTCATCTTCGAAATCCTTGCGACCACCAAAATGTTCTGACGAAGAATCAAAGTTAACCCTCAAAATCTATTGCTTAAAAAAAGATGTCGATAAATCGCAACCAGAATTTCTCATAACCCCACTGAGTTGAATCTCACAGGGATTAGATATGGAAATGACCCACCAAACCCAACGCATCTAATAAATCACATCGCAACCATAGTTCTAAAACCCTTTTAGGGAAATAATATCATTCGAGACGTCACTTTTTATTCAAATAATACCTTGTGCAAATACATTATTCAAATTTTGATACGATCAAATATTCGCTCTCACATGGACGATATTCAAATATGTGGTACACAATACGTCGATGATATATCAAAGATTTTAATATCTTTCAGATCAGTTTCGTGGTATGCAAAAGAGAATTAGATATTTAGAACGATCGGTCTGAGGAGCGGGGTCCTTTATTGGAGAGCAGGTAGCTCATAATCCCTAGATTTCCGGTAGATATAGGATGCACGAGCATTTTGATAGTGACACATAGGCCTGATCCAATTCTCTAATTATTGTTTATTTTCAATTTGGATAAGTGAAACATAGATCAAATAATAACATCATTGACCGGAACAAAAGACTAAATGATCAGAAACATACATTAAAAGCCTAGTACGAACAATCAAGATTTTTTTATCGTGACATATGCCATCTAATAATCTCAAATGATCAACATATACAAGCATAAATTACACACATATAATACTGCTACCGAATTAGTAAGTCAATTTCATTTTTAGCGACGCCTTACATACTTCACAGTCAAATAAGGTCCAGGGTCTGTCAAGTAAATTTACAATATTTGTATATGGCCAGAGCAAACATCGTCCATTGTTCAATTAGTGACCTTATTTTAGTTTGCTGAACGGCACCACACAATGCAGAACCATAAGCAAACGTTCCGTCAAATTCAATCATTAAGTTCTTGTGACCATTTCATAAATCTGGTTTGTCAATTAAATGAATCTCCACTTTATCGATATGAACTTTCAAGCTACGGTTGTTTCTACCATAAGCCCTTTCTTGAACAATAGAATTACCTATCATTTTTGACAGATAACAATACAAAATAATTGTCTCCAACCTAAAACCACAACATTTATTTAAAGACTAATTAATTGCCGCATAGTCGCAATAATTGAATAACAATGAAAATAAATACGATATATCGGACACAATTGCAAAATCATGTTTTTCAGCATGTTAATCGTATGGGAAGCCCATTTCAAAAACCATTATTATGTCAGAAATATGCTCTCAGAACAATGGATAACCGGTGTGCACACTGAATTTTGATTGATGATATTGTAATAAAATAATGATATGTATGCCTAGTTTGTGTTTGAAACTTACCATAAATTGTGATGGTGGGTTTTGTGACTCGAGATAAGTACATTTAATTTGTTGCGATTTTTTTTAAAGGAAGATAGAATATTTTATCATGATCGAGTTTTAGAAAACTTCATTTTCAATCCTTCCTTAGAACGCACCATTTTACTGAAAAATTGTACAGGGTGATCCACCATGATGTCGCTTCCTCTTTACTTTTTTGTTTTAAGTGTCACATAAAATTTGAAAATATGGTCATAAAATACTTTTTTTCTCCGTGTGAGAAAAATTGTATAATCATCAGTATACAGGGGAAAACAAAAAGTTTGTTTTTTCCAAATGCATCACCTCATATTTGAATTTATTTTTCAATTTCTTGTGAAATTTTATCTATAATTTGCATAATATACCATATTATGCCTAAATTCAACCGTTTCTGAAATATACACATTTAAAAATTTGGAATGTTGTCATCAAATATTTTTTCAAAAGACTATTTCAAATCAAAAAGTTAGAAGGGGTTTTCTGAATAAATGACGGACTGGTTGACGTTGACGCTTTGATGGGACTGTTATTCAATTAGTTGGTGGCCTGTACAACGTTGCCAAGAAATTTCTTGTCAGGGCTCTGTGCTGTGATTATTTGATCATATCCTCGAACCGTTCTTTTCTAAGTATATTCAAAGTATTAAAATATTATCAAAAATTATATTTTTAAGTGTATACAAAACAACAAAAAAAATAATAATAATCCCTTTCTCTCTCTCTCTCTTTCTCTCTCTCTCTCTCTCTCTCTAGTTTGGAAGAAGTTTGATTTCTGCCACGTTCACGATGCTGCGCATGATTTGTTTTTCAATCAAATTGATGGATTTTTCATGCATTGTCAACACATTACTTGAGATACGAAAAACGTTTTTATTTGGTTTGGTCATCACTAGTACCTACCCACTTAGTGCGACATCATGTTATGATATAATGTATGAATTGAATTACGCAATGGCAAACTTTCAATATGTTTTTTTTTGTGAGCGTTTCATAATTTTTCATTGCAGTGAACAACTTCAGATTGATTAACCTTTTAAATATCACCTCAACGTACCTGCAGGAGCTTGAGTCTGGATATCCAAGCCTGTCTTAACTGATTCTTCCTAATTACTTCCTGCAGGGTTATGAAACCTCATATTATTATCATGTTTCTTTCTTGAGCCAGTAAAAATTCTTAAAAAAAAACTGCAAATTACGAATAACCAATCTGACAGCAAAAACGTTTGTCTTTGACGCACCTCACTATAAATCTTTTTTCTCTTCTTAAGTAGATAATTTCAACCTGTGTTCATGCAGGACGCTTTTTTTCAAAACATTTTTTTTCCATGCAGTAATTTTTGTACGTTTTTTATTGTTTTTATAGAGGCTGACCAGTTTTCATTCTCTTTGGAATCTTTCTAGTTTCTACTTTGTGTTGATTATTGAGTCTTTGTTTCTGTCTCTCTGGGTGATTTATTTCAATTCATATTATTCATGAATCTGTCTGATCTCTTTTCGTTATTTTTTCTAGTTTTTTATTGAAGTTTTACTTTTTTCAGCCGATGTTATTCTTAAAAGTTTTTATATTTTTTGCCAATTCTAATAGAATTTGTGGAGCTTATTTTATTTCGTTTTCCATCGTTTTTTTTCGGTTTATTTCTTATTGGATATAGAATATCTTCCATTCGTTTTCTTTGAACAGCATCTTTGGCATTCTTTACTTTGGATGTATTCTATTATCTTCGTTTGATTTTTTTTATTTGAAAAGTATTCCTGACGTCTTCAAAGGATACTAATTTTCTCCATTGTCCAGAAATTTGTTTCAATTAAGTATGGACTTTTTTTCATTGTTCATTTTTATGCTTCAACTTCAATAGGACCTGTATTGTACGTTTTTTTCTACATTTAAATGATTTTATATGCTTTATGCATGGATTTGATTATCACTATCATAGATATGATAAAATAATCTATATGTATTTATAAAAATGTCAAGTTGGTCTGTGTTTGTGAGTGAGGTTATATTTGCAAAAGTTCTCAATAATTTTGTTGGAATTCGGTATACAGTGCGGCTCAAAAATGTCCTCCCTTCTAACTTTTGAACCGTTTGATATATGGGAACGAAATTTGAACAAACCATATGTTCTGCATTTTTTGACGTAGTAGTGATAGCTGAAAATGTCAAAATGTCATTTTGAATGAAAAAGTTGAATAGAAATGGGGGTCGAGTGATACCTTATTTTGACGGCCCTTTGACCCCGATTACAATTGCCAAGTTTCGAGCCTCTGTTGTCATTCCAGTTGATATGAAAGCTCCTTAAAAAAATATATATTTAGAGTTGACTTCTCCAAACTAAAAGGATATGATTATGGACAGAAGGTCTTGAAAATTTGCTATCACTTAATTCTTTTGACAAGATCTTCTGTCTAGTTTGAAAAAGTCAACTCTTGCAGGTAAGTATTGATTAAGTGAAAATTGGTTATTATCGCAATCTACCGGTAGTGGACCAACAAGATCAAAAAAAACTTTTTGGAAGGCTGATGTGGCGGTTGTCATAGGCTCCACATAATAAGGCCTTGAATGTTTACACCTCTGACACTCATAACAACGCTTAACAAAATCTTGTATACATCTTTTTGTAAGCCATTCCAAAAATAGAACTTCTTGATATTGTTGTACATTCGATTCATACCTGCATGTCCCCCACTTGGCAGAATGTGGAATCGTTCAAAAGAATTTGTCTCATTTCTCTGTCTTGTATTTTGTGCACATCTTTTATTATCGATAATCTCATAATCAGTCGACCCCCATTTCCATGTGATTTTTTCATTCAAAATGGCGCCCAGCTGTTATTTTGACATTTTTAGCTGTCACTGCCATGTCAAAAAATGCAGAACGTTCTCTTATATCAAACGGTTCAAAAGTAAGACGGGGGAGAAATTTTTGAGCACCACTGTATGTATACGTTTTATTTGGATTTAGTGAGGTTATGTTTGCATGATGTCGTTTTGCCTTTGATGGATTTTGTTCAATTCAGATATGTGAGTTCTATTTGAGATGTGTTTTTGTATAGATTAAGAAAAAACTGTTTTGATGAGGTTATGTTTGCAAAATTTCGTTATTTTTCAATACATTAAATTTGTATGTAGGCTGTATTTGGGATTTTATCAAGATTTTCCTTAATTGATTTAGTGAGGTTATGTTTGCATTATTTTGATATTTTTCAAGGGATTTCTTTCAAATCAAGTATGTGGGTTTTATTTGGGATGTGATTTGAAAATTGGAAAACAAGATTTGGTGAGGTTATGTTTCGTTGTTTCCTGCAGCTGTCAAAACATTTGCCTCCTAGTACGACTTTGATTTTTGGAGAGAACCAAAAGTCAAGTATGTACACAAACAGCATGTGCACAACAGAAACATATTTTCGCCAAGAGCTCAAGAGCGAGGTGGTGGCGCTGAGCGTTATTGTTGGAAAGAGAAAGCCATTGGTCCAATTTTCTATCATGTTTCTGCTTACATCATTCCGCAATCGTTGTAAGTTGTAATACGCTACAATGATTATGATATTCTGTTGTTGTTCCTATTCAAACACTGATCGTCGAAAAAAACGATGAGCATGACTAATGTTTGATTTGGAATGGCGTGTAGAAAGCAACTTGTTTTCTATTGAGAACTCTGAATTCAAGCCTCTGAATCATAACCCTATATACTTCATCATCACTCATATTTTTTATCAAAAATACCGGATGTACGTAAAGATGATTTTTCAATCCATGATGCGCGACAGACGCTGCTGCAAATTAGTGTCTCTTGAACTCAACTCAACAATAAGTCATGACTAGTTCAAACTCGTCGGGTCGTAAAAAAACAATATCGGTGTGTACATTATTGCTAGCAAATCTAACCAAAGGAGTTTTTGCCAAGTAAATTCGTTCACCGTATTTTTTCATAAGACGTCTCCGTCGCGTCGTAGGTGTTGTTGAAGAAATAATCTCTTAGTGACGATAGATAAAAATAAAATGTAAATTAATTGATTGTTGGTAGCATTTCACTGGCAGCTCAGTGGAAAATGATTTATTTAATGTGATCCTAATCGAAGTATCTCGCTCAATTCCAGGATCTTTGAGAATGATGAAATTAACAACAACCATGAAGTATGAACAATGTGAAAACTCTGAAACATGAGCATTATCAGACTAGAAGGACGAAATTGAAACAGATATATTCGAGAATAGCTATAATGGAAACAATAAATACTTGCAGGTATAATTTGAAATACTGCAACCTTCTTGATACATTCACTAGCATCAAATCAAACCAAATCCCAAATAAAATTCAGTTGCTTCTAAATTCAAAACCGTAACATATTTCATAGACAATTACCCAGCCAAAAAAGGATTACACTTTACTTAGACGTCGCTTTCTTATTGATAATGATATAATTGGCCGCAATTTGTGCGCGCTTGGATCGAAAAAATCATAAACAATAAATGTAACACAAAACAATTGCTTCGAAACAATTGAAACTGCTAATTGTTGATGGCTCTCTTTATTTGAAATCCGTTTATCTGTTTTTAATGCCATGTTACTCAACATCCTCATAACAGAGGTGGAATTGAAAAATTAATCTGATAGTACACAAATGCATTTGTTTTTTCCCTATATCTGGGCAAATTCGCTTGCTTTTTTATTTCATACTGTACCGTGAAGTATCATTTACCGGACCCAAAACCAGTCCGGTAAATGACACTCCACATCATCAGAGACTGTAAACTTGACTACTCCAAAAATGACATTTTGCAGCATATAAGACTGTGAAATTGCTTTGTTAGCATGGTTTGACAGGCGCCATCTCATGATTTCAATTTATAATTTGACATAGAATGTTGGTAACATAATTAAACATTCTATTACCCAAGTGGTGACATGGTTTGGCTGCCGCCATCTCATGGTAAGAATGGCGGACTCCTAGTGTATGGTTTGACAAGAAAGCACTTTAAACCGATTAAAAAAAAAATCACAGTATAAACATAACAATGTACGATACACAGCTGTTAAACGTCATTAAACTATTCGTCTAGAAATTCCAAACTCGGCATCTTCGTCGCCTCGCCATAAACATCTTGACTCGTAATTTAAAAAGTCATTTACCGCCTTGGTAACGTGAATCACTATAATGCATCCCTTATACATTAACATTATGCTTGTGAGATAATCATGTGCATAATAATATAATAAGTTCCCTTATTATATTATTCTATGAGGTTTCATACAAAATGTTTCATATCAAACAATAACAACTGAAACGATAACCTGCCCTTTGGACATCAAATTGAAGTAGGTGTCCCAAATTCGTTTCTCCATACAGGGATCTTGGCTCCTATCATACCTACATCAAAGGTTAAATGGGGAAATTTCAATAGAAAACTTAGTGCATTTGATATTCGGTTCCCGATTTGCGATCGGTCAATCGGTTTTGGAAATATCGGCGAAAAACCGAAAATGGCGGATTTTGTTTTTTGCGAGTAAATCCGAAACGGCTGATTGGACAGCTATGAAAATGTGACATTATCTGGACACTTTTTTAAGACGAATAAAATGGTGTGTATGACATATCTCAATCGCCTTTTGTTTTTCCGCAACCCGCCTCAACTTTCATTTTTCTTATTGTCGCCATATTGGATTTTTCGATTTTTGGAAAGAGTGTAAAATTTCCAGTCTAGTGATGTCCGACAAGTGCATAAAAGATTCAATTATTATCGAAATATCACACTTCGTAGCTGGGACTCAATCTTTTCTAAGAAGGCCATTATTTATTTGTCGCAAAACATCATTAATACGTACTGTATCAACCTAAGGTCACCTTATTTGGTGTGCAGCGAACGTGTTAAACTCATTGAATTTTAAAAGAACATGGACGTAAATAATGACTTCTCAACGAGTCTATGAGTGTATTGAATAAAAATTCAGAAAAATCATTGTTTATTCAATCAACACTTAAGCTTTTGAATAACTTACAGGTAGATACAAATATATTGAAAATGAAAATACTGTAATGTGTTCTCAACTGTCTCGGTATTGATTTACAAGTTTGCAAAATGAAGTCCATTTGCATCGAGGCATTTTTGACAATTAGTAACTGTTTTTCGTACAACCCTCGCAAGTATGTTTCTGTTGATATTTGTAAATGTGTCAAAAACTCTTTGTCTCAGGATTTCTATAGTCGCAGGAGGATCAAACTCATAGACATCATTCTTTGTAGGTACCCCAGAGTTAAAAATCCAAGGGCGAAAGGTCGGGGGATCTAGGAGGCCAGGGTATTGTACCATTAAATGAAATGATCCTCTCCTCAAAGTGCTCTTTCAAGAAGTTCCTGACTTGAATGGTACTGTGAGCCGGACATCCATCCTGTTGAAACCAGGTTCTTCTGAACTCATCTTTGATTAGAGTAGCTCGTAATACCGGCACAACCTGATGTCGCAAAAGCTCTAGGTATCTCTGTCCGTTTAGGCTGTAGTTTAATGAAAAGGTCCTATAAGTCGATTTCCTGAAATGATTGATTGATAGTTGCCCAATTGAGAAAGGTAAGTTGGATAAAATTACCAATGACCCCACACCAAACGTTAAACCCAAATCTGGTCTGTAGACGTCTCGCTGCCACTTCGTGAGGGTTTTCCAGAGCCCAATGATGAGTGTTGTGCTAATTAAAAACTCCAAAATTCGTAAACCTACTTTCATCGGACCACAAGACATGATTAACAAAATCGGGATTGTCATTACACTTCCTTCTATACCACTCACAGAAGCGCATTCGTCTTGGAAAATCAGTTTTTTAAGTCCTTGAACTACTGTGGGTCTGTATGGATGGTACATATTCTTTTTTTAGCACTCTCTGTACTGTTTATTTTGACACTCCAATTTCCCGTTCTACAGTTCTTACCGATTTACTAGGGTCTTCGTTGACAGCTTGTAAAATGTTTCTGTTGCGATTTTCATTTTCAATGTTGTATCCGCTTCTAGGTTGTTCGAAGGCCCCAAAGTTGATCAAATTAACAACCATTTTTCTGAATTGGGTTTTATGAGGCTGCCGTCGTTCGGGGTAAATCTCCAGATACCTTGCTGAGGTAATGTCGGCATTTCTCTGTGACTGCAAGTACAGCGCTAACATATCCAACTTATTCTTCATTTGAATAGGGAACACCGGGCATTTTTAATAGGTTTCGACAATTTGTTTATCAGATTTATTATTTTAATGACAGAGAAGCGTACTACTATTCACGTAAACACAACTTTCATACTGAATTATTATTTGCGGGGTGTTATAGACCACAACGCCATCTATCGGCAAAATTATTGAACGACATATCAGAGCCTCCTAGGATTTTGCTTATAAACCAGTTTTCTGTCAAATAAATCATGGCATCCTAAGAAAAGATTGAGTCCTCACTACGAAATGTGATATTCCGAAGATACTTAAATCTTTTATGCACTTGTGAGACATCACTAGACTGGAAATTTTACACTCTTTCCAAAAATCGAAAAATCCAATATGGCGGCCATAAGAAAAATGAATGCTGAGGCGGGTTGAGGGAAAACAAGAGACGATTGAGACTTAAAACATGTCATACACACCATTTTATTCGTCTTTAAAAAGTGTCCAGATAATGTCACATTTTCATAGCTGTCCAATTAGCCGTTTCGGATTTACTGGCAAAAAACAAAATCCGCAATTTTCGGTTTTTCGCCGATATTTCCAAAACCAATTTATCGATCGCAAATCTGAAACCGGATATCGAATGCACTAAGTTTCCTCTAAAACTTTCTCCATTTAACCTTTGCTGTAGGTATAATAGGAGACAAGATCCCTGTATAGAGAAGCAAATCTGGTATACACACTGATCTATTTACCGATATTTTTATACATTCGGCTTCTACAGCCTTCTACCGTCCCTGCCTAGTGCCTATGAAAATTTTATCGAATACATTTTGTGGTTTTTACGCAAGTCCGCGAATTACATACCTATTGTTGATAATTATGATTGTCGGTGTTTTAATGTTCGCCATTGTTTTTAAGAATCGTGGGTAATCTCGGTAATATAAATGATTATTAAGTGATATTCTATTTGGCAACAACGTATAAAGATTGAATGGATTCGCGAACGAGATTTTCAGATTTGGGTTAATGGCATTTTATGGTTCGCCCCCATAGAAAAAAGCATGACAAATTGTCTTATTATTCAATTGTCATTAAACAAAATATTTTTAAACTTACAGATCATATCATAAGAAATTATGAGATTATTTATAAAACTGTTGATAGTTTGCTTTCAGAAAATAAACCAGACAAATATGAGTATAAACTAAATATAGAACTATATTGTTGCTTGGTGACAACATTTCACTTGTTCATAAAACATGTACAAAACAATGATTTGTTACGGTACTAACTCGTAAAAACTATGCATGTGAGTAGTTTTAATGACTCCATTCGAATTGTACTACCCATTTCATCGATATGTCTAAGTTCATACAACCAATTAATAACAGGTTTATAAGACAAATAAAAGTTGTCGAGCTCAGCGAAAAAATATGAATTATCTGTCTGAACTCGACCTCAGATTATCAAAAATTGAGAATATTTCTTTTCAAGAATCGTATTCAATAAGCCAAAACGTCAAAGTTACTGATTTGGTTCCCAGTTCAAGGGAAAAGGTAGCTATAGACCAAACACCATGTTTTCTTAACGGAGATATTATCCTTTGATTATGTTATAAACAATCACGCGTCCAAATTGTTTTTTTTTAAACTAATGAATCAATCAAAAAAGTATCAAGAGGAAAGTTGTATAAAATGAAAAATCGAAAATGATCTCTTGCGAGCTGTGTAGGTTGATAAACAGCCGAGAAAAACCGGAAAAATCAGTGTATTTTTCAATCATCCATATCTCCGTTGTTTTAGAGTAGTGTAGTAAGTGATTAGTCTCCTTACCATAATATGAAAAATTCAAGTAGTGATGTGGATCAGAAAGTTATTTACAATAATTGTAATTTGAAACTTCTTTTTCAAAGAGCTCTGAACGCTCAGCTGTTGGTCCGACCATGATTCTTAAAAAGATATGGAAACTAGAAGTAATATTCTACAAACCTATATTTGGATTTTGAATAAAAATTATGAGGACTAGATGAGAAAGACAACTGCACATTGCCGCAAACGGCCGAGTGCCTGAAACATGCAGAATTAAAGCAGCACATGAAAAGACATAAGACAGTGAAATAGAACCTTTATTTTTGCTGGAAACGTAATTTTTTGACTTTATCAAGCAATTATGATTTATCCAGATCGATTGTTTTGATTCTAACAATCTTTTCCACTTTTACCATTCTCAAAAACGGTATTTCATTGTTTTAAATAAGATTGAACAATTGATAGGCAGAACTACTCCTGGTTTAACTTTAAGTGATCATACTCAAGCTGCCATTCTCATTAAAACTGAATTTTCTCATTTGAATCGGTATTCCGGAAACAGTTTCTATAATTCCTATTCGTAACGTCTTCGACTTCCGTCCGAAGGGTGCAATCAATAATAAAGAATGAGGGGGTTCGTTGGTTGTAGCCCAAGATAAAGATAAAGAATACATTTATAGTTGGAAGCACGTGGGATTGTGCTGTTTTTCTAACCGAAAGTGTGGTCAGGTGTAACGGCAGATCCATCATCGTGATAAAAACAGTTCCAATATTAACGGGGGAGAGCTTGAACTGCTATACAGAAAAATGCTTCTGTTGTGATTTCAAAGTAAGCTGAAGGTATGTTCACATTACCGGATTTTAAGGGGGGCTAAGGAGGTTTATCCCGTGTTTTCTTAGCTCTTTAACTGGAGGCTCCCGCCACAATACACAAACGGTTCACATGACGATCTCAAACCTATTATTTGTTTATCAGCAATACTTCAAACTGGGCGATGTTGTCTTTTTTTTCCAACCTCTCCATTATTTGATATTGTCTCATATGGCAGAATGAGTTGGGAAATCGAAATATTGCACGTACCAACGAAGTACTAACGAAGCTACCGATAATGTTGTGACATTAGACCAAAATCAGGGCATTATACCTGGCTTCAGCTGATGTTGCTCTGCAGATGTCCAGGAATTTGACTGTCGGAAGTATGTATTTTCTCGTCTCATCATAATACCTTTTAGGTTGCTAGACATACCACACGCCACATCCATGGAGTAGGTTATTTTGGGTTAGTTCGACCAGATAAACTTTTTAATCAACTTAGCGAGTTGATTAACTGGCATAGCAAATGCTCTTCCACCGTCTTCCGCAACAAAAAAATATCCAGACATACTTTGCTACAATATATCTAAATGTGTACATGTTGTTCTTTATTTTCTGCTTTCCGTGATCATTTCTAGACATATTTTGTTCAATTTCATGAACAAAACATATACCTAACGAGTTAATGAAAAAACCAAAGGTATTTTCGAGTCATTACGCTTAATGGAAATAACATGAAAACCATGTTATGACGTGTAATTTTGATAACCAGATTCAATACGTATCATTGTGTTTGAACAGGAATACACATAGGAGTTTACTCGATAGTTTACACAATAGACCAAACAAATGGTGCAATTTGCATATATCCATACCCAATTTTTATCTCCAATATACGAAATGTACTCCCTATGAAATATAGATATGTCTAATCTACCTTGGAACTTGTTTATTTGCATATCTTCGCATATTATTAATACCCGAACAAAACATCGCTAATAAGGGTTAGAAAGTATTCCGACGTAGAGGAGGTACATACCTAGATCGAGCCGGCGCGAAGGCCTTCATATGTCTCTATATCGCGAATTACAATAAAATTAAAATAAAAGAGGGTTGCTATGCAGAAGTCTCGGTGTATTTTTAATTTTTAATTATGGGGGTTCTGTGATGTGTAATATGGATTGATTGAAGCGCAGCATGAGAAAAAAGGTCTTAAACCAGTTTGGTGGGAAATGGGCTGGCTGAGTGTCTTGTAGCTTATCATTTGAACGGTTGATTAATTTTTCAGTAACGTTCAACATTTAAGTTGTATGCAAAATCCGTTACAGCTGTTTGATAATCCGATCGGTAAGGCCAGATGAAAAGAGATTTCATTTTTTAAACATATGCAATTGAACGCTATCATATTACAATCAACTTGAAATGTGATTCTAGTGAAATTGTTGTCAGCGTATGTTAGTTTATCTAAAGTTTTATTTTGAATCCAGATATCAACCACCTTATACATCTACTCAGAAGAAACAGAACAATGATTCCAGAATGAGCTGGAAGCCCAAAGTTGATAAGAATCACAAACTCTGATAACCGTAGGCGTTCTTTCCAATCAACGCCGTAGGGCAGCACTTAATAGAGCACTCGAAATTGAAGCGGCATTTTTCAGATCAAAGATCAGGATACTCTACAGTGTGTCTTAAATAGCGTGTACCACTATTGCTATCTCCGAAACGGTGAGTGCTACGAGTTCGGTTAAAAGGAAGACAAGTTGCCGTTTTGATACTCATGGTGGATCCTCAATGAGCATCACAGTGACTTTCGCAAAAAAAAAATATTTTGCGAGATACGGGGTAAATTTTGAAAATTGCTCTAGTTAATTTTGTTGAATATTTCAGAAACTGATAATTTCCGAGGCACAGGTTAAATTTGAAAGTTTTATAACTTCTTCCGTTTCACAATATGATGTCTTCAACAGATTGGATAGAGTGTGTGTGTGTGCACCCTTCGACTAGTTGAAACGACTTCGAGTTTATATTTTGTTGATGTTGGATTGATGAGACGATCGAAATAACTTGAGCTATTCAACTTGTCGTTCAACTTATTGAATGGCGTTTGACAAAAATATTATTCTCTCTGGTCTTCGGCCAGGTCATAAGATCAGTTGTTCATAACCGCATCAAATACGACAGATTGGATAGTGTGTGTGAATCCTTCGACCAGTTAAGAGGACTTCGAGTCTTAATTTTGTTCAACTTGTTCTTCAACTCATTAAATGGGCCACACGCCACACAACCAAAACAATATTCAACTAGTTGCGCAGATCTTGTCTTTCAACTAATTGCATAAGGTGTGTGCTGTTTCAAGTATGCAAGCCTAATTGAATGAATGATCTATCAGTATCACGGTTCATACAGCATACAGCAGCGGTAGTCTTTTTGATCTCAGCGAAACTCAAAATGTCGTGCGGCTCTGTGATTTCCTAATGTTCTGATTTCGTGAAAGTATCGTTCATCTAAGATAAAGGTGGTAACAGTACAACACATCGCGTCACAGCTGCTTGTTTGATAGCTATTTCACATATTCTGATATCTGTGTTTGAAAAAATGGGCATGCTGTTGAAGAGATCACAACTATGGTAAAAAATGGTAGTCACTAGATAATTTGTCGTCAAGCAGAGAGCGTCACACTAACAAAGCTGGAACGAAATTATGACGCCATGAGGAGATTTTTATCATCGTTTCTATTCAGAAGAGACTAGAATGACTTGGAAACTGGACAAACGGGGACGAGAAGGAAAAACTGCAGCGCTAGTTATATCTTCCAATCAATAATCATAAAAGGAAAAAACCATGGGAATACAACACATGCTTTGTCCAGATGATTTTGCCAGGATCAATAGAATGAACGTGGTTGTATAGAACTTCGAAGCATCGACGAGTATCGTTGTTAATGTGATGTTAATGAAAAATGAGGCGCTGCTCCGTCAAGGAAAGACACATTGATGACAAAAACATTGAGCCGTTCATACAAAAAAAGACAACGACCAAAATATAGTGTCATTTCCGATACCTAATAGGAAACATTCACGGCACTATGGGCCTAATCGAATTTGAAAGTTGGGATATTTCATAGTACATTGCAAACCAAATACATAAGACCTCTTGTTAAAGTGGTTTTAAATAAGAAGTTTTATTTTAACTAAACATATAATTATCCGGAAATGTCCACGTTCAATCAAAATTACGTCTAGTGTTACTTTTCCAATTTTATAAATCATTGTTGAACGATTTGGCAGTTATTTTCACCTAGGTTGCCTTCAGTATATTTGTATTCATTAATTTTCGTTATACGAAAAACCTCCCATTTTTACAAGAAGTTGAGATAGTTTTTTATTTTAATCAATACCATGCACAGAGAAAACGAAATAAAGTTAAGAGAGGAAAGAAACGTAAGCAAACGTTAATCATTATATGAGAAAGTATTCTGAATAAAATAAAAATAGGCTAAAGATATCCTTCGCTGGTCACACTTGGACAAGAAACCTAGTTCTCTTTATCTTATCATCATCTTCACCAATAAGAAACACACAATAATAGGTCTGTTCGTAGAACAATCTCGAGCCAGTCCGCGTTTATTCAATTGGGCAATGTCAGTCAGAAATAGTTTGCAAACTGCAAATAACAAATTCTGATTGGCTCTGACTGGTTTGTGATTGTTCTACGAACAAACCTCATAATTTAACTCCGATGATTTGTCTGTTTTCACAACATTTTTTCAAGTTAGATTTAAATATTTTGGGTATCGCTCCTGCTTGGTAGGTCGATTAATAAACAGGATGGTTTGGCAGTGATTCAACTGACAATGTCAAGGGTAAAGTACCTTTGTTTCAAAGATATCAGGAAAGTTGTTGATAGTCAAAAGCATAGACAGACTCTCAATTTCCAGACAAATCAGCCTCTCCTTTTATAAGTAGATTCCATATCATGAAGGAAGCAAATTGCTGATTTTGAAATGTTGACCAAACAAAAATGAATACATTATTTATCATAACGAGTAAAAATGATAATTGATTGAAAATTACGAACATGAACATGAAATAATAACTTTTCCGATATTTTTTAAAACAAAGGTGATTTATTATTGACAATATGGATTGATTTGGCTAATTTTTTCAGATTCTTACTTTAAGACGAAGCCGAAGCGATTTCCAGAATATCTCTATTCAACTCGGAAGATTTTGGTCATTTATACTTTACCCACACTTAATCCGTGGATACACTGTATAATATCTGTTCACCAGAGCCAAACTGTATCAAGTTCACTTTCTATGAAAAAGTACTTTTTGTATTTTTTCTGCTCTTTCCACTGATAGAAGATAAAGTCCTAACTGATAGCATTTCCGAAATAGATTCACAAAAAAAATGCTAGTCCACATTTGGTTCCAAGTCAAAGGATACAATGGGATTTATTGGCGGTGAAGACTCTAAAAAAATTGGCCGATAGGTAAAAAAAATATCATATTTTGTTAATTTGGGGGTTAAAGTGGGATAAACGAGTATTATTTGTTTTTTGACACAAATAAATGTAGTTTTGAAAATCACTGGATTTACGATACAAATCTAATTATTGTATTTGACATTTTGGTTCTAAGTTGTGACCTCTATAAAATGAGTTTGCAAACAGATAGAGAAAGGGTGCGAAATATTTGTTCGAAACGCAAGGTATAAAACTAGGGTGAACATAATTTTGAAACTCGCTTTTTCAAAATTATGTTTATCAAAAATCATAAATTTAGGTTGAAAAAAAAAAGTTGGAATCAGCTTGAAAGCGTATTCACTGTGAAAGCAGAAAGCATGACCCGATTCAAAAGTCACGGATAGAAAAATTTTATGAAGATGTCTAATATAATGTTAAATATGGAAAGAGGTTGTGATAAGAAACGGAAAGAAAAATCTTATAACGAATTGGGTGGATTTACGTTTTTGTCAATAACCCATGACCCATCTTAGCGAAGCTAACCTATATCTTATCCATGGTTAGTATCCTGTTTTCGCAACCGTTGATTTCAAAGTGCGGTTTAATATAAGAAACTTGATGGATTCTAAATAATTTATAGTCTTTGAAATAGTTTTTAATGAGTGCAGTTATTGAAAATTAGACTTTGAAACGAATGAACGAACACGGAACACGCGATGCTTCGACCCGCCAGATCATCCAAGTGTATGTTTATGCACCTGTTCGTCTCTGCTTCACTCACTCTTCGGTCTTTTAAACACCGGTGTCAGTGGGCTCGCATATTATAATGTTTCCTATTTTCGCATCCATTTCTTGAACTTATGAAACACGTTGATGGAATAATCTGTAGATTGATCATTTCGTATCATTCATAATTTTTCAGTAAGATGTATTATAATATGTATATCATAAATCGTTTTATTATGTGAACATTTCAAAAGTTAATATATGATAAGATGGGTTTTAGTCGACTTATTTTTATTTTCAGTAGCAAGTCTAACATTTGAATATACCATATCATCTCATGTCATGTCCAAAAGATCATTTTTTTGTATGGCTCACCCTTGATGACTTTCAATGATGACAGATTCACACGACTTATAAAAAAATGGTAAATAGTGAAGTCAAAGTTCGAAATCTACTTATTGTACCGAAAATGATATTTTCTTGACTTTAATGTTCTATAACCACTTTGTGATAATAATAAAAATAATGTATTTAATTGTAATTGTAATTTGACTGTTTTTTTTTTCTATGACAATTTTGTACACACATAGGTTGCACTAAATCATCTTGATTTTTCCAGCATCGCAGCTCTCCACCTAGAATTATTGTTCGAATTTATTGTAGGTATAATCTGCAAGGTTGAGGTTAGCGAATTCCAAATAACACAGAATAGGGCCCTGAGAACTATTTTAAAATGTAACAGGTACACGCATTATGATGTTGCAGGTTCCTGGTATGTTGTCAATAAATATAATATAAGTCTGATGTTTATATACAAAATTTGCAATAGATTACTGCCAAACTATACTATCTGAGATAGAGTTTCACACGTATAAAACTAGACACTGTGATGAATTTATGTTGGTTATGAAGGAAAACTCCAGTCACATCGGGAACAATTAAGTTTTGAAAAGCAGTCTCTCTAGTTTCAAGAAAATGTGAAGCACCATAAAAACATGTGATGATTTAATCACTTTTAAAAAACTATTCAGGAAGTGCTGTATTATATATTAATCTTTTGGAACATATTTTTCTGTGTATCTGTGCTGAATGAAGGTACTATTATTGTTATTATTATTCTCTCAGGAGTCTACACCTAGTACATATCATATTGGATTGAAGAGCCGTAATTGTTGTGAAATGTTGCAAAATACAGGATATTTTGAGGGAAATTGATTTTAGTATGTGCATCGTTAAATAGAAGAAAAAAATGGCTCATTTTGATGAGATCTTTTGTACGCACAGTTTGTGTGTGGTTCTCATAATACTGATTTGTTTTTTTTCAAATAATAGATATAATTTCACTTGGAGGAAGCGGATAAAAACGGTGACCTGTTAAAGTAGTTGAAACTTCGAGCATACAGGGTAATAAGAAAATAAACAAGTACGACTTACACCCTACAAATACATGCGATATCGCCGATGACGTGCAGGTAGTAAATCAGCTACGCCTTAATAACAAAAAAAAACAACCAGGGAACTTGGAATATAAATTAACTTGAAGAGTATTGCCTTCTCCAGCGTGTTAACCAATCTCTCATCTTTTAAAAATGGACCGATATAAAAGATGCGGGTGGCGGTGGGGTGATTTATTACTCCGTACCTTCGGTGGACAAATTTAAAAAACATGTTCCACAGATTGGATATATCTATTAAATAAACTAATAAGCAAATTCAACAGACATCCATCGCATCAAGATTATGTTGGCATATCAAATTAAACCGAGAGACATTTTAGAATTGTACCTAAATATTGGAGAAGCGAATAAACCTGATGATTTTATTTATAAAACGAGAAGGATCATTCAGTCTGGACAATAAATTATGTTTTTGTCAAGTATCTTCATATTTGTTTCAATTTATTTGAATTTGACTTATTTAGAAGGCACACTGAAACGCTTATTTATCACATGATATTTGGGTATGAAGATCAAGTGTTAAGTCCACTACATTTCAAAAATGTAATTCATTAGTTTTTCTTATACCCAAAGTACGAATACTTTTCTAAAATCACGATAATATGTTTATCATGAATTCTTTCATTGGGTAGTATAAAAGAAGAGAAGTAAATGCTTTCACTCCAGTACTATCTTCGTCAGTTGTTCATAAACTGTATAAGTCTATTTCAAAACAGTTAACTAGAAGCATCTACTGGTTCTTTATTCATACCACTCATTATGTGAACTTTTTGAAAGTTTCGATTCTAACATCGCCTGATTAAAATGTTTTTGATGTAGGATAGATAAAGTACATTGAAAGATTATCTTGTTTCTAAAACATTCCTTTTTAACTGGAGAATACTAAACCTTTTGGTCTATTATTTTTTTCTAGAGTAGGTACGGATACTTTTCTGAAATATGAATCATAATAACGTGTATATCATAAACCCTTTCATTATGTGAACTTTTTAAAAGTTTCGAATCTGATATATTGTCAGTATGAAAAATGTTGGTTGTGAAGTGAGCAGAATACTTTTGATAATTATCTTGCTTTTGAAACATTTCTTGTTAACTGGAGAGCACTAAACCTTTTAACCTATCATTTTTTTCTAGGCAATGTTTCAATTATCACAAAACAAAGTACACTTTCAATGATTGTTGAAGTGTGAGAAAGTGGAGTAAGTGTGTGTTCAAAAATTGAATTAGATGTTTTTCTCCAGAGAACCAATACATTTCTGAAATATCAATCATGATAATATGTACATACAGGGTGTCCCAGCAAGGGTGGCCACCGGCCATATCTCAGAAAGTACTGGACCTAAAAGTTCAGGAAAAAAAAAATTATCACTAAAGTGGCCACGAGAAAATGCTGGGAAATATTTATAACTTCGAAATTTTGCCGCTAGGGGGCGCAATCAAAGCTTAAATATTAAAATTCGAAATTTCTCCGGAAAATCTCAAATTCAGGTATATCTTTATCAACATGGTTAGAAAACCTAGACAATTTCACGTCTTTTTGGTGCAGGGCTCATTGGCGTACCGATCTTCGTGTGAGTAGGGGAAGGTAGAGAAAGTGTAATTGTTCAAGTGGCTGTAACTTATAAACGACTTGTCCGATTTTGTTGCGTATAGGCTTGTTTGGAAGATAAATGTGGGTACATTCGTTTATCGTATCCAGTGATGCGTGATTGTCTCCAGAAAAGTTGCTAGAAGGCGTAATTTGAATTAAAAACTGTTATTTTCGTTTCATCGCAAAAATTTAAATGGTACGGTATAATTCTGATAACAGAATCGAAATGAAGATTGAATTTACAAAAAAAAAAAAAAAAAAAAACTTTAAAACTTTAAATTTTACATAATTTGGACTAGTTATTATTATCAGAATTATACCATACCATTTAAATTTTTGCGGTAAAATGAAAAACACTGTTTTTAAATCAAGTTATCCCTTCTAGCAACTTTTCTGGACACAATCACGCATCACTGGATACGATATACGAAAGAACTCACATTTATCTTCCAAACAAGCCTATACGCAACAAAATCGGTTAAGTCGTTTATAAGTTACAGCCACTTGAACAATTACACTTTCACCACCTTCCCCTACTCACACGAAGATCGGTACGCCAATGAGCCCTGCACCAAAAAGACGTGAAATTGTCTAGGTTTTCTAACCATGTTGATAAAGATATACCTCAATCTGAGAATTTCCGGAGAAATTTCGAATTTTAATATTTAAGCTTTGATTGCGCCCCCTAGCGGCAAAATTTCGAAGTTAAAAATATTTTCCAGCATTTTCTCGTGGCCACTTTAGTGATCATATTTTTTTTCCTGAACTTTTAGGTCCAGTAGTTTCCGAGATATGGCCGGTGGCCACCCTTGCTGGGACACCCTGTATATCATCAATCCTTTCATTATGTGAACTTTTTAAAAGTTTTGAATCCAATATATGGCCAGTATGAAGAACGTTGGATGTAAAATGAACGGGATACATTGAATATCTTGTTTGTAAAACACGTCTTGCCTACTGGAGAGCACTAAACCTATGGAACTATAAATTTTTTTGAGCTTCATTCAACCAATGGTGTTCTGAAATATGAATCAGACAAAAATATGTATATCATAAGACCTTTCATTATGTGAGACGAACAAAATACCCTGAATGATAATCTTCTTCTCTGAAACATTTCTTGTTAACTAGAAACCTTTGAACCTATTATATTTTTGTAAAGTCCACTACATTCCAAAAATTTTATTAGTTTTTTTTCAAATATCCAGAGTATTAATACTTTTCTTAAATATGAATCATAATAATATGTATATCATAAACCCTTTCATGATGTGAACTTTTCAAAAGTATCCACTCTCTGATCTATTGCCATTATGAAGAATTCTGGATGTAAAATGAACAAAATACAGTACATTACAGCATCTGTTGACATATTCTTCTTGAACTCATGGAACACGTTGATTGAATAATCTATAGATTGATGATTTTGGATTATTCATAATTTATCAGAAATATGTATATCATAAATCCTTATATTATGTGAACATTGCAAAAGTGGTTGAATGAAACTTCATAGATCATTACCTCTTACATTGAGTGTAGGAAACTACCAAATTGGAAGGTGATCCCTAAGAAATAATAAATTCACATCAAAATAGTATTTTGAGATCGATCTTATTGTTGACATATACTGCGACATAACACCGAGTAACCCTATGAGTTTTTCAAAATTTATCAAAATCGGTTGATCAATGACGAAGTTTTTCAACATAGAAAACATTTTAGTGTCCGGGACCTGACACGGTATGGGTTTGCCTACCTATGCCGCTGCCGTCAGTTTACAAGTAAGTAGGTACCATGATCATATCATGCACAAAATAGAAATAATAGCATACGACAATGCACTAACTGGGTTTATTTCAATTTTATAAATACCTAAGTAATGCAACAAATTCTTGAAATATTTGTTTATCTCATATTATCAACAGGATCAAAGAGGTAGTGTTTTTCCTTGATGAAAATCGTGAAGGTTCAGTATCGTTTTTCTTGCGAATTTCCGGAACCGATAGAGACAATTTCCAGTATACACTATCGATGAACTGTACTTTACAAAATCAAAATGCATATCAAAATGAATGAATCAATACAGAACTTGAACACTAATTTGTATTGAATCATCTCAGCCAGTTTCATGGCCCACAAAACAAAAATGTTGTGAAAAAAAACGATATGTTCATCTCACTCCACACACATACACACATAGTAAAGAAAAAACACAATACATATAAAATAAGAGAGAGGAAGGGGTAAAGATATACGCGCATACTTCGATTTCTCCGAAAAAAGAAAATATATCCCAAGCAAAGCAATCCACTATTGGCCCGGCAAGACTCGAGACGAACCAGAACCTTTCAATCCATCTTATAGTGTGTCAGACAAAGAGCGAGAGATCGCCGATCACCGCGAGAGGGCAGCACGTACCAATAGAGAGGGCGGAGCGATTTTTGTCTGACAGAGAACGAGAATGAGAGCGTGTAAAGTTGCACTGAGGAGTTGAGGATGTCATTCAGTACGGGGAAGTCTCTTCTCCGGTTAATACGTGACTAACAGAGTTCTTAGGTTTGGCTCGCTTCACATCGTAAACGATACGAAGTTTTGAGTTCACATATTATTTAATTTTTACTTACGTGTGTGCTTGTTTGTTATTGACTTGTGAAAGTGCGAGTACCGGCCAGTAATATCCAAAGTGACTTCTTCAGAAATCATGTCTTCAATAAAAACTGTTGCATTGGACGGTAGTGATATTTGTTATTAGAACAGTGACTGACAACTAACAAGATAAAATGAAATTTTCATGAGAATAATTTGTGGATTAAAAATCTTTTATTGGCCGTTACGGGATAGTTTCCAAGCTGGCTGAGTTGGAGGAAAGGTTGGTCTTGATGCAGCCTACAACTGCTGCGAACGTGCCTCCAAGTGGTGGAGAAATGGATCTCCAGACAATGCAAAGCATGGAGTGGCTGTTCAAAAAAGAGCGGATTTATTTACTCGCCCAGTTTTGGCAACAGGTTAGTCACCATCAGAATCATGGTCCAAGTGACATTTTTATATTTTTAACAATTGGGAAAAATGTCATGACTGTAGATTTTTTTTGAAACATCAGAAATATGAGAAGATAGTTGTTGAGGAACCAAAATTTTCATCCTAAATCCAACAATCTGAATGTTCACTATTTTTATCTCAAAATTATAAAATGAAAAGGAAAACTTGCTTATTTTTGCAAAAAAAAATCGCGCTATGAATCGTTGAGATACTGTTATCTCAACCATTCATAAAAAAACTTGTTATGATACAAAAAATATTAAAACCCAAATTACCTTATTGGAAGGTGGAATGTCTAGTTCTCGGACTTCTTGAAAGAAGTAGGTATTTTTAGCCAGACAAGAGGTACAAATTTCTACATGCGACAGTTTAAAAGATTCTGAAACATAACATAACATAGACCTGATCCAAAATTCGTCTCCGTGATGTCTCGGATGACTTGAGCCACATATCAATTCTTTTCAAATGACATTTGGTTTATTTTTCGTTTTCGAAACCGCGGAATCTAAAACTACATCGACATAAAAATCCACGCTACGAGATTTTTGAAAATTCCGAATTTTCTCTTGATCCGGTTGTTTGCTTCATAAATTTTCAATGATGACTTTTCGAGTGTCGTGGAAGGCTTTGGATAATTTTAACAACGTTTAGAGACCGAGAGTCACGTTTGGTAATGCAATTCACTACATTACTGTAGGTATCTATTTAGAGATAATATCATTCTCATCAAGAACACAGTGGCATAACTGAAAATATTTATTCATTTGCGTTAGTAGAAGTGTGAAGATGTCTCTTATTCATTGGAGACCTTTTGTTAGGATTGATTGAATTTTAAAAAAATCACTTTCAATTATTTATTGATTAAATCTATGAGTATGTATGTTTTAATTTTTAGAAATCAGCCCCCAATGAATATATCAAAATACTTTTTTTGAAAATCTATAGATTCTGGCGACAAATTCCTATTTTTAAACCTGAGCAGTTGAGCATCAAAGTCATGAAATATTTTGAATTCTTTCTGGTTTCCACAGCATGTTATTGGTTTCTGTTTTATTGAGGGGCGACATGGATGTAAATAATTTTATAGCGTGGGAGAATTAAAAATAGACGGGTGACCAAAATTAATTCAAATTCGTAGATGAATCGTACAAAACAATTGTAAAACCTGGCAAATTACACGCTCATTGGCTCGCGATGAAAACTATTTAAGTGTATAAATTGTAGCGTGGCATGCACATGCACAAAGTTTATTAGTGAAATCCAACTAGAAGGCGTTATATAGGTACATACCCAATATAAGAAAAATATACTGTATTCATTAAATACCTACAACTTATTTCAAAGTTGATAATCTGATCCGAAACCGAAACGGATTTCGACGATAGTCCGTAATGGAAAGGAATTCACATTTGATCTTAGGATTTTGAAGAAAATAATGATTAAGACAATTCACTTTACTAATATTAATTATCAAAACAATTTTGCCGATCGCAAAAAGGAAATAGTCATGATATCTCCACTTCACATTACATGCCCTCTTCATATCAACTTTGCTGGTAAAGAACAAAGAACTTACGAAATGCATCTGCAAAGAATAATGGGGAAAAGGTGATTTATCAAAGTAGACATAAAATGATCTACCAGTTCTTATCATCATTCAGTGTCAAACTTTATTTTATGTAATCACCAGTTTGGTTAAAACTGGGAAAATGTCACATTTATTTTCCCAATGAAAGCGATGTTTGGACATTTATTTATACTACGCAAAGCCACAAGAATACAAAAACATGAAATATACATAAAAACCCAGTTTTTTCTCCCACTGCATAATTCATAGTTTTTATTAATAATGATTCGACAGGATTTAATTGATTGAGCATCAGGAATTCCATACTCAAACTGCAAATAAACAGAAAATAAAAACACTGTATGAAAACACAGAACCAGAGAATTTGGACTCCAATATCGAAAGTTCAATCTTTAACGTCTTCCTCCCATTCAACGCGAATATTTACCTAAACTGAGTGACTTATCTAGTTGTCAAGAGTAGGTATATGGTAATATGTGTCAATAAAATAAAGTTCTACTTCAACTTATTCATAATATCGTGGTATACTACACCTTGAAAGTATCGTTTACATATTAGTAACCTTTACTTCGAAATTTATTGGTTTTGAATTGTCGACCTTTGCATGTAGAAGTGGATAGATAAGCGCTGACGAGAAAGCAGGAGTACAATGTAGCCTATAGTCTAAACAACGCTGAACTACCAGACTTGCTTTTTTATTCAAAGTAAACCGTCTGTTACTCTTCATATTCGCATGGTCTACGGAGAAATATTGAAACCCACATTTCAAGAGTTAACAATAGATATTTCCATAATTTTTATGGAGTATCATTTATACCAGATAATTGAAATTCTTACGCCATTTTTCAGTGTCTTGTCGACTTGTAATAGTTGGAATAGTTCTCCTTGTGTCAATATCCGTTCCAAAAGAGGTTTCGGATGTACATATCTAAGAATCACTATTTCGCCGGGTCTTGTCGGTGCTCAATACGCGTAATCTAATAATTACAGTTTTTCAAGATTAACTCATCAAGCACTATTGCCCACTACCTAGGTATATGGAACAGTACAGATACCTACACGGCATAATAACTGACATCAGATAGAAATCTGGGACTGATTATTTTTAGCACTAGATACGCAGACAAATATCAAAATGACATATGTATGTTTGAGTTGCAATTCCCAATACAAGAGACACTCTTATAATGACTAATGCAGCTCACAATTAATGAACATCGATGTCGAGAATTAAAACACTTCGTGAATATTATTGATTCAGTGGCGGAGAGCTTTACAAGTTCTCTAACTACTTTCTGACTTTCATATTTGGATGCGGTACTTGTTTGTTGTTATTCGATCTGGAAAACTAATTGAGCAATGACTTTAGGTTGAGATACCGTTTAAGGGTTTCTGTGTTGTCTTCATATAATCACCATTGATACTGACTTGAATCGATTTGTTGCAAATTACCTAACCCGCTCATGTCCTCAGAAGCAGGCAAAGAACTTGAAAAATCGTTTTAATAAACTCCCGCACATGTGCTGTGTTCGATGTCTGGGGTGGTATTTGGATATGAAATATCGAAAACACATGTCTTTTTACGGTTTCATTCGAGGTCTCATCTTTGGTCCCTTGATTTCGTCTTGCGTTTAATTAATTTTTGATTATATCTGGAACTTGAACCAAACAAAAAATAATGAACAAAGAAACCATGTGTCAATACGATAAAAAGATTATTCACTTTATCTTAATACATGTGTTGCAATAGCGTTTTCAATAGGGAACTTGCATCCATTTTTTTGATTGCTCGATTCGAAAGTCCATGAACAATGAGGAAACAGGTATTTTTCTTTTTCTTGTTAGTCGAAAATTGATGGAGATATAACGCTTTGAAATAAACTTGAATCACTGAGTTATGACGTCACAAGTATAGAAACATATACCGAACTAAAAACTTGAATAATTTTGAAAAAATCTAATTTGAACGAAAAAAAAAAATACGTATGGATTTGTGATTTCCTACAGTTTGCGATGAAGAAAAATCCATTTGATCTCTCATGCAGATTACCCATTGAGTATGAAATTATATGGGGGCTACCGAGGGGGCTACAGGCTGTGATGATCCTTTGGTGTCATCACATGTTTTTTTGTAGTTTTTGTGACAAGCTTAACGTTAGTTTCTGGCCTCGTTTCTGGCTAATCTGTATTAGCAGCTTCTACTGCAAAGAGGAGATAAATACATTAATATGGTAACACCAACAAGGGAAATATACGAGAAATGGCGATAATTTATCAATTCACTTCGGAAAATTTGATTATAAAATAATTAATCCTAAAACCGCTGTCTAAAAGTTTACTCGGAAATTAAAATATATCGACTGCCACTGCTAAAATTTTCCGAACTCTCTGATGATATATTGAAATATAAATACTTGCTGATGAAAATGCAATGTCGACTTATGGAACTGTTATAATTAATTTTTATACATAAGATCTGGAGTTACCATACAATTTCTCATATTAAAATAAAATTCATATGTTCTCTTCGTACATCAAACAGTCTTTTTCCACATGACTCGTCTAACTAATTTTACACTTGCACGAATTTTTCAATTTTCTCCGCCTCACCAAAGGACAATAAAAGCACCCTGGCAATTAATTTTCCACCAAAAGTCGTTTGGATTTCCCTTTCCCCGTATTCCCACCTCCGTTCGTACATATACGCGAAAACAAAAAATTCACTCGTCCGGTCAAAAATGAATTCATATAAAAATCTGATATATTCAATGGCATATCTCAAAATGGCGGGGGTCAATAAATTCACCACCCCTTGAAATCGTATGGAAAGGGGTAGAATTTGCAGGGGCGTATTTGTGATAAGAAGACTTTTTAAAATATTCTTTTGTTGATTGATCCATGAATAAATTGTAATAATAAACACGCATCCTAAAATCGTAGAACACTGCAAGGAAATAATTAGATCACTCCTTCTCAAATAAACTTGAAGACAATCAATATAATCGAGGTTTAAAACCGCAAGAATTTCTTACCGCCGGTCCTGAAATATTGAAAGGGGATAACTAAGGGTCAGTAAAAATTACCAAAACGTAAAGGCATTATCAGGACCGAGTGAAATATAAATTTGGGTGGCGCTGGCTCTCACATATCGAAATGCCGACTATAGAGATTTTAAGGGAGATTTAAAAAAAAAATACACGCATTTCTGAGCGAAGTGATCCGAAAAGGGGTCGGAAAAGTGGCGATATTAAAGCCAGAATGAAGGGTTATGAAAGATTTTTACGGATTTTACTGTCCGAAGCTTTTCGTATAAATCATGAGCTATATAGAGCCCAGTCGAGTATCGGGGAATCAGAAAATTGGAAGGATTATAAACGTAACTAATCCCTTTTGTCTGATGTTTTTTTCTTGTCACCTATAGGGGCATAACGAATTGAATTTTGGGATTTGGCTTCAGTATTTCTGACTGTTCTTAGCAGATGTTCCTTACCATCTTGTCAAAATCACATCCTGTTTTTTATCCAGAAAAAAAACGCCCTTTCGGCAGTAAAATACAAAAATTTTTTTCTGCTCTATCTTTGCCGACCTACGCCAACCTGTAGACACTTCCCTAATCCTGAAAAACCGCTGAAAAAAGCATTCACGTCTGAACGATTTCCTGTCTATCGTACGCTCAAGAATGCAGCTTCCCGATCCTGATAAATGGAGGGTGAAAAATGGCGTGATTGAGAAGTATGTCGAGTGGGATGCCAAACAATTTGACAAAGATCTTCTCAATTTATCGACTTTGTTTTCACTCGTAATTTTTCGGGAAAAAATATAATTTAAGTGGGTCACCTTTGATGGAGAGCTCGTTAATTCTTTCGTCGCTTGATATTTTCACTGATACCTACTTAACGACTGAGTATAACCAATCGTGACCTTCGCTCAAGTACCATAAATTTATCATGTGTAACACATTTAATTCAAACGACATCTGCACAAATAATCAATAAGAATCGTTCTCATGGCAATTTAGGCAGACGCTACAGATAAGACCAGCATTAGATCACTAATCGATTAATGAAAAATTAAACTGAATATTGCTAATCTCTCGCAATTTTTACCACTGTTTAAATTGATGACTCACAGCCAATTAAGCGTTAAGTCATCGATAGTTGGGTGTTTATTAAAGCTATTAAAATAAAATGCATAAAACCGTTTTATTGTTTTCATTTTCATTTCAGTTATGAGAAGTGTGAGAGCTTCGGTTATAGGTCAGACACGATGGCGCTCAACAGACTTTTCGCTTCTCGTATTAATCATGGCTTCGGAAAAATGTCTTTACAATTAGCAATAACCGGGAATCAAATTCTTTAAATCTGCCTGCGAAATTGTAGGTAATTAATAAGACCCAACAAGGACATTGGGCATCCCATAGCGAGCCCCATGGGTCGATAATGACCCAAAACAAATATATTGCAGACGTTGCAAGAAACGAGGTGCCGGATAACCTTGTTTTTCGACTGACCGCATCGTTTTTCATATCAAGCCAGTGTTTATTTTGCTTTTCATACGCTCTCAATGTATGTATTCATCCAACGAGACTACCTCGTGTCATCAAAATCAAAGTTATTAATGACAATGTAACAAATTGGGCTGAACAAAATCGGAAATCCGTTAAAATGAGCCTATATACCTACCTTTCTCACAGCAAACCATTGCAAAAAGTTTGAAACCTGCCAATGAACGATCTTTGAATTCCCCTCGAATTCCTGCGGAACCGCTGTCGAACTTTTTCCCGCAGGAACGAAATTTAGCCCACTTTTTACTGCGATGGGCGTGGGAAAAATCGGCTTTCGACAATTCTGACGATGTTTATTTATTTACTTATTCAAATGTGTCAACTCTCTTCAGACACCTATTAAAGTATACAAATGGTTTTATAGATTGATTTAATTGCGGTCCTAACTATTCAATCAACGATACTTGATTCAATTAGACCTAATCAAAAAACTATTTATTCGATTGTTTGATTTATAGATCAAAAAATGACTTTTTTAATCGATAACCGATTCGGTTAATTAGTATCGAAAACCGATATGGGTCAGTTAGATCGGATCTGTTGTGATTTTTTCGGCCAAAAAACTCAAAACAGCAATGTGCGATCTTCGTGGGAATAAAGGTAAAAAGTAAGATACTCAGCTCAGGGTTGTTTGAGTAAAGCCAGAAGGGGATGAAACTGGAGTAAAACGATTTACACATTCTGCTTTAAGCCGCGTTGGAAAATGACAAACGAAAGTAATTCATGCGGAATTCTTACATTTAGTTGAGAAAATAGAATTAGTGCGTCGCCAGATTTTGACACCCTCTTTACTTCATGTAATGAAGTAATTGGATTTTCAAATCTCCAGAATTTTCGTGAACCCCTTTCAATGTGAAATGAAAATTAAATCTTTATTAAACAAATGCACAAAGTAGTTGTCAGAAGGTGTTCATGTTTTATTTACATTTTATAAACCATATGTCTCATAACTAATTAAAAATGAAACAAACAAGGCATCGAATGGGTCGAAACCAAATATCTGCAGATGCTGGGCGATCTTTATGAAGACAGCCGTTAAAATTTTATGCTTTTAATGATTTTACTGCATAGTTTTCCCTGGAGTAGATAAAATCGTTTAGAAGAGTGCCGATTTTTGATGTCATTAATAAACAATGTTTTTGAGCGTTTTATTGCCGCTTTTTGATGGGATCTGCGTTGTTCACAAAGTTTGTTTGGCAATTAAAAAAACATCTGGTTTTCAATCGAATTGTTAGAGGTTTTTTAGCTGTTTAAGGACCACCCTGGCGATTCGAAATTTTCTCATTCAGAAATACACCTTCACTTCTTGACTAGATGGATAGAGATTACGAATGTTGAGATTATTATGTCCGACAATGATAGGCATGTTTACGAACAGAAGCAGAGCTATTTTACGGAAGTTTTTCTTAGGAACATCGTAATCGTGACAAATAATTAGTAACTGTGGGTACGACTTAAATGATCTTCCACGAAAACTTGCCGCAGAAGTTTTTTATTGATGATTCCTTGCAGAGATTTTTATAAGGTTTTTTTTCTTCAACACACCTGTTGCTCGACATTTTCTTACTTTTTATTAGCTTTATTTTTTCGTTAAAATTCCGCGACTATTAGCGGTCGTAAGTCGAATGCGAATACCGTAGAAAAGAATGTGAATACCACGTGTTCTTCGGTTTGTGCGAATGTGAATATGTCCTTGGCATTTTTTGCTCAGGAAATGATATCCTCAATAAGAAAGTTCTATCAGTTACGCCTCTGATCTTCTCAACCGGACATGACGAAGTAACAATTTACTAATTCCCATCAATCATAAACTTATGAGATATAAGTGAATAATTCCGATTTGCTTTATTGGACCAATTGATCGTTGTTCACTGTCCATTGTATGCTGTCTCTTTTCATACGAGTTTAATTGCTACTAAACAGGAAGTTATCTCTTTCTAAAGGGCATTCGATATTTTTATTGCTCATATCCTTTTTCTGTTTGCTCGGTATTAATTTTATTATTAACCCAATTGTCGAACAATAGTTATATGTTTGGAGCGAGGTTTGGAGACATCTACGCTAGAATATCATCAATTTATTCTACTCACATATACATACTCAAAAAGAGTCACGCGAGTTTAGTGGCCTTCAGAAAGGACTTTGAAATAACTGGAAAGTTCTTCTTGGAAAACAAAAACAGTTTTAAACAAAAAAAAAGTCTGAAGGATAATGCAGTAACTTCTAATTCATTTGAATGACGAGAAAAATGAGAAACATCCAATATATCAATGCTTTGTTATTGCTCTGAATAGTTTTCAAATAATACAACATTGAGAATGTCACAGAGAACCATAATTTTTATTTTGAGTGGATTTGAATTAAATTCCGGTAGACAGTATGACTTGTAAAAACGTTATTATCAAGAAATAGTGCGTCGATCGTGGGAGGACCAAGGTAGGTAGGTACAATAGAACCGGTATAAAGAAAAATGACGTGACTTGAAATGCGAGAGGCACAATTGCAACATTTCTTAGATGTCAAGAAACGTTTTTTTAGATAGGTACCTGTTGATTCAAATCTTGACGATGGACCTTGGCAATCAATGAGTTTTTGTGGTTCTTCTTCTGATACTACTTAATTTCTTGTTGACAATGTTAACTATTGCAATAGGCTTAGGCAAGAATGCCACTTGGCGCCTCCGTCTTCGATTCCCTTCGAAAAGAGACGAAAAGATTCTTGGTAACCCCGAGACAAAAATAGCAATTCAACAACATTGTCGGTCCGACTGGAAGCTTGGTTCAAAAACCTAAACCGTGGCTTATACAATACTTGAACTATGACGAACACCAAAGCAATTGTCCGAATACTCAGAATAGTTAAGTCCATCAACAACAGGACCAGACCATACATTCGGAAACGGACAGTCGAACGGAACATACGGCTATCGTGGAGGACATGGACAAAACAAAGCTAAAGGCTGAAGGATATAAGGAAGGAGTAGAGTATGAGATAGGAGACGCGCTGCCGCGATCAAATTGGAAATCGCAGCGGCGGCGATCGGCTCGCGGGGGAAAAAAGACGCGAATGGGCGGGGTAAACGGCAAGAAGCCAGGCCCCAAACGTGGGGGGAGTGGGGAATTTTTATGTACTTCACAAAAATTGATAGAGTATAAGACGTGTATGTCTTTATTTTGTTTTCTTTTGATTTGTTCATGAACCAGACGCGAACGGGTCAAGATGACTAATGCTTATCTTCTTTCAAGTTGATAATTTTCTGCCTCTGTTCGGAAAAGACTAAAGCTTAGCAGCTCTTTATTATAGGAACATTTCTGATGCAAAAGATGAAAATAATATCCCTAGTCATTTCGCAATCTGCTACAAGATCCACAGCATGAACTCGAAAGGCGTAAGCAGCAGCGAATTCAGAAAACTGATGTCTCCCCGAAATTCCTGTAACTTTACTGAAGGGATTAATGAAATTAACAGATAGAGTTAGAGTTACCCAGAGTCTGCGAGTCATGTGTCTCTTATTCGGTATCTCGGTCGCGCTCACTGCGCTTGACTCGAATGTTTTGCTTCTGTCTTTTTTCCACTTGTAAAACCTGAAAGTGATGGGAACTTTAATTTTGTTAAGGATTTTGTCGGAATTATGTCGAAGAATGCGAACTGTGCACTGACGTAGATTCAAGGACCAAAATGAAATAGATCTGATGCTTGTTGATGATTAGAAGAATTCACTTCCGTATCCCTAAACGCATGACTTAGAAAGTAAGTCCTCTAGTTTCCTCTGCTTACAGTAAACTTCACTATTGACGATAAAATGGAAGTTTCCTAAATGTCAAAAAAAATATTTAGGAACCTATTTATTTAGTAGGTATATAATAAAAATAGAATTACGAATGTTCCAGAAGTTCATTTCCAATAGAGCGTTGACTAGTTACTGTTAACTTTATCATCTGAAAATTCAATTGTCTTTAATGGACATGTCCAAAGGCTTTAATCCGCTTACGAAGGAATTAGCAGTTCTCTACTTTTCTGATTATTATGTGTGGAAAGTTTTAGAATTCACTTGCCTTGAACCGAAGAGTTGACATTGTCAGTTTAGCCGAAGGGTATGAGATAAACTCACGTTATAGAAAGTCTCAGTCGTTTAAACATACATTCATAAGTAAATAAGTGAACGACGTATTGATTTTCTTTCACAGTAATCACGACTTCACGATATTAAAATATACCCCAAAGACGTAAAATAAAGGGGGTCTAATATAGACGTTTTGAGAGGATTCGAACGACGGGGCAAAGGGTTGAAAATCGTAAAATGAAGGACGGTAACCCCCAGAAGACTAATTAGCTATCAAAGAGTGACAAAATTTGTGATGAGAATTAGAAGTAGACCATGAGATTTCTTGTTCTCTTTATATGCGTTTCACGTCACATGAACTTACGTTTTTCTTTGTTTTGTTACAGGTGTGTAGCACAACTTCTAGAAACCATGGCGGTAATGTATCAAAGTCAACTTGAGCACACTATGCACATTTTTTTCTTACATTGTCCAAAACAAAAATGAAATATAATATTATAAACAATGCATCCGTGATATGTTATTGCAGCTGTCACGCATGTCGAAATCGTATTCGTTTTGAATGTTCCATTAATATTGACATAAAAAGTGTTAATTGTTAAAACAGAGCTGGATTTTGCATCAGATACTTCCCCAGAATGGGTGATTGTGATGATTTTCATCTGCAATTTAATTCTGTAAAAATTCCCTAGTGATGACACGAATGTTTTTGATTCAGTTCATTGATACTTGATTGTCATAATTCCATATATGAATCAAAATAGCAGAATTTTGTTTGGTGTGGGGACTAGTCATGCAGCCCTTAAAATTTTCGACTAAAGTGGCAGGAAATCCAAAGTAAACAGTCTTGTCTAGTTTTCACCCCATACCCCATACAGAGTTAATCTAAATATTTTCGATAGGCAATATCCGATACCTTTTGGGACGAATATAAGAGCAAGAGCATCGTTTAACATAGAGCATAATTTCAACATTCGCATCCCACATGTGAAGAAACATGTCAGTATTCCAATACTCCATAGTCTATGAAAAATTGTTACTTGGAACCACTATTCGACCACTTTGGTAATCGATAATTGACGAAATACAGACACTCATTACCTACTCCACTTTTTCAATCTTATGCTCTCAAGATACACCGCAAGATACTAAACACCTTAAAAAAATCCAATATTGAATTACTTCATAGGAATGCAACCCTGTCGGCAGAGCGATGTTTTACCAAGAAATATTATCAATCCTTTGTAAGCTTAAATTGTTGTAATTAGCAACTTAAGCAGAATTCTATATTGTATCAAATATCCTTGCTTAGTCACGAACTGCAGATCAAATTAAAAAATTAATTCCAATGAAAGCCGATCATTTGGGAACTAAATTGAATCTTTCCTTCAGTAGATTTTTTTTGACACCCTAATTCTTTCAATGAAAAAACGTAGTCAGGTGGTTTAGTTAAGACACACCATATGGTTCGTGGTGACAAAAACAGCCAAACTAAACACGTTTGTATTTATTCTACGAATTTATTGATGATCTGATAATTCTTGCACATGTTTCGTATCCAGCTCAAGAATTTTGTCCCAAATTGAGTATATCCAACTGAACTCAAAAATTGTAATGATTTAGATTTCCTGTTTAAGAGTTCGACTTATTAAAAGACATTGCCAGATGTCACATAAAAAAAATAAATATTGATCGTTCTTTAACAAGAAAAAACAGAAACATATGTTTTAACTTTGTCTTCTCTGATGCTAGACGGCCGATTAATCGGGGCACGTAGACATTATTTATATTGAAATTAAAAAGCAGCTAAAAGGTATCGCAATTTGATCAAGTTTGAGTAAAAAGTTCTCACGTCTGTTCAGAAATAATATCGACAGAAACCAGTATGGTACCGTAGATTGGGGTTATTCAGGACAAACTTGAAACATGTTTCTCCGGCACTTGGAACATGCACTTATTATCCGCATTTTTACATATTTGGAAAGGTGATAGATGTAATGTATCTGTCTTATGTGAAATAATGAGACACCCCCTTCAATGTAGGGGGCTATATTGTTTTATTTTACGGCAATCCCAACTCACCTCTTTAGGTGGGGCTATTTGGGATTAATAGCAAGTTGCGTTAAAGCTTTTTGGAACACCTAAAACAGTGTGGCCCAATTGTTTTCGGGTCATTCTGAAAAAGAGTTTATTAATTTTGCTGGAGTTTTTTCAAAATTGTAGAGCTTGACCTACGGAATATTTTTACCGAAAATGATCTCGCTCATTCATAATCCAAAGCTACTTTGCCAGTTCCCGGTGCATGCCACTGGATCCGGCAGCACTCAAATCTAGCCTATACCAAATTTCCGATTCTGGGAAGTGTAAGGTAAGGTGTGATCAATCGAACGATAGAAGTGACACCGGTGATCTCAAACATGCATACCCTAACGAATAGCCGGTGTCGTGTGAGGAGTGTTGAAAGATGATCAATGTTGCTAAGCCGACATACCGTATTCTTTTTTATATACTACCAAGTTCAAATTGTATGGTTTTCCAAACTTTTTGATGTTTGGAGTTGATGTTTACAATAATTGTAGATATTTTTTCGATCGATAGATTTGTTTATGTTGATGTTCATCATTGGGATGAATGAATGATTTAATGATGGGATACTAATCTTCATAATGTTAAGATCATTTTGTGTTTCTTTGGAGTTATTTTTTGTGGTATCCTCTGTCTCAATCGACAAGTCTGTTGTCGTTCTTCTACCGTCTGGTCTTGATAATTCTGAAGTCATTTAATTCATTTCCCTTGCAACAGCTATGACGAGTTTAAAATTATTTAAAAACCTATAAGTATCTGACAATTCTCATCGTTAATTTGCCTGGACAATCCTGGTCAGTGAACATAGATCCCATTGTCTTCATCTTCAGCCTCCTTTATGTCACCCATCACACGATGATTTACATTACTTGACTTCATCATAATCCATTTTCAAAACTTATTGCTTAGCACAAAGTTTTGAAAAATAACCACCGACAAATACAAACACAGAGAAAAGTTAGGTAACGTTACCACTGAACGATTTATTTATGACATTAATGCGCAAGTTTCTTCTGAAATTGTGCATGTTTTCCGGGTATTAGGCAGTAGAATTCCGTTACAACGATTTTCATGCGATGTGATCATTCCTAGATTATGACATTTCGGATTTCACTAGTTCTTCTCTTGATATTATCGTTTTATCGTTCCCAGAATCGGCACCCAGAAAGTATCAAAGTAGTAGCTATACCTATCGTAGTTAAAATAAATTATTCATTTGTTTTGAAAGCTTCACAGTTGGTCATGAGAAAACAAAGGTTCATTCTGGTAATTTCTACCAAGCCACCATTTCCTTCAATACATCTATAATTTTTTTTGCGAATATTGAAAATAACATTTCGTATTTGCTGCGGAGTCATTTCAGCGCAGGCGTGGATAGAAAAAAATTAATCAATAAATATTTTTTTTGTGACATTTGGTGAGGGATGCCAAATCCAGCGGCGTGCATAGATTTTTTTTATAAAAATCAATAATGTAGTTCATCAAAATTTTGCTCCTGAGAACTGGCAAAGTGGGCTTTGGATTTTATCTGGGCGGGGTAATTTTTGGTGACAAGATATTAGTTTGTCAAACTCTACAATTAAAAAAAACCTCTAGTCGAATCGGTCAATTGATAAACTTTTTTTTTTCAGAGTGACTCGAAAACAAATGGATCACATTGTACAGGTTGTACCAAAAAGTTTGAAAACTTATAACCAATAAAATTAAAAATGAATTCTTGTGGAAAATAACAAAACTTTTGGTTTTTTCTACACTTAAAAAGGTAAAAGACATCAGATCAAACTCTGAATAGCAGAAGTATGGCCTAAATAGGTATTCCTCATCTCCGGCAACCAGTCATTTTGCTCCGATGGGGTCGCCAATTAACACCACATTGATGTCCCAAATTACCCCACCCAAGAAACTCCTTACAAATCTATAATGTATTATGTAATGGTGTATCTTCAAGATATTGATGTTGATGGGTCGTCTTCAGTCATCTGATAACTAGTTACAAATATAAAAATTCTTTCAACACAAAAAGTTGGACGCTATCGTTTTTACTTCGATTTTACTTTTTTTTTTGCAATCCACTTCACCATTTCAAAATTCAATATTGCAGACTAAACCGCATCATTACGTTTGCTCTAAAAATGCTATACGTTGTACCGTTCGCTCATTTTGTTTATCTGTTGGGTCCTCTCAGACTCACATCACGAAGTCGGTGCGTAAAGCCGCGCCGTGAATCTTGAACATCCCGGACGAGAATATCACCACACTTACCATGTTCACGGTGTTCGCGCCTTCGTGAATGATGGACGTCAACATGGCAGCATCATTAACTGTATGTGCTTTAGCAAACTACAAATATTTGCATATAAAACATACGAAACAAATTGAAAAACAATGGAAAAAAAGAAGATGTAGGATGAACAGAAAACACCGACTGTGAACGGGAATCCATGAACTGAAAAGCCGTGAAACCCATCCACGCTTGCGTCCCTGGTGACCCAGCGTTCGCAGCTTGAATCTGATACCAGGATTTGAATGTCTTGTTTTGTTCGTTATGTTCGATATATCCGAGGATATATCCCCGCAGGTCCCAAACAACCTCATTCTATGGTTTTGAAAACAAAAAGTACATAGGTTTAACCTCTGGTATAACCTTGCCAACGAATAACAATCGGGAATGGGAATTTGGCATTTCCCATCATATGTAGATGTCTTTTATTGAATACCAATTTTTGAAGAAAGTAAAGTTCAAATTATTCTTATTGTTATTGTTCTCAAAATTTAATCAATTTCCTCTTCTTCAAAATATGTCGGCACCCTTGTCATTGCTATCATGGCTCTTACAACAAATTTGCCTCACAAAAATCTTGGTTTTTTTTACTGTATTATCAGTGAACTCGAGATCACATGAACTGAATAAGACCCAGGTTATTTGTGTTATCGATGGTGTTCTCATAAGCGAAAACATGATTTTCATAAAAACTTGGCAAGAACGGTTAAATCAGTCTCAACAACGACATGAATCTAACCCCTAATTATATGAACTCTGTCGATAACAAAACTTCATGTTATAAGGAGGTCAATACAAACATGTTTTCACGTTATTGAATCGTTCGAGTTAGCAAGTGTTCATGTTATCGCGATTGTACTGTATTTACTTCTAAGGAAGTATCGTATAGTGCATCCAACTTCTCAATCAAGACACCGGTTTCGATGGTAACGTCTAGTATGAACTAGAGAAAAAAATCTGAGAACGGCAAAAATCTCGCACATACTTCAATGAGTTTAGGAATGCCTGATATTGAAATATTTTAAAGTACTTCGTTAATTCTAACTCCAGATACGTACCTGCTAGTTTATTATTAGATTCTGCTTCGACCTCTGTTTCACTTATCCCTTTCTGCCATCTTCGCAGTGGATTGATAATTTGATCAAATTATCGTTTATTTAAATCTGGTATACGAAATGCTTCAGTTTGAGGATAAAAAATCCCTCTATTGAGAATTGACGTTAGAAAGCTGTCACTTAACTTGATTAACTTATAATTAGCCACCCGGACTTATTGGTTCTCTAAAAAGGGATCGACTGACGGCGAAAACTTTTCTGTAATTAAACAGTCAGAAAGATACTTTCTGGAAACATAGCCGGGATATCGACAGATTTACTTTGAGAATTCAAGACTTCAAGGGCCCAATCAAATTAAAACTGAGCGCTCTTAATTTTCATCGCTCAAAAAAAGGGATCTTTCAGCGGAAAAAAACCGCGAAAGTAATATCTAATCAATGAATACTAACGAGTTTGGAATATCGATGGAAAAATGATCTTCACGCGTGTAGATGAGAAAAGGGTGTCAAAAAAAGACGATGTGTTAAATAAGTGTCTATTGGTCAAAGAAATTCATTTCGACGCGATAATAAACTATGTGATTGTTCTCCATAAAATCGCTTCAATAAAGTTCGACATAGTATATAGTATTTATTTAAAAATATCAGCCAGATAAATATTAAAGGCTCCGAGAAAACCCACTACATCCGAAACAATGACCCTTGGAAATTATAAAAACAAAAACATCAAACATAAACAATACGGTCGCTTAATTGATTTTCATATTTATTAATGTTTATTCAGATTATTCAAAAATTACAGAATAAGTCACCGGGTTGTCTCTTGTCTGCCGTAAGCACCACGCCCTGGCTGATCATTCTGAATCATAACATTATTTTTCATTCAGCGGAGATCGCCTACGGTCTGTCTAGAGAGTACGGTTTGTCTTTGTACAATACGTGGAAGTCTTACAGGGCGGAAATAGTTCTTGTTTCACTTTTACAATAATAAAAGTGTAACCAAAAATTACACAGAAAAATATTGTTTTGTATTTATTTGAAACGGAGGGGCAAATAGTCCTGCGATTTTTATCACTTGAATTCAAGCTTGATCAAATTTGAGAACCACGCGACAGAACCAAAAATTTGATACGAATATTTTTTGTTGTGTGCTTTTTTCAAAAAGTAATGAAGTTTCCAGCTGGAGTCGACATCTCGTTATGGTATGAATTTGCTGAATGTTTCCAAGAGAAGAAACCCGTTGCTTAGCGATCTTGAATGTTGTTGAATTAATATGTCTCTCGTTATAAATAAATCAGTTCTGCAGTGTATTTAAATCGATTAAGGTTATTGTGAATAAGTTAAGCGGGTAAATGGATCGTCCGTTTTTATCACGCCTTTTTGAACAATTTCACGCTAAGAACGTTACAATTTGTAGTCAGATTTGTTAAACTGCTCCTATTATAGACTATGAGAAGATTAACTATGAGCCGAAGATAAGTGCACTGTGACTTTGATAAAGTGAGTCAGATAGCTACTAAGCTCACGGAGGGACAAAAGCGTTTTCAATGAGATGAGGACTGGCAGCAGTCTTTTGAAAAGTTGAGTGAGTCCGCTCACAGAAGGAAAGTTACTATCGAAGTTATACAATACTTGAACAAAACTTTGTGTGAGTGGGCCAAACTGTCCGCCGCAACCAATAATTGGGATATGCCGTTGTCGTGTGCCATTAGAGCACCATTCATATTCGCATTTCGATGAGATGGTTGAACGAATAAACAGGAGCATCAACCGATAGCAAAGATAGTTTCTGATCACCACACACTGCTTCCATCTATTTTTTGTGGTAGACGTTCTTCTTTTATAGACATCGACTGAGCAGACTTGTCGACGTAGTCTTTCCGTACAATTCACTTTTGTGATTATTACTTTGTAGTAAAATGTAATGAATATATGAAAAGAATACATTTACATACTTACAGTAGTTTTTAATAGCTACATGTATAAAGGACAGTCTGTTTTGTTGTCATCACTCAAATGATCAGTTCAGCGATAGTTTTCAACTTCTCCGAAACGATTCCCCAAATAAAGAACCCTTTCTTAATTCGCCCGAAAATTCTCAAAATTAGTTTTTCGATCTTCGTACTTCACAGACCAAATTTTATTCGATTCGAAAATATCGCTCCACAGCATGAATGACTTATTAATGAGTCAAATTTATTTCTTTTTTTGAAAGATATAGAGCACATAAACAAAAAATATAAAATGTCGTCTGTTGAAGTTTTTGTATAAATCTCCCAGTGGTCTTACTCTGTTTCTCTGAGGATTATTTCAATATTTGGATCCTCATTACATGGAGATAATATTGTTTCAAACTTCATTTGTGTTCTGCAAAGCATCATGTGTATTTACGTTCTTGATGTTCTTAATCCTCTGTATTTAAAGGCAAATAGCATTTTTGTATACCTAATCAGTTATAAGTTACAGATTGAAAAGTTCAAAAGTTGATAATATGAATGTATCTTGAGAATCTTTGAGACCTGTTTAACAGTTTTCTTGTGATAGACTGGGAATTTGAAAGTAACTTCTAATTTAGAAGTAAATATATGTAGACAAAAACATAAACATAAGAACGATAATATCGTAGGGTTATATACTGGCGTCATAAAACACCTTGCGTTTTGGGGTCTTGAATTAAAAATCAAAATATATAGCTTCGCGTTATAGAAGCGCGATTCCGGGGTTTATTAATAATAAGGTGTATACTGCGAAATTGGGGTGGTGAATATTGGCTTTGGTTGGGGTGTTGCGGAACAAGGGAATTGCTCATCAGCACATTTTTTGATAAACATATTTCAGGGCAAGAAATAAAATTGGTTACTTTGACCCTAGTACGTGCGGTGCGATAAGATAGTTTTTATTTCCAAATCATTGAAAACTTCCAGAGTTTTAAACAGTGATTCTGTGATAACTCACTCCAAATAATCTTGTTTAGATATTACTGTGACGTGATGTTCATCAAGTTAGCTAACTAATTCAAGGACAACTTCAGAACTATCTCAGCCCCTATATGTAATAACCATTTCAACCCCATTCCATTGGCAATAATATCAAGGCAAAAAAACGCCCTTTTATATAAGACAAAAGGCAATACAAAAGTTAGATTTGAATATTTGATAGTGATTTATAGTCTTTCTGGTGTATGGGGTATATATGAAATGAGCTTACGCATTATATCAAATCACCAAGGGGTGATTTAGATTTTTGGGTTGTGAGATAATATCGAAAACCTTGGTTTGCATAGATGGAATATTTAATAACTTCACATCTTGATGGTAGCATAAATCATGAATACATGACATGTCATGTATCAATTCTTAGAACGATATCGTCGACCGGAAAAGAACATAATAAGGTGGGTGTTGGACACCTTTCCAATTGAGAAATTGTCCATTAAGGATAGCTTTAAGAAGCTGGATATCGGTTCTAGTTAGCAGTAAAAGGGTTTTGAATGGAACAAGTCCAAACGGCGTAGGAGTGATTGACATATACGTGCAGACTTACAGCGACCCTTTCTTTTGTATTACTCCACCTTTTGTTTTACAATCAATCATTTGCATGTTGGTTTCGAATCAAAGCTTGTCATTTAATACTTTTTCGAATAATATACACGTGAGCCTCTATTTTCATTCAAATTTCTGAATGGGACTAATTTTCTTTTTATAGAAATATTGGTTTGTTATGTACTCGCGCAGAATGGAAGGATATCCGTTAAATCTAACACTTAAAAAGTGCATTTTTGACAACCCTTCCATTGTTAATTCCACAAATGATCATAAATCTTTGAAGTCCCTTTTATGCCTTCAGATCGACACCGAATATGTATATGTATATTTTTTAATATCGCAACTCCCCACGCTGTATGATCATCAATACGTATTCGTTTCCTCCACAGTAGACATGATTTATATGATTTCTAATCAGAGGGAGGATTTAAATTCACATTATTGAAAAACCAATATCACCATCCTATATACTATATTTCTCTGACAAAAATGAAACTTCTGCCTATTTTCCAGAGGGCGACTTTAGCGGAGAAGGAAGTTATCACGTTAAAAGAACAAATATCGAGCAATAATGGAACAAGCAACTGCGAAAACAAAGATACCACAAACATGGACCGACAAAGTTTTGTATCCGAAATTGCTACTAAGGATAAAGAAGTAAGTATATTAGTTAGATTAGCTCAATATAAAACAAATGAAACAAACAATCATTGATTAGATGACCATGAAAACATATTTTTTCATAATACTTAGGTTTTCCTTAGTGAATCATTTTTAGTCTTGAGTTCAATTTTGCTCGTATAGGGTTGTCGAAACAGCAATTGTATCAATAATCGACTCTTGCCAAAAGACAGTTTATTGATTCAATGCCCTGCCTTTTGTATTCATCACTATTTCAAGGCTTATTTCCTATTCAATCAAGTTCTATAAAGTCCTTGAAAATACAGGGTGGTTCAACCAAGACGATTGTAGGAAAATGGTAAGGAATTTGGATAATTTTTTTTTGTACATTATATTTGATCAAAAAGGCTATGTTTTAAAAATATAGTCATAGTACAGGGTGTCCCAAAAAGTTTGTGGCAAATTAAACTTGTATTTTTTTAAATGGAACACCCTGTATGTAAGAACTCCAATCGTTTCTCCCATCTCGTACGATCATTTTGATACAAGGTTTGTTGGGTCTTAAACTTATAATAGAGAAATGGGAGGCGATCAAAGTTGAAAAAGGACTCATAGTCGGGCCATTTTTTTAGCGCGATTGAAAAAAATATCGAAAAACCAACTGACCCATAAAACATTACTTATCCTTTAACACAATAATGACATACACTTTCAATAAAATTATTTGTTATTATACAAGGTGATCAAGTTTCGCAAACACGACCTGTACACAATTTGTTCAAATGGAACACCCTGTATACTATATTTCCATCTTGAAGATAGCATCATAAGCTTTCCAAAACCACCAACATCATACCTTTCTCTTCAATAGTTTTCTCGGAAATCACTCGCCAATACTATGTTTTCTCATTGTACTACAAATTATTACCCAGTCTATAAAACTTTAGGTGGCCATGCATGAAGCCATGACAATATCAGGAATTAGTTGATCAATTAATTAATTTGCAAGTAGGCATCCAAAAGTTTTCTTATTGATTCGAAGAATCGTGGCAGTGACACTTAACTTGAAAATAATAATTGATTATGCTTGATTATACCACCGAACAAGTAACAATAAGAAGCCTAAGTCTCCACTTTATTGTGTAGCAGCATCAAGAGACAGCCCGGCGAGCCATTCGGGATCACATCGTTCTCGAAGCACAGAACATACTACGTGCCTGATATTTGAAAATCACAAGTTAACAGCGCTTCTCATATTAAACTGATAACGTCAGTCGTTGAACAGACTGGCATTCTCGGACCGGGTGGACGCGGTATGGTGTAAGGAACTTCGGCACTCCTGCTCGGGTCGGTTTCGCGCGCTTGCCAGAGTGATCCTTCTTATTGTTATTTGTTCGGTGATTATACGTAGTAGCTTTGACTAGTTATCAATATTTTGTTTCATTCGTGATATTGTCATGGCTTCATAGCCACATAATCTTATGAACTGAGTAAATAATGATAGAACTTTGTATTCGCGGGTGATTTTTGAAAAAATCAATAATCAGAAAGGTGTGATGTATGGTGTTTTTTGAAAGCTTGAGAGGTTATCTTAAAGATGGATATATAATTCACAGGGTGTTCCATTTGAAAAAAAATTGTACAGGTCGTGTTTGCAAAACTTGACCACCCTGTATAATAACAAATGATTTTATTCATATGTATGTGATTATTGTGTTCAAGGGTGAGTATTGTTCTATGGGTCAGTGTGTTTTTTGAAACTTTTTCCCATTTCGCTTAAAAAATAGCTCAACTATTAGTCCTTTTACAACTTTGATCGCCTCCCATTCCTTTATTTTAAGTCTTAGATCCAACAAACCTGATATCAAAATGATCGTGCTTGAGAGAAGAAATAATTAGAATTCTCATATACAGAGTGTTCCATTTAAAAAAATACAAGTTTGGGACACCCCGTACTATGGCTATATTTTTAAAACATAGCCTTTTTGACCAACTATGATATACAAAAAAAAAATCAAATTCCTCACCATTTTTCAATGCACAATCGTCCACCCCATCTTGGTTGCACCACCCTGTATCTTTGAACCGCATAATCACAGCTTTGAGTGTGACAACAGATTCAGTGACATGAACGCGTTAACTGATTAGCTGCAAGAAAATTCGACATCTATACAAAGCATTGTTGTTGGTGACTTACATATCTTTGATATCTCGTGTTCATGTATTATTCTGCGTTTGTTAAGTTTCTCAAGTTCAGCGACCATAAAATTCGTCAGATGAAGGGTGATCCATTTGGTGTTTTAGGATTTCAAATGAAATCAAATACTAGACATTGTGGGCTAGCAGAAAAAAGATACTTTATTTGGAAGAGTATTCAATAACAATTTAGTTTTGGAAATAATATCATTCGAATGTCCATCATGACTTTGTTGACAGTACAGGGAATCCGATCAGTTCAATTTATGACTATATTTGGGTCGGTCTTCCATGAATAACATTTCTGATGTTGGGTGTCATATCCTCTATAGTTCCTTGATTGTTATCATAAACCTTCGACTTCATGCATCCCCACAGGAAGAAGTCGCATGGGATCAAATAAAAAGATTGTGCGGGAGAATTTACTGAACCACGTCGTCATATAACATTATCATTACCGTTGATATAAATTTTTTCTATCTCTACAACGTTCTTATGACGTCAAACGTTCCATGCTGTTTTGTAATCACCTAAGCTACAGAACTGCCAAAAAAGAATGCCATCCACTTTTACAGTGTTGCCTAACTTCCATTCAAAATCCTAAAGCACTAAATGGATCACCCTTTATAAGCGACCCATTGTATGAAAACCAAACCATTTGCATGCGAACAACACTATTTCGAGTATACAGGGTGTCGCAGATAAAAGTAACTACATGGTAGGGCTTCGCAAGACCAAGACCAAGACCAAGACTGGCTAGTCTTGGTCTTGGTCTCGAAAAATAAATTTGGTCTTGGTCTTGGTATTGGTCTTGATAAATCAAGACCAAGACAAGACTGGATAAGTCTTGGTCTTGGTCTTGGTCTTGATGGTCTTGAGAAAAATATATACCGAATTTTTAAAACACACATTACAATGAACTGTGCGGCTCAAAAAGCTCCCCACCTCTTCTTGCTTTTGAACCGCTTGATATAAGGGAAATTTGGACTGAGGCCGTTCTGCACATTTTGACATAGTTGTGACAGCTGAAAATGTCAAAATGACAGCTGTGCGTCATTTTGAATGAAAAACCAAATGGAAAGGGGGTCGAGTGATACCTTATTTTGAAGGCCTTTTGACCCTGATTACAACTGCGGAGTTTCAAGCCTCTGCTATCATTTGTGCTGATATGACAGCGTGTCAAAAATATTTTCTTTTCATTTTTGTCACTTGATCATTAATACTTACTCGCAAGAGTTGACTTCTCCAAACAAAGAGGATATGATCAGGTACAGAAGATCTTCAAAATGAGCTATCACTCAATGTTTTTGATAAGGATAAATTTCACAGAAAAAAGTGGGGTGAAAAAAGTCCTCGTCAAAAAGATTGAGTAATAGCTCATATATCAACAGGAATTGAAACTCGGCAGTTGTAATCAGGGTCAAAGGGCCTTCAAAATTAGGTATCGACCCCTTTTTCCATATGATTTTTTTATTCAAAATGGCGCCCAGCTGCCATTTTGACATTTTGAACAGTCACTGCTATGTCAAATGCAGAACGTCTTCACTTATGGTGTGCCCAAATTTCGACCGCATATTATATCGAACGGTTCAAAAGTTAGAAGGGAGGGGGACCTTTTAGAGCCGCCATATATAGCATAACAATCCTAGAATAGATGTTTTCCCCAAATGTCACTCAGTGCATTTTTTTATAATCGCAATTCTTAACCGAAGAAAAAAAATGAATTTCTATTGTACAGCCCGAATAGTTTGCCCTAATAGGCATTAAAATATGCAAAACCATTGTCAATTAAGAAAAAGTCTTGAAAATGCGAAAGACATCTTATTATTACTGGGATGACGGTACGATTTTAACAAGTCTTTCGCAGTTTTAGAGCGTTTTTCTCCATTGTGAATGAATATCAACCATAAGAACAAACCTATCTGGGCATAAATGTCAAACAAAGCTCCTTTTGCATTTTATTCGCCTATTCACAGTGAGTAGATTTTGATTTGTTTGTGTGAGATGCGGGGTTTGTGTAACTTGACATGACGCTGCCATGTGTTCCAATCAATCGATTTTAGCACAGTCTATTAATTTAGAGAATAGGTACAATTTCTCCTAAAAATGTTCTTTATACTTGTATATTCATCATAGCGTTGGTTTAATATTCAGTAACCCATTACACATCATTCATTTTCCATGTAGGTTAGTACATTACTTGATGAATTTAGGGATATTCGTTTCGATGATTTAGCATCACTGGTCTATACCTATTGTGAATTGCAAAATTACAATGATGAATTGAAGAATTGATTTACTGAAAAGACTTATTCAAAAGAGACATGTTTGCAGATTTCATTCAATAATTTGTCGAATTTTGTTTTCAAGACCAAGACCAAGACGAGACTCTTGTGGTAGAGTCTTGGTCTTGGTCTTGGTCTTGAACGTCAAGTCTTGGTCTTGGTCTTGCGAAGATATTGAAGTCTTGGTCTTGGTCTCGGTCTTGTCACCAAGACCAAGACTAGTCTTGTGGTCTCGCGAAGCCCTACTACATGGGGATTTCGGAAACGGTCAAAGACACAATTTTGGCAAAAAAGTTTTGCTATTCAAGCCTAAAAATTGCAATATCATCGTCATTCTGTTCACAAATTAAATAAAATTTAGCAGTTTTATATTAGCGACTACGGACAATCGAATGACGTTAAAGATTTTTTTCTAGGCCTTCTACTCTTTTTGCAACCATAGCCAACTCTGTTATTTCTCACGATCGCCATATTGGATGTATACGTCATCAAATTGAGCATAAAAATAGCTTTTTAATCATGTAGAACAAGCCTTAGCCTGTCTTTGGTTGAAGAAAAATGTTAATTTATTAAAAAAAAAACATTTTTTTACCTTGGTATGCTGAGAAACAAATTCCGTAAGTGTGTTTGTTGCCATAGCTACGTGAGTATCTGTCAAAACTTTTTCATTTCACCGATTCATGTAAGGTTCACATTAAATCTGTTTTCTAATTGGAACTCTAAAAATTTCGCTTGGCAAACGAGAAACATATGAGTTCAAAGTCACGCTTACCACAAATTTAATGTGGATGGTACCATATGATTCCGGTTTGCCAAGCAAAAAAAAATTTTGAACTTGTTTCACAGCCTACTACCGTCAAAACTGTTTTTTTTTTCAATGATTTCCAATCTTTCTTCATCCAAAGATAGGCTATACATTGTAGAGAAGCTTTTTTATGCTCTTTTCAATGACGTATAATTCCAATATGGCTGTCATAGGAAATAACAATGTTGGCTATGGTTGCCAGAAAGCCTAGTAAAAAAACGGCATTCGATTGTCCTTAGTCGCTACAAAACCACCAAGTTTTATCAGATTGTTCACAAGATAGCGCAACTTTTTCCCATCTAAGCATAATTCTATCTCTTCCGAAATCCCCATATATGTATGTAGTTACTTTTATCGACTTTAAATGTAATTTTACTGTACGTATAGATAATATCAAACTAATCTAGTAACTGCAATTCAACCTGAAAGCAAAGCTCTGACTACGTGAAAAACATCTAGTTTGAATGTGATGATATCAATTTTATGTTTCAACCTATTTCGATATTAAAATGGTTAGTGTGATTGAATCACCCCGCATATTCTGTTGTCATGCTCATAATATTTCTATCAAAATTCAACCCTTGTCATATTTGTCGTGATCCGATTCGAAGCAAACGAGCCTAAATGCCCATATTCCATCACGAAAGCCACAGTTTTTCGCATTGAATGTAACAACTTATATTGAATATTGTTGTCAAAAGGCATTAAACGGCATCGGGACGTATCGAAAAACAAAAGAAACGCAATAAAGGGGAGCCTGACACGCAAATCAAAAATAATAAAATGGGTATCGAACTGTCGAGGTCTTTAAATGGTTGGTTGGTAGATATGTCAATCTTAACTGAAGAATTCAAATTCGAAAAACCCCAACAGAATTCAGAGCTTCCAAATTGGAATTTGGGATAATAACCTCGACCTTCAATAATTAATCACAAAAACAGGAAATTGAAATTGATAATACTTTCATGTATTGGTTATTACTTCTTTTAGTTCAAGTACGTATTGATATTGATACCGAGTTCATATTATCTCTTAAATAATGAGGATGCATCAGAAAAAGATCTGGTGAACTTTTAATGTAATACTTTCTAAAATATAAAACGTGCAGTCACTAAACATCCATTCAAAAGTTTGTCAAGTGTAGAAGGCAATCTAAAAGTAGTTTCAAAGTGTAACCTATCGTAAATTGTGAAAGATCGTATAAAAAGCGTGATTAGGAAGTGAAAATCAAATAGATAATATTGAACCAGTGCCTTAATGCCACTTTAAAAATAAGAGGAAACTCCAAAACCAATATAACGCATACGAATAAAAATAAAATACGTCAATTAGCTCTCTAACACCGCATTTGAGACAATAATCCCACAGGGGAGACACGTTATTCTCGCTCTCCTGCTCTAATTTATATCAATTTGAAAAACTTCTGTTAAGTGTCACTTTTACAGCAAAAATAGACAAATTTATTGAACGATCATTTCATAAATACTTCCAGGAAATCTATTAAAAGAGTCTTTCTCAATCTATCGCTAACAGATAAAAATCGAAAAACATATGTTTTTCTTGAGACTATTTTTGGTGAGATCGAAATGAAAGTTGACAGTAACACTGAATTTTTATCAAAAATAGGTGTAGTTCTGGATTTTTACTAGACAACTAGCAAGTAAACGTCGCAATAATCCATCGATAATGCTTATAAACTATAAATATAGAGCTAGCGATGAAGCTTTTCTGAACGGTTTTTAGCAAATTACTAGTCTAATCAATTGAGAGAAGACATTGAACTTCGATAGGATCCATTTTTATCTCAATATTTTTCAGTGACTTTGGAAGGAAACGGAAATTTGAAATCAGTTATCGAAATGGTAGCATAAAAGGGGAGTATTATCGCCGTTTCAAACCCATTTTTTATCTGCTTTGTATTATATGCGCTGAATTAAATAATTGTATAAGCAAAGCAAAGAAATCGGTAAGCAGCTTGTCCATCACTCCTTTTTTATTAAGCAAACTCTAGAATTTCAACGTCTCTCATTTCATTTTGAATTCCCATAAGTTGCCGCTTCTGAGAACAAGTTTTTTGCTTTTTTCATTCAATATTTTTATTAGGAAATTTTCATAAGAATTACTCATGACGGAAGGCGTGATCCTTTTCTTCTCTCCCATTTAAATCGTATTTGATTTGAGTATCGAGTATAGTTGTGGTCTTTTGGGATCCAGTTTGATGATTTTTGAAAACATAAATGGTATAACTTTTTTACTTTCCTCTTCTTATCTTCTAATCTGGACTTCGCATTTTCATTATTGTAGTTTGATTTAAATACATAGTTGATTATTGAGCTGATACGTAGCTCGGTGTCCTTTTTCAAATACAGTGAAGATCTTTTGAAACCTGATAAGTCTACATTATTACTATAATAGATATACTTCTGCTGAAATCCAGCCTAAAAAAATTTGTCGGAAAACATTATCTCCGGTATCCCGATTATGTTTTTTTTTAAGTGACAACATTAAAGACTTCAAGATCTGAGAAATCGCTTCGGTGCCAGTGAAGAGTGGAAAATTGATAAATCTTGCTTTTCGGATCCGTTTTCGACTTGTTTTTGCTCAAAAGTTATTAAGCAAACCCAAAGACGCTTTCAAATATGCAACCTAACAAATTTGATAAAAATTCAAATTCTATTCAAATTCTATATACAGGGTGCCACAGATCCGAGTGCATGCATGGGTATCTCAGTTATTAAAAAAGATACAGGGTCGGTTGAAGGGTTGCAAAGTTGCGCATTTTTATGCTCAACAAAATGCCGTTTTGAAATTTGAAAAATTCCGACTACTTCCGAAGATATTCGAAAAAACCCGAAATTTCGCAAAAACGTTATTATTATTTTCTGAGGTTATTTGAGAAGATATTGTGAAATGAATGACACTTTCTCACTGTCACTTTTTCTCCTCTACAAGATGGCGTTTTGTCTTTGAGCGGCCATCATCAAGTTCAATTTTTTAAATACGGACCTGGATTTTTATTTTATTTTTAATTATCTTTTGACGTCCTTATTGTACTGAGGTATCGCAACCGTGGAAAAAAATACTGATTTGAAAAATAATACCGGAAAAAATTTGTTAGGCAACCCTTTTCTCCCTAACTCTTAGTTTGGTTCATAAATCCTTCTTTATTCGACACGTTATTCATATGAGAAAACCTGCACAACTAAACAAGCCTAATTGACCGAACCAAAATCGAAATGACATCCAATAGCGATACATTTAATGAAATTAAATTAAATCCACAAATGACAAGGAGAATGAAAAAAATCATATAAAAAACTGGATCAATTTCTGCAAGTGTTCAAGAATATTGCCATTTTAACAAAATATTGAAAATAACAATAAAAGGTGAAAAATAATTTAAAATATTGACGTTGCTAAGGCAACCCATTGCTCTACACCCTCATCTTATTACCTTAATGTCTCAAGGACGTCAAAAGATAACTAGAAATAAAATAAAAAATCCAGGTCCGTATTTAAAAAAATGAACTTGATGATGGCCGCTCAAGGACGAAACGTCAGATTTTCAATTTAATACCGCCATCTTGTAGAGGAGAAAAAGGGGCAATGAGTAAGTGTAATTCATTTTACAATATCTTCTCAAATAAACTCAGGAAATGATAATAACGTTTTTGCGAAATTTCAGTTTTTTCCGAATGACTTCAGAAGTAGTTGGGATTTTTCAAATATCAAAACGGCATTTTGTTGAGCGTAAAAATACGCAACTTTGCAACTATTTAACCGACCCTGTATCTCTTATAATAACCGAGATCCCCATGCATGCACTCGAATCTGTGGCACCCTGTATATATAGATTGCAAAATGTTCTAGCTTAATAAAAAAACTCCAACACACCGAAGGGACTGGTAAAAATGTTAGGTGTTAGGTTATATTATTTGTCTCCATGCGGAGAATAACAAAAATCTATTTCAAGATTTTCAGGTATAAAAGCTTGAGAAACACGTCGAATAAATGTCGCTATGTTCCTTTGTACACATAGTAATGTTCCTCAAGTTTGTTTTAAATTTGTTCTAGACATGCAAATATAACTGCACCGACTATTAAAGCTAACAAATCGACTCTTTGACTTATCTAAAGTATTCGAATAAATAAGGCATTCGCGTATATACGCGTTAGACGTCGCATCGAAACACAAGGCCTTTTACTTCATAATTTATAATGAACCAAAAGTATTTGCTTCGAATATTTTGCCCGTATCTCTCCGCAAAATCGTTCGTACTAAATTATTCGAAATGTAGTGCAAGTTTATAATAAGCTCGCATGCGATAGGGAATAAAAGCCTAAGCCTAGGAGAAAATAAATAAAATAGCAAGGATATGAAGTATGTTCGGAATCGCCGTCGAATACCACTCATTGCATAAGCGATGAAGTACATGCATTTTTATTATATAACCATTTTGTTCGAGTTGAACGTCTGGTCCACTTCAGGGGGGCAATTCTTGAGCATTCGCAAATCAAAACGTATACGCAATTGTGCGATCAGCATTTGAAATAACATGCACCATGTATGCGTTTCAAATTTGCGAAGGGTCAAGAATTGACCCCCAGACTCAAAAACGTCGAACTCTTGACTAGATGTCTAGCTTATTCTTTCTCTGTTTTTTTTTTCCTTTTCTAGCATTCGATCACGACATCTAATGAATTGATTATATACTCGAATAAACATCAGAAAGCAAGTTTTGTACCAGTTCCTATAAAATTTCAAGAAACAAATCGGTTTGAAATGCTCAGCCTCACGTGGGTATGTTCAGACTTTTAGAAGATACACATACAAACTTTAATAGTATGTTCCAAAATATGCTCTTGAGACAAAGAAATATTTTCTATTTCTAGACATATTTCGCTATATTTCGTGCTATATAGGTACAAAGTTTATATTCAGTTAATATTCGGTGCTATATAGGCCTTTTATAACGAAAGAGTCAAATGAGCTCTGCTTTCAATAGGATTTCATAACAAACAAGTTAATGTTATTTTATGCTCATGTGTAGTAAGGACATTTATTGATTTCATCAATTATAATGCAAGTCCAATTTCATTCCATGTGAAGAACATGAGCATGAGCTCACAACGAAACAATACTACTAAATGAATACTAACAAACTGAACCAACATCTCCATAGGCAAATCATCACAAATTTCTTTTCGCTGCAATTTTCGTGTGAGTCTACTTGCATCCTCGTTCAAGTCTGATGAAAAAAAAAAAGAGATGAAGTCGATTCCAATGCCTACATTATGCACTTTTATAGAAAAACCCTTTTCCCTACCTCCCCATGTTTTTCTCCTTTTTATGTCTGAAGAGGAGCGCGAAATTTGATAATTTTTAATTAGGAGTGATTACTAAGCCGAGTGTTGCTTTGGGGGGAAATTGCACATTCACTTTCTGAATCCTTACTAGCTTTCCATACGCCTTTTCATTTTGTTCTTATTTTCCACCAATCGAATTACCGATCATTTTCACATTAGACAACATCGAAAATCCGACATAATACCTTCGTAAAAGCTCTAAAATCTCCACAAAACACTTCTCAAAAGAAAGATCATATCCTCGTAATCGGTTTATCGGAAGTAACAAGAGTAAGAAAAAACTTTCCAGATTGGTCCTTGCTTCACGTCAGTTTTTAATTCCTTATTTATTGGAAGCTTCGCTTAAAAACTGGGGAAGTAATTCCGCTAAAGGATTACCAAAGAAAGACATCGCTAAGCTTGGGTTTATTAATTTTCTTTTGAACATTTCCAGGATCACTGTACCACAAGCACGCTTTCTATAATTTTTCCAATCAATCACTAATATTTGTTTCTCTTTTAACTCTCTATCAAAACAGCTGGTTGTTTTCTCATCGTTTATTAATCTAGTAATTACTTGAGTTTTAGCAACCATGACCACTCTGTATACAACTGAAAGTCACACATGGATGGAACAATTGAATATTCTGCAACAACAAATGACTTAGACAGGAAATCATGGCGTCGTTATATAGCTTTTTACTCGGCTTTTCACCTATGTTGAATATTTCTAGTTTTCAGAAATATCGTGCATAATGAACCCGTTTTCGACTGTAAATGTAAAAATAGATGAGTTATATGAAATCATTAAACTAGACAGTGGATATCGTAAATTGAATAGGATTGATGTCAATATTTCCTAAAAATGTTAAGTCTCACGATATAAATAACGTGTTTACGGCAAAGACTCTCTCTCTCGGCAATGATGTGTTACTGAGTCATTAAGGATCATGAATATTTCATATAGGCGTTTCGCACAATTATTCTCAAACTATTAAATCACTTTTTCTGTTGTCGAGGTGGTTTACCCAAAAAGCAAAATTGAATGAAAAATCAATTCAAGACGATCAACGCGTAGTTTCTTAATAGGTATTGACGCCCAAAACTATATCGTACTAATTAAGTGTGCCAACAGCTGTTGATTTATTTAAGTAAGCCACCAAGAACATCCTAATTATTGGTACCTATCTATTGGAAACGATGTTTTTTTTATGTTTTATGTATCATCTCAATGACACAAGAGTCAAATAATTGAGCTGTTCCATTTTTTTAATGAAAAGTATATTAATTAATATTTTTTTTACAATGATATACATAATTATATTTATGGAAAAATGTGACTCGTCGTTTATCAAAACGTATGAATGATCACCGCCTAAGTTGATTTTCATGCACTTAAACGTATTGTTTTAATTATTGGATCCTCAACATCAATCTCAAGTATTTGGTTAAAACTAAAATCTGGAGTCACCCACCATTTTGATGCGACACTGTAGCCGAACGAACAAACGTCCGACATTTGTTTTTGGGATTGTGAATTCTTGATTTCAAGATTTCGCTGCTAGTTCTCATTGAGTAAAATCAAACTTCATAATATTTCCAATGGTGATTTGCTCTTTCGCTTAGTTAAAATAAAATCTTCAGGAAAAATCATGAAACTTTCATTTGAACCATTTTTTCTTATTTATGTGAACAGAGTTTCTAAAGGAGTGGCAAATTTTAATAGTCCAGGAGGAAAATATAGTTTCGACAGGAGGGGTTCCAATGGGTTGCGGTGGAAAATGCGTCACAGCACTTGTATGTTCTAACGTATTCTCCCCAATGATAAAAATAGTTCTAGTAATAAGAGTTATTCTGAAGTTGAGTTTTATGTTTTTATTTATGTTTTTATTCAGTAAATGTTAAATATCTTTGACTACGTGGACATAGTTTTTAATTTTTTAAATCCATCCAGAAATTTTAGACAGACTCAATTCTGGTTTTTGTCATCAATTTTAAGCATAAAAACATAATTTAAAGGTGTAGTCGGACCAATATTATTGACGTTCAAATTCAAATCAAACTTATAGCCAAAATATTAAATTATTTTCAATAAAATAAGCAATGACAATCAATTCTTGCAACAAACTATTTCCGGCATGTATCAAAACTCATTTATTGAAATAATTGATTTATTTTCAATGTGCATTGATTAATTTAACAAAAGTGATTTGAAGCTTTGGCTATATTCATATGACAAATGTAGATATCTTTTAAACCTTTAATTAGTGTCTTTATAGTAGAAATTGACGACTTTGATGACTGTATTAAAACTAAGAGTAGTACCTGAACATTTCGGTAGATTATACATTATACCATATTTTTACTTTCCAGCCCATGATAGAGGCATTAACTACCTACATTGCCAAAACGTTGGTAATTTGATGCAAAATATTTTTTTTTCTATTCTCTTTCCCACAAACGACCTTTTACATTATTCTCAAACAAGGACACGAGTTGCTATTTTCATTATTGATATGTTCGAACCACTGTATAATAGCTATGTATGTAGCATAGATAATATAGGTCGATTAGAAGATTGAGCAATCAAGAAATAATCGAACAGTTCTTATCAAACTAAGAAAAACATATGGTAGGCAAAGATTGACAAGTTGCAAAGGTTATCGTTTTTTGGCAACGTTAGCAAACTATCAATTTTTTTCTCAGTTCCGTTTGTACTATATATCGATTAGTTGCTTGTGTTACAAACCAGTGAGTACAACCTACCTACAATTATATTTTCCAAATAAGTCGTGCTTAGTATATTTTTATCAGCAGCAATTTTGATGTTTTTCCCTAAAAATCAGTAATTTTAGTAACCACAAATAAACCACGATGGCATCCAATCCCAGGGACATTTTTCCTTCCAATATTCCATTTCAGTCTATTTTTATCAAGGCCAGTCAGCTTATTGAGTGGTACGTTAAGAGTACCAAACCGTGAACTAGCCAATCTTCACAGCCATGTTCCCTCGAGCAATGTACTTGTTCAGTCGAAATTATTGCCACGCACTGCTGATTTTTAACAATCGCATTTTCAAAACAATAATATTAAAATCGAATTATGTGACTTGTTTTTTTCGAATTGAGTGATTTTTGAAAATGTGTATTCATAAACCGCATTTCGTACGCCCCTGATAATGGAAAGAAGCCCATCAGCATCGAAGTGGGAGATACATTATTATCAATCCGATGTGCCCCTCTCGCCTCTTAGACCCCTTGTCTTTTAAAGGGAACCATAGCATGTGATATTTAGAATAGGTAGAAATAAATGATTTCGCATGCACACGTCGGAAAAGGAAAGACAGACTGAAGACATAGAGACAAGAGAAAGCCGCCAAATAATCAATCGATATACTTGAGTCTTCGTGGCCATAGAACACTAATTGTCAGATATAAGGGGACTGATAGGGGTGGGTGAGGGAGAATATGAGAGAAACCGAATTGCATTTCGTTTTGAGTAGATAGGCTTTTGTTTCTCCATGTGGCAAGACGGGTTTTAATGGGTTATGCGGCATATTGATGCGATTGAATTTTGACGAATTTGAAAGGGGTTGTATCTTGTATTCATCCGTCGCTCAATTGTCACGGCGAATTATAAACTCTTTTCCAGTTGGGACAAAGTCTGCGACAGAGTGCGGATTTGACGGCTCGAAATTCTGGGCTATTCCTCTGAGAAAACTGCTCGATATAGCGGTTATCATTTTGAGGATAAATGTCAATCTGCAATAAATCGTTAATTGAAAAGATAGCGCGCTAAGTTATTTGGATTGGCAGGTTAATTTGAATGTCTCATAACGCGTTATTCTATATAAATGTTTATTATCGTAATATTTTCAATTATTTAAGACAAGATTCTTATTATCCCTTTCCATAATCGAGATAAGTGCAATTCACTTACTGGATATTTTGCAATATTGATACTTACTTCACAAGACAGTCGAAATAATCACGTTTCAACCAATTATTATATATTTGTATTAAAAAAATGTATATCGATACGAATAATCTACCTAATTGTTATTTTGCAACGATAGAACTTTCACATATTCGATCATTTATACCAAAAGAGAACCATCACTTTCGTGTGAAAGGAAATTGAACGAATATGTTCGATCCTTATAATAAACAGCACGACACTGCTCATTCTCCCTTCGAGATGCAGGAAAAGGGTTTTTAAACAGGGCCGCCACATATTTATAATCAATTATGGAAATGAGTCATTCTAGCAGCGCGTCGCTGATGCCGCGTGTGTACACGTACGAAAATTTCATTAAGATAAACCCAAAAATGTTTGATTTCGCTCGTCCTCACTAAAATCGCGTTTCGGTATGGTTTATGTTTATACCCTGCTTACTGAATTTGGAATCGCCCCCCAGCCCTTAGGACCGGAATATTCTAATTTTTATTCAGATTTCGACTTGTCACTTGGTGATGGGTGATGGTCATTTAATAATGATTAATCCGGATAATCCTGCATTTTCCACATTCGTCGATTTTATTGTATTGTGAAGAATTCTCTTTCCTTTCCTGGCTAATAGAAGACAATATAAATTGAAACAATTAAACCGCTCTAATATCCACGTATCAAGAAATTGGAAAACCCCTTGTTTTGATTACCTCATCTATGGTTTATTAATTCGACTATACATAGCAAAAGAAGGAATTCTATTTTTAAAAAAATATATAATTAAATTTTTGTAATCAACATTATATCGACGTGATTCGGAAGTTCAAGAAATACGACACATCGGGGACATATTGTAATTAGTAAAATGGGTAGTCAGAGGGGATTTAATGTGAAAGTCAATCGAAAAGAGGAACAGGGCGCGTTAAGAAATTGTCTTCAGTGTGTCGTGAGGTGAGTCATGTAGATGAGTTTTTGCCCCGTATTGCGAAATTGAATGTATGTCGTCTATCTTTGATTAGCTTCCCGAAGTTTAATCTTCATGTGTTAAATATGGAAAAGATATCCAGTCCAACATATTATAAACTGCGTGTTTTTGATGCTTATCCCATCAGCAACCCCTTGGGAATTGAACTGTGTGCTATTTCTTTCTCTTTCCAGCTCCCCCATTGCATCTTTGTCTCATTCATTAGCGACTTGAAATCAAGCATTCCTCGTTCGGCACTTTTCTCTTTATATTTGAGGGTATAATTATTGATTATCGAGTCTATCTGGGATATATGGCGTGTCTCACAGGATGGTCGGGCGGGGAGAGGGACTTTGATTAAGCTATATGGAAATTTTACCCCTTCTGAGGGTGATCTAAAGGTTGAATGATTGAAGAAAGGCGTGCCGAATGATATTTCATATATCCTCGACTCACGACAATGGGAAGCGTATGGTCATCAGATTTCGCGTAGATTACATAAAAACCTTAAACCGATGTCAAAACTGTATTTCAATCTGCAAAGAAATTTGTCTCAATGTTTCAATTTGAATAGTTATGAAAGTTCGATTAACTTTACTATGTTCTCTTCTGACTTTCTGACTTGACACTCTTGCAGACAATTTTAAGTCACTCTTGATAATGGTTCATTGACCGAAACGCGTCGAGTGCACTAAGTTCATTATACATTTGTGAAGAATCGGACTTTCATTTCTGCCAAGAAACCAGTCACATTCAATATTGTTTACTGCTTGGATTAAATCTATCAACAACACTTTTTCCTGCAAAATTCTATGTTTGTAGGTACCGACATGAAACGATCTGGTAATCAAAATGTAACTTCAATAGCCATTTTGATATTCAACTTGAGTGCAGAATGTGTGAATTAAGCTCACACATTCTGGACTCAAGCTCTCAATATTGTATATGCTTTAACAAGCGAATTTATTTCCAGTTAAACAAAATCAGTGATTTTTGACTTCTAACATATTCATTTGTCGTACGCCGCTGATGTATGGGGACCAAAATACGAGCAGAGATCTAATATTTAAATTAGACGTAGGCCTCCTCTTCTTTCCCCCCTGGCAACCCTTATTCAGATTTGCTGTGATGCGTGTGCCTGTGTGTATTCGTTTTTACCTTTTCTACCCCTTTTGAACGTCCTTAATTAGTAAAAATTTCCGATCTCCAACTTTGGCCCCTTTCCATCGGTTGATTGATTGTAGCCTCTCAGTCTGAAAGGGTGTTTTTTCAATCGCAAACCTGAATTTTTCATATCTCACTTTTGACTCGACACGTGATTTCCATTTTTAGGGGCCCGATTAATTTATGCAAGTGTTTCGAGTTCACTTTCATTTATTGTTTCTCGATATTTTCAAGTGGCATTTTTTCTACTATATGTTTCCAATACAATATTCTTGATGGAAAGTCAGGTAAATATTTGTGGATCAAAGACATCAGTATGGGGATCTTAATTTTTATATCGTTTTCGTTTCTTCCGTCGTGTAGCCATTCGTTATAATCAATTCCTTCGCATTCACGAGGGTGGCATGTGAACAAAAAACAAAAAACAAAACAAATGCCATCTAATCAGATTATATAGCCTACTACGACGGGCTTTATGCCTTATTCTTTCGAAGCGATTTTAATTTTGGAAGTGAAATTTATGATGATTGGGTGAGTTTTAAGTATGACGGAGAGATGAGGGAAAAAAATTTATTGGTTGTAGCTTCCGGAGTGACTTATCTCAAATGGCGTTGAATGGTGAAGCTTTAGACCAGAATACATATTTTCAAAGGCCGCAAATACCTCCCAGGTACTACAAAATAATTCAGCCATCCCAACTATGAAATGTAATAACATGGAAGCACATTTTTTTTGCTCCAAGGATTCATTTTACTCTACTCTATAAAAAAGTGGGTCGTCAATATTATGTACTGAGGTTCCCGAAATACGGTTCAAATAATTTCAGGGCTGATTCTAGATAAGAAAACAAGAGTATTCATATGAATCTGGCTTCCAAAAATACAAAGTTTTACATTTCTGGTATATCTAACTTTTCTTAAAAAATAAACGGATTTTATAAATGAAAAAAATCAATGCTCTGGACTTAACAAAGCTTATTTTTTCTCTGGAATGCGGAGTAGGTTGTATCTGAATGAATCATCAGAGCAGGACCTTTCTTGTAGGTACCCCTGATAAATTCAAAACATACTGCCAGAATTGACCAGAAGCAGAAGTTTAACAGGCACAAAACCAATGTTTGCTCCCAGGTAGGTACATATAAAAAAAAAAACTCTTATCGCACATTTTTTCTTGGACTGGTCTCTTAAAATTAAATTTTAGTATTCAAAATAGTATATTCGATATATAAATTGAAATACTAATCGAAACTAGTCGACATAGAAGTTGACCATGTTATAAAATGAAATTGATGTAGGTAGTGAAGTGAGCTAAAAACGGAAATTCATTCAGTAAAGCTGGACGCTTCCACAATAAATACAAGCCCATGAAGTTGAGTACACTTTTCGAATAAAGTACGTAGATACTTCGATGCTTCGACAATGTAATAATAAAACAATCGAACATTTCGCAAAATCGATTAGACAATCTTACTTTGCTTGTCAGACCCTGAACAATAAAACATGAAACGTTAAAAATCCAGTTCTAATTATAGTACATATTGAAGATTTCGGTTAAGACGAGCTGAGCAGAACACACATACATACTACACACAATGGGCAATAAAAGAAAAAATAAAACACTCAGTGGGTCATTCAAGTGCATCGAAGCATAGGAAAACATTGTTAATCACTTTGGGGGGAAGAAACAACCTGTATAAATTATGCCAATGAATTTTTTAATCTACGTTCGCTTCTACGGACGAGCAAATAGATAATAATATGTAGCGTAATTTTATACTCAATGATCGTTCTGATTGCGTCTAGAAAAAGCGCTCTGATTGTCATTGTCAATACTGGAAGTCGTTGGATTGGCTGCAAATACACACAAAGGTGTGGAAATCATCAGGCTACAGGTTTTATCAGTGGAACTTGTTTACGACTCTTACAAAACGAATTCGAATGAAAGGCTGTAAAGTTAAGCCACCTTATTTGCGCAATGATATATTTATTCCGCCAATAAGGGCAAACGACGGGCGCCATATTTTATGTGAGCTTTATCGCCTCAGACTGTTAATTTTTCTTATCTTAGATATGATTCTTCAATTTCTTATGATTTACAATGGCCAGGTCTGTTTACTGGAGCTGTAGAGTGCGACGTTTTATTGTCTTTACTTCCTATTTATATCAAGCCGATGACTCCACATTACTCAACATGTATTTATAATTCAATTATCAATATACCTTATTCTTAACACTGCAAACACTATTTGAATGTAAACATTACACTGAATCCGTGTTTTACAACACATACTTAAATATCGACTATATCTAATGTTTACCAGTATTTATGTATACATTCATCATTTTTTTTCTCTTTGCCTTGCTTTATCATTATCAGAGATTAAATCATATTTCGTTTATTTTTGGTATAATAAATTTATTAACTTAAATTTATTTATAATATCGTTCACCTGATATACCTATCACAGTTTGCTCTCTTATTAATAATAATTATCGCTTATCAAGAGCAGTCATTATAAAATCGTTTCACGAAAAACATCGATTTCTGCTGAATATGACGAACGAAGCAACTCGAGTAAGTTTACTGTTCTATTTATTTATTTCGAATCAATTTTTCTTTCCTCATCAACCCCCGCGACGAAAAACAAAACAACCACATAGGTATATAGGTAGTATAGGAACACTGCACGTACGTCTTTATTCAAGCCATACATTAATTATTGCTTTATTAGGAAGTATTCAAGCAGACACAAAAACATCGCCTCTAGCGCTCAGTTATTTATTTTCTAATTGAAGTCAGATACCTCAAGTTTCCTGACCTGAAAAAGACTTATTTGCTATCACGCCAAATTGCAATCGATATCTTTGAATTCACCAACAAGATATACCCCGATTAAATGCTCCCCTTGCTTATTAATACTCACGAAACAGACTGGATATAGATAGCTGGTTGATCAGGATCGTGCTTGGTCAGTTGTCAAATCAGTTTGTAGGTATCAAAAGAATTACAGCTTCAAATTTTGGTACATAACTAGTTTATGTACAAATGCTTTATAAATGTCTACTGTCCGATTACAATTAGAGAGCCCTTTATACCGTATTTGTGATGTAAATATTTGAATAACCTTCTAGAACTTCCAATAAGATTTCCCGATAAATTACACTTTTGAGATATTTTTCCAAACGGGTATATCAAGAATTCGCGATCACTTTCATGCATTTAAATATTCATCATGTTATTCTAGTGTATCGATGTTACAACTCCGTTCCTGTATAATCTGAATAGAGTCAATCAATTGCGTATATTGAATATAAAGGCATCCCAGTAATCTTTCTACGGTTCTATTCAAAAGACATTGATTAATTCGCGAAGTGGGATATCGAACCTTCCAAAAGGCGTTGGGTGGTGATCGGAATCGAACTTATTATAGTTTTCGTCATTATTTCCATTGGCGGTACCTTGGGACCTATGCAAATTCTATTACCATATTTCTTCAACTATTTCCATCTCGGTAAACAATAAAACTGTTATCATCCATTATGTTTAAAAGCGTATGCAAATTAAAAATCCTTGATCCAAATTATAGCTGGAACAATAAACTTAATGTTCGTATTCTAGAAACGTAGAAAAGATATATATATATATGTACATGTTGAAATAATGTATACGACAAGAATTGGATTTGACTAGAATTTTTGAAATTCTCGTAATTGCCAAACAATTACAAAGCTGTTTAAAGTCTGCGATATGGATATAAAATGACCAATATGCGAACTTAAAATTTCCGATACATTCTAGTTGAAATTGATTCTTCATTTCAGATTAACCATTTACTAGAAGAAATCCAAAGACTACAAGGCTGCATAAGCAAGATTCAAGAATCTTCACTAACAAAGATTACCATATTGGAAGAACAATTAGATCAAAAAAGGCAACATATTGTTAGATTAGAGTCCAAACTGGACGCTCAAAAAGACTACGAAGAGATAAAAAGGCAAAATGCCGTACTGAAATCTGACTTGGTGAACAATCCTCAATGCAAAGACATCGAACTATTGCTGGAAAAAACCAGAATACACATTAAAGAACAGATTAGAGACAAAAGTCCTTCTCGAGGAAGCGAAGGTGAGTTGTTGAATCAATATACTTTTCCAACCTTAATTACAACCTCGCGCCTCAATAGATATTTGTCACTATTGGTTATATGCACAAAATTTTCGTTTCGTCAAAAAATAATGGATGTAGAAAAAAAAATACCATCAATTTCCAAATATTTGAACAACGTTGTATATACGATCCTAATGTTTACCTAATCATAATCCGACGTATGAAGTGTTTTTCAATTCTTATAAAGGAGGTTAAGGTGAGTTTCCTTTTCGGAATGATCTCTCATAACGAAATATATTTTCGTTTTAGCTATAAGTAAAAGATTTCCTTAACTATAACAAAGTAAAAAAATAATAAGTTGGAGACTATCTGAAAAAGCAATGTTTTGAAAATATATGATAATAACGTGAGAAAGAAACCTAATAATTCGTCGGAGTGCAAACAATTACCAGTTAATTAAATGGCCTAAAATAAGCCAAATGCGTTATCTGTCGCGCATATTTATGAGGTACCAAAACAATTATTTCAAATGTATTTTGGAATCTAATTAGGAAATTAGAAACTATGAATTAGGAGCGGTCGCGCGTGAAAAACGGAAACTATTAGTCAAAATCATGTGAAGAGATCAGAACTGTGATAACGCATGGATTAAAAAAAAAAACCGTTTCAAACAAATATTTTGATGCTTTCCTCTGTCATGACCCGATCCTATTTCGCACTCGTCCTCCATTTGGATGAATGTCATCATTTAAATGGCCACATACGTACATTAATATCCTTAAAAATGAGAACAAATTTCATTAAAATAAATAGACAAGTTCCCACGTATGACGACATAAATTCAAATAACAATAACATTCTTGAAACAGTAAAGCGTTTCGCAAAACTAAAGCAATAAAAGTATATTAAGTTCGTTGGCCAACAATATCTTGCTTTTTAAAAATGCAGGGTTAATTTATGCCATATCGATTTTTTATAAACGAAATAAACTGGTTGGCATAGAAACGCGAACACCCAGTAAAAAGTGATTTAATTCCGGTGATATTCTGTTTAAGCCGACTGTATTATACGAAAAGCAACTTGTGATTAGAAAATGTCAGATTGTTGTCAAAATGCCTTGAACTTCTGATCGTTTATTTACTGTAACCCTTTGAAACCTGATACAAAATATCATCGAAATAAAATCATTTTTACTTGTTGTTCGGGATTCTATGCCAGCCAGTATAAACTACAAAAAAAACGGTACACCCGAAATTTTCACCTATCTTTGGACACTCATAATTTTTTAACGAATCGATGAAAAAATATGCGGTTTGCACCACGATGCAGAGCATTTCTTTGCGGTCAAAAACTTCTTTTATACAGGGTGGTAAAAAAAGTACTGTGAATTTTCTTTTTCTTTACTGTCCCCTCATTTCCACAGAGGCTAAAATTTGGGGTGTACCGTTTTTTTTGTAGAGTAGTTTATGTCATACATTTGCCAACATATAATATCAGATGTGTAGAATGAACATGACCTTTCCTGCCCTAACTAACGACATTCTTTCTACTTACACATCCTCTATTTTCTCTTGCCTTCTTTCCAGGGGTGGCGGATCATCAGTCGGCACTCCAACCACCCAATTTGTCCATTTCCCCACCCTCTACTCTTCCTCATCCTTTCCAAAATGTAGACGCGTTCGGCAGTCTCCTTGGCGAGGAGATAGTGTCGACCTGGCGAAAAACCATTGAGTCTCACCAAAAATCAACTTCTACAGATGGTCTAAAAAGCACCACGCCACTTCTAGAAAATGCTGAGAAAAGCAGTACCGCTTCTACACCCCAACCTATCGATACGACAGGACAGCACAGTCCCAATGAGAATATAGTGAATGGAAATCCCAAAAGTCCACACGAAGATAATAATAATCATAATAATCACAATAACAATATTCCATTGGCTGCAACTTTCCAAAATAACTATTTAAAATCTGATGATACGTTGAGAAGTCCCTACCGATTTGAAGAGCATAGGTCGCCCTTCAAATTTGCTGATGACTTGGGAATGGCTCCTGGATCCATGGTTGGACGATTGGGCGAAAGCCTTATCCCCAAAGGAGACCCAATGGAAGCTAGATTACAAGAGATGTTAAGATATAACATGGACAAGTACGCTTCTCAGAATCTGGGTAGGCTCTAACTTTTGTCATGCCCTGAACACAATTTAATCAACCATTTTACAGATACTCTTCATATAGCCAGAAGAGTGCGCGAGCTTCTCTCAATCCATAACATCGGTCAAAGACTGTTTGCCAAATATGTGCTCGGATTATCTCAAGGCACCGTTTCCGAACTTCTGTCCAAACCTAAACCCTGGGATAAGCTGACGGAGAAAGGCAGAGATAGCTACAGAAAAATGCACGCTTGGGCTTGTGACGAAAACGCTATCATGCTGCTCAAAAGCTTGATACCAAAGAAAGGTAAGGGTCACTCTCCTTATTCTTTTTCATCATTATTTGCATTGACTTCGACATAAGTGATCACAAAATTTGTTGTCGTATTCTGGGGTCCACGCCAACTGAGTAACAAGTTTTTGAGTTTAAACGTAGACCCTTCGGTAGAGGCCAATCCAGCACTCTGATCTGTATCAGGTGTAGGTAAAGGAACAGAATCAGATTATGATTTTTCGGAATACATGACCATACACCATATGCTGTTGAAAATTGATTCTGTACACTCTGTTAAAAGAGAGGAAGGGTATGAACAATAATCGTCAGCATTAATTCAACACCTGATAAATTGTTAGTTTGTTTTAGAAGAAACTGATAAAATGTTCAGCTGGCCGATCTTCATTTGGTCCTAAGGCTCAGTTCAGTTGGCGTGTCCGGCAAAAAAATACATTGTTGTTTGGGAGTAACAACGTATTCTGCAATGTTACAGAGAACTATGAGAATTCGCAAACAATGGATTTTAATGTACTATTATTTGTCATCATACGCAATGTTTGATATTGTGTGGCAAGAAACGACACTCTAGATTGCTTGAAAACGTATAACTTTTGTCGTTATAATTAAAAGAAATTCGACGAAGTGCATGGAATTATTGCGAATCAAGTACATTATGAACCTAATCATTATCTGGACGGTTGAAGATAAAATATCCTTCCATTGATACATTGATATTTCTATGATGGAGGGTAAAATAGATATTCATGATATGTATGTATATCCTACAATGGTTTTGATTCCAAGACTTGAGATATTATCATTGAACAATGGACGAGATTGCTTAGTTGTTTTATTTTTATATGAATTACTTTTTTTCAAATTGTATAAAATATAATGATATGTCATAATTTTATATTTTGTTGGATATAAATATTCAATTAATAACCAACAGAATTTTTTTTTCGAGACAGGGTATTACTAAAAACTGGAACTAATATACAAAATCAATAAAGTATAGCGATCAGGAAATCAGTGGACCATGAATAAGAAAATTTTCGAGTTAAAAATAAATATTTCTGATGATTCACATTTCCGGTCTTTTCAAAGTTATTAAACTGTATGACGATAAATGTTCGATTCTAATTGTTCACAAGGTATACAAAGAAACTAAATGTTGCCAGATCATCTCTCAAGTTAATAACTTTAACTGGTTTTAAAGTATGTAGCACTGTTTTGTCTAAAAACGAAAATAAATCGGCCATGAAAAAGACAAACGACTATAATCTGAAAACAAATGAATAACGTCAGCCCGGTGTCAATCCGATTTTCCCTCGGATCGCGTTTTTCTCGTTTTATTTCAAAAGCGATCGGCAGAAAATCGCTGGAAAGTGCTGGAAAATATGGAAAATGAGTCCGTCATTTACAAAATACGTATCCATTGATACTAATATGGGACGGATATTGTTTTTTGCGGAAGAATAGGCGCTACACAAAAACGCATTCTTTCAATTCAATGGGGAATTGTGCACTTCACATATTTTGTGTTTTCATTTTATGAAAATTGGAAGAATCGAAATGACACATGTCGAATTGAACCGATAGAGGGTGAACGGACATGGATTGAATTAATTGCATATGTGAAATGACTCACTGTTCTACTCATAGCTGGTAACGATCTGCATCAATAAATTCTTGATAAAACTATAGAGATAAAACGTATTTTACCCACAATTTAGGAATTTTGCAGGAAGCAGAGTTGGCGAACCGCAGAAATAATAAAAATAGAGCTCGACTGAAAAAAAAATGACAGTCAGTATTGAACAAGCCGACAGGATACATACATTTCTGAAACTATTCAGCTCTATGTGATATTTGCAGTTAGTTGAATAAAAAGGAAATGGCACCTAATTTTTGGAACAAAAACCAGTGCGAATTTATTAGTTGCCCGTCATTTTGCGAAACGGATTCATCAATACGACCTTTTTGAACATTTCCGATTTGAATGATGAACATACATATTTTCTTGAGTAGCTAATCCCATGAATCCCATAATCCAAAGAATCGATATGCTCTATAAATAACCCGATTTATCTCTAGTACTACATTTACAATCTGCAATTAAATAGTGTTTAAATAATTATCAAAAATTAATAATAAATCAGAAAGATTATAACATTCACTGTACAATTAAAAACATTATATCTGTTCTACTTTTTCTTAAATAAATCAATTTCATCGCGTTGGCCTTACTTCGTTTTTTGCACTTGAGCTTGAGAATCCCATGAAAGGCAATTCTACGCACTAAAACAGCAATAAACGCAACAATGTTTCTCGGGAAAGATTCGAAATGGTGAAGTTTGGTTCACTCAAAAATGTTTCAAATATTTTTGGATCTGTATTTTAATTGCAAAGACCTTGATAACAATCTATGTCTTTCGGCTATATTTATAATTGGTAATTGGTAATTGGTAAAAGAAATGGACCAAAGTGTTCTCTAAAAATTGTATCTCGTTCTCCTATTAACAATGATGAGATATAAATTACAAGCCGTGCGTTGTGTTTTTGCGTTATAAAATTGATTATAGGTAATACGGGGCGATGATTTTTAAAGCCAATTATAACCTCGTTAGGGCCGATACTCATGTTTACGAGATTTTAATTGGGAATATGCGGCAGTACTATATACGTCATAAATATGCCCACGTTCATATATGTAGTTTGAGAATTTCATCCGGAAGGATCAGGTTAGACTGTTTTATTGTTTCATTAAGTTTTTATTACCCCTTCGTATCTGTATCGCACATATTTCTGAATCTTTTGTTCGAACCCACCATTTCTTTCATTTGATAGTCTCCATTACGTAGAAATGTATTTTTAAACATAATATCCCTATTATCTATCAAGAGATCACAAATATCAGTCGAAAATACTTCGGTAGCGATGTCTCATCTTTTCGGAGACAATGAATCAAGGCGTTGACTCTGTGCCAAAATATTTTGTTCATTAAAACTGTTCCGATGATTGTTTTGGTTGGACGGGAGTGTATCTTTTCAATTTTCATCATCAATTTTTTTCATGCCTGGATATTTTTCCAAATAGTTTCAATTCTAATGAAGTAGCCTGAAAAAACTGTTCCAAGACATTCCAAAAAAATCAGTGTCGATAAATCATTATCAATCGCCATTCAACTCTTCCAGCTATTATCTCTAGAAGAAAACCAATATTCCAAAATCTGGAAATAAGTACCCAGGAGACGGGAGAAGCCTATTTGACATAGACTATATACATAGCTAAAAGTCATCGTGAAGTCATAATCGCCCGTACTAAGTTCAGGCATCATTTTCAAAATCAATCAAAATATTATTGTTTTCTCTTTTCTGGAATCCTTGTGTGTTGTACGATATTATATTACATGGATACTAGGAATGCGATGCGAATTTTCCAAAATAATACAAGAAGTTCGCGTGTCTTTAATTTCTTGCATGCGGAAAAACTTGTGAAAAGCTTATATAATTTTGGGTGATACCGATAAAAATCGAATAACCCATTAAAAGCCTTTCCAAGGTTTATCCAAGAGAATCATTGTAGCGAAATTATGCGGTCTGAAGCAATCAATAGACCAACCCCAACAATTCGCATGTTTTTTCTTTACTGCATTTAGGATTGATATACATATTTTAGTTTGTAATGAATGATATTTAACTATATATAATATAATAACATCAACAGACAAATGAACTAAAGCATATTTTTCCTAAATTATCCTTACAGATAATTTTTCATCCCCAGGAAAAGACGGTTCGCTTCCATTTGGCCGTCCGGAATCAGATCTTACGGAAGAAAGAATAGCTCATATTCTATGTGAAGCTAATCAATTCACTAAAATCAAAACAGAATCAGATAGTCACAGTAATGAGGATTCAAAGTCTCCCCATGGATGCACCAGTCCTTTCTCCAAAGATTCCTCACTGAATAAGAAATTAAAAAAGTACGAAAACGATGATATTTCTCAAGAGAAAGTTGTCAGAATATATCAAGAAGAACTGGCAAAGCTTATGGGAAGGCGCATAGAAGACATGCGCAGCCCAAGAGAAGGATTTCCTCAAGGGTGAGTTGCATTTCATTATCGAATAATATTTTTCCAATCTGAATATTCTGAATTTAATCCATGTTGACAATAGAGCAGAGCTAAACTGATATTCAGTATGTTTCTTCCCCAATTCTTTAGCAACACACCCATGGACCGTTCCGACGAGATCAGGATGGCTCTAGACGCATATCATCGGGAAATCGCTAAGCTCAACCATAATCAGTCTGGACAAATGCCTTTGGGTCTTCTTGCTCTTCATCAACAGGCGCTTGCTCAACATCAACAGAATCAACAGCAAAGCCAACAAACAATGCAGCAAGGACCGCAAATGCAACAAAATTCCAACGGAGGAGTGCAAGATTTGTCTTTACCCAAAGACAAAATGAAAATGATCAATGGCATGGACGATAAGGATAAGGATGAGGATTCTATGTCTAGACATTCTGGAAGTGCATTTAGTTTGGTTAGACCAAAACTTGAGCCCGGAACTGGAGCTAGCGGTAATAGCACCGCATCCAGTCCGTTGGGTAATTCCATTCTCCCACCGATGACTCCTACCAGCGAAGATTTCACTACTTCTGCAGCAGCCAGCCCATTACAGCGAATGGCATCCATCACAAACTCTTTGATCTCTCAGCCACCTACTCAACCTCACCATACCAGTACACAACGTCCTTTGAAAGCAGTTCTTCCACCGATAACTCAGCAGCAATTTGATCTCTATAACAATTTAAATACTGAAGATATTGTCAAAAAGGTGAGATTGAAGATTGCATCACCAAAAATAGTCAACATACCTTTTTTCTGATCGCAGGTTAAAGAACAACTCAGTCAGTATTCAATTTCTCAGCGTCTTTTTGGAGAGAGCGTACTAGGTTTAAGCCAAGGCTCTGTCAGTGATCTTCTAGCAAGACCCAAACCTTGGCATATGCTGACCCAGAAAGGACGAGAACCTTTCATCAGAATGAAAATGTTCTTAGAAGACGGTGATGCTGTACATAAATTGGTAGCGAGCCAATACAAAATCGCACCTGAAAAATTGATGAGGACAGGTGGATATGGCAACGGTAAGTGATAATCTTTCGATACAGCACTTGTTTCAGAAATCACTCGTTTATTTCGGATATTTGAGAATAATACCGATATATAACAATAGCTGATCGTGATTCATTTACAGCATGCTCTACGCCACTTACAAAGCCGACTCTCCCACCCAACACAAAAATGCTCTCCGAGGCAGCTGGAATACTCACCAAGATCCATGACTCACAAAACCTTTTGCCATCGTCATTGCAACTAGGGCCACCTCAAGTCAATCAACAACCCACTTCTCTGGGACCACCAGGTGCAGCTCAAATACCCCAAAGTCAACTCTTGAATCACCTAGGTCTTCCTCCACATCACCCCTTGGCATTACAAAATCAAGAGCTTCTGAAAAAGCAGCAACAACCAATGCAAGGTCATGGACTGCCATCTCATTCGCCAATGAGTCATCAAGCTATGAGAAATATGCACCAACATATGAGCCCAAGTGTCTACGAAATGGCAGCTCTGACACAAGACCTCGACACCCAAGTTATCACCACCAAAATCAAGGAGGCTCTTCTTGCTAATAATATTGGACAAAAAATATTTGGTGAGGCCGTACTAGGGCTTTCTCAGGGATCTGTTAGTGAATTATTGTCGAAGCCTAAACCTTGGCATATGCTATCCATTAAAGGCAGAGAGCCTTTCATTCGTATGCAGCTCTGGCTTCAAGATACACATAATGTAGACAGACTTCAAGCTTTGAAAAATGAAAGACGTGAAGCGAATAAGAGAAGAAGAAGCTCTGGTGTGGGTCATGACAACTCCAGTGATACTTCCAGTAATGACACATCAGAATTCTATCACTCGAACAGTCCAGGACCTCAAGGTCCTCCTAATGCTAAGAAACAAAGAGTGTTATTCAGCGAAGAACAGAAAGAAGCATTGAGACTCGCTTTTGCTCTGGATCCATATCCGAATGTGGGAACAATTGAATTTTTGGCGCAGGAACTCAGTTTGAGTAGTCGAACAATTACCAATTGGTGAGTTTTCCTCATATTGCTCGTAGAATGTTCGTTAATTTTTCTTGCTAACAATGATCTCATAACATATTGTTCATTACAGGTTCCACAATCACCGTATGAGACTGAAGCAACAAGTTCCGCACGGTATGCCATCCGACATTCCTCCTCGTGATCAAAACTCATCCCAGCAGCCTTTCGATCCAGTTCAATTCCGAATGCTTCTTAATCAAAGATTAATGGAGCTCAGTAAAGAAAGGATGGGTTTGTCAGGAGTTCCTCTACCATACCCACCTTATCTGACTGCCAATACTAGTCTTGCTGCATTGATATCCAGGGGCTTATTGCCAACTGGAGATCTTGGTGACCTTTCTGCATTAAACAATGCTGTTAAAGAAGAACTGAGTGGCCTGGACCTCAGCATGACTTCCGTAAAACGGGAGCCGAATGAATTTGACGACGAGGATGATGTTGAGTCTAATGCTGGTTCAGAAGACTCGAACATTTCGGGTAGTCTACATGATGATGCTAAGAATGATATGGGAAAAGAAGGTAATGTTTCCAGTGCAAGTCAGAATCAGGGAAGGTCGAGAAGAAAGCCCGCAGCTCCGATGTGGGTGAATCCCCATTGGGAAGAAGAGAAACTCTCTCAAGGTCAAGAGAAGGGACAGAGCAATCAAGATGAGGTGATCATCAATGGAGTCTGCGTAATGCAAACAGAAGATAATTATGCACCACGCAGAACTTCCACTGAAGAGACAATCCGAGTTGAACCCCAAGCTGTCATGGATCGATTTGACGATGACCAGAGCGAAACCAGTAGCGTTAGTCATCACGGTCAACCTCTTGAGGAAAGGGACGACAATAGGCATGATGCTGATTATGAAGAGAGTGAACATCAGATAGAAGATAATGACGTTGAAAGAGACGGTGGAAAGAAAGATAAACATAACGTAGATGACAGATGGGAATACTAAATTCTCAATGAACTTTCAAAGACAAAACCAAAAAACAGTGTATAGAAAATATTGTAAATTAACCTGAGTGTATTATTTTAAAGATGGAAAATACTTAAGTAGCAAAAAGTTTTCAATGTGATCGTTTACAAGTGAAAAATATGCCAAAAAAACATTCAGACATTTATTGTTTAGTGTCTAATAGTGAAATGTATGAGAATGATCAAAATAATTGCCCAACTCATCGAAGTACTACGGTATTATTGGCCTTTGGACATTAGATAAGAGTAGATGTGGTTGTCTGAGTGTTCCGACCTGAATGCAAAGAAAACATGTATGTGTCCTGTATATTATTTTTGTGAAAAGTGCAATCATCCAATTCGTTAGGATCAAAAACCTTGAACGATTTGTCATTAAGTTTATAGTATTATCATAAAATCGAAAATATTTATGAATTAATTGTGATTTTTTATTTAAATTAGAATAAGTTATCTGTTAAGCTGATGAAGTTCATGAAGCATATATGCGTACAATCGTGGTCTTGCCAAGTATTTCAAGCAGTTTTTTTATCACATCCGAATGGATTCAGATCGTTGTGATCTTTATACACACACGTATAAAATTGTAACGCTCGCTTTGTTCCCTTTTTTGTATTATACATAGCAATTTTAGTAGTTAAAACAAGACTGTTACCCGTTATTAAAGTTTTAGTCCGTACTTTTAAAATAAGGCTAAAATTATAAGAAATGTTTTAAACATTTTGTGATATGAGCTGAATATGATTTTCATCCAATAATTTTTTTGGTGATACTCCGTAATTTTCGAATCTTATGGCCAAAAAGTTTTATACATTCGGAAGGTTTGAAGCTCCCGAAACATGTAAAACTCACAGGGTCAAAAATTTGGTTCTGGAAATCAATTGATTGAACGTTCCCTGTTCCAAAAAACTACTTGAATTGAAACGATACTGTATAGGACTTAGGAATACGTACTAAAATCACTAGGAATATGTTTCTAGATGTAAAAATAAACTTTCTATTTTTTTCCAAAGTTTTGTAAATAATATCAAAATCAAAATAAGAATAGAATAATTCTATCTTTTAAGCCTTAATATTGAGAAATAGATTCAGAAATTTTAATTTTGAAATATTCTTTTGTGTAGTCTAAGGGATTACTGAAAAGTTTGATGAGAAATAAAAGTAGTTTCTTCGATTCAAACTTTCAGAACTATGGGCATATAATTTGATATAGGAGTAAAAAATAATTTCCATAATAACCGCACATGGCCAGTAACAACAAACATAGTTGACAAATATCTAAAACATCTCTTGAATTGGTTGTTGAGATCTCATTTCTTAAACTTTATTTCAAACGGAAAAATAGCTTTAATTTCCCAAATATTTGTAAGTAGAATGTATAACTTTTCTTAAACATATCGTTAATATAAGTACGATTTCATCTTAACACAGCATTCATTCATTACTATAGTTCTCGCTTTTTTACAAAAAAATCATGATTGTTTAATTCTCCCCTCGTTCAATCTCATCTCGTAGGTTTTCTATCATTTTATACAAAAAACGGAATTCGTGCAATATTAGGTTTTTCAATATTTCCAGTGTTTTAGAAATCCTGTATGCATTGTACCAAAATAAACTGTAAAAAACTGAAATACGTAAATTTTTGTCTTGAACAAGACATTATATTTAGCAAAATGTATAAAATGCACATTTTTAAACAAATCATGTAGATTGTTAGTAAGAAAAAAGTTTTTTCCTGAAAATCATTTGTTGTGTAAAATATACATTCGATAATTTCTATTTTATATTTTGGTCCTGTTTTATATATTTCAATGTAGGTGTAAGTTTTGTTAAGAAAATAACGTGTTGTTGAAGAACATGTCTTCATCACTCCACGAATGAAATTTTCCACCAAAACACGAATTCCTCATTATTTGAATATGGTGATCTATGTCAATGTTACGTTTATGGAATAAAATGGATTGGTGAAAAATAATTGTGAGAACCGGGAGTGACAATTTTGACTAATGTTGATGCCGTTTTTTACTTGTGTATTCTATAAGTCTGTGAATTGTCTTGTTTTTGTGAATGATTTTTTTACCCTTGTACATAATTATATCATATCAATATTTGAAAATTTCTAAATTAAAGTTTTTCTCTGTATTTAAAACTGTGTTTTTGTGAAGTTTATCAAAAAGCATAGGTCATGCTAACGGGAACTAACATGTTCTACTCTTGGTGGTCTCAACAAATATATAAAATGAAAGTACCCACCTTTGCTCATGTTATGATGTCACATCGATCATCAACTAAAGAAAACTGATTCCGCCTTTTGAGTGGATGTGGATGGATGGAATTGTTTCCACAAATCTTACGCAGATTTTCCGAAACGTCATGCTCCATATCTGTGCCATTTTTCATCTGCTTTACTGTCTCATATACTGCACTTTTTCCGAGTTCAGTCAATTGCACCAAGTTCTCAACGATTCGAAAACATTTTCTTTACAAATATTCCACCTCTCTTGTTTTTCCACTTGCGACATTATTTCACAAATCTTAAGCCGGTTTACAATCAACAATATTTTACAGATGGTGTTTCCATGCGATTTTGACCATTGTCTGCCATTGGCACAACATGCTTGACGCACTACTGTTGTCTTGGGGTGTTACAAAAAAAAAGAATATGAAGATAACAGAAAATATGAATTCCGGATACTTTCCAGACGGACTGTTGTTGCAGATATCTCTAAACTTTGTGAAAAATCTATTTCCTGTCTTACTTACCACTATAGAAAATAAATGACGTATAACCTAGATCACCATGTAGGTGGTGATCTAGGTTATACGTCATTTATTTTCTATAGTGGTAAGTAAGTAGACTTCCATGAGAAAATATAAATGAACAATGTATGGCATATACCTATGAAACTATATACCGATCACATCACATTGCATATCGCCATAAGCCGAGTCAAATAACGAGAACATCATTTCCTCTCACATTTGAATAGGGACGAGTTCTTCTGTGCAGTCTCAATAAAGCAGTTTCCGGTACAAATACCTCTCATCTAGCTCGAAGGAAGGCGGCAAAAGCTTTGTTTTGGATTTCGGACAAACCGCTCTCGTCCTACGAAGCCTGATGCTCCACTTAAGTGGCCAACTATTACCTATTTGGCTTGTGAAGTTTATCAAGACGCCCTGGAAAACAAGGACTTTTTCTTTCGATTTCGGATTTTTGCTATTTTTTGACTAAGTTTTCGAAATGCAGTATATTGGCGCGTCACGGCAAACTACCAATCAAAAAATCAAGATCCGGTTCATGCGTGGAAACTCCAGTCCAAATTCAATTTGGCCGGCTTATGCTCGGCACATTTGATAAATATAGTGCGGTCAGTATTTAGTTTTATAGGCATATGATGTATGGTGACAAAGATACAGACTGTCAAAGTTTTGGACAAGGAATGGTTTTCTCGTCATAATCTCCAAATGTCCCCATCATATTTCGCACACAGATTAATGTAGCTTCAATATATTGTCGCCAACCATACATCGGTATAATCTCTTACCACCATAAGATTAGGATGAGCATGTTCCCTGTTGCGTTGATCGTGAGGGGAGTTATATAACGCTGAAGTTCGACGAAAAGTGAGAGGAGTTACAGTACTCACAAGGATAGAAGGGGGTGAGAGGGGTTGCACTACTCACGGGAAGGAAACGAGTAATTAGCATATGCCAACTACTCCCGATTATCTCGCTGAACGTGTTTATTTATAGCAACAAAACTGCTAGCTCAGCGATTCTACCACTGGCAAATTGGGTGGATTTACACCAAGTATATTTGCCTCCAGTATATTAATGTGACATATGCCCTCACCCCGTGAGCATTGGACCCCAATGCCAGAAGAGAACATGCTTCATCCCTTACAAAAAGCTTAGAAACTATTTACAAATTTTCTTGTTCCGGTCCTGCCATCCATCCGTTTAGTTTTTCCAAGCCCTGGCCTGTGGTACTGCACCGCCGTGCGTTCAACGCTAATAGTGCTAATGCTTGCGTTTGCAAAAAATTGTTGGCCAGCCGATCTTCCTTGACCTCGGTAATAGTTGCCTATCACAGGGTGTGTATATGGTCCCCTCACTCAGTTCAGAGGGCCGGTATCCCTGTAATATGGCTGAAGGTTGTGGATTCCTGGCCGGTTTCGTGTTTTCCAGCTGGATTGTTGTGGAGACCGGTAGCCGTTATATAAAAAACAGAAAGTCTACATAAGTACATCATGCTATACACGTCAAAACATAATATTAATAACATCTCAAAATAAACAATAACATCTCATAATAAAATCATAGACATATACCCCCTTAATTCTTATCTATATCAACTCATCATGAGGGACGGCAGCAGGCGAAAGTATTACTCGGCAGCGGAGATCTTCGTGAGGAGGCTGTTGAGGAGGGATCACCCCGTCATTCCCCGGGTAAGTCTGCTTTTTTTTTCTCTTCCCGTTTTCTGGACCGTATGCCTTCTCTTCCCTCCTATGTAGCGGCTGCCAATCGTGTTGGTAGATGTGCCGCGCGAGTGTTGGCCCCTCCCGAAGTACCGGAGGGGGAGCAGGTCCTGTACCACGGACCGTTCCAGAGGGATCTCGTGATCCTCACTGCAAAGGTTCGCCCTCGCCATCCCTCCGTCTATATAAATAAGTAGTTTAATAATTTTTAAATAAGTTTTTAAAAAATAAGAAGTTTATATGTATATACACAATTGGTCTCACTGTACGCTGCAAGTTATGTAAGGTATCCAATTGCGCTGTTTCCGACCCGCTTCTCGAGCGACTCGTCTCTGTCGCAAGTGGAATGAGTTGGCATCTGTATTGGCCCTCGCTTTCCTGTTCGGTTATCCTTAGTAAATAGGACGGTGGGACTTTCTGGCTTTGTTCATTGTCTCGGGGGTTGGTGGCTGGTTCTGGATGGACGGGCTGTTGATGTCTCTGTAAGTATTTAAGAGTGTGTTACACATGTGTCGTGGCGGCGTGAGTCTGTGACGTTTTGTGCTGATGTGGGCTCTCTTGCGAAAGTGAGCATGAAGGGGCTGAATTTCGTGGTGTCCTGGATGGCAGTGTTGTACGGAAATGTGACAAAGGGGACATAACTACACCCGTCAGTTTGCTCCGTGTTACAATACATCGCCAGCATGTCCGCCATGGTTTTATTCAGTCTTTCTGTCAGACCATTGCAAAACGGATGGTACGCCGTTGTGAATTGCCTGCGCACCCCCATCAATTGTGTCACTTCTTTCACCAATTCTGACTGGAATACTTTTCCTCTGTCACTCAAGATCGTTCTTGAGGCTCCATGGATCAGGATCACCTTTTCTAGTATAAATTGTGCCACTGCCTCGGCTTTTCCATTTGGTAATGCTGCTGTTATTGCATATCGGGATGCATAGTCAGTCGAAACTTCTATCATTGTCTTGCCCTTGTTGCTACGTCGGAGTGGTCCCAACAGATCAATGCCTACTTTGTCGAGGATTGATCCCACGGGAATTGGTTGTAAAAATCCCGGAGTCTATCTATATGGTTGACCTCTTCTAGCTTGGCAATCTATGCAGCCCTTCACGTACTTTTCGACATCCTTCGCCATCCCTGTCCAGTAGAACCTATTCCAGATTTTATCCAAGGTTTCACCCAATCCTAAGTGCCCACAGGTCGGTGCAGCATGAAATTCCCACATTATCTCCTCTCTCATGGATTTTGGTACTACCAGCAGGTGTTCTACATCGCCTTGTCCCGTATTGAGTTTGTATAGGCAATCTCCAGTTAGTCTAAAATTTTTTGCTCGTCTTCTGACGGCTATAGGTGCGGCATCTGGATTGATGATGGTTTTTTTCAGGAGTTTTAGTTCGGGTTCTTTGTCCTGTAGGCTTGCAATTTTCTGGCTTTTCATAGCAAATGTTGGTACCTCATTTTGGTTTTCTATTTCTCCTTCTCCTATTGGAGGTTGTACTGGGTTTCGCGACAGGCAATCTGCGTCCATGTGGGTTTTACCAGGTTTATACGTAACCTTGTAATCGAACTCCGCGATCTTCAATGCCCACCTTGCCAGTCGTCAGTTGTTATCTTTTATGGAGTCTAGCCAACACAGAGCATGGTGGTCAGAGATCACGGTGACTGGTCGTCCATAGATAAGGTGTCGCAGGTAGCCCAAGGCCCAAACAATGCTGAGTAGCTCCAGGAGTAGTTTTGTTTGCAGGATGACAAACTCCGGCTGACATATGCTATGGGATGGTTTTTTTCGTCTTCACCTTCTTGTAGCAAAATTGCCCCTATTCCGATGGTGGATGCGTCTGTGTGAAGGATTGTCTCTTTTTCCGGATTGTAGTGATGTAGTACCGGTGCTGATATCAGTCTGTGTTTTAGCTCGTTAAATGCACGTTCTTCCCTTTGCCCCCATTCGAACTTCCTTGTTTTCTTCGTCAATTCGTGCAGTGGTCTAGCAATGACAGCAAAGTTCTGAATACATTTTCTGTAGAAATTACATAATCCTAGGAAGCTCCCTCAAGTATTCGCACTTGCATGGTTCCAGTGTCAGGTTGGCCTGTCGCAACCGTTCGAAGACTTTCCCTAGTTTCATCATATATTCTTCGGTTTTAGAGAAAATAATGATATCGTCGAGGTATATCAGGATTTCTGTCCATTTTAGGTCACAGAACACTTGGTCCGCCAATTCCTGGATTGCAGCGAAAGCGTTGCATAATCCGAAGCTCGCAACATTAAACTCGTAGGTACCATGACCTTGTGCAACGAACACTGTGTACTGCTTGGATTCTTCCTCAATTGGAACCTGCCAATACCCGGAGAACATGTCCAGATTGCTGAAATATTTTGCCTCTCCCAAGTAAGTCAAAATATCATCTATCTGTGGTAAAGGCCAATTTGACTTTCTAGTCACCGAGTTAAGTTTTCTGTAATCCACGCAGAATCTAGTTTTCCCGTCTTTTTTCTTTACGAGTACGACTGGGCTGGCCAGGGTCTGATCACCTCCCCTTCCAACATCTCTTTTATCTGTTCATCGATGACCTGTCGCTCCTTCTGGGACACTCTATATGGCCTACTTTTAATCGGCTTGGCCTTTCCCACATCTATGACATGTTCCGCAAGGTTGGTACGCCTCATGGTTCTTGTGGATTTTGAAAAAACGTCCTGATATTCCTAAGTCCGTTCTCGTGTCCGGGTTTTTAATGTTTTGTAGGTTATGATCCGCTAGTGTAACTTGGTCTTCATCACGTTTTTCCTGTAAATGACAGTTCCATGACCCATTTGGTTCTACCTCTGTTGTTTTCAACGTAGCAATCGTGGTGCCTGTGAATATTCTAACTGTGTGTGAGGAGGCTGATCTTAGTTCTATGAATAGTTTGTCTTCTTTGGAGAAGATGTGTGACTGTATATGCGTCATCATTTTCACCAACTGGTCCAAGTTATATGAGCGTGCATAGGCTGTTTCCTCATCATTTCAGTGCTGGGTGAGAGGCCGATTGCCACAGTTTCTCCAGGGTTAATTCTGAAGTCGTCACCAGCTGTTGATTTAACCTACTAGGTACGGTGTCTGTTTCTATCGTCATCAGTGCTTCCTTACGTATCGACATTGGTCGTCTATTCTTACAGATTATGATGCGAGTCTCCTCAGTCTTGAACAATGTATACATCATTTTTTCCAGGATCTCCCATTCCTCGGAGTTCAAGCGCCATCCCTTTCTTTCGAAAGCTACTTCTTGGTATCCTTCTTCTCTTGCTATACGTCTTATCGTTGCAAGGCACTTGAAGATGTCCTCCAGCGCTGGTTTCTTCTTGCTAGAATTTATCATGTGTAGAGAGAATGCTGTTTTGCCTCCATGCCTTGACATCGACACTGCTCCTAATGGTCGGCTATGTTTTCTAGATATCGCTGGGAATGCCCTGTGGATAGCTTCAATGTTATTCCTTGTTCGATACTCTCGGGTTACTGCAAAGCCTCGGATTACCAATCTGTGGAGCTTGTGGATGTTCTCGAATTTCCCCTGAATCACTGTTTCTATTTTCTGTTTTTTTACCAGTGAGTGACTAGCCCAGAAAGCCTCTAAACGAAGAGGTGTATCCATCCTGTTTTTTTTTCGAAACAGTAGCCCAGAGAATGACACAGGATGTTGCGTTTCAACATTTCCTTGAAACAGTCTGAATTGGTGGTGTCCATCCAAGATAAGCAGTTTTTTGGAGAGGTCTATCACTGCCCTATGTCTGTTCAGAAAGTATTTTCCTAGGATGAGGGGGAAAGGTGAACTCCCGATAATTTTCACATCTATGTCGCTCTTGAATTGTTCTATTGTTAATTGTATTTTTGCTTCACCTAGCACTGATATCCTATGACCCCCTGCTGTAGCCAATACCGTGGAACTCCTCTTGAGTGTGATGTTTCTTGCCCAGTCACGTTGTAGTACATTATCTTGAGCCCCAGTATCAACCAGCGCTTGGAGTAATTGGTTGTTTATTTCAACCGTGATGTATGGGATGCCGGATCGGAATGTGTCCCTCTGACAGTGGAGGGCTTGGAACCCTAATTTTGCCATCTTCTTTCGTTTGGGTGCTGGGTTCTGCATGATGCTGCGAAGTGGCCTGCTCTGCCACAGTTGAAACATCTGGGACTATTACTGTTACTTCTGAAACCTCTATATCTTGGTTGTGCTGGAGGTTGACGGTTTCTGGTTTCCATAACTCGGTTGTCCTCTTGGGAGTTTTGCCAGTTACTTCTATAGTTGTACTGCTGTCTAGGCTGAGGATAATAGTCTTCCCGTCTATTGGCATTTCTAGGTTGATGGTATTGCTGAACCTGCTTTGGTGCTGCATGTTCCATTGGTACTCTGACCTCCTCTATTTCATTTTTCGTCGGTGCCCTGTCTATGGTTACCGCTATCTTTTCTAGCTGATCTAGCGAGCTTGGTTGCTTGTTCGGCGGGCTGGTTAACCTGTAGTAGGGGTAATAACTTTCCTCTGATAGACCTTTGCTGACGAATCTCAGAAAGTCTTCGATATCGAATTCGGATTTGTAATCATGGTATAGTACTTGTAATTCGTACAGGAAACTCATTACGGTTTCTCCTTGTTGTTGTTTCCTTTTCTCAACCCGTCTCCTTCTTTCCTCTAAATAATCATTTTCCTCAAACTCCATTTTAAAGTCTTCCTCCTTTCTCTTTTTTGTATTCCTGAAATCAAATATGTGCTGCACCGCTCAAAAATGTCTCGAAATAGGCAATTTTCAGTAAGTCGTCCCATCCATTAGCCACGGCCGACCTGTCAGCCTTTATGAACTCTGTTGGAGATGTTTTTCCCGGATGGAAAATTGATGGGCTTACAAATTGTGGTAGAGTTGCTTGTCTAGTTGCGCTGAGTACGTCGGCGATAGTCGCTTTTGCCATGGTGCCCTTTATGATAGTTAGCTGGTCTTCTTGATCAACCGAGAGTACACTGTCTGAGAGGTTATTAGCTGCTTCTTGCTCGTTACTTTGTCTTTGAACTTCAACGGCCTGGGGTCTAGAGACTTCTTGGCTAGCAAACTGCACCTTTACTACCTTCTGTGCATGCGGAATGGGAGAGAGTGCCGGAAACCTGGATGTGTCCTTTACTGGGGTGAAGATGCTCGCTGCTGTGGAACTTCCTTGGTCTGGTCTAAATTCGTCCAACTCATCCGTATCACTTTTGGACCCAAGGTTGTACCGTGACATTAAATGGAATTTCTTTACAGGTCTCCCGGTACTCGTCTTGGCAGCGGGAGTGATCGTAGGCGCATCCACCAAATGTCACGTACGGTGTTTGACTGGGTCTTCGACTGGACCCTGTCGTGCTCTAGGGAACGTAGCTGGGCTGATCAGTAGGGAAACTCAGTTTATGATAGTAGCTTCAATATGTTGTCGCCAACCATACATCAGTATAATCTCTTACCACTATAAGATTAGGATGAGCATGTTCCCTGTTGCGTTGATCGTGAGGGAAGTTATATAACGCTGAAGTTCGACGAAGGGTGAGAGGGGTTACACTACTCACAAGGAAAGAAGGGAGTGAGAGGGGTTGCACTACTCACGGGGAGGGAAAGAGTAATTAGCGTATGCCAACTACTCCCGATTATTTCGCTGAACGTGTCTATTTATAGCAACAAAACTGCTCGCTCAGCGATTCTACCAGTGGCAAATTGGGTGGATTTACACCAAGTATATTTGCCTCCAGTAATAATGTGACAATATTATAGACCCGACATTTTTTGCTATCCACTAGATAACCGATACCTAGATGGTGCGCACATGAATTTAAAAACATACATTACATAAACAACTAAAACATACTACAAATCTAAAACAGACAATTATTATTCAGATTGTGTCTCGAACATTTGCTATTCTGAAGAAATAGACGAAAACATTTTCAACGATGGGCAGAGTACAAACGCATATTATACAGGGTGGGGCTGGAATAAGTGCGCATTTTGACGTGGTGGTGAGCATAACTTTTTGTCAAAATTATAATGATACTATTCCCAAATAATTTCGATTTTTTGTCTGTAGTTCCGAAACGTCTCAAGCGATTTTGTTCAAACTTTCAGGGAGTATATCCGGGGTTCTTGCATCTTTTCGAGAAATTCGTTTGACTTGAATGTATGGCCTCAAAATATGTCCTAGTTTCGATTTGTAAAATAAAGTGAAACGGGTCAATTGAAAATGTTGCGTACAATCCACTCAAAATGCAACCTTTACTATGAACTGGTGAATTGGCTTAGTGGAATTTCTTTTCGCGTGAATGGCCAATAACGTTTTCTGATTTTGAGCGTGTTTTCATCTTAACCTGATATTTTTCAGGCTGCTTCTTAGTATCGTCAAATTTGTCTCTTTTGGACTTGACGAATGATCAGCACTTCTACTGCAAAAAAAATAACCAGTTTTAAATCTTGTAACAACTTGTTAGTAGCATTGAATTGCACAACGGGTGTGTGGGATCGTGATCGAAATGAACTGGAATCCGAACATCAACAAGGTGCCATAGTGCAAGGATATCACGAAAACTGTCTTCTGAACACAAGAGAGACAACCAAGGTACGTCCTGGTGGAATGAAAGCCTGAACAAACAAAGGAAAGAGGTGAATGGGAAAGATAGAGACGGGCACTAACAGATTATAACAAGCAGATCAGGGCTGCTAAAAGAAATTCGTGGAGACGTACTTCTGTGAAGAGGTGAACAGCCTTTCGGAAACCTCGAGGATCCACAGGGTCCTCGCGAAACAACCGTGCCGGGATATTGGATCGAGCTATAAAAAAGCCCGATGGCACGTTCACCTCCACGGAAAAAGAAACTTTGGAGGTTCTGGCCAAACACCACTTTTCCGGTAGCCTGTTTCTTGATACAAATCAAGCACCCAATCCAATCATCTCTGGACGTAGGCTAAACCACGAGGATTGGACAACGGCCAACGCGAATAAAATGGCCATCACGTCTTTTAAACCCTTCAAATTACCGGGGAAGGATGGAATCTTTCCAGCTCTACTTCAGCACGGACTGGAATGCCTTCTTCCCCTCTTGATGAGCCTCTTTCGTGCCTGTCTCGCTTGCAGCTATATCCCAAAGGGATCGACCAGAGTAAAAGTGATCTATATACCAAAGGCAGGACGATTAGGTGCCCACTGGAAAGTCGGGTGATGGAAACCTCCCTCAACTGCGCGAGGTACGTTTCAGGGCCACGAGAGGATGTACACAGGGGGTGTACTTTCACCCCTATTGTGGTCCCTTCTCATTGACGACTTGCTAGCCATGGTGGAGTAGTTGGAGGTGGACGTAGAGTCGGCTATTCAGACGACGTAGTTGTCCAAATCAGAAATATCCCGGATAAACAAATCAATGGGAAGATCCAAGAGGTCATCGACCTTGTGAATGACTGGTGCAGGAGAGAGCAAATGTCTAGTAATCCTGTCAAAACAATCATAATATCCTTCACTAGAAGAAGGAAGCTACACTCCCTACTTCCCCCTACTCTGAATGGGGATTTGTTCCATTTGAGAGAGGTGAAATATCTAGGCATCACGCTAGACAAAACTCTCACTTGGAATGTTCATCTGGAAAATGTCATCCGCAAAAATATCTCTTTGGACATGCAAAACGCATTTGTGGAAAAACCTGAGGAATCAACCTCAAACAAATGTGCTGGTTATATGTCACAATCTTCGGGCCGATGATAACTTACGGTGCGATAGTTTGGTATGTAAAGGGTAATCAAAGCACATCTCGAGCTAAACTTACAAGTCTACAGCGTCAAGCCAGCCTGGCCATCTGAGAAGTGACCAGCACCACACGGTCTACAGCGCTGGAATGCCTGCTAAATCCCCCTCCTTCACACATTGAGCTAGAAAAGGAGGTGAGAAGGGCAACGTACAGAATCATAGCTAACCACAGAGGTAGCAGGGCAGACATCCAACAGACTAATCAGAGAATTATTAGAGGATCATCGTACTCTAGGTGCTTTCTCTGATGTCATGCCCACTAAAACCATCAGCAGGAAAAGCTATGACATATTCATCACTCTCCGTGAAGAGTGGTCACAGGACCTTTTCAGCCTAACAAGAGCTGACACCTGCTGGTACATGGACGGATCTAAAACGCTTTTTGGCGCATGATCTGGAGCATATCACTGCCTGTTAAGAATGCCTATGCACAAAATGGGGCTCACTGATGATACTGAATGCAGACTGTGCCTGGAGGAGAAAGAGACAGCCAGACACATTCTCTGTGAGTGCCCGGCGATTGCTTGCCTCCGACAAAATATCTTTGGGAGCCCTTGGATTACTGCAAATGAACTGAACAATGCCTCACCCAGGCGGCTGTTGAAAAAACTGGGCCTCATGGGTGAATAACCTGGCAATCATGTGAGCCACAATAGACCTGTGATCGTGGTGGGATGGAGCCATGTGTCCACTCACAAATCGAAATCACTAAAAATCACTAATCACTAGCATTGAATTGTTCTATGATGTTGTTTTAAAATTCAGCTCACCTTCAGTAGGATTACGAGTTTTTCTATCTTGTTCTTGTTTATGAGTCTGACGCGGCGGCCTCGATTTTGACGATGTCTTTTTGTTCATGGTATAAGAGATATGTCAGCAAGGGACCTTTTTGTTTTCTTGTACCCATGCACAATAGCTTTTGTTGCGTCAGCACGACAAGACCATCAAATTCGACTCAGTATTTTGAGAACGTGTAATTCTGTTTCATTCTAATGCTTCACAGTGAAAAATACGAATAATTGACGTGGCGACTTTCTCAATTTCACTTATCTTTCAAATGGATTGAGAAAAATAGATCGTGGTATCGTAATAGTAGCAGCAATCTCATGATACCTAGAAGGAAACCAGGACCGATAATAATATAAACTGTATTCCATGGTTTTATCTGCTGTCAATAAATAGATAAATAAATAAATAATTTCTCGGTAAAACAGTAATCCATTCGTTTTCATTTCTGAAAGCTTGTCCTCGTACAGCAATAAATTTTATTGTAGTAACGAATCGCAATTCGCAATAAAACCTTTCGTAAATATTGCGATTGCTCCGTGGCGGGTTAAAATTGGATCCGCGAATCAAGTACTTTTTATGAGTTTTGATTAAAGAGCCATAGAATCTTTATAAACACACCGGCAAAATTACGGGAACGCACAAAATATATATATACAAAGTTTGACATCAATTTTCTCGAGAACTCTATGCTCGATTTCAATATATTTTATACTGGATTGTCGATCGGCTCTTCAAGAATACATCTGACTAGTTTTCGTTATAAAATTATTCGTCTTATACCATATACAGGGGCGAGAAGGAAGTGAAGATTTTTTGTTGTTTTTTGAGACACTCTGTGGAGTGAACCGCTGACAGTTGAATATGGTCTATAGCATCACATTGTAGCCTGATCTTTTCTAAACATTTCCGTTTTTTATTTTCTGTGATATCTCAATTTTTAACGAAAATACAGGGTTACATATATTATATATAAATACAGGTTAAATACAGCGTTCCCCTAATTTTGCCGGCGTGTGTATATCTGACATTTATGTAATTGATATTAAAAAAAGAAAACTATAGAAACCAACACGTGACTGGTAAGTGGGGTGACTATTCACTCCTTTCCACCTTGGAATATGGATTTCAATGTTACTCAGTCTTCATTGAAATTTTTGCCATACTGCGCATGAAACTGCATTGGTGCGAACCGTCACCACTCTGATGATTTCATCATTATCAGAGTGGACATCCATGATTCTTCCTAACAACCATTGCCAGATATCCAATTTGTGGCACCTTTCCAGAATTTTCTCTTCATTTGGATCTAGACTACTTGTTAAGTTGACGTTTACGTCCAATCATAGCCCCCATTGACTCAAATGTGAGATGCGGATTTTGTACAACTCTTGTGGCCCTATAATTTACTTGAGAAGAAACGTCAATATGTGATCAGTTCATTTGGGGCTAATGCGCAGAGTGTTCCTGGATGTTAGTTTGCAATAAACCAGTCAATGATCAGAACGTAGACGTTACTAAGGAAAGGTTTATTGAAAGAAAATAATGTTACATCGATTATTAATATGAAAACTAAGAATCAAAAAGGAGACGGACACTCTCGAACAAGGCCACTAAAATCAATGTTTCGACACTTCACATTGCATTTTCATCAGATGATTGATGAGAAACTTCTCAGCATCTTCTCTCTCGTCACATCTCAGCGAAAGTCAGCAACATTCTGTGAATGAGAAAAGTGAAATAAATAAATTTGTAGGAGTGTAGGTTATAAACAAACTTTTCGAAAGATCAATATCTATGTATTGTCTGAAATAACACCAAATCTGGCAGTGATTTCACAACTGGTAAGCATTTTCTTCATTACTTCACGTCACGTCCAACTTTCCCCTGTCCTTTGTAGTACCGCTCTTTTATATAGACAGTCTCTAGTCCTCATCATTCTCCTGATCTCTTCGGTTATCCATTTTTTGTGGTTGTTTTTCCGATTTGCGATTAATTCAATCCTAGGGCACATATTGTCTATGATATTTCTGATATCATATACAAAGTTGATGGCTAAGACATTTACATCTGATATGTTATAGTTCCAAGGGGTTTGACTGATAGAGTTTTGAAATTTTTCAGCATCATAGCAACGGAAGGATCTCTGGGTTCTCACTTCATTCTTGGAGTCACTATTGTTATCCAACATTACAAAAACTATAGAGTGGTCACTGATCTTTGGCGTTAAATGTGAAAGAGTTTTGTTGTTAGTTTTCACATAATCAATAAGAGTTTAACTTTTTGAGGCTATTCGAGTTGGTGAGGTAATGATTTGGTTGAATCCATTCAAGTAAACAGCTTGTTATAGCTTGGTGCTATAAAAACATGTTTTTATTATGTCAAAATTGAAGTCACCAACTATAATGTTAACACCATTAAATTCGGAGACATTGTGCAGATATTCTTTGAAATATTCCACAAACCTTGCATTGTCTTTGTGTGGTGGGTGATACAACACTGTAAACAAATACCTGGCATCTGACAAAGAGCACCGGAACGACAGCAACCACACATAATTGTCCACACACTGTACATTCTTCATGGTATAGCTTATTCCATTTTTTATAAAGGCCATCACTCCTCCTATTCTTCTATTGTTGGTTACGCACTGCTCCAGTTGGTATCCATCTATTCCAATCTCCTTCATGGTGACACTTTCAGACACATGACTCTTAGATAATAGGAGAATCTCAGGCTCCTACTCACTCACCAACACATTGATATGATCTTTATTGTTCAAGTATCCCTGGCAATTGAGATACACTAATTTTGATGTTGAGACGCTTTCCAAATTTAATTGCTATTGCAAATAACGATTTTTTTGAAGTAGCTCTATTCTTTTGAACGAATCGCACTTGTTGAAATCCCACACAGTATGGTCGGTCTCTAGACTCAGGCCAGATTTACTTTTTGATAACATACAGTTTGAACATTCAAAAAAATTACGAGTAAACTCAGTGACATCATGACTTCCACTACATTTTCCACAAACTTTTGACTCCTCACAATCCTTGGAGAGGTGACCATAACGACATCATTTAAAACATCGTACTATTCCATATTCGTTGTACACTGCACATCTATTCCAGCCAATATTGATTTTATCTTTGGAAATTAAGGCATTGTATGTTTCCTTATCGACTTCCAGTACCCAACTAAATCGGTTTTTTACAACTGCCGACCTCCTCATAATCGTTAGCTTTCGTTCCGGTACATCAAGATTATTTTGCTTTCTTATTTCGTCAACTAGATTCTCATCACTGGTATTGTCAAACATAAAATAATTCTAAAGATCTATGTTGAATATTTTAACTCAATTAATTCTAAATAATTTCACAATATTCCGGAAATCATATTTTAAAACAAGTTTGGTTCATAGACTAGGTCGATGCTCGCAAATGTTGCAATAATTAAATATATTATTTAATTTTCGAAATCGATAAAATTTCAACAAGTACATTTTCCTCGATATTGTGAAATTACCTTATTAGCAATATTACTTAGTTCCAATGAACGGAATAATAGTGCTGACAAGGATGAATTGAGGTCAATGCAGAAAATTGTGATTTCGGGAGTCAGTTGAGAACCCGGGTGTCGGAATGTAGTCTTAATACGGTCATTTCGAGTGTCAGAAAATGTGCCACCTAAATATTTTAATGTAAGTATATTTTATATTCTCAGAAGAAGACCGCAATCAATTGTTTAGGTCCAAATCAAGGTTTTGATCATTTTTTTATATTTATATTTTTCTTTACTTATGTTCTGAATAATATCAATAGTTTAATTTTTCAAAGTGTATTTGACTGGATTCGTTTATATAATGCAATAATGACAAGTTGCCAGTGGTTAAAACAACCCTTGACAACGGGTCTTGAAACAAAAGTCGTTACCCCGCACAACAGAACAGAATGTTCGGAAATAAAAAAGAACTTGAGTGTCAATGAACATGCTCCCCAACTTGAAGTTGTTAGGCTTCAAAACACAAAATGTCCACATCACAAAGTTTAGGCTTCAGGTAACGGACATATTTTTTGAAAACCGCGTTTAACTTTACCATTGCTTGTCTTTATCGTCGCCACTCTTGGAATGCCGTCTTTTCCAGGATGAATCTGGATGACTCTTCCAAGCTTCCACTGGGCTGGTGAAAGGATATCCTTCTTGATAATCACTAAAGTATTCTCCTTGAGGTTGTTCTGGTTGGTTTTCCACTTTGTTCGGGTCTGAAGCTCAGCTACAAACTCCTTACTCCATCCTTTCCAAAAATGAAACTTCATGTACTGAATGTGCTGATACAAAGACAGTCTGTTTTGTGGGATTGTGCTGACGTCGAATTCTGGTACAGAGGTGAGATATTTACCCACAAGGCAGTGGGATGGAGTTAGAGGGATAAAATCGTTAGGATCAGAGGATATCGGGGAGAGAGGTCGAGAATTGAGTACCGACTCTACCTGTACTAACAATGTATACAAACTCTCGAAAGTAAGTAGCGTATCACCTATAGCTCTCTTGAGGTGATGTTTCGTGCTGCGCACTCCTGCCTTCCACAACCCTCCAAAGTGAGGCGAGTATGTAGGAATAAATTTCCAAGTAATGTTAACATTGGCTGCGTGTTCTTTAATATAATTTTCATAATTCTTGAGGAATTTTCCCAATTCTTGTAAGTCTGAATTAGCTGCTACGAAATTTTTACCGTTATCTGAGAACACCATGGAGAGACACCCACGGCGACTAGAAAATCCGCGCAAAGCCATAATAAACGCATTTTTAGATAAGTCCGATACTAGTTCCAAATGAACGGCTTTGGTGACAAAACATACAAATAAACATATGTACGACTTATACTTGCGTCCGGAGCGACCAATCTTTTCCTTCGTCATGATGGGACCTGCGTAATCTAAACCCACCACATCAAAAGGTTGTCTGGGGTTTAACCTCTCACTGGGTAGATCCCCCATTATTGGATTAGTGATTTTTGCATTAAATCGGAAACATTTCACACATTTATGAGATTTTTTTTTTACTGGGACCTGCCGTTTATTGGCCAAAAAGTATTTCGGTTAAATTGCAGGATGTTTCTTTCGAAATTTAAAGTTTGATTCTCGAATTCTAACACCTACGCGCAATGATCCAGAACCGTCTAAAAATGGATTTAAATTTAGAATCTTACTGTTCTGCGGAACCGGCTTATTGTTTTCGAGACTTGTAATTTCTTTTGAAAAATGTTTTCTTTGGCAAACTTCAATGAGAAAGTGAGAAATCACTTACGGTGAGTGTGCAATTTTCACGATTACCTTTTAATCTTCTAGCGTTATTTTTCCATCTAAGCATGAAGGCAAGTACTCTTTTTGCCTTTTGCAACGATGAAAAACGCTCAAGTATGGAATATTCGACGGTCTGACAAAATAGAAAAGTGCTGTCACTTCTTCGTAGATCAGGTAGATCTTTCTCGTAACTATTAACACTCTTAGGCCATTCCGTAATGTCGGATAAAAGAAATGAAGGACCCACCATCACATGGTTAAGTTTTCCAACTCACTGGGGCGAACACCACGTGATAAAATGTCAGCAGGATTACAATGTGTAGGTGATTGATTCCAATGATAAGTCGACGTATGCTGTTGAATTTGAGAAACTCGATTACTTACAAACGACTGTGATCTACTCGGTTCAGTTTTTAACTATCCCAGGACCACTGTGGAATCAGACCATAAGAATATTTCATGGAATTTTAATCTCATAGATTCAACCACCTGATTTGTTAATTTTGACAAAATAAAAGCAGCGCACTGTTCTAGCCTTGGTACGGTAAGGGTTTTGAGAGGAGCGACCTTTGATTTCGCACAAAGTAATTTTGTAAAAACATTACCGTTTTCGTCAATACACCGAATGTATACAGTGCGGCTCTAAAAGGTCCCCCCCCTCTTTTTTTGAATGTGTGCACCAAAAATTTTGAAACTTGGCATACTTCAATTGCTGTCGAAATACTACTTTTTGATGTTACTGACGTACTTCTAGTATTCAAGATGGCGGCTGGGCGCCATTTTGAAATATTTTTTTAAATAGAAAGGGGGGTCGCGTGACACATCATTCGAAAGGTCTTATCGAGTAGATTATTGTGTGAAAATTGCATAGGATTAAACGCATCCGTGCGGATATGACAGCCTGCCAAACTTTTAGTTTTTAAAAATGTCGTTTACATTAAGTTTTAATTTTTTAACGAGCTGACACATCAGATTTTGGAAAAATGATGGTGAACCTGAGCAAAACAGTACAGGTTAACAAATAGGAATGCTGATACAAAGCGGATAAAGAATTTCAAGATGATAAAAAAAATTTGGAAAGCATTTATTAGCATTATTATACTAAAATCTTAATTAAGATGGAGATAGAGTTTCCACACTACCTCGCCACAGCACTAAAGTTCAACCATATGTGAAAATCTTGAAACGAAATGAGCCAGTTGTTCGATTATTGTGTTAATAAGAAGTGTTACAAGAATGCCTAATTCGCGTCCCCTCGCAGAAAAAATTGGAGCAATTCTTTTTTATGGCGGAAATCGTAATTTCCATGAGACGGAAAGAATCTTCAATGAGCGCTTTCCGGACCGTCCGATATGCAGGAAATATCTTCGCGAATTAGTGCGGAAATTTGTCGAGACTGGTAGTGTTCAGAGCTTGAAGAATCAAGGGCGACCATCTATTTCGGAAGACAGACAAATTGCAATCATTGGTGGGATGGTAGTAAATCCTGAACAGTCGACTTCACAGGTTGCAGACATCTGTGATACTTCGTCTGCTTCTGTAAAACGATTGCTAAAAAAACAGAAATTTTATTCTTATAAATTTCAAATGGTGCACCAGAAGATGGTCCTGACAGACGTGTGGAATTTTCTGAAATTATGACCGATAGAATAGGCCAAGAACCGAGATACGTTCAAAATATTTGTTTTAGTGACGAGTGTACTTTCTTTTTAAATGGCCGTGTACACAGGCAAAATGTTCGTTATTGGAGTGACGTAAATCCGCATGTTTTTAGGGAAACCCACACGCATTATCCCGAAAAGGTTAACGTATGGGCTGGCATATTGGGGAACGATATTGTTGGTCCTGTTTTCATTTATGAAAATTTGACAGGGGACCTGTATTTGAACTTGTTAGAAACTACAATAGAGCCTTTGATTGTACAAATACGTCAGACTAATACCAACGAATTTGGCATGGCACCAATTTTTCAACAGGATGGTGCGCCTCCTCATTTCAGCAGAAATGTAAGGCAGTATTTGGACACAACTTACCCCAATCATTGGATTGGTCGTCGGGGTCCTACCGAATGGCCTGCCAGGTCGCCCGATTTAACACCATTTGATTTTTTTTATGGGGATATTTAAAACAGAAAGTATATGCAATACAGCCAGACTCTCTTTTAGATTTACAGCGAAGAATTACTGCTTTTTGTCAAAATAATAATGTACTTTCGAAAAAGTCCGTCAGGAGTTCTCAGACAGATTATTTCATTGTTTGGGGGTCAACGGAGGACATTTTCAACATTTTTTACAATAAAAATTGAAGTATGCTTTCTTTGTTCTTATTTCACGAATTTCTTTATCTTGTTAGTTTGACAGTCTGTCATATCCGCACGGATCCGTTTAATCCTATGAAATTTTCACACAATAATCTACTCGATAAGACCTTTCGAATGATGTGTCACACGACCCCCTTTTCTATTCAAAAAAATGATTCAAAATGGCGCCCAGTCGCCATCTTGAATACTAAAAGTACGTCAGTAACATCAAAAAGTAGTATTTCGACAGCAATTGAAGTATGCCAAGTTTCAAAATTTTTGCTGCACACATTACAAAAAAAAGGGGGGGGGACCTTTTAGAGCCGCACTGTAGACAACCACCACGATGCGTCGGAAAATCCATGTAATTCAATTCTCACGGGGTTGTTATAAATGGCATGTCTAGGAATTTCTAGAGTATTCAACAAAGTTAATTCCTCTCTTAAAATAGTCCAAGCCGTGTGCATATACAACGGGAGACTTTCGTCCCATGACAACTTTTCCAACCAACCCAAAAATCTGAGAAATTTTAGACAAAATCTGGCGTTTTGTTATGGGCTCATCTGAGTGTTTATCTGAACATGGATTCCAGACCAATCCTAAAGTTTTAGAATTTTCATTTTCACTCAAACTGACAATTTTAATATTGTCTCTATTACCGGGTATCCTTTCTAAAACCTCCTTGCTATTGGATACAAATTTTCTTAAATTAAAGCAACCTTGCTGCAAAATACTTGTTACGCCATTACAGATGTGCATTACATCTTGCACAGTCTCACTACCTGTAAGCATGTCATCGACATAAAAATCTGACCTTAGTATTGCCGAAAGATCCGGAAAGTGTTGTTCATTTTCCATTTCCACCGCTAACTCAAATAAACATCGAATTGACAAATATGACCCAGCGGTGGTGTCACCGTTTGCGATTCATATATCTCAAGAGGTTCATCGGGATTTTTTCTCCACACTATGCGTTGTAGAGGTACGTATTCTTCAGCGACATCTACATTCCTATACATTTTTTCAATGTCCGCAGTAACTACAATAGAATGTTGTCGGAATCTCAGAAGAATAGAAAAAAGACTTTCTTGTAATATGGGACCATTCATCAATAAATGATTGAGAGAGTAACCGGAAGTACTTGGGGTACTGGCATCAAAAACGGTTCGTAGTTTCGTAGTTCGGCTCTCTTCTCGAAGCACACTTTGATGAGGAAGATATAGTACGTCATTTTTCTTGGATATGCATCAGGACCAATTTTCTTCATATGCCCCAATTCGATGTACTCCTGCATAAAATTGCAATATAACTGTTCAAAACTAAAATCCTTTTGGAGTTTATTTTTCTCCAAATTTAAAAATCTTCTTTTAGCCTGAATGTACGATTCGCCTAATTTTCCTACCGAGTCTTTTAGCGGAAGAGCAACTACAAACCTACCACTTGGTAACCTTTGAACATTTTTGGTAAAATGATCTTCACACAACGCTTCCTCTTGCGATAATACTTTGGGGTTGCTTCATTCCTCGACTTCCCAAAATCGAGACAATTGTGTTTGGATATCCGCTTCAAAACTTCTAGCAAAATAACAAGAAACCGATTTTGATTCGTGATTTTCCATCGGTCCAGAAATAATCCAACCTAATCTAGTTTTCTGCATAACCATTTATTTAGAACATGCTGTCCATTGGAAATTAGACGCCAAAACAGGTCGGCTCCGATAACCATATCGATTTTTCCTGGTATGTAAAAAGTCGGATCGACAAGTTTTAAATTTGATGGAATATCCAACGCAGCAATATCTATTTTCACATTTGGCAACTGCTCGGTGGTTTCAGGTAATACAAAACAAGAAATATTTTGAGAAAAATTATAATGTTACATTTCAAGTCAACTGTGCATACCATTTCATTTATTCCTTAAACTTTTATGTACGTTTTTTCAACGGGCAAACATAACATGTCACTGAGCGATTTGGTAATAAAACTCGATTGAGCTCCGCAATCTAATAATGCCCGAATAGTATGCTGCTTGTTTTTAATGTCAAAGACGCTAACGAAAGCAGTCGATAACAAAACGTCATAATTTACAATACCCGCTGAAAGAGCGTTTGTGTTTGTACCCATTGGAGAAGTTTCAGAAATTTCAGGTGAAGTACCCAATCCAAGAAGTGCTGTGTAATCAGCGTTGCCAGATGGGGAATCATTTTCCATATTAGGTGAATTGTTACTATGAGCCGTATTTTCTGTATGCAGTGACGTATGATGTTTTCTAAGACATTTTCGACATGTGGAATTGCGACACACTTTTGAATAGTGTCCAAACCGCAAGCAATTTACGCAAAGTCTTAATGCCATGACCCTTCTAGACCTATCACCAATAGACAAACGCAAAAATTCTGAACAATTTTGAATATAATGGGAACCTTTGCAAATTTGGCACACAGGAGTACTTACATTCTTTTTGCCGTCACTTTCAGTAGCTAGGAACCCACGAGTAATATTTGTCTTGCGCTCATTTGCTTATCCGCGTTCTTTTCAAAGAGGTTTTGCTCCAACGCTTCAAGCAACTCCGTCCTACTCTTAAGAAACGCTTTGAACTCTTCAAAAGTTGGAGCCGAACTTTTGACAGTTTTTGATTTTTCCCATCCAAATTTGGAAGACTTATCTAATTTTTCTACAGACAAAGCAATTATTAAAACGTCCCAATTGTCTGTCGGTTGCTCCAACTGTTTGAGAGCCCGCAAGTTCTTCATAAGTGTGTCTAATAAACCTCTTTATTCTGATGAAGAATCTTTTTTTATGGTGTCAATATTCAATAACGCTTTAACGTGGTAGACTATTAACAGACGAGGACAATTGTATCGTTCCGTAATGCATGCCCAAGCCGAACTATAGTTTTGAGCACTGAACTCCATAGTTTTTATAATATCGGAAGAAGGTCCCTCTAATGAGCCTCTCAGATAATGAAACCTTTGAATAGCTCCCAAGCTTTCATTGTTGTGTATCAGGGATTCGTAGGTGTCACGAAATTCAAGCCAGTTTGAATTTTTACCACCAAATGTGGATAATGAAATCTTTGGTAACTTGATTGAATTGTTCAGGTTATCATGCTCACTCTTGACACTAGCAGCACAACCAACATCACTGTGATAGGACATAGGTGGACTTCTATTTATGTTGAGTTTTGACAACAAATGATTCGCAAGGCTCAATTGTTTGTAATAATGCTCTTCAAAAGCTTCTTTTTCCAAGTCCTCAGTATTTAGTAGTTCATCTACGTCCTCTCCTGAAATACTACATTCGATTTGCATTTGTAAATCGCTGTACTCATTTATAATAGACTCAAACTTCTCACACCTTTCCCTGATGTTTATAGCATCTACAACAGGAATTTCCTCGATGTTTTTGTTTTCAAAACCAGCAATTAATTTCGCAAAAATTGTAACTTTGCCTTTAATGGCTCTTCGTTTCCGCTTTAATTCGTCCGTGCTAGCCATTTTTCAAGTAATATAGAACAGAAAATCAAACCCTTCAGTAATGTACAGAAATTTGCACGACGAAGTAATATTTTTTGATATCGTATTTGATACCTTCGAGAGTCACCTTCGAGAGTTTGCAACACACTATTATACAAGTAAACGCAATAACTACGGTATTCTTATAACGCCGTAATGCTTACAATGAATAACTTATCGGATCAGTACTTGGAAAATAGGAAATTAAAAAAGGAATTCTCTCACTCAGCTCTCTGGATGATAATACTGCCTCTTCTTCTTCTGTAGCAACCATCAATCCCTTATTCATCGACAGATAATTGCGTAATGCGGGCACACAGTACAAACTTCAATCTTCTATATGGACTATTTTTGCTATTATCCGGCTCGAAGGACCAAATTATGTATTTTACTTTACTTATGTTCAGAATAATAGCAATAGTTTAACTTTTCAAAGTGTATTTGACTGGATTCATTTATATAATGCAATAATGAATAATACTGACAAGTTGCCCGTAGTTAAAACAACCCTTGACAACGTGTCTTGAAACAAAAGTCGCTACCCCGCACAACCAAACAGAATGTTCGGAAATAAAAAAGAACTTAAGTGTCAATGAACAATATTGTTTCAATCATTTATTGTGGTTTAATTTTTACGGTTTGATATCAATAGATTCAGGTCAACGTTAACAAGTTTTTCTTTCAACTCCTCGATCCCAAGTCGCACTTCCCTCAGTGTGACTTATGGTGGATGCGCCGTGCTTTTTTTATACATTATTTTGGCCATAACAATAATTGCGGTTTCTTCTATTTAACTGTTTTATTTTGATTATTACATGTTTTTTTGTATTGTTGTTTTATTGTGTTATGTGGGTTGAAATATTACTATCGAGCTTTGAGTTTTCACCTTACAAGCGCAAACAAAAGTTTTCTTTTCTTTAATGTGTATGTCGTTATTTTTTTATATAATTATTGCAAATGAACTTGATAATTGAGTATATATATGTCATTTTTCACTAAATGCTGATGAGCACCGACGAGAAAATAATTACTCGTAGCAAAGCGAAAGAGGAAGAAGCGAAAAAACCTCTCCCATTAGATATTTCTTTGCCAAAATATTCGGAATTTACCCCTGACCATCGAAGTTCTAGTGCTAATTTACTTTTTACGCCATTAGGCTCGAATTCAAAAGTAACTTCTCAAAATTCAGAAACTTCTCAATTTACGTTCGAAATAGCATCCTCGCGAAAAAATAATTCTGAGGTTCACACAAGTCAAGAAAACAATCTTAACGGCATCTCACATCAAAAATGTATTGAATTCTGAAGGAAACAACACGATCTATTCTCATACGACAGATTCAGACTACAAAGATATCACTGTTGTTGAACAACAGACAGAACAACCTAAATCATACCAAAATCAATAAAATGCCGGACACCACTCTAGAAAACGCTTTATCAGAAACAAAGAACCCTGCAACCCCAAAATTTATTGCGCCACCGATTTTTGATCCTAGTTTAGATTCACCTATAACATTTTTATCATAATACGAAAAGACTGCTTTGTGTAACGGATGGAACGATTCTTATAAAATATAGTATTTGGGAAATTTTTTGGAAGCTCCATCAAACTATTGGTATAGGGATTATTCTGACAACGCGGCTAACAAAAATAAGACATGGCAGGAAATCAAGGCAGATTTTATAAAGGAATATAGCGGCGATCAACCATTAAGAAAATTAAAATTTAGACTAAACACAAGAAAACAAACGATTAGGGAGGATATAAAAAAATATTATTATGATATCGTGTCATTATGTCAAGAAGTCGACCCCAATATGCCTTTTGATACTTTGAGAGACCACTTTGAAAATGGCCTTCATTCTTCATATTACGAAACAAAACATACTATCTAATGAGTTCTAATGATTTAAACCATGAACGCTTGAAGTATCTAGATCTTGAAACTGAGCGAATTAAGGGAGAGGGCTCTAGTAAACCAAATGACTGCACAGGCTTCTCTTTTAAATTTGAATATAGAGCGGACGTCGGACGAACAAGACCCGGAGGACGGCTATGTAACAACAATAGTGACTGGAATCATAGACAAGCAGACCAAAGGATATGGCCAAAGCTATACAGGAAATACAGCTCATTATAATAGAGAAAATGGTACATACCAAAATACAAACAGAGGATCATCTACAGGATATAGAGGATCATCTACAGGATACAAAGGATCAACTACAGGATACAGAGGATCAGCTACAGGATACAGAGGGTCAACTACAGGTTACAGAGGATCAACAACAGGCTACAGACGACAAAATCATGCTTCTATGATTTTTTGTTGTTTTCAACCCAAGTTTTAATGGAGGAGAGAACAGGCGAAGAGATAGAAGCAATAGCGATCCGCGATCACCCTATAGGGCCCAACAAGAAAACAACCTCCCAAACACAAGATGTAGCGACGGTAGACCGCGATGCTATAACTGCAACCGAAGCGGGCATTATTCATGTAAGAGTGATAGCCGAAATGTGAGATTTTCCAAAGAGCCATCCCCAAACGAGGAGGGACGACTCAATTAGAGAGGCCTAAAGAGGTCGTCCTATATACAGGGGCCATCACTCAAAAAATATTAGCTGTCAAAGGAATTGTAGATGGGACATGTAACATAGATATAATGTTAGATACAGGATCAAGTCAATGCGTGGTGAGCAGTACTTTAGTTGGGACATTAGAACCATTAGAATTTGAGAAAAACTTGCTGCTGGCGGACAAAAAATCACACCACTTGGTACAGCAAGAGTAGATATTAAAATAGGAGACTTGGCTGGCTATGTAGTAGCATTAGTGTTGGAGAAACTATCCAAACCACTGATATTAGGTCAAAAACTCAGGCTAGGATAGACTTTGGTGCAGAAATTATTCAGCTGTTCAAGGGCGGGATAGAAACAACAGTGAGCAAGCGAGAGGTATCAGAATGAAGATAACGTCAGTTATGAGCAGGAAATGCCCTTATTCTCAGTCGCAGAAGAACATGGACTAACCAGCTATAGAATAATCGTAAAAGAAGACTACATCTTAAAACCGAATATCCAAATTACAATGAAATTGACATCTAATACTGAGCATCTTGACAAAGAAAAAATACGAGGTATGGATTTTACGCAAAATGATGTTCCCAGAGGCATGACATGCCAATCTCTACCCCATTTTATAGAAAATAGTCTAGTAATAAAAATAGTAACAATAGGAAACCACCCAATTAAGATATATAAAGGTACAACATTGTAGTACCTCGAAAGAGCCTGCTTGTAACTACTATATTCTTTCCTGCCTTACATTGACGACAAAGAAGATGATGAGGAGCATGTAACAATCTCGGACCACAAGATAAATCAAATGAAAAACACGGATATAAAAGGACAAGTTGTGAAACTCCTAGAAGAATTTAAAGATGTTTTTTCAAAATCTCCAAAATTTATGGGAAAGACAAACCTGGTAGAACATTCGATAGATATAGGAGATACACAACCCATAAAGCAAAAGGTGTACAAAGTGTCACAAAAGGAAAGGGAAATAATCGACAAACAAATGAAGGAAATGGCCAAATACAATATTATTCGCCCTAGTCAGTCAGCATGGTCAAGTCCTGTAGTCTTGGTTATGAAAAAATCTGGCGAAACAAGATTGTGCGTGGACTATAGGAAACTAAACGAATTTACCAAGAAAGTAACATGGCCAATTCTCAATATCGATGATATTTTGACATATCGGGGTAAGGCTAAATACTTCTCTTCTTTAGACATGTTTTCTGAATTTTGGCAAGTCGAAATTTCAGAAGAATCCAAACCACTAACAGCTTTCCAGGCACAAGGTCATGGACTTTGGGAGTTCAACTTTATGAGTTTTGGACTTTCCATCCACGTTTCAACGACTGGCAGATAGTGTGTGTTCCAGGATTTAAAATGGAAAGAAGTTTTGATTTATCTGGACGATATAATTTTGTTTTCGGAGACTATGGAAGAACACTTAACCAAGCTGAGAAAAGTTCTACTTCGACTAAGAGATGCAGGACTTACACTTAAACCAAGCAAATGCAATTACATCAAGGAAAAAATCAATGTGCTTGGTTACACAATTTCTAAAGATGGCATTTTACCGGATGAAAACAAAATAATTTCAATAAAGAAGTTTCCAGAACCCAAATCAGTAAAAGATGTGCAAAGTTTTCTCGGACTCTGCAACTACTACCGGAAATTCATTAACAATTTCTCAAAAATGCTTACCCTTTGCACCAAACGACACGAAAAGACATTGGTTTTATTTGGAGAGAAGAGCAAAAACAAGCATTCGAAAGTCTCAAAGAAAATCTTATAACAACACCAGTTTAAGCACATTACAACCCAGAAAAACCATATGAGTTGAGGGTAGATCCATGTCGAAATGGAATTGGAACCATTCTACTTCGAGAGGACAATTCACAGTGAAAAACTATACGATCACTGAGCCGGAGGAATTAGCTGCAATATGGGCCTTAACATACTTACGACATCTGATATATAAAAAACCAGTTAGAATAGTCACCGACCACCATGCCCTTTGTTGGCTCAAGTCCCTAAAAGACCCAACAGGCAGATTGGCTAGATGGTCAGTTAAATTGTCAGAATTTGACCACACAATGGTACATAAGAGTGGAGTAATGCATAGAGATGCAGATTGCATAAGTCGATATCCAGTGCTAGAGTCGACACAAGACGAAGATATTAATGACGTGCCTACATTTTTCCTGGAGCCCGGAGTCATTGGAACCCTACAGAGCAAAGATAAACAGCTTACCATTCTGATAAAAACATTGACTGATCCAAACGGCGCGACAATTGGAGAAAGAGGACGAGCAAAAAACTATAGACTTAGTAATAAAGTTCTCTATAAAATAAATCCAAGTATGATAGGTAGGCCAAATCTTTTCGTAATCCCAAGATCTCTTGTTGGAGAAGTGATGTACTCCAGTCATTCCGAACCCATGAGCGGTCATCTTGGAACAGCAAAAACTCTGAATAAAATTAGACAGAGATTTTTCTGGAAAGGACGACAGAAAGACGTAGAGAAATTCATGAAAGGCTGCCCTGATCGCCAGACAAGAAAGAATTGAAGTCAATGCAAAAAATCGTAATTTCGGGAGTCAGCCGAGAACCCGGTTGTCGGAAGGTTGTCCTAATACGGTAATTTTGAGTGTTAGAAAATGTACGACCTGAATATTTCAATGTAAGTATATTTTATATTCTCAGAAGAAGGACGCAATTAATTGTTTAGGCCCAAATCAATGTTTTGATCATGTTTTTATATTGTTTCAATCATTTATTGTTGTTTGATTTTTACTGTTCATTATCAATAGATTCAGGTCAACGTTAACAAGTTTTTCTTTCAACACCTCGACCCAAGTGGCACTTCCCCCAGTGTGACAGTATCATGTTCAGTTTCATTGAGACCAACCACTTTCAGCCTACGGTTAAATTTATTTGGTCTCTCAACGCTGAATTCGGCTCCCAATCTGTTCTGAATTTCCGTTTGAAAAGTTGAAATTTCTTTTTCATCTCCACAACTAGCCACACGGAAGGTCTGGGTTCGATTTCCGGTTGAGCCGTGGTTGTTTGTGTGTGTGGAAAAACAATTGCGCGTTTGCAAATATCACTTGAATGGCTAGATCGACTATAGGGTGATAAACCCGTCTGATGCGAGCCCATAGAACTCAAAATAATTCCTCCGGTTATTGTTGGCCTTCACATGGAAATTCCAGCACCTATGTTCGTTGGATTGACTTTTTTCTTGAGTACGTCTTTAATTTGGTCTGCATCCGCCTTTTGTTTATCACCCGATTTTTGTTTGACCACCAAAACTTTATTATTTTTTGCCACTGAAGCATAGCTTGTTAAAGTATTTGATTTGACAGTAACTGTGGGAAGAATTGCAGATTGTGGTGAAACATAATGATTAGTTTTTTGGTCCTTGCGCTCAGATTTTTCTTTTTCTAAATTTTGATTTTGAACTATCAAAGTATCGACCTTATTATTCAACTCCTTAATCTTTTTACACAAAAATTGAAGCAAGTTGTGAGTTTCTTAAGTGTTACTCTCATCTCCAAGATCTTCAGTTCTAAGCCTCTTTCTCGATGAATTAGGATTTTTGATTTAACATGATCTGCATTTCCATTGCCCTCTTCATATGAAATCCTCTCAACTCAACACATTCGCACTTGGCGTGAAAAAACTTTTTACATACTGTACATCCCAAAATTATCTTAGGATCAATAGAATCATCAAATTTAATTTTGCATATGAAGCATGCTCCATCTAATTCTCCGTCCTCGTTCGTCGGCGTACATTCATTCCCTTCCATTACTTCAAATAGATGAAACTCGTTGGTGATAGCCGGGCAGTTTTCTGCTACGCTTGTTGATCATAAACCAGATAAGACCATTGTTTTCACTGTTTCTTCGATGGTTTGAACAATTCTCATTTACTAAACATACTCCAGTACTGTACTGTCCGTATAAACATAACTTGCGAAAATCGCGAAAATAACTATCCAATACCCAGCAAACACCTTTGGTCGGCAAGGTACATATTTAATGATGGCATCGTTGGCATCATGATGGCAAATTATTGATGTGCATTATTTGCAAAATAATAACAGCTGCAAACATGCATTGTTCGTCAAATGAAGAAAAGGTACTGGCACATTACCCATAAAAAGGCAAATTTCCAATTTTCAATATGCCTGTGAAGCCAAGTTACATTTTCTTTATACAATAGCCAATGCCTTTTGATAGCCTTGCATACAGCAATGTTCCATCACATATTAGCTGGTGATCTACATGTAAAGCTTTTTTATCAATCAATGAGTAAATATGAAACGATACGTTATATTTAATCCATGAATTGTACTTTTAGACTGAAACGATGCCAATATTTTCAGTTTACAATTGACATTTGACAAATGCGCAGACGCAGATCCCGGATCCCGGTATTTGTTCGTTTCAAAGTTCAAAAACATGTGTATTTGTGCAGTGAGTGTGGAACAAAAATAAGTTCGTTCTGAATTGAAACAAATTCATTCACAGTACAGGTGGATTCGTGCATTTGATTACGGTCTAAAACTTATTGGGGAAAGAACACAAGAAGCTACATATGCACATGCTACAAAAAAAAGGGTCATGTCCGAACTCATTATACAGGAAAGGCTCCCCAGCAAACATGCCATGCCGGCAATGTAACTCTATAGTAACGGCATTGCCTGCAATTCTCATTGGCAATGTACAGGCAGTTATCACCTGAGGAGTATCAATTTGGCACGCCGGCCGTCATTTGGCCGCAAGGCATTTTGCCATGATGGATAATTGATGGCAAATCACTACTTCATCTTCAAATGTCAAGGAGTGATAAAAAAACACCACCAATTCAGTGCATTATATTTATTGGCATATTTCAGTTCTGGTTCTGATATAAAAAAAATGTGGTTAGGATAACAATAACCGGGACAATATCTAAAACTAAATGCAATTTATTGTCTTTTTCTGTTTGTGCGTCCTCCTATGCGAGGCCCTTAAAGATAACGTGAAATTGTTGACTGGAAGTGGATAAGCCTTGAGTGAGTCTGCAATCTGCAATAAAAAAATGGAGATTTCATGTTTGAGTGCTTGAATGGCACATTTTAGCAATGTATGTTGAGCTGATAAACGCCTTCCTATGCTTCATTCACCATTGTTGATATAAGTACAGTACTTTCATCAAGTATTAGAAAATGATAGGTACAAAATCAGTTGATGCATTTCTAAGAAATAGTTAGATATAAAACGTAAAATTCTTACAACATAAATAAGTCGAACCATACCACTAAAAGCATATGAAAGGGTGGCTTTTTATTCCGTCTTGCCTATTGTCCAGTTTTGATTACACCTTTAAATGTTGATAAACTGAGCCATTCGTGTCTAATGAGTTCGGACATAACCCTTTTTTTTTAAGCATGTGCATATGTAGCTTCTTGTGTTCTTTCCCCAATAAATTTTAGAACGTAATCAAATGCACGAATAACCACCTGTACTGTGAATGAATTTGTTTCAATTCAATACGAACTTATTTTTGTCCCACACTCACTGCACAAATACACATGTTTTTGAACTTTGAAACGAACAAATACCGGGATCCGGGATCTGCGTCTGCGCATTTGTCAAATGTCAATTGTAAACTGAAAATATTGGCATCGTTTCAGTCTAAAATTACAATTCATGGATTGAATATAACGTATCGTTTCCTATTTACTCAATGATTGATAAAAAAGCTTCACATGAAGATCACCAGTTAACATGTGATTGAACATTGCTGTATGCAAGGCTATTAAAAGGCATTGGCTATTGTATAAAGAAAATGTAACTTGGCTTCACAGGCAAATTGAAAATTGGAAATTTTATGGGTAATGTGCCAGTACCTTTTCTTTATTTGACAAACAATGCATGTTTGCAGTTGTTATTATTTTGCAAATAATGCACATCAATAATTTGCCATCATGATGCCAACGATGCCATCATTAAATATGTACCTTGCCGACCAAAGGTGTTTGCTGGGTCAGTTTATCAACATTTAAAGGTGTAATCAAAACTGGACAATAGGCAAAACGGAATAAAAAGCCACCCTTTCATATGCTTTTAGTGGTATGGTTGGACTTATTTGTGGTAAGAATTTTACGTTTTATATCTAACTATTTCTTAGAAATGCATCAACTGATTTTGTACCTATAATCATTTTCTTATACTTGATGAAAGTACTGTACTTATATCAACAATGGTGAATGAAGCATAGGAAGGCGTTTATCAGCTCAACATACATTGCTAAAATGTGCCATTCAAGCACACAAACATGAAATCTCCATTTTTTTATTGCAGATTGCAGACTCACTCAAGGCTAATCCACTTCCAGTCAACAATTTCACGTTATCTTTAAGGGCCTTGCATAGGAGGACGCACAAACAGAAAAAGACAATAAATTGCATTTAGTTTTGGATATTGTCCCGGTTGTTAAGAGTTGATGTTAACAAATCGTTATGCTTCATTCACTGGACAATAGAGCACGGCAGTATAGCTTTTGTGGACTGTATTATTGAACTTTTATGACAAACACGAATACAACTACAACCGACAATTTGACACTGACTTTTTTACAAAACTGCCACCCGTTTAACACCTATAGCAATTTCACAAAGTGAACCCATTCCTTGCCTTAACATACCGGCCACCTTGAAATGTAGTAACAGTTTCAATAATACATAAATCATGAACAATACACAATAAAAATTAATTTCAAAATAATCTTCAACAATCTACATTGTCCTCTTCTAAATCCTCGTTTATTGATTTATATTGGTCTTCAATCGGTAGTATGCATATCCTGGTGACAGGTCTCTTGAAAAGTTTGTTGTTCATACGAACTGTCACCACTCTGACAATATCGTCGTTGCCTGGATGCAGCCCTTCGATGATACCGATGGGCCATTGTAGTGAAGGACTTCCGTCTTCCCTTACTAAAACCACTGTTCCCACTTTAAGCTGCGATATTGGCTGCTGCTTCCACTTGTTTCTGTTTTGGAGCTCGCTGATGTATTCCTTACTCCATCTTGACCAGAAATGTTGCATAATTTGCTGCAGTCGTTCGAATCGTTTGAGTCGATTTTCTTTGACATGGGAAACATCCATGTCTGGTAAAGCAGTTAAACTTCTTCCGAGCAAAAAGTGAGCAGGAGTTAAAGGATTTAGTTGATCAGGATAAGAGTTCAATAGACATAAAGGGCGTGAATTGAGTATCGCTTCAATTTGAATAATCACTGTATTAAAATCTTCGAAATGGAGATTAGCTGCACCAACTACTCGTTTGAAATGAAGCTTGAAACTTTTTACTCCTGCCTCCCAAATTCCACCAAAGTTCGGAGCGCGCGAAGGTATGAAATGCCATCGAATTTTATGCTCATTCATAAAATAGTTGAAGCTATCCGTTTTTTCTTGATCCATAGCGAAGTTGTGGAGTTTCTTCAACTCTTTATCTGCACTGATGAATGTTTTTCCATTGTCAGAGTATACATGTTTTGGTCTGCCACGTCTACCCATAAACCTTTTGAAAGTTGCTAAAAAACACTTGCTGGTGAGGTCAGACAACAGTTCTAGATGAATTGCTTTGGATGAAAGACAAATGAAGATGCAAACATATCCTTTGGTTAGCTTTGGTCCTCTTGTTAAGCGATCCTTCAGGAGAAATAGTCCTGCAAAGTCACAACCAACATTGATGAATGGTAAGTATGGAGTCACTCTGCACTTAGGTAAGTTTCCCATCATATATTCACAGGATACTGGCCTCACTCGAAAACATTTCACACATTGTCTCACAACCTTTTTGCAGAGGTTTCTTCCAGATATTGGCTAATATTGTTCTCTGATTGAAGCTAACAACATCGTAGGTCCACAATGCATCAGTCTGTGATGTTCCGATTGTAGTATAAGGAATGTTAAAATATGTTTTGGTGGAAGAATTATGGGATGTTTTTTATCATATTTATAACTTGAATTCTGAAGTCGACCACCAACACGGATAACTCCATCGTCAAATATTGAATTCAGTGATAGTAGATTACTCTTTTTGTCCAATTGTTGTCCATTCTGCAATCTATTGTAGTCTGAAAAGAATGATTGCTCTTGTGCTAAACTAATCAACCTCTTCAAAGTTCGAACTTGTTCTTCAATTTTCAGAAATTGACCTTTATTTCTAGATCCAGGTTTCCGCTTGCAATTTTCTGCAAATCTAAAGCACCAGCTAATCACATTTTTCAATTTATTTATCTTTGAATATCGTTCAAAGATGTCAAACTTGTCTCCAATTGTAACTGCATTCACCAGAGCTATTACTTTGTGTTCTGGTAAGCTGCCCTCTTCAATAGATTCTGCACTAATGTGATTTTCAATAGTCCCTTCTTCAAGCCATGTAGGTCCATGCCACCATAAGTTGGAATTCTTCAGAGCTTCAAGACCCACACCTCTTGAAATCATATCAGCAGGATTTTCTTCAGTAGCAACATGATACCAGTCACAAACATTTGTCAGCTCTTGAATTTCACTGACCCTATTGGCTACAAACACCTTCCATTTATTAGGTGCCCCTTGAATCCATGATAAAACTATTTGAGAATCAGAATAAAAATAGCATCTATTAAAGCTGAGTTTCAATGATTGTATCGACTTTTTTGACAATTGTGCCAACAATAGGGCTGCACAAAGCTCTAACCTTGGCAATGTTAGAACCTTTTTTATTGGTGCCACTCTGGATTTAGCACACAAGGGCCCATAAGTCCAAGTGGATCGTAAATCATGGAAATTGCTGATAGAATTGTACGCTTATTGATAATTTCTGGATATTTGAAGTCCGGAACAGAATATTGTATAGAATCAGAATTTGAATTCCAAATGATACCCAAAGTTTTGTTCGATTCGCCCTCATTGATTTTCAGAATGCTTGAATCCAAATTTTTATTGACTTGGAATTTTGATAATAATTGATCATTGTTGCATAGCCATTTTCTGAGCTCCAATCCAGCACTTGAAAGAATTGTTGACACCTGAGCTTGTAGTTCCAGGATCTCACCTTCTGTATTGGCACCTTCTAAATAGTCATCCATATAAAATGAATTTTTTATCGATGCGCTTGCTTTTGGGAAAAGATCTTCATTGTCCTTAGCTAACTGTTGAAGACATCTTACAGCTAAATAAGGTGCAGAAGCAGACCCATATGTGACAGTATTCAGCTTCCAACATTTCAAATCACTAGCTGGGTTTTTTCTCCAAAATATACATTGATAGTTTCTTTGTTCTTCATTGATCCAAATCATCCTATACATTTTTGACACATCAGCAGTCTTAACATATGGGTGCTTTCGAAAACGTAGTATTATCGAGAAAAGATCATCCTGGATTCTTGGTCCCACACACTGAACATCATTGACAGATAAACCAGATATTGTCTTCATAGATGCATCAAACACTACCCTAAGCTTGGTAGTTTGACTATGTTCCCGAATAACTGCATGATGTGGCAAATAGTTCCTCGTTGATGTCATTGAAATGTTTTCATCTACATTTATTTCAGTCATATGTCCCAACTGAATATATTCCATCATGAACTTGTCATATTCTTCCTTCAATTGTGGATTTTTGGAAAGCTTGCGTTCTTGAGTGAACCATCGTTGAGATGCCTGTTCTCTTGATTTTCCTAGAACCTCCAGATTGTCCTTGAATGGTATAGAAACTATGAACTTTCCATCATCACTTCTCTAAAAATTTGTCAAGAAATTATTCTCACAGTATTTATCTTCTGCGGAAAACTTTGATTGTTGATCTTGATTGACATTAACTTCTTCTACTTCCCAGAATTTATTCATTATATTGTCCATAAAAGTTTCTCCTGCTTCAGTGCTGAGACAGCTTATTGACCTTTGACTTGGATTATTGTATTCATCTATTGACTTTGATGATGTAACTCCATCTACTACCCAACCAAGTAATGTTTCTTGCAGAAATAAATTACTGTTATCCAATTGTAATTTTCCCATTTGCAGAATTTCCCAAAACAGTGATGCGCCAATCAGAAGATCTATTTGTCCTGATTTATTGAAGTTATGGTCTGCTAGTTGAATATTGGTTGGTAGTCTCATTGTTTTTTTGCTAAATGTGTAACATGGTAAATGGTCAGTGATTGTTTTCAAAACTAGACACTCAATTGAAGTTTTATAGGAACTGGTACTAGAGATAAGATCAATTCTTGCTTTATAGTTTACGTTTGAAATAGCTTGTCCCACACCCACTATCTTGCATTGTATTGTTTCTATTGGAATATTTGCTTGTTTGCAAAACTGCTCTGTGATAAAATTTATTTGTGAGCCACTATCTAATAGTGCTCTGCACTCATGAAAATTCCCTTGATCGTCTTGAATTGAAACTATTGTAGTAGATAGCAGTACTTGTGTCTGTTCAATTGTTCCATCGATTGAGTTCACGTGGCAGCTAATATGTTCTGCCGAATTGTTTCTGATCCATTCAGCTTCAGCAATGGGCTGATCATTGTTGAAGCCTTCTCTTGTCCTTTGTTCATGAAAATTGTCTGATTGCCCTTGATTGTTGATATGCAATAGTGAATTGTGCTTGGAACTACATTTCTTACATCCTGAATGAGTACAATTTGAAGCAAAATGTCCTGGTCGTAGACAATTGCTGCAGAGTTTCAATTTTTTAACCTCATTGCATCTTTCAGATGGTAAAAATCTCAAAAATGTAGTACATTGAAATATTGGATGAGGCCCCTTGCAAAAATAACACTTCATGCCATGATGACCTGAAGATTGTGTTCCCACTCCTAGGTAGGCTCCTCTATTGAATTTGCCTCTATTGTCCATCACCTTATTTTCTGAATGATTGTCTCTTGATTTATTGCATACCTCTATTTTCTCTAATAGCTCACATCTTTGTTTCATGAATCGATTCATGTCTTCCATTGTTGGTAAGTCATCTTCAATTTTGTATAACTCCCATTCGCGTCGTGTATTCTTGTCAAATTTGATAGTGAATATATAGATCAGCAGCCTATCCCATTGGTCAACATTTTCTCCTAACACCTTTAGCGCTCTCAAGTTCTTTGTCATTGTACCTCAAATTGTTGTGATTTTCGTGGCTAATCACAGGATATTCAAACATCAATCGAATATGGTTATGAATAAGTAACGCCTTTTGATCATATCTGTCATGGAGTAGATCCCAAGCAACCTTATAGTTACCCTCAGTGACTGGTATTGACTCAATCAATCCCAAAGCATCCTTGATGAGATATGACCTCAGATAATAAAATTTCTGGACATCTGTCAAGGTGGCATTATCATGAATAAGAGCTTTGAAACCATCCCTAAACTCTAACCAACTTTCAAACCTTCCAGCAAAATGGGGCAGTTTTAAAGCTGGAAGTTCAACACCTTTTGAGCGAATTGGTAACTGATTATTGTTTTGAATGTTATGTGATTCAGCATCAGTACTTGGATGGTTATAAGAGTTGATTTTCGATCTGATTTTGCCTACTAAATTGAAATACAAACTCTCAAATTGTTTTCTTTCTTCATATTGTTTCAATACTTCAGTCTGATCAATTAAAAACTCAATTTCGCCTTGCTTTTCATTGAACTTATCATAAAGAGCTTCTACTTTTAACAGGCGTGCCTCCATTTCTCGAATCAACCCATCATCCCAAGTATCCAAAGCTATTTTATCGAAAGTGTTCCTATGTCTTGTCAAAGATCCCTTGATGACACCTCTGTCAAAAATTACCTTTGCCAAATCGCCCATTTTAATCAAATACTCAATTCACGCAAGAAATAAGAATGTTGTTGACTGGAAATTAAACAAAGAAAGGAAAACTCACTTTTCACTGCTTATTATTCGTAAAACTGCTTGTGGTGTAGGCTGGTTGAAATTCATTGACATCTGTCTATCGATTGCACTTTTCGCTGGAACTGGATATCCGGCTCGTCTGAACCAAATGTAAAGAGTTGATGTTAATAAATCGTTATGCTTCATTTACTGGACAATAAATTGGTGGTGTTTGTTTATCACTCCTTGACATTTGATGGTGAAGTAGTGATTTGCCACTAATTATCCATCATGGCAAAATGCCTTGCGGCCAAATGACGGCCGGCGTGCCAAATTGATACTCCTCAGGTGATAACTGCCTGTACATTGCCAATAAGAATTGCAGGCAATGCCGTTACCATAGAGTTACATTGCCGGCATGGCATGTTTGCTGGGTATCTGATAATCACGAGAATTATCTCAGGAGCTACCAAATATGCGACCAGTCGGCTTGACGCGACTGACTCACTCACTTTACTAGGTGAACTTAAATGGGTCCGGTGTATTCCTGGTCTTTTGATTGTTTTTTTTCTTTGGTGTTTATTAATAATTACTGATTATATTATTCATTATACTTATTTGTGATTATTGATAACTTTTTGGATTGATATTTATCAAGATGGAGGACTTTTTTAAACCAAATTATTTATTGAAAGATGAAATTAATCACGAGATGCGATATTGGCATTGGAAAGCGTAGTTTCAGAAGCAAGTTCTTCCACCCGTCAAGTTTCAGAACTGGGTGAATATGAGAGTGATTTGGAAACGGATAACAGAAAGAAGAATTTCAGTGATGAAAGTCAAGACAAGAAGTACAAACCAAGAAAAAATTTCATGAAGCAAAATAATCACAAAAAGTCAAATACCCCGAAAAATGATGCCAATTCATCGTCAGAAGATAACCACAATTGTTGGAAAGGAGGCGGTCCAAACCACAACTTCAAGGATTGTAAATCAAGAATCAACAAAAGATTCTGTTACAAATGTGAAACTCCTGATAGTGACATCAGTAGAACCTGCAGTATTTGATCGGGAAACGCCCAATAGAGGAACGTGTCGTTGACGCGCGTTTTCCTCTAAAGAAAGAAGAAATCAACACATCTCACAAGCTACCTACGTTAAACGCAGATGATGAAACCATTAAGTTTGAGCCATTTTTCTTATCAAGAATAAATGATAATAGATCTTACATATCCGTAAACCTGTACGACAAGCAAGAAGTAGCCCTGATGGACAGTGGAACTAACATATCAGTGGTTGTGAAACAAAGACTACAAATTTTGAAGCACATGGGTTTGGAAATACATCGCGCAGGGTTGAAACATGTGGTTACAGCCGATGGCGCTGAAGAAGAGGTGAAAGGTTTAGTCAACCTTCCCTTGAATATGAAGAACTCTTTAAGAATATTACCATCTTATGTCGTTGCTACACTCGCTCACTCGTCTATTTTTGGAAGTGACTTCTGTAAAAAGTTCGAGGTCCGACTTGATTTTCGAAACAATGAGTGGCATGTTGAAAGTGATTTAATAGGCGCTGACATAGACACTTTGATAGATTTTTCCCCCAGAGAGTTTCCCCCTAGCTTGTGCCCCTTGGTGAAACTCAACAAAGACGAACTAGTGCAGGCAACAAATCTGATAGATTCCTCCAACAAACTTAGTAGTCAAGTCAAGATAGACTTGGACTCACTGACAATGAGCATAGACACAGGTAAGGCCGTTCAAACTAAGGCAGTATCTGATGAGTCCATTCATGCTACAAATTCTGAATAAAGAACTTGACGAGATGCTGAAGTTTGGAGTCGTTGAACCAGCGCAGAGTGCCTGGAACAGTCCGGTTCTGTTGGTGAAGAAATCTTCAGGAGAATATCGGTTATGCTTCGATGGCAGAAAACTCAACGAGGTAACTCGTCACGACAGTTATCCCTTTCCTCGGGCCGATAGGATTTTGAGCTCTCTGAGAGACGCTAGTTTTATTTCAAGTATAGATCTTAGAAAAGCATTCTGGCAGATACCGTTGGACGCAGCATCTCAAGAAAAAACTGCTTTCACAGTTCCTTCAAGAGGCCTGTTTCATTTTTAAGTGGTCCCTTTTGGACTTTGTAATAGTTCGCAAACACAAAAGTGCTTGGTCGGTGCCCTTTTCGGGCCAAAATATGAGCCTAACATTTTTACCTATCTTGATGATATAATTATAACGTCTACTACCTTCGAGGACCATATTTGTTTGCTTGGTGAAGTGAGAGATATTTTGATCAAAGCCAATTTGACAATCAACTTGGACAAGTGCGAGTTTTTCAAGACAAGAGGATTTGAGCTACATTATTGAAGGCGGCCAAGGAATTCGTACTGACCCAGAAAAGGTTGCAACTAACTATCTTCGACCCACCACGACTACCGAAATCAAGAGATTTATTGGTCTTTGCAGTTGGTACAGGAGATTGATCAACAATTTTTCAACTTAATGATTTGCTGAAAGAAAAGAAGAAGAAAAAGCAGAGTGTAACGTGATCTTCAGAAGCCGAAAAATCCTTCAATATTATTAAAAATGCTTTAGTTGCAGCTCCAGTTTTATGTTCGCCAGATTTTTTGGAAGAATTTAAAATTCAGTGTAATGCTAGTGATACTGGTGTACGAGGCGTCCTTACTCAAGAAATTGATGGAGAGCGAGTCGTAGCATACTGTTGTCGCAGCTTATCCTGAGCTGAGCGTAACTATACCCTCACCGAACGTGAATTTTAGGCATTGCTGTTTTCGCTGGAAAAATTCCGTATGTACAGGGTGTCCCATTTTGGGTACTTTTGCGGGGTATCTCCGTTATTCTTATTGATAGAAAGTTGCGGTTTTCGCGACAGTGTGCTACTTTTTCGTAAAACTAAAGATGCCGTTAACAAAATTTTCATAGCCCTTTTAGTTTTTAAGATACAGGGCTAAACTGAAAATGTTGCATTTTAAGGTACCCCTCGTATCTAAACTATCAGATAAGTTATGGAAAATGTGAAAACTGTTTCTTTTACAACTTTTTCCGTAGAACTCGATTCTGCCTTCGGAATTAGTATACAGGGTCAGGTCAAAAAGTTATCGGACCCAACTTTATTTTTTTAAATGGAACACCCTGTATATTTATAGTCCATAAGATTTGTCTTTTCTTTACCTTTTCAAAAATATAAAAAAGTATGCACTTCAAAAAAAAAATTCATCATTTTCAGTTTAGCCCTGTATCTTAAAAACTAAAAGGGCTATGAAAATTTTGTTAACGGCATCTTTAGTTTCACGCAAAGATACCCAAAATGGGACACCCTGTACAGAGTGACCCATTTGAAAGCGGGCCACCCTCATAACTTCTTAAATTATTGATCGATTTTGACGATTTTCTTTTTGAAATGTAGAGAGGGGAAAGGTGTATTTTGAGGTCATACGTCGCCCAGTTTTTTCCAAAAACCAAAGCCTACTAGAGCATATTTAGAGGCTGTGAAATCCAGAAAATATATTATTGATTTTTTTAGAGAAAATCTGCCTACGCCACTGGATTTTTCATCCCCTAAAATGGGTATGTACCAGATTTCATGAAAAAATTTACAATTCAAAAATATTATTTCTGTGTGATTTTTTTTTGTCAGTCTCGTTTGTTTGTTTTAATTGTATTTTGACATGAGAATATCTATTAAATGTTCATATCTATTTTTTTTTTCTGATGGATTGGCTATCGCAAGAGTTTCGAGGTAAAATACTTTTTGGTGCATAAAAAAATTCATCATTAATTTTCAATATTTTTTCAGGAAATTTGGAACAGATTCATTTCAGGGTATGACGAATCCAGTGGCGTAGACATTTTTTCAAATAATTTTTCAAAATTGTTTTCATGTTTTTCTGACCACATTTGAAGAGATATTTTGAAATGAATGGAACTTCTTCATTGCCACTTTTTGCCTTTTACAAGATAGCGTTATTGAATTGAAGAACCGACGTTTCGTCTATGAGCAGCCATCATCAACTTTGTTTTTTTAAATACGGTCCTGGATTTTTTAATATGGAGCCTCTTATGTTCCTAAACCAACAATGTATCGCACTAATTAAAAAAGAGGTGGTTGTTTTTAATCCTATTAAAAATGTATTTTTTGTCTCTCTCTAACACATGAGTTCTTATGGAAAAATCCGTCAACATAATTTTTTTCATTAATTGCGATACATTGTTGGTTTAGGAACATAAGAATCCCTCAAAATCCGTCATAAAAAATCCAGGACCGTATTTGAAGAAACAAAGTTGATGATGGCTGCTCATAGACGAAACGTCGGTTCTTCAATTCAATAACGCTATTCTGTAAAAAGCAAAAAGTGGCAATGAAGAAGTTCCATTCATTTCAAAATATCTATTCAAATGTGGTCAGAAAAAAATGAAAACAATTTTGAAAAATTTCGTTTTTTTTTGGATAATTTCGGACTTGGTCGGAATTTCTTGGCTTTTAAAACGGCATTTTGTTAAGCATCAAAATACGCAACTTTGCCTTCATTTAACCGACCTTGTATCTCTCACGGTTTCCAAGATCCCCATGATATAGACATCCTTATCGTGGACACACTGTATATCTCAAAACTGAGTAGAATAAATGAGTTCGACTGAATTACAAACAAGTTTATAAATAACTCGTACTTTTGCATGCGCGTAATTTCAAAGTCCCTGCAATCGATTGATATTTTCGATGCGTCGCGACGCTTCACTCTTGGTAGGCGTCGAATTTTTTTAAAAATAACTACTCGACTCCATACATTGACTACTTTTCACAGAAATCAAATATTCCTATTCGTTTCCGAGATATTGACGTGCGGAGTTTTAAGTGAAAAGCCCGTATAGTAGAACTTGAATGTTGAAAAAACTGGCCGTCTGGCCTCAAAAATAACCTTTCAACTCTCCAAATTTCAAAAAAAAATCGTCAAAATCGCTCCATAAATAAAAATGTTATGGTGGCCCGCTGTCAAATGGGTCACTCTGTATATAACTTTTTGGGACACGCTGTAAGATAGCGTCAAAGTACCCAACTTGACTACAAAATTTTGACTTAAAACGCAAATGTGTATCTCCAGAACGGTCAATGTTGGCCATACATGTCATTTAATAAAGGGATCCTCAGTTTTTAAAACGGCATTACCGGAAGTGGTAGAAAACTGCCACTTTTTTTAACAAAAAACGTCTCAAAACAGCCATTCAATATTCAATAGAATTTAAAATATTGCGTTCTCAAAATCTAAAACGTCTGCGGCTTCGCTGCACAATGTTAGAAGTATTATTTAAGAACGACTTTTCCAAATATTTCGAATTTTGGTATAAGTCGATATGCAAGGGTAATGCAACTTTAAAAAATGTTTTGGTGATTGCAGTGCTGCCGAATCTACAAGTTTTTCCAAGTAACTTTGTTATTGATCTGATAGGACACTGTATATTATTTGATTTTTGAATTCTATGTGAAATTCTGAATTCATTTGTAGAATATGTTATATGTCTAAAGATGATAGTTTCTTCAATATTTGTCATTTTATAAATAAAATGACAATTGTCAATGTTTTCAAAATAAGACTTCTCAGTAAGAGTAAGGAACTGAGGCGTGAATCGAAAAATCGAAGTACTGTTTTTTCATTGCTTTTTGCGGTTACGTCATACTCCTCTGTCTCTCGTACACATTTAAAAAAATGTTACGTATTTCTGGACTATGGAGGACTGTAACTAGGAGACGAAACAACATACGAAAATCCCTGAAAAAACGTCCCTCTTTTCAATTAGTTCATTTGAGAGCGCTGTTATCGACAGTGAGGTCCCCTTTAGTTTATTGTTGTTGTCAACGGCGACCTATTTGTCACTTTTGTCAGTATTATGTCAGTATAATTTTATTGTCTGATCATAAATTTAATACATTTACGAAGATTTGAGCAGAAAATGTTTTCAAAATCGATTGTTTGATTTCCTTAAAGTACCCCTCCCCCTAACTCCATATTATACTGAATCTCAAAATCTCAACTTTGACATTCAATTTATATTGGCTAGAAAATGACAAAAAGAATAGGTATAGGTTGCAAGACCTTGCAAGACGTTGTAAACGGACGAGAAGCAAGCATTGGTTCTACCGTACTATCCTCACCCACTTGGTCCTATCGGACCGAACTAAACGAGTTATCGGTATACACTTACTAGGCTAATAAATACACTGGCGGCTGGATGTAGCTCCCGTCATCGATTTTTAAAATCAAGGCTCCCATGCAATAACCACAGTGTTGCCGTATCTCGTCTGTAAAAGTTGGGTTGCTCGGATTGTTGGGAGAGTGGGGAGCAGGCTGATTGTTTTTGTTTATGTTTATGATGGGGTTATTTTGATGTTTCAAATTTGTGTCTTGCATCTTGCACTTTCATCTCATCAGAATATTCATGAATACATTCAAATACCTAGCTTCCTTTCGCGATACCATTCCGTTTTGATCATAGGTCTATAATGGATAGTACAGTGTGAAAAAACATTTTCAACCAATGAAAACCTGAACCGACATTGCAAAAATCATCTAAAGGCGAAAATACTAAAGTATCCCCAGGCGAGTATTGTGTCGTGACTACTTCACCACAAGACTGGCAATAAAAAAGACATTTCAGGATATTCTTTTGTGTGAAACATATGGGATTTTTTTTATTAATTGCAGATCCAAAATTTGAATATCATCAAAAGTTGGTGTATGTTCTATATGTTTTATCCACTTATTAGTTGCTATTAGAATGGCTGCAGATCAAACATCATACACGGGGTGGGTCAAAAAATATAGAAATTGATGAAGGTAACAACAGTAAAGTACCTATAAGTATCACTTAAGTATTTCAAAAAAATCCGCAGTGTCGTGAAAAAAAGTTGTCCAGAATTAAAAGTTATGCCTGAATATTAAAGTTGTGACGTAGGTATTGTTTTTTTTCATAACTTTTTTCAAATTGAAGCATTTTTGTGAAATCCACTTAGATTTTTATTTTTTTAGGAAATCACATAGTTCATCTTCGTTGCAATGCAACAATATTGAACAACACTTTGAATTTCCGCAAAAGATCTTTTTAACATTGTAAACTATCAATAATCATAATGTAGGTAGGTATATACCAATAAACTATCTTATACAAAGTGGAATTTTTGTATTCGATACCATTATACCTACACCTCTGAGTTTATTATTTAATACAGACCAAAATAATCTAGGGCGCTTTGTTTTGGTAATAAAGCAAAACTCTAGATTCTGTACACCTTTTCTTTATAACGTTTTGCTGTATTTTTTTAAATAAGCGTAGGTAGGTACATTATTACTCTTGCACAATTTTTATATTTTTTGACCTACCGTGTATGATGTTCGACTTACAACCATTCTAATTGCATCTTATTAGTTTATCGGCTATGCATCATCTTTTCGTGATATTTGAATTTTGGTTTTGCAATCAATAAAAAAAATCCCACATTATGTTTTACACAAAAAAATATCCTGAGATGTCTTTTTTATTGCCAGTCTTGTGGTGAAGTAGTCACAATACTCGCCTGAGGATGCTTCAGTATTTTCGTATTCAAAATGATTCTTGCAATGTTGGTTCAGGTTTTCATTGGTTGAAAATGTCCTCACAAACAGCACAATTATATTTTACTATCCATCATAGACCCATGATCAAAACGGATTGGTATCGCGAAAGAATAAGGTAAGGTATTTAAATGTATTTATGAATATTCTGATGAGATGTAGGTGCAAGGGAAAACCGGTGCAAGATGCAAGACACAAATTTTAAACATCAAAATAACCCCATAAACATAAACTTAAAGATACAGCTTGCCCCCCCTTCCTAAAAAACTACAATCTACAATCCCAACTCCCAACAGTCCCAACCTTTGTTTTCTTTATTCAAAGGTCCCAAATAGTCCCAACCAAACCCAACTTTTACAGACAGAGATACGGCAACACTGTGGTTAGTGGCCATTTTAAAAATCGATGACGGGAGCTACATCCAGCCGCCAGTACGAGTACACTTTTCAATCGAAGATCGAAGGAAAAATAGACAACCAAAATCAACATACGTGAACTGTCAACACTGACAAATGTCGACTGTCATTTACCTGCTTTACATTTCATTTCAAATTTACGATTGCCAAATGGGAATCATATGAGTTCATCCACAATGAATTTGACGTAAGCGTGACTTCAAAACAATTTGATTGCAGTGGTAGCATATGATTCCGGTTTTCCAAGTGGAAATTTGACAGTTCAAATGCAAAGACGAATTGAATGTAAACCTTACATTAAGAATATTTTCTAAATACACGTACGTCTCAACATAGCGTCTAGACGTACGTGCTTGATTGTCTCTCTCGCACTAATGCGCAGCTTTTGAATGTGTCCTCCCCTTGCGCATGAAAAATATCGGTATCTCTGTCTAGCGGGCTCGGTTTTCTATTTACATCTTTGTTCCGCATAAAATGGATAGGTCTATTATTTTAACGAAGACACAAAATATCCGGATTTTTTGTACCGTCATATCCAAGTTTTCTAATTCATTTTCCGTCTCTAATCAATTAATCCATATTTTTCCGTAAATCAGTTATTTATCTGTCAAAAGATCCCGTATTTTTTAAAAAATAATGTTGACCGTGAGCTTAGCTGATTAATAATCCATTAATTAATTTCTGACCGATATATGCCTTCTAAGTTCTTCACGCATCAACCAATTATTTATTTGACTCGCAAACCGACCGACAACGACATATTCCGTGCAAAATACAAGCACAATTCCCCACTTTTTGATCTGAATACGGAACGTCGGGGAGAAGCCAAGCCTACCAAACCAAGCATCGAGGGTACTTGGTCACAGACGTCAGTACGCAGCAGTTGACCTCCCGTTTCCGCTACGCGATCTATTTCATCAACCCGTTTCTTTCACTAACTTTTACTCATTCTTTTTCCGGTTTTTCTTTATTCTATCACGAGGTAGGAATTTTTCATCGATTATTAAAACATTTTACCGAAATTCTCTCAAACCAGTGCCGCGTTGTAGGTGAGTAAGTAAAAGGGTGGGAAAGTATGTTTTATTTCGAGTCTTTAAGGGCTGCTGAGTTTTCAGGAGACAGATCTGTTTTCCTTCATGTTGATCAACCGATGGAACCAGGTCTGTAGCCGGAGAAATCTATTTACAGTTTTTTTTTTTTTAAACAAAAAGTGTAAGGTTAATACGATATCTGGAACTTTTTGGTGAGCCTGAGGTGCTTCGACTCGCGTAATTCTTTCAGATTCGTTTCTGTTAGTGGGGTTTTATTATTATATTGTCAGGGGAACGAACTTTGCCGGGTAGGAAATTTTAAACTAGAGTTCAACAACGCGTTTTTCAACCGTTATAATTTTCTTTTCTGTAGTTTTCTTGAGATAGGGGAAATATCGTACAAGAGAGGCTTCTTAACATTCTTTTAATTACACATTTTCTTTCGTCACCGGAAACAGATAGCCGAGGTCTGAATCAATTTCCCGCTACATTTCTATGCCTCTAACCCGTTTTTCTCCTCGTGGAAATAACCCGATCGCGTCAGTTTTCCCGATACATTTTTTTCCACGTCGTCGGAAAAATCTTATTCTTCTAACCGCTGTTTTTCTGTTCAAGAATTCGCCGTAAAAACCGTCGCTTCAAACTTCGTTCACACGCCGTTTCCTTCACATTCTTATTTACCGATATTTCACGACTGTTAAAATACATTTTTTTAGCTGCTATTTCTGAATCTCCACCGGAAGAATTTTTGACTGATTTTTCCATTGTTATTACTAAGGTTTTTTTTTTAATTTATCTAGCTGATTGGAAAACCAGCATATTGTTAATTTTCTTTTTTTAATTTTTTTCTTGACTGGTTGGAAACCAGTCAAAATTGTTATTTTTGGGAGCAATAGACTGATTACTTTATTTTCATTAACGCCGTGTTTTTATTCAAAAGTTCAGTTGTCCATTTCAGAGCAGATTTTGCGGAATTTTGGAAATAACGGACGCCTGGACATTTCTTCACAACATTGAATATTCTGAATATTTTGAACGTTTTTATGTGATTGTGTCTTGGTAGGTGTTATTTTGTTTCTGGAACTAACTTCAGGTGTATTTGTGTATTGTGGATTGTGTATTATATAGAACATATTTTATTGTGTTGTATCGTGTGAGAGCTCAAAAAAAAAAATACAGCTGATATGGCACTTGTGCGTGCACTCATTTTTATGATGTTTAAAACTCGTTAGAATAAAAAAACATGTGCAATACTTGTAAAAGTAATTTCAAGATATTTTCGTGAACTATTGCATCCGTGCCTTGGAAATAATTGATTTACTTTTCCGATCCAGCCTGGTATGTTGATCAATACATTCAATAAATACATATTATTTACCGTTTAATTTGTTTTATTGTTATATTCCTGTATATTAAATACTTGCTTAACATAAACACTTGGTGAGTATTTACTATACAGCGAATATAATATGTCTGCTTAAAATGGTTTAATAATAACTATTATAAAATCAGCAATTTGAACAGCCCGCAGAGAATATTGTTTTCTTGACTCCACCGCTATTATGGCAGCACAGACACGCCTACTTTGCATATACACTAACGTCAAAACTATCAATGGAGTGTTGTTTACGTTTGAGACGACTGAGCCGAGGCATCTTGACATTAGCCTAGTTTACACCGACAACTTGGTCCGCGGACCAAGTACTAAATTCGAGGAGATGATAGAAATCGGAATGAACCGTTACAACTGCGCTTGTGCATGGAAACTGACGGGAATAGAGAGACGTTTTCTTTTGGATATGAATGAAGACGTATTCTTCTGGATATAAATGTATAGATTGTTGTTACAGTCCTCCACCTAAATATTTTGGCGGGAAAAGATTTCTTGCTTCTCATTGTTTTATTTATAATTCACGGGTTCACTTGATTTGAGTTTGATAACTGTCTATTTTCGTGACAAAGTGAGGTGTGTGATCTGTGGAAAGTTATTCAAATTCAAAAGTTCTCTAAAAAGAAATTGGCAAAATATCAACAAGGACCAGCAATGCAGCACAAACTTTAATATTCGTATGAAAGAAGAATGTGGCGATTCTTTTAGATTTAATTCCGAGTTTGTTGAGGATTTACCAACACAACAACGTTACTTTCACATCGCACTTTCTCATCTTACTTTTCCAGAGCTATATTCTGTCTCTGTCTTTTGATTAAAAGGTAAGTACATTCAACTTTTTCCGACGCATTTTGAAATGTTTTGCAAGAATTAATTGTATGTTCTTGGATGACTCAGGAATTCAGGATCATTATGTGTATCACAAAATTGAAGAAATAATCGAAATATACATTAATATACTGGGGGTTGCATTCAAAAAAGTGCAACTTTGATGTTCCACGACTAAATGACCTACCCTGCATGTATCGTTGCATTTTCACTATAACTTATAGGCATGTATAAAAACCTCAAAGCTGTTGTATTAAACTTTGTTGGTACCTCTTAAATTTCACCCATTCGACCGTTTCCATCCATATCCGCGACCCCCTGTATTATTTGATATCAAGAAAAAGCTTATTTTTCTTATTTAAAAAATATACGGTTTGATATAAGTATTTATTTCTGATGAGCCCATTAGGATCGAAGTTCCTATTATACTGAAATTTCAAAAGTAGATACATAATGCATGACATATAATATATACTATTATTTTCTATACACTGCCTTGAAAAAAACAACCATGCACTATACAACACTTTTAAATGTATCAAAATATTAATTTCTATGTGCATTATCAAAGCTAAGTATTTCCTGAACGGCTGATCAGAATATACAGGGTGTTGGTGTTTAAGAAACATTGGGCAAAAATGAAAGGAGTAATTCCTGAAAACATTCTTAGAAAAAAAGTTCCAAAAAACATAGGTCCGAAAAAGCATCGTCTTTTTTCTTTCAAAAATTGATGTTATCTTCCCGCCCTCAACTCCACTGGACACAATATTTTTATCTAGTATAGGGTCAAAACTAGCCCTTCTTATAACTTACATAACAACGCTGCCAAATTTTAAACAAGTCGGTCAAAATTCAACTGAATTATTAAAAAAAAAAATGAATTAAAAAAAACTTTGTCACCCTGTATCATAGAAACGTTGCGTTTTGGGACCTATGCTTATTGAGATTTTTTTTCTTGGAATGACCTCTCAGCCATCATATCATTTTTGCCCAATGATTTTTTTAAACACCCTGTATGTAGGTATTATGAATGATAGTGTATTTCTAAAATCTGGAATATAAGCTCTTAGCGACTCTGTATGAATAATAATAATTATGTATGCCATAATTGGACAACTCATTATCTATCCACCACATTATAAAAATTAATCGTTGGAAGTTTCAGCTTCTATGTAGTACTAGATTGTTGAATTCTATCAGTAAATCTAGAGTGTCATCAAGCATTTGAAGTTATATTTATATAACAAAATGCTCTTTTACCTGACAATAATAGTCGGCTAGGATTCGACTCTAAATAATAATAATTTTCGTTCAAATATACAATTCCAACTTATCAACAACTAGTAAATACTAGATTTATTACAAGATATAGGTTAATAATACGCAAAAAAACGCGTTGCATTCAGTTCCAATCACTTCTGATACCTATATTTTGAAACTAGATATTTTATCCTTAATGACACAGGACATCGCTTCAATTACGTGCGTAAAAGCGTTTAAAATTTGAATCACGACAAACGTCGCTAACCTGACGCATGCGTATATAAGATCGGTTCATTCCGGTTTCTATCATCTCCTCTAAATGCGAACTCATATCAGAACCAAATATTTGGTTCAAATGGTGTAAACAGTTAGCTGGTCCGCTCTTGGTTCGGTATTCGCCAGCAGGTGTACCGAACTAGATTTGGTTCGATCTCGATCAAAATAATTATGAGGTTATGTTGATTGTGATTATTGTGAATTGTGTTGTGATTTTGTTGGTTCTGAGTTTCTAAGGCAATCTGAGCGTATTTACTTATGTCTTTTTTGGTTACGAATTATTGTATTGATAAATAATTTCGACTTGCTTTCGACATTTGACGAATCGCTAGACCTCCTCCCATCCCATTTCTCTGGTCCTACCGTACTATCCCCACCCACTCGGACCGAACTAAACGAGTTATCGGTGTAAACTAGGCTATTGTGATTATTGTGAAAATTAGTAAAAATATTGCTTATAAAAGGCTCTAAGCTGAATTTTGAATGTTTAAGCATGAAGCCAGACAAAAAATATAAAACTTGCCAATGTTTTGATTTTTAAATATGACAGAATTTGACTCATTTGACGTTCAGCTGGTTTTGCGCTTCAAGCCCCCTTTTCCGGGTGGTGCTTTAGGGGAAAGGGGAAGGTAACGCCGAACCGCCGAGGTAAACGCAATGCAGCTGGAACACGCGTTTAGTGCTTTTGCGCGCACAAATGCTCGATTGCGTGTACAAAACGGGCAGCTGGAAAGCGGCTCATTTCCTATTCTAACTTTCCTTCGCAGAAGGGACAAATCTCTTGGAAGGTACCTAATTAAGTAGTTACGTTATACCATAAATGTTACTTCTTCGCGAACCTCGTCGCGAGCGCCGTTGCAAACCCCGTCCCAAACACAGTCGCGCAACAAAATAGCGAACATCACGGCATTCCGTTATTTTTGTTTTATTGAGTAAGTAGTCGTTTGTTGCAATTGAACGTATTATTTTCATATGTATTGTATTTATTGAATCTATTAATCCTCATACAGGGTTGATCAGAAGGGCCGGGTCAAATTGAGTAGGTGGACATGATATTTTCTAAACCAATAATGGTTATAGATCTGTTTTCAATCAGGTACCTATACTTCACTAGGTTTTGATTTTTCACGGGAGAATTGTGCAATTCAATCTTAACCAATTCGATTTATTTACTTACCTGCTCCAGTGAGAAAAGTTTTTTTTCATCTTCGCCTTTTTTCTTCGCAATGACGATTATAAGACAGTCACCTTCTTCTTCCACTGGCCAGTTGAAACATTTATCTTGGACGAGATCTGTCCCCATGCATCTTTTTTTTTTTAATTTTGTTTTAATGCATCTCATAGAAGTTTTTTTTTTCGAAAACTCTCAATCGTTCAATCATGGTCTCCTGAGTCAATTCTATTAATAATCAAATCGGGTACGAAACACCGGAAACAACTTATTCACTGCACTGTAACTAAGCAATAAACCAACTAATTGACGCTAGAAAATTTAACTTCCAATCTGTCCGTCCCCGTTTCTCCATCTTGCTACAAACAACAATGCAGCGATCTATATCGCCAAAAGAACCACAACTGGTGAAACGTCATGATGTTCACTTTGTTGCCCGACATTGATTGGGACGGGGTTCGCAACAGCGCTCGACGGGGTTCGCGACGAGGTTCGCGACGAGGTTCACGACGAGGTTCGCTGCTTTGTTGCAAGTGGGGACGCACCTTTAGGGTGACCAGAGGTCAGGATAAAGCCGGCTTTTTTGCATGAATTAGAATGTCAAGCCGGCTTTTTGTCGTGTCCGGGTTTGTAGAATTTTCACCAATCGACCAATCGTAATCACTATTTCTTGCTCCAAATCTCCCAAGCTAGCAATGCCGCGTCGGTTTTTTTCGTTGCAATAGGACATATATGTATTTTCTAACTAATTATCAAGTAGAAATTATGTACCCAACATTTTTATTTTTTTATGAATCTCTACAGTGTGTCCCCGGATCAACAGATCGTGACGTGAAAAAGACTTGACATGTTTGAATTGAAATTTCATTTTCTGGGGTTCAGTCCTGCTTGGATAGAAACTAATTTGTGTCATGATCTCATGTCTCAAAAAATCAAGTAGGTATGTCTTGGAAAGTAACCTGAAGGCTATTATTTCTCTCACCAGTAAAATGTTTTTTTGTATAGGAGATCCTTACGACAAAATGTTATTGAAGAAAGCTGTTCAGAATAAGAAACTGATGAGTGAGAATGCAAAATTCCAAACGAAAATCATTTGCTACGATCTACATTGAATTGGGCATAAGCGTGACTTTGAACACAAATTTGATGTAAATGGTAGCATATGATTCTCGCTTGCCAAGTGGAAATCTGTCACTTCCACTTCGAGGTGAACTTGAATGTAAACCTTACATTAATTGTCAGGAAAAAAATCAGGAGCGCATCCGCCATTTTATCAAAATACATCAAAATCAAAGATTTATATCCAAAACTGAAGTAATGCATAATTGGTTTTTATTATAGCGTACCAGCGCATACGGGTAGACAATAAACGATCAACAGGATACAAGATTTTCATACATAAAAAAACTGCCAAATAGTGTTTGGTATAATTACTAGATAATATAGTTTAAAATTTAAATGCAGGAAAAAGGTTTACACAAACAAACACCCACACATAAAAACTAGATTAGATAGTTTAAGTACTATATTTCACACCGGAGACAATTTTTTTTAGAATAATGTCTCCTTTTGTTTTGTGATAGGATACAAATTCTTTGCAAGACATCTCGAAATTATGTTTGATCATGAGTTCAGCTTCTAAACGTATTGAGATCCAAACATATATTTTTTTATCTATGGATCCAAACGGTTTCTTTTTTTTCGCTGTTACAAGTGCGGTTACCATGAGGCTACCTAGCATATGTAAGGGTTATGTAAGGTTTACATTCAATTTCATTTCGAATAGTGGAACTGTCAAATTTCTGCTTGGCAAACGTGAATCATATAGTGCCATCCACATTGTATTTGGCGTAAGCGTGACTTTGAACACAAATTCAATATAGATGATAGCATATGATTCCTGTTTGCCAAGCGGAAATTTGACAGTTCCAATTTGGAAACAAATTGAATATAAACCTTACATTATGCATGACTTACATTGAATTTCATTTCGAAGTGGAATAGTCAAATTTCCACTTGGCAAACGGGAATCATATGCTACAATCCACATTGAATTTGGCGTAAAAGCGTGACTTTGAACGCACATTCAATGTAGAGGGTAGCATATGATTCCCGTTTGCCAAGCGGAAATTTGACAGTTCCACTTCGAAATGAAATTGAATGTTAACCTTACATAACACTCCCCTCCCATTTCTCTGACATAACCCTTACACCTTACATATTGGGTCCTATGATTAGAGACCATAGACTAATATTATAGACTAATATTATATACCCAGTAGATTGGGAGCTCTCGGGTTTTTTTGGAACCAAATTTGCGCCCTCTATGCGGTCAGGGGTTCAGTAGAAGGAGTTTTTGCATCAAGGAAATATCGTTTCCGTTATTTTTATCTACGTTAACGTTATATTTTTCTGTTTCTCATGATGCGGTATCACATATTTGCATTTGATCTGACTACATGTATAGGGTCATAAGTTATGGTTACTTCCCTTCCCTATAGCCGTTATTTAAAGAGTTTTAAAACAGTGACTGATACAAAAATTGTATGTTTTGAGTCAAATTTTCATAATTCGGTGTCAAAAAAAATACAAAAGAATATTAGAAATGTCAAAATTTTGAAAACATATTTTTTGATCAAGTCGAATGTCTCTAGTATTTTTGTCTAAAACAATAGATATTTTGAATGATGAAACTCCAAACTGGAATAGCGCAAAATGGCTGAACCAAACATGAACTTATATGGTATTTTCCGTATTTTTGATCTTTCGTTTCAGACAAGAATATATATTTCTCCCTTTGAAAAAAATATTTTCAAATCTATGACGTTTCGAATAATCGTTTTTTTTTTCAACACAGGATTATAAATTTTAACCAAAAACATATAAATTTTGCATAAAACAATTTTTTATAAGTCATGAAGTAACGGCGATAGGAATGGGAAATATAACGAATGGCCCTGCACAATTACCTCTGTTAGTGAACATAACCAGATCATTTGCAAATAAAGAATGTATTGTTATCTTGTTCAAAATATTTTAGAAGTCTGAAAAGTTGGAAGAATCTGGATAGAGAATTCAAAAGGCGGAATTCAGTTTTCTTAACGTTTATTTAGTTTTTTGAAATTGGAATGCTTCACATACATGTTTTTTGCATTTTTAGATGTTTGAGGCATTTGGAGGGACAGGCCTCAGGTTTTTGCCTTTGATGATATTGTTCACCTGTTTTATTATATGAAAAGAATAAATTTTCATCAAGTACTTGAAGATGGTATCACTTATTAATGTATTATGTTTACAATTCTCAAGTTTTACATTTCTTTTCAAAACATTCATCAAATTAAATAGAGTGCGTTTTTTGTGAAGGTCTGCTCTCATAAGATATTTCATTATAGAGAAGGCTTTTGTCGAGCTTTTTGTATTTTGAACAGAAATTCTCTATTTACATAATATAAACTATTTCTAGTTTTCACATACTCCTTTTCACGGGTGAATTCGTCGTTTTTCTTGTCCACTTCGTTTCCCCTCAATAAAAATGTTTTGCTGCAGTAACAGCCTTTTATTTTCTTTCTTTTGTTCTTTTTCATCAAAAAGCCGCATACACTTATATTTTTCTTTGTAGCGGTGTTGGCTTCACAGGCAGATTGTCAGGCACTCTGGTGAATTCTTCTGATTCTTCTTCATTCGTTATTTCGTTTTGCTGTGAGAAAATAATATTAATCATTATTCGACATTTTGGAGAAGAAAAAAAATCTAAAATAGATCCAAAATTAGACCAATATTTTAAGCACAGGTGCCTTTGATGCGTTATTAGGAGATCTGATTAATTTTAATAAAAATAAAAATATACCGGATATTTTATAGAAATATTGGCCAATGAGTCGATAGGGCGATTCTTCATTATAGAAAATAATTGACTCATTGATACTCGATTTTAAAATTAAAATGATCATAATTATTTTGATGACATCTTTTTTATAGTGTTTTATTCAAAGACCAAGGATTTACCCCAAATTTATTCTATGTAGATTTGTATTTTTCATGATTTCTCCAAAAATGGGTCATTTTTCCAAGTAGATGCTAGGCGGTGCATACATTTTGCTCATTTTTATCAAAAGTTACACAGATAAATTTCGTCTGTTCATGTCAATAAGAAGACTTCTAAATGTAATTTTGTTGCATTTCCAATTCATGGTAACCACTATCACGGATCACATCATTTTGGGGCTTTATGAAATTCAAAAATCCAACCAAAATGAAACTACCCACATAAAGTATTTTCGTGTTAAAAATCATTTTTGTAGATGTAGGTATAATTATGTGGAATAATGCACAATACATTTCTTTAATAATAGTGTGAAATACAACCAAAATCACGAATAATTAGAATAACTAATAACCAAAATCACTCAAACAACTGAATTACTTACTTTCATAGCAACTGCAAATTTATCACAGCAAAAGTCCAATGAAATAATGTCTTATTATTATACGAAAGCACAATCAAAAATCACAAAGAAAAGCACGAAATCAGAAGAAGACTCCACAATCTAACGACAAAACAATAACAATCTCAAAGGTAGGTTGACAGGTAAATAAATAAATTAGCAATTAGCTTCATTCCAAAAGACGGAAACGTCATCTGTCATTCTCGTAGCAAATGCGACACCTTGCGGAGAGGGGTACAATGAATTTGGCTCCATAATTTCACGGGTAAGCGTACAGTAGAGACTTTTTGCACCTCCTAAATTTTCATTCCGTTGTGGTTATCGTTATTCTGAGCATGCGAGTGACAAAATCACAATCCTTTATCGTAACCATAACGGATTCCTTCAATTACGGAGAAATAAGGAAGAGCTTATCGTTATGGTAATGCTTATTTTTCAGCAGCGATGTTGCCGTAATGTGTAAAATTAAATGGATACTACTGCTAATATGAATGTATTCTCAAGCAATTGATCAAAATAAGGTGGAGATAACTACTATACATGACAATAAGCGATCGTGGAAACCAAAATGGAATGTTTCAGATACAAAAAATAAACCCAGTAAAATACTCTATCTTGTCACGAACTGAATCACGGAACACGATCTAACTCGGACCTAACCCTACCTCTCTGCTTCTGACATCTTATGAATATCATTGTTGTTTAATGTTTATGCTCTGTACAAATAACTAATTTGTGTGTGTCTGTACTTTATAGATAATTTGAAAAGAGTTGAAAGTCGGAGGTGGAACTCGCTTTTTAGCACCGGTGTGTGTAGTTCAAAGTCTGTCCATTATAAAGATAATTTTATCAATCCCCAATTTTATTATAATTGGTATGGTATAGTGCAGGTATGTCCGATGTTTTAAAAAAAATGATTATAGATTTAATAGAAATATACTAGCGAAATAATTGATCGACAAGAAATAACCACGAAAACTGTCATTAGGACAGCAAGGAGCAAAACCTCTCCTAATTACGGATAAAGTAAATGTCATTTTTAATAAAGTTAACCATAACGGATGAAATATCTGATGTTATTTTAAGAGGTGCGAAAAGTCTCTATTGAACGTTCACGTTAACTTAACATGTCCATTTCACCATGGTAGCGCTGTTAGCAAATGGAACATTTGCATTGGTAAACAATCCTAACAGACACGTTAAGTTAACGTAAACGTTCAATCATAGCCCCCATTAACTTTATTTTCAACTGTCAAATTCAATGGAAAAACAACACGAAACGAATCGCAATATTAGGCAATCAGCAATCGCCCTAGATAATCTGCTTCTACATTAAATTAACATAGTCAGTTCATTATATTACCAATAAACTCTAATATTAGGTAGGTTTCTACAATGCCAAAACTTTCGATTCACGTCATAATTGCCACCAAGCGAGTTATTATGTGATTTGCTGGTGACCAAATTTGGCCACCAGCAAGCTTCATAACAACGAGCTTGGTAGCAACGATGACGTAGATCGAAAGTGGTTTGGCGTTTACTATATTTTAAGCCCCTTTAAAACGAGCTTCAAAACCTTTTCATGGAGTTTGGTATCATGAAACCATTCCAGTTTGGGTTAGTTTGGGTTAGTCTGTCATTAACGTCACTTTCAGCCAATCGGCGAGCTGCAAGTGACTATAATGACAGACCAAACTGGAATGGTTTCATGATACCATACTCCATGAAAACGCTTCTTATATTGTTCATCTCTCGGTTTATCTATGTTCATGACTGATTGCTAATTGCGAAAACCAAACAAAGGAACTGGGAGAATTTTTCTTTTGAATCATTTAATCATGGACTGTATAGGTACCTACCTATACAGGGTGCCACAGATTCGAGTGTATGCATGAGGATCTCAGTTATTATGAAAGATACAGGGTCGGTTAAATGGTTGCAAAGTTGCGCATTTTTATGCTCAATAAAATGCCGTTTTGAAATTTGAAAAATTCCGACCACTTCCGAAGATATTCGGAAAAAACCGTAATTTCGCAAAAACGTTATTATTATCTCCTAAGTTTATTTGAGAAGTTATTGAAAATGAATCACACTTTCTCATTGCCACTTTTTCTCCTCTACATGTCGGCGGTATCAAATTGAAAATCTGACATTTCGTCTTTGAGCGGTCATCATCAAGTTCGTTTTTTTAAATTCGGACCTGGATTTTTTATTTTATTTTTAGTTATCTTTTGACGTCCTTGAGGCATTGAGGTAATTAGATGAGGGTGTAGAGCAATGGGTTGCCTTAGCAACGTCAATATTTTATTATTATGTTTCACCTATTATTGTTATTTTCAATATATTGTTAAAATGGCAATATTCTTGAGCACTTGCAGAAATTGATTCAGTTTATTATATATATATTTTTTTATTTTCCATGTCATTTGTGGATTTAATTTAATTTCGTCAAATGTATCGTTATTGGATGTTATTTCGATTTTGGTTCGGTCAATAAAGCTTGTTTAGCTGTGCAGGTTTTCCCATAAGAATAACGTGTTGAATGACGATTGATTTATGAGCCAAACTATGAGTTAGGGAGAAAATCGCTGCCTAACTGATTTTCTCTGGTATTATTATTTTTGAAATGAGTATTTTTTTTGACGGTTGCGATACCTCAATACATCAAGGACGTCAAAAGATAATTAAAAATAAAATAAAAAATCCAGGTCCGTACTTGACAAAATGAACTTGATGATGGCCACTCAAAGACGAAACGTCAGATTTTCAATTTGATACCGCCGTCATGTAGAGGAGAAAAAGTGGCAATGAGAAAGTGTGATTCATTTTACAATAACTTCTCAAATAAACTCAGGAGATAATAATAACGTTTTTGCGAAATTTCGGTTTTTTTCGAATATCTTCGGAAGTAGTCGGAATTTTTTAATGTTCAAAACGGCATTTTGTTGAGCATAAAAAAGCGCAACTTTGCAACCATTTAACCGACTCTGTATCTCTTATAATAACTGAGATCCCCATGCATGCACTCGAATCTGTGGCACCCTGTATTGATATGAGTTTAGTTTATTATAATTTTCGTTTTTCTTCAGCAAGTATTGTACAAATCTTGATAAAATAGCTCATAATGATAATTGTAATAATATTTGGACTGTCCACTTTTAGATTTAGATAATTTTAAGTCATTCTGGAATAGTTTAGATAGTTCTATCTCTGAGCTCTGTTACGAGTCAGCTGTGCTTTGTAAAGAAACTCTTTCCAGTACTCATTGGGATCTTTTAGTTTTGTGGTGTGTTGTACCATATCTTCTTTTATTGTTTGCAGCAAATCGAAAAATTATTGAAAAACAAATATAAATTTACTTCCATTAAAGTGCCAAGCCAAGAACATATCGTCGGCGTTCTGGCAACAAGAAATAATAGTTAATTTTAAGAAAAAAACTAGTTTAAAAATGGAAACTAAAATTTCATTTTATGGAAGTCAACTGTATAAAGGCAATAATACAGTACTTGATGATGTCCGCCAATTGAAGCTTTGTCCAACTCTAAGATTTTAGGTGTACTTGAATGAAAAATGCTGAAAATGGACTTCGTGACTTTTGCCTGAACGCCGACGATATATCCAAATTTAATTGTTTGTTTTTTTATTGCTTTTACAATGTATCACCGAACAACTTCTAGGCATATTTGGAATTTATATGGCTCTTAGATGGTTGAAAAAATTGATCAAATCACTGAAAAACACAATTGAATCCTGCCCGAGCTGCTTTGTGTCACTACGGTGCCGCTCGGAGTGATATAGAGCTGCTCCGGCATGTGAAAATGATGTACCTAAAAGGAATGCAGTAGATGCAAACCAACCAATATTAAACCCCAGGTGATATGTCGTTAGTGTCAACCTTAGATCATATATACTAACGTGGATGCCTCAACACCTACCAGACTATGGCTCCAACATATCCACGACATTCTATTTTGACCCGTCTTTGTTTAAGATACGGTTTCTTCTATACTGCATCTCTCTCTTGTGCCCGAGATCAAAGCTACGTTCGAATATCCAAATCTGATGTTCGGTCATGTGACAAACGTTCTTATTTGCAAATCGTCTGTCACACCGAACATCACATATGTCAATATGTGTATATTCGAACCTAGCTCAAGGTGACGAATCAACAACGAGTTCTTTGGCGGAATATTTGAATGGTTTAAAAATGATATTTGGTTATGATGAAATCATATTATGATCTAAGGATGAAATGTTCGTATTTTTTTCGCAAAATGATGCATATTCCATGTTCAAATCTACTAATGTAGGTGATTGGTTTATATATTGAGGTGAATAAAACTTTTTTGAAATGCAATACTTGCATAAATCAACTTTTTACAGTATAATATAAAAGATCAAACAGATGCGGGTTAGTGGGGAGAAGGACGGTGTAAAACAAAAACACTCAGTTATTGATTTCCCGACGTTTCGGTCATTTATTGTGACCTTTCTCAAGGGTTAATCAGATTGAGTGTGTTGGATAACAAAAAAACACATGTACATGATGTTAAAATACAGAGAACGTAAACTAAGAATACATGTTATAAATATGAAAAAACATCAAAACCAACAACACATTAGTGTGACTTGCACAAACAGATTAAAAATGTTAAGGAACAATCAATTTAACATCATGTACATGTGTTTTTTTGTTATCCAACACACTCAATCTGATTAACCCTTGAGAAAGGTCACAATAAATGACCGAAACGTCGGGAAATCAATAACTGAGTGTTTTTGTTTTACACCGTCCTTCTCCCCACTAACCCGCATCTGTTTGATCTAACTTAAGGACGCAAACCTATACAAATATAAAAGATGTTCGAATTATAGTCTTAAGATACATCAGGGATGTGATTACTTATAATAAGTTAGGAGAAAAAGTTCTTGAGTATAATTTTCAAGATAGGGTGCTACTTTAAATTAAAAAAAAGTATTACGTACCCTGAATTTTTTGCTGGTATGTATTTCGTTTTTAAAATAAGAATGCACATTTTTATCTCGATTTCGTCAGTTGGCTTTATCAATATCAAGATTCATTTTTCGTGGTCGCTTCATATTGAATAATATATGTAGATAGATCAAGACTCAAAATTTTAAGTAGTGTGTTAATTTCCGTTTTTTTTTGTATAATTTTAACGATATAGACCACAGTGGCTTGAACATTACGTGTAATGCTGGACAATATTGTTACGAGTCCTTCTATCGATACGTGCGTCAGGCTATGGGCACAAAATAACAGATTTTGGTTAGTTGACTCAAAAAACTCAAGCTTGTGTGACATAATAATTGACTCTAGATCAAAATTATTGTGAACTGTAGCACTTAAGGAAGAATTAGTATCACTGATTAAAAAAAATGTTTCTGATTTTGAATTTTGTATTATATTTTGTTTTATTGTCCAGAAATGGTATATAAAAATTATGAAAAAGAACAAAAGAAGGCCGTAAAGAAATAATACTATACCTATCAAAACTTTATTTATTATTTGACAATATATACACATATTATTGAACAAAAGATTTTATCAATAATTTGGTACACATAATTATTATACTTAATACTAATATCAGAACCATACCCATATTATTATGGACATGAAACATAAATTAAACCTTGAATAAAAAATACATACACATTTTTTTTTATTCATACACATGTATTTTTGAGATGCACCCAAAACCGCGAAATCCCAAATCTGCGAAATCCCAAAACTGCGAAATTCCAAATCTGCGAAAACGCAGAACCGCGAAATCCCAAATCTGCGAAAACGCAGAACCGCGAAAATCGATATGGGACTCGGCATGTTTCAGAGAGCTTTATAAGAAAGAGATCATCCGAGAGAGAGATAAATATGTGACTCGAAGATTTAAATGATTTTCTTACCCATGTTTTCCTTGATGAACTGTCCATAACCAAACATTTGTTTAATTTTCATCATCATAATATAACAAATATAACAATGCAAAACTGTCAAGTTAAGGGTTCCTTAGCGTTAAGTATCCTCAAAATTGGTTGGTGCAATCGGCCATAATAACTAATAAGTTTATAAGATGATTGTTGTAATGTTGTAGAATGAATGCAATCAATAAATCAGTGGACTAATGCACAAAAAATATGAAAATATAGCGTATTTTATAGACATGATAGTTTTGCTTACAGTCACTTGGTTTCATGCATGGTTTGAGACTTTTTAGAGTCGGTTTTGAAAGTCCTACCCATTCCATGCATAGACAAACTAATAGATAATTTGCCTATGGTCCAACCCTTTAATTAGGTACCTATGTTGTGTAGCCTTGGGTCCTACCATTCTGATCATATTTTCAGTAGGTACCTTGCATTATGGTTTCATATCAATCTGATATAGGTGCAAAATACCGGTAAATTTTCTATAGTGACATATTCACTTTACCAATATGTAAACTTCGGCAATATAGAAGAAATAATGGGTAGGTAGGTATATTTATTTAAATGTGAAAACATAAGCAGCCAATATGGCTTTATAAAAGACAGCAGTATACCTATGTAAGCTCTGAGTGCAACAATGGAAAAGATATTGCGATTGCTGCTTTTGTAGATCTTAACAAAGCTTTTTGTGTTGTGAGCTACTCGCAATAAACCAACTTAGTGAAATAGGATTCAGAGGTAAAATATCTAATTTGATCAAATCATATTATGTATTGTGATGAACACTTATTATCTAGAACGGAATTCTGATATAAAAGTGCCACCAGAAACAAGCTCTGTGGTATAACTCCAGGCGTTGATTGAATAAAAGAATATTCAATCAACGCTCCAGAACTTGGACAAAAACAAAATTGAGGATTTTCAATAAAAAAAAAATTATACATACATACCTACACCAAAGATCTGAATTTAGGATGTAGGTATAGAGAGTGTTTCCAGTAGTATTAGATATCTCGCAGATTACTCATCGATGATAATCTAAATTGGTCAGAACACATTAAGCATGTCACGAATAGGATTGATTCAATGAGTATTGTAGCTCTTTATAAACACAATAAACGCAGGGAATATTTCACGGAGAATACCAAAAACACTTCAGGTACATGAGTATGTATGGGTGTCTATTTCAATATATATTATTCATCTATGCATATGGGGTACTTGTGGGACAGAAAACGTCAATATTGTGCAAACACTACAAAACATGGTGTTCGGTTTCATCTGGCTGATTCCCACAAGTAATCTTGACTAAATGGTGAATGTTTTCAAACTCTCTGAACCTTTACAACTATACAGGGTGTCCCAGCGGAAACAAGATCGATCTATTTATGAAAAACTATACATAGGAAAAACTTTGAAGAATTGACAGTACCTATACCAACATCTATGGGGGCAACCCAGCTGAAATATTTTGAAGATGGTGGCACCTCTGGTTATACCGGAAGTGGGTGTCAACCATAGAGAAATAATAAAAAAAGATATTGTCTCTGGTGTTAACTTGCTTATTTCGAATAGAACACCCTGTATATTAATTCATTTTTGAATTTTACATAAAATTCTAGGCAGATCTGATAAATCATGTTCTTTAGTCAAGCATAAGCGTTTTTGAAATATTCAAGTTTTTATGTCAGAAATGACGTTTGTAAGCTCTACTTCAAATGTAATTTTTTCTTATGAGAAAGCCTTTTTTATTGATTTGTTTCGAATTCCTCGTTGAAGGGGATGTACTTCAATAGATTTTTCACAATATCTCAATATCCAGCAATACAGGTGGACAAAAAACAAAATTAAAAATGAAATTCAGAAAACGGCGTAAAATCATTTTTTCAAATTGGAACCCTCTTATTTTATCATTCTCTTATCGAGCATTGAGAATAAAATTAAGATTTTGTGAGATTTTTCATTCCATTTTTTTTTCAAAAAATGATGATTTTTTGAAAAACTACCTCACACAAACTTTCCTCAATTTTCAATGCTTGATAAGATAAAATGATCAAATTTGAAGGTTTCCATTTGAAAAAAAAATGATTTCAAGCAGTTTTCTCAATTTCACTTTTAATCTTGTTTTTTGTCCTCTCTGCATTGCTAGGTATTGAGATATCGTGGAAAATCTATTGAAATAGATCCCCTTCAACTAGGAATTTGACACAAATCAATACAAAGGGCTTTCTTCAAAGAAAAATTAACATTTAAAGTATAATATAGAGATTACGATGAGCGTCATTTTTGACATAAAAACTTGAATACTTCAAAAACGCTTATAGTTAAGTACAGGATATGATATATAAAATCCGCATAGAATTTTATGTAGAAACCAAAAATGAAATAATATTCAGGGTGTTCTATTTGAAATACGCAAGTTGACACCTACTTCAGGTATAACCGGAAGTGTCACCATCTTCAAAATATTTTAGCTGTTAGTTGGTATACTGTCAATTTTTCAATTTTTTTCTATGCATAGTTTTCCATAAAGTGATCGATCTTGTTGCCGATGGGAGTCTCTGTCTAAACAGTTTTTTTTGTTCTCTATAGAACAAAGCAAATGTTTGTGTAAAGTGAAAAAATAAGACTTAAAAGTTCAATTAACAAATTATATTTTCTAGTACAAAACAAAACTATAAATACAAGACACTATAAAAACATTTACAAATAAGGGTCTTCTTAATCCAAATCCAGAGGCATGTGTTGCTTATAATAAACTGCCAGAAATTTGCAAAAACTCAAATAGCCTACCACATTTTATAAAACAGTTCAAAAATCATATAATAAATGAAAGAGCGTTGATACCTTTGAACGTTGACAGGGTGACATTTTCAAAACGAACTCCCCTGAATAACGAGCCAACATGAAAACAAAATAAAAAATGGTTGGACACGTCAATTTTTAACTTGCGCCTATTTTCAACTTCGAAACATCACCCCCCGAGCCGGAGGGGCACCAACTCCTAAATTTTAAAAGGAAAGGGAGGTCGGGTGACACCTCATTTCAAAGGTCCTTTGACCCTGATTACAACTGCCGAGTTTCAAGCATCTGCATTCCTGCGGATATGACAGATTGTCAAAATGTTTTTTTTTCAATTTAATACATCAATTGCTTCTTTTAGAAGTAAGGGGATATGATGAGGAAAAAAGGATCTTCAGATTGACCCATCACGCAATCTTTTTGGTAAGGATGTGTTCCACCACTTTTTTTTCTTTGGTGAAATACATCCTCGCCAGAAAGATTGAGTGATAGGTCATTTTGAAGATCTTTTCCTCATCATGTCCCCTCATTCTAAAGAAACTGACTCCTGCAATTAATGAATTGAATTAAAAAAAAATAAAAATAAAATTTTGACAAGCTCTGTCATGTCCACAGGAATGACAGCAGAGGTACCAAAGTAAAGTACCTTTATTTTTGACAATATCGAGAATTCTTATTTGAAAAAAGTTGTTTAGCTGTAAAACTTACGTTCAGATAGAGGTTACATCAGATTACATGAAAAAATCATTTTTTCATTTATTGTCAACAATCAATGAAAATCATAAAAATCACTATACAATCAGAAAAAAATATCGAAACTACATTAAAAAGTGGCACGGAGAACTTTTTTGTTGTTTTTTGATATTTTATTCTGATTTGCATGCATGTAGTAGACCCAAAATCAAAAAATAATTTTTCCATAAAAATTGATGGAAATGCATATTTGGAAGTAAATTCTAGTTCTTAACAAGTTTCCATTCAAACCATTCAAAACTCATTAAATTAAAGCAGTATATGTAGGTATTATTCAACATTAATCTAATCGGCGTATACGGGGTGTCCCAAAAGTCATGGATGAAAATGAAACAAGAGATAAAGGACGTCATTTGCAATAATAAAAAGCAAATATTATATAGGGTGTACCAAAAGTCATGGATAAAAATGAATCAGGAGATTGAAGGAGGCTATTTGCAGTAAGAAAAATCAGATTTTATACAGAGTGGGAGGGAATTTGCAATAAGAAAAACTGTGGAGTGGATACAGTGGAGTTCGGATATAGTAAAACCGTTTGATGTGAACACTCGGTTATAATTATCGCTTTTTGAAATACAAAAAACATTTCTCATTTCTCATAAGACCAATGTAAACTTTCACCCCCCGTTTATAGTGAACCCGGATATAATGAACTTTCGGATACATTGAACCAAACTTCATCAGGATCAAGATACATTTTCCGTTTGAAGCCAACTTTTTCGGTGATTGTCCGGGACCGAACAAACATTTAAATTTTGTGGCCAACATTGATTGATGATTGAATTGTACCGTGACAGACTTTCAAATGGAGAAGCAAACTTTGAAAAAAAATACGATGTCATACAAAAAATAGGAAGTGGTATGAAATCAAGTCATATTTAACGTGAAATGAATTTGCCCAAAACCACTGTCTTCATTACCTGGAAAAAAAATCATTCTTATTTCGTCCTATGGTCAAGTGTCAAGTGAATTCAAAATGTAAAAGGCTGAGAAAATCAGCTCATGTAGGATAAGGGGCTTTTACAGTGGTTCTCCCAAAAAAGAAAAGAAAATGTCCCCATAAGTGGCCCAATTCTTCAGCAAAAATCAAGTGAAATGGGAAGTAAAATAGAAGAAAGAGATTTCGTGTGCTCCAGAAGTTGGATTGAACGTTTTAAGAAGAGAAATTGTATCTCTCAAGAAAAATTATGGTTTCTGAGTCTGCAACAGTTGACATGAATGTTCTTAATAACTGGTTCACAACGGTTTGACCTGATCTTCGCAAAAATTATGACAGTGACAATACTTTTAACGCCGACGAAACCGACCAAGATATTTTTGTGTATAGTAAACTTCGGATATAGTGAACAAATTTTGATGCAATTTTAGAGTTCACGATTATACCCGGACTTCACGGTAATTCCTATCTCCGCTACTGGTCGACTGGAGAACTTGATATTAAAATACTATATATTTATATTTTAGCTCTTCATGACATCATATCGTATATCAATTTTGGTTTGGATACGATGTTTGGTTTTCGCAAAAAAATATATAAAGAATTTTTCATGACATGGCTTGTATCTTGAAAACGATCAACATGTGGATAACAATATATGTGGTTTTTCTCATTGCAAATGACCTCCCCTATATTCTGTTTATTTTTATGCATGACTTTTGGTACATACAGTACCGGACAAAAGTGAAGAAACCGCCTACAATTTGGTAAAACTTTTATCATGCATCAGTTATCAGAGAAGTGATAGATCATTTGAAAACTACAATCCATTCGTCAGCTCACGACTAATCCAGTTTCTGGATAGGTAACGTAAGAACGAACAATCAACGTAAATTCATAGATTCTGCAATATTCTGCATAGATTGGCGAATGCGCGGCATTAGTTCTGGTTGTATATGGTATTATCTTTGATTCATGTATTTGAAAGAAGTTCTTCATTTTACAAGTGCGCGAGTCGCATTGAATTATTAAAATAGTTAATTAATGGAAGAATTTACTCTGATGCTATCCTTGTCAGTTGTTTATGAGGCGTAAGTTCATTTCAAGAAATTCAATTAAAAGCATCTTACTCATTGCTCTTTATTCATTCATACCACCCAATATGTTTCAAGTCCGTGTCTCATAATAAGCATCCGTTTCTCCGACAATGCTCTTATTGGTTGCAAAATGACAGAAAAAAAATTTCAAAAAACTATCCGCCAGACCGTCTAAATTTTTCAATCTTGATCTAATTCGCTACTTTTTAGATAGGGTTCACAACAGGTCATTTCTACTTAGGGAGAAACTTTCCATACACTAAAAGACGATCGAGTTATTCATCACATCTAAAAAAACAATTTTCAGCAACACATAATTTGACAAAGTTCATACACATAATTATAAGCACATATCACTTTGAGTGATATATGAATATAAGTAGTAGGTATCACGCAGATTAAAGAAAATAATCTAACACTTTCTTAGCATATTTTTAACTTAGATCATGACCTAAGTATTAACATTTTTATCATTCAAGATCCTTCGAAATTGCCTACTAGAAAAAACATAGTTACACCCGCTTCATTATAATATAAGTTCAGCTGCATTCTAACTCTAATTATTATTGTTTTACTTTTTCAAATACTAGTTTTGTTTCAACCTGACAACAGCTGACATGCGTTTCGTTTCACTCGGATAAACGCGGATCATGTAAGTTCAATCGATCGTGCACATCATTCCGGTTAAATATTTATCCTTCTCCTTGATCTTCTCTTTCCAACTCACGTTCGCAAGAATGGTAAATACGAACTAACGAGTATTCACGAAGGCGAACGGAGTGTTCGCATACGTGGGTTTTCGCAGTTTTGGTTTTTCGCATACGTGGGTTTTCGCTGTTATGGTTTTTCGCATACGTGGGTTTTCGCAGTTATGGTGTTGTCCCGTATTTTTATTCATTTTTAAACAAAATGTATTTTGTAAATGTCTATTGTCTATTGATAACAGTCCTTTGGATAAATCAGAAAAAAGCTTCACACAAATCACAACAACTCAAAAAACACCTTTACACAAACCACAAACTCCAAAACGAAAAACGAAATCAACAATGGCTGCTCGGCTTGGCTTTCGCTTGTGAGCAGGGTTGCTCTTTGACAAAAGTGAACTGTACTGAAGTTTCATGTTAAATTGTACTAAAATGTCTATCATTGTACTAAACGGGATGGTGACGTCATAGAACGACTTTCTTGAAATATTTTCTAAGAATAATATGGAAATATCTCAAATAAAGGAAGATTAGCTTCCTGATAATTATTGAATTCTGGAATTAGCACAAAAACTGAGTTTCGTCATTCTTCATGAGACTTGTCATTTTTGGGGTTGACTTCAAAACCTCTAATTTCCTTACATGAACTGCGGATTTATCATGTCTTTTGAGATGAAAAGCACCACCAGATATATTCACATTACACACCCTACAGAAATTTTTGCCGTCTTTGTTTTCTAGCCACTTATAGGTTTCTTGCCAAACACAACGAAATTTTTGACTATATTTCGTTCTTTTAACTGTTTCAGTGATTTTTTTAGAAGAACTAGAAGGGGCCGGATCGACATTGGTAGGTTAAGAAGGGCCGGGTAATGGGTTTTCGAGATCCGGTACATTTTTTGATTTTTTCTCCTTGATCAAATACCTAAAAATAAATATGAATAATTATCAATGTATAAGAGACAAACGGGATCATACCTCTCCATCTCGAATATTTATATTATAACTATAAACAATGGCAATAACAAACACAGATGACAGAAGGCGCATTCGAAACAGTACAGTGTCACAGTGATCAGTGATCAGCAGCTATCCTATGAACCCGATCACCAGATCAGCTGATCGGATTTAATCTTTTCTTGTCTGGTTCAGCTGATGATCGGGTTTATCGGATCATATCACTATCACTGTCAACTTTGACACTGACAAAGTTGACACATGACATTTATTTGAGGCGCGTATTCATTGAACATGTGATGCGATTTCTGGAAACAGTAACTTAAATTCCTAATAATTATTGACAGAATATCTTTCTTGGATTCTAGGGGCCCTTTATTGTGATCAATTGTGCTAAAAATGAGCCTGGGGTATTGACGTACTAAAAACTGGTGAATTGTGCCAAATCTAGTACGATTGTACTGAAAAGAGCAACCTTGCTTATGAGGTTTACATTCAATTTGTTTTCGAATTGGAACTGTCAAGTTTCCGCTTGGCAAACAAGAATCATATGCTACCATCTACATCGTATTTTGTTCAAAGTCACGATTACATCAAATTCAATGTAGCTGGTACCATATGAATCCTGTTTGCCAAGCGGAAATTTGACAGTTCCACTCCGAAATGGAATTGAATGTAAACCAGACATTCGTTTTGACGTCAGCAAGGTTGCCACGTCTAACAGAAACTTTTTCTTGAAAGACAGAATAGGCACATTTTCACTAGCATAAACTCTTGGACTTGTAGTTCTATTGTTAAAACCAAACCTACCTTAAATATTTATATTTTTGTGATCAGTGGAAAATTTGAATTTCAGATTTGATATTGCATCAAATTATTCAAAATGATAGGGATTCAATACAAATTTATATCTTGGGCAACGTCGCACAGCTCACGAAAGATCTGAACGTAGGTAACAGACACGGGCACAGCACGAAGATAGTGCTATGCCGTTAAAATGTGATAGAAGAAAACAGAGCGAAAAACGTATGGCGAGATGTCGGGGCCATAGTCGTAGCTCAGTTCTTATGGGGTTGAGGTATCCACGTTAGTATATATGATCTAAGGTGTCAACACCGTGCTAATTTTCGCCAACGTTTAGTTAAACCTAGAGAAAGGTCGGCAACGTCGGTGATTCTAAAAATTTTGGTGAGAATTGATTGGCAACCATGATGTTGACAGTTGACATTAATGATATTTGGGTTCACATTCAATAGCCTAGTTTACACCGATAACTCGTTTAGTTCGGTCTGATAGGACCAAGTGAGTGGGGATAGTACGGTAGGACCAATGCTTGCTTGTCGCCCGTTTACATCGTCTTGCAACGCGTGAACTAAATGAGTACGCAAGCAATTCGTCAAAATGACAAAAAAAAGTCGAAACCAAAAAAAACATAAGTAAGTACGCTCAGATTGCCTTAGAAACTCATAACCAACACAATTTACAATAATAACAATCAACATAACCTCATAATTTTGATCCAGATCGAACCAAATTTAGTTCGGTACACCTGCTGGCGAATACCGAACCAAGAGCGGACCAGCTTAGTCCGCAAATGTTTACACCATTCGAACCAAATATTTGGTTCTGATATAGTTCGAATCTACTACTTGGTCCGCGGACCAAGTTGTCGGTGTAAACTAGGCTAATATTCAATAAGCAAGTTCGGCTAGTTCTAGATTGTAGTTTGTTAGGAAGGGTAGGGAGGCTGTATCTTAATGTTTATGTTTATGGGGTTATTTTGATGTTTAAAATTTGTGTCTTGCATCTTGCACTCACATCTCATCAGAATATTCATAAATACAATTAAATACCGAGCCTTATTCTTCCGCGATACCAATCCGTTTTGATCATGGGTCTATAATGGATAGTAAAATATAATGGACAATTTGCACATTTTTTGAAAATATGAAAAATATAAGGATTAGTAAGTACTGATGCCATTGATGTTTAAAAAATCAAGCTACGACCTCTAATAACGTAGTAATCACCGATTAAAGAGCGCCAATCAGCATCCACTACGTCACAGAATACACTATCTATCGCCGTCTGACGTATTAACTGAGATGACTCTCTCTCTCTCGGAAGGGTAATATGGCCCCACCTCTTTTGCGATCATGCAGTGAAATTCGCGTTTTCATTTTCATTTATTTAGCATATTTTTGGGTATTTCGGAGAAATTTTTTCGCTAGTGACTTTCAAATAATGTCTAGAAAACGTATATAAAATTTCAACTCATTTGAAAATGTATGCAAATTGTCCATTGTGCTGTTTGAGAAGACATTTTCAACCAATGAAAACCTGAACCGACATTGCAAGAATCATTCTGAAGACGAAAATACTAAAGCATCCTCTGGCAATAAAAAAGACATTTCAGGATATTTTTTTGTGTAAAACATAATATGGGATTTTTTTTATTAATTGCAAAACCAAAATTCAAATATCACGAAAAGATGATGCATAGCCGATAAACTTATTAGATGCAATTAGAATGGTTGTAAGTCAAACATCATACACGGTAGGTCAAAAAATATAAAAATTGTAGAAGAGTAATGTACCTACCTATTATACGCTTATTTAAAAAAATACAGCAAAACGTTATAAAGAAAAGGTGTACAGAATCTAGAGTTTTGCCTTATTACCAAAACAAAGCGCCCTAGATCATTTTGGTCTGTATTAAATTATAAACTCAGGTAGGTATAATGGTATCAAATACAAAAATTGCACTTTGTATAAGATAGTTTATTGGTATATACCTACCTACATTATGATTATTGATAGTTTACCATGTTAACGAGATCTTTTGCGGAAATTCAAAGTTTTGTTCTATATTGTTGCATTGCAACGAATATGAACTATGTGATTTCCTAAAAAAATAAAAATCTGAGTGGATTTCACAAAAATGCTTGAATTTGAAAAAAGTTATACGAAGCTGATTTCATTTTGATCAATTTAATTATGAATGTCACAATTTCTTGAGGCAATGATAATTGAAGATGATTTAAAAAAAAAACAGTACCTACGTCACAACTTTAATATTCAGGCATAACTTTTAGTTCTAGAAAACTTTTTTTCACGACATTTTACGGATTTTTTTTGAAATAAGTGATAGGTAATTTACTGTTGTTACCTTCATCAATTTCTATATTTTTTGACCCACCCCGTGTATGATGTTTGATCTGCAACCATTCTAATTGCAACTAATAAGTGGATAGAACATATCGTCAGCCTAATACGAAAATGGCCTGTCACATTTGACATATTTTACAGGAGATGCCAAATAGAAAACGAAAGTCTGTTATTAAGCATAATTTCGTCAAGGCGTTAGTATTTTAGGGTTTAATTCGTTTTGTAATGATTCTTTTTGAAAATAATTATGATTTAGATAGTGTTGGCTATTTTCTTATAAAATATGGGACTTGGGCCGTTTTCTGCAACATGATCGTGGACTTGAGCAATTAGCTTTCGTGAGATTGAAAAACGGATTAGTTGGTTTGTGTTTATTGAACAGTTCTATAAATTGACAAAGGTAAATAATTTTTGGCTCGTTTCAAAAAATGACTAGAAATATCAAAAGCTATATAAGTACCTACCTACTATTAAAACAAGGTTACATAATATTAGAAGGTATAGTTTGATAAAAGCATCAGCATTGAAAAATATTGCACGAAATCACGTGTGAGGGAGATTATCATAAAAGGAATGGTAATCCTTATGCATTGAACATTTAAGTGACATCAAATGCTCAAATTTTTCTGCCTTAATTGGAATCGAATTCTCATACAACCTGGGTAATTCCTGATAAGGAATCACTACTCCTTTTTTCTCAGATGCTCGAAACGGTAGAGGTTTCCATTCATCATGGTGTGATGTTTTGAATAAAACAGATCCATCTGGTTGATATCTTAGAGCTCTAAGGTCAGTAACAGTGGCCTCTCCAGCTTTGCGCCCTGGTCTGATTGATGGAATATACTTGAGTTGATCAAAGTTAACAAAAAAAACCATGATCCAGATATTTTACAATGTATGGTTCCGGTTTCTGACGTGCAGTTCGGCATACTTCAAGGTAATCAGCAGGAACATTGATAATCCTGTTACGCAGCTTCCGTTCAATCGTGGAATGCATGGAATCGCATTCCATCTGCGTGTGGCCCTTCTCCAGATATTTTTGTTCGATAATTACGTTTTTTTCTTGTGCCAAATTGACTAAGGCATTGGACAAGATGGCATTTCGGTTCTGGCAAGTACATCCATCACTGAAAAGTATAATGGAGTTTCCTGCTATTCCATTTGGTCCAATTACTTGGGTGAGAAGATGATAAGAGATGATTGATGCAAAAACATGCGATGTTAATCCTGCTTCCCCCTCGTGCCACAGGTAGCAATACCCTTCTTTTGTTTTGAGATTGAACAATGTGAAATTGTGAACTATCAGTTTAGTCTTGTAGTACAAACTAGACACATTTGATTTGGGACAAAGTAGAACAGACTGGAGATCCATGGTAAAAACTATTTTATTCTCTGCTGACTTGTCAGACTCTTTTTCAGCACGACCTTCTTCTTTTTTTCTCAAATGGTTCTGATAAGTGACTTCATCTAAATTGTTGGTGTTGTAGGACGTACAGACATCGCACTGATCTTTTTTAGGTGTAAATAAAGATAGATTCATGTCATCAAATACATCTGAGAATACAGGATAAGAAAGAGGCAGAATGTTGCGTTCTTTACACCAATCATCTTTGTAGAAATTGTACAAGCTATTTTTGGATGTCCAGTTAGGTTCTAGGTACAATTTACTGCTGCCTTTTCTACAGTAATGAGACTCTAGCTTCGAAAGGCTGTCAAAAAAGTTTCTGAGGCACATCTTTTGTTCATTATGTTTGTTTCTCTTTCGGAATAAGGTTGTATCTTCAATTTCCTGCTTTCCCTCGTTTGATTCTTCTGTTTTATTTGAATCAGTCATCCATTGTCCTATAGTCCTCGGTGAAATTCCAACTGTATTGCAAAACATCGTCTTACACACTCTGATTTTATCTTTTTCTTTCAAATAATAATTGTATGAAAATTGCCTTCTTGATTCGTCATCATTTTTTCTGTTTCCAGGCCTTTTGATTGTGATTTTATCGAGTAGAGTAGTGAGATAATTTTTTTTTTCCAGCTGAACATCCAAAACTTTTTAAAAATGTCTTCTCTTTCCTGATCCGTTATTTGATTGCACTTCGTTGCGCGTTTTCCATCAAAGCTACATCTTTCTTTAATTTTTTTTGAGCTTCTCTTCACGGAATAGTCCCATTTCGATTCAAGCCTTTCTTTCCAAAATATTCTGTTCCCATTTCTCTTCTTATTTTGTTGCTTCTCTCATGCCATTCATCTTTGTTCATGTGTCTTCTTTTCTTCCTTGTTCTCACATTCAACTCCAAACTTTCAGGATTGGCATGTTCTTCGTCGACTTCTTCTACTTCTGCCTTTTGATTCCATTCTTCGTCGACTTCTTCCACTTCTGCTTCTTGATTTCTTCCCTGATGGACTTTACTGATGGAACTGCCCTCAGTAGAAACTTCTGGATTAAATTTCTCATTATTCTCAGCACCATGCGACGGCTCAGGTTCTGGATCCGCATTTTCCAGTATAGATTCACCGCAGATACTGCTAACTTCTTCTACTTCTAAGTCGTCGATAGGATCTTCTAGTAATTTATCAAGAAGCTGAGACTCGAAGTCAGTCATAGGCAATATTTCCTTGTCGAGATCATCGACAAAATCATTGCACACCGTCTGTATACTCAAGGATTCTCCTGGCAGCAAAGGCGAGGGCAAAATTGCATGACTTGTGTTCTGGATTTCATTTTCTTTGTTATCAGTGCTGCTATTTTTCTCATTTTCTATTTTTAGCAAGTTTATTATTTTTCCAACTCTCGAACCCTATTTTTAGCAAGTTTATTATTTTTCCAACTCTCGTAATTCATTCTGAAAAAGACAAAAATAAAAGTAATATACATACTTGGTATGATTTTTGTGTAAAGGCGGAATGAAGACGACTGATGTACTTGACGAATATTCGTCACTCGCCAAATGGACAAAAAATCGTGTATATACTGACAAATGGTGAAGAAAGACAAGTGCCGAATAATCACGCTCACACGACTTGACAAGTAACAAATAATCGTGAAACACTAGTCGTGTAATTCCATGTTTAGAATGAGATTTGCACTCATAATTTCAAAACAGAATAGCAAATTCTTTCTCTTCCTCGAAAAATAAAAAAAAAAATATTTTAAATATTGTGTGAACGATGGAAACTACTAAACTGATTATTTCAAAGAAAATGAATGATTAACTTTTCCATTTTGTACTGCATGTGTTATAAGAAATTAGCCTTAGTCCATAGATTCATTTCTCTTTACAAACGGAAATTTGCCTAACTCCATAGTTATTGGAATGCATGGTATTACAACAAAATTTGGAAGTAAAACTATCTAAATAATTCATAAAAATGAAAATAAAAGTCTAAAGCACTTACCTCAGAGTATTTAACACGTTCTTGAATAAAAAAACAATTTTATTTGTCACAACAAGCAGAGCACTTTCACAAGCCGTTAACCTAAATGGCGGTTTTCTATAATGACGAGGACTTAGGCCATTTGGCATTTCAATCTAGACAAGCCTGGATTTAGGCAAGTTTTTGAAATTACATTTTCTACCATCTATGAGTGCTAAATTGAACTTAAAACATCCACTAGGCGATTAGTTAAACTGTTGTCTAAAAGACGGAACAAAAATCTCATTTTGGCTTAAAATGGACTTAGGCCATTTTCGTACTAGGCTGACGATATAGAACATACACCAACTTTTGATGATATTCAAATTTTGGATCTGCAATTAATAAAAAAAAAGTCCCATATATGTTTCAAACAAAGGAATATCCTGAAATGTGTTTTTTATTGCCAGTCTTGTGGTGAAGTAGTCACGGCACAATACTCGCCTGAGGATGCTTTAGTATTTTCGTCTTTAAATGATTTTTGCAATGTCGGTTCAGGTTTTCATTGGTTGAAAATGATTTTTCACAAACTATCCATTATAGACCTATGATCAAAACGGAATGGTATCTAGGTATTCAATTGTATTTATGAATATTCTGATGAGATGTAAGTGCAAGGTGCAAGACACAAATTTTTAACATCAAAATAACCCCATCATAAACATAAACAATCAGCATGTTTCCCACTCTCCCTAACAATCCGAGCAACCCAACTTTTACAGACAGAGATACGGCAACACTGTAGTTTGTGCATGGGCATGGGAGCCTTGATTTTAAAAATCGATGACGGGAGCTACATCCAGCCGCGAGTATTCTAATTCGACCAGTCGTTACGTCTCGTTACGAGACCCAGTCGAGATCGGTGTCGGTATCGAGTGAAATGCGATTCTAAGTCGGTCTCGTTTAACGTACCGTTTTCACTCGTAGCTGCCTAACTTCACAGTCTTCACACTTATTATTTTTATAGGTTAGGCAGAGATAAACAGTTTTATCTCTGGGTTAGGTGAATATTTTTATTTAGCAAATACGAATACGTCCTAAATATAGGGCTGCCAGACCTCCCGATTTCTTACTGTTCCTCCCGATTTTGATTAAGCGAACTCCCGAATAATCCCGAATCAATAGATTTTTCCATAAAATCGGCTTATTTTGGTCTCAGTAATATGTGGTGAGATTTTGTAGAAACCTTTTACAGACACCCTGTCTGTACTTTAAACTCAACGTTGGTTTGTATCACAAATTCACCAAGACTATCTTTAAAAATAGTGAATTTTAGTTGAGTCCTTCATGGAACAAATCCTTGAGTCAACAGTAAATGTTTTGTTGATAGTTAATGCAATAATGCAACAAGATTCCAACTTTTGAGAAACTGTTTTATTTTATTTTGATGCGGGGTCATTGTGCTTTCTTTGTCTTTAAATCGTAGTTGTCCATCAGCATAGTGTTGAGTTAATTGATTAATAATAAGGACAAAACCAAACCAAAATATTCTAACACGTAGAAACTACCTGAACCCATAAAAAAGGGTCGACCAAAATAGACTCACAACCCCGGAGTTTTAGCAAGTAAACAAGTGTGAAATACGTATTAAGAAATACAAAATAAGTTAGTCTTGTTCCGTCATTGAAACCTGTAACAAGGAAATAGATGACTCGAACTATTTTCTGGTGTTTCATTTTTTCCCATAATCCTTCAATAATCTAAAACATAGGCCGTCCGTGGCATAAGCATACAAATAAATAAATTAATTACGAGTTGAACTATCCTCATCTGAAATTGAGGAGCAAATTGATTTACCACTCACGGAGTGACGTGATCATTATTTTTTTATAATTTGTTAAGAGCCAATGAGATAAGAGCTAATATCGTCAACAATTTATGAAAATGGGTTGGTTTTCTTCCAAAACCCTCATAGGGGCCTAATTTATTCTTGCAAGTATTTAAAAAATAATACCTAACCAAAATCAGTAATCACCACAATCAAACTAGAATATAATCATAATAATGTTTATTCACTCACAATCGCACTTAAAAATCGAAAACTAGTGTCAAATATTTGAAAAAGTGGTGAACATTTCTGAGAAGTGAGACTGGTTTTTCCATTTCGGGACCTCCGATGGTCTCGTCTGCAGTGGGATTCTAATTCGACCAGTCGTTACGTCTCGTTACGAGACTGGGATTTGACATTTCAAAACGAGACGTGGACGAGAGCTTTCGACGATTAGAATTTAGAATCGCTAACTGGCCGTAGTCGTGACGTGACGTCTCGAAATAGCGAATTAGAATCTGTCGTCCCAGATCCGAGCAGATGTTGGTCACGTAACATCCGACGGAACAGAGCAAGGTGGAATCTGGGTATATAATATTAGTCTATGGTCCCAATACGTCGAGCAAAAAGATCGTCATTCGATCTGTCAGATGTCTTTATCGAACGATTCCGATTTACCTCTGACACATCTAGATGTCATAAACGAACGATTCAGAGCAATCGCAGAAGTCTGATTGCGTGATTGCGATGCCGAACCCGCTTATTTCACTTCAAAGTGAAACTGTCAAATTTCTCCTTGGAAAACGGGAATCATATGTTACCACCACATTGAATTTGTGTTCAGTCACGCTTATGCCAAATTCAATGTAGATGGTATCTTATGATTCTCATTTGGTAAGGGGAAATCGGTTACTTCCACTTCGAAGTGAAATTCAATGTATGCTAATCATTTTCCATCAATTATTGCAAATGGCATTTTGATTTATCTTGAACACACATCTGCTATGGCATTGCTGACTTTGTAGATAACACGAAAAAAACGAGATCTCCGGAAAAATTACGTAAAAAGTTCATTGAATTATTAGCCTAGTTTACATCGATGACTCGTTTAGTTCGGTCCGATAGGACCAAGCTGGTGGGGATATTACGGTAGGACCAATGCTTGCTTCCTTCCCGTTTACACCGTCTTGCAACTCGTGAACTAATTGTGTACGCCCGCAATTCGTCAAATGTCAAAAACAAGTCGAAATTATTCATCAACACAATTCGTAACCAAAAACAACATGAGTAAGTACGCTCAGATTGCCTTAGAAACTCAGAACCAACACAATTCACAATAATAACAATCAATATAACCTCAAAATTTTGATCCAGATTGAACCAGATTTAGTTCGGTACACTTGCTGGCGAGTACCGAACCAAGAGCGGACCAGCTTAGTCCGCAACTGTTTACACCATTCGAACCAAATATTTGGTTCGGATATAGTCCGAATTTGGTACTTGGTCCGCGGACCAAGTTGTCGGTATAAACTAGGCTATTAAAATGGTCCGCCCGACCGCTTATGGTATTTTATATTTTTTTGTAAATTCAGAAACTATTATGTCGAAAATATCGGCTTCAAGAAGTAATTCGTCTAAAAACTCATTAGTAAAAAATAAAATAAACACAGAGATGATAAGAAAAAAAATTAGGTATCAGCAACGAATATCCATTTTATAATAAATAATTTGTTCGGTGGTATTAGTTTATATTATATAATGATTTATTTTTTCAAGACACACGCTTCTTCCGCCACAATTGAAGCCGTTTAAATTCTTGAACGCTCCAAACCGGGCGTTTAATTTAACTTTAATTTTAACTTACCTACTTGAACTTATCTGATTTCACCGGTGCATTCGAAATCTTGTATTTAAAGTACGGCAACATTGTAATCATTTGGGAGCTACATCCAGTCACAAGTGTTCCTTAGGGTGGTAGTGGTTGTTTACTTTTTACACTTTTTATCTTCCAAATTCAAAATTTAAATAACAGTCAAGTGAAAAAAGAATTGTTCGATGTAAATTTGTAAAAGTGTATGTAACGACTGAAATAAGTTGGTGTTTGGAGTGCTCTTACCAAGAGATAATAGTTTATACAAGATCAAATCATCTTTACTTGAACTTGAATTCTTGTTTTGGTAAGATATAGTTTTCAATGATGTGCCTATTTTACCAACCATTTTTGTTTCAATTCTGCCACAACCACAAGAAAATCGATCACTTACAATGATACCACTTCAGATTAGCTACTACCTTTGTAAAAACGACAACCTACACTACTACTAAAATCTATCTTGAAATGTGTCTACTATATAAGTATTGTAAACGCCAAACAACTTTCGATCTACGTCATCGTTGCCACCAAGCTAGTTGTTATGAAGCTTGCTGGTGACCAAATTTGGTCACCTGCAAATCACATTATAACTCGCTTGCTGGCAATAACGTGGCGTGACGTGAATCGAAAGTTGTTTGGCATTTTCTGTAGGTACTCGGCTATGTATAGGTATTTTGCTATTTGTAAAAAGTGTCTTACCACACACTATCGACTTTCATTCGGCGGTAATTATTTACAAAATAGGCTAGCGGATCTAGACATGATATTCGGGAAATTTAACATCAATTCGAGCATCAATTGAAACTTGTTTAAATTGCAAATAACGCAAATTGCTATTACTTATTTGCAAAAAAAATGCAAAACTTCTACAAACTTACAAACCGCAGAATAAAATGTGTACACTAATTCCCAAAATTGCTTCCAATTCCTCTAATTCCCCCAACATATTATAATTCCATACAAATTCCTCTAATTCCCCTAACATATTATAATTCCATATCAACCTTAACGAGTGTGTAGTAATTCTGAGTAATTCCCCTAATTTTGCTAATTCCCTACTAATCTACCAAATTTATGACGTGAACTAGGCTTCTTTGGCGGTCAGAACATGGCTCGCAAAATGGTCAAATAATAATATATGAATCAGCAATGTACAGGGTGATTCATTTTCAGCGACAGGGTGCCAGTTCTCGTGAACTATTCATCGTAGAGACTTGCGGCAAAAAAATTTTTTACTAAAACGGCCAAGAGAAAAACCTGGAAAATATTTTCAAGTTTCTGAAATGGTCGCTAGGGGGCGTAACAACCAACACCAAGTAGAAAAATATGATTTTTATGGAATTTTGTCCAATGAAAATATATCGATGAGCTACTTACTATTTACCTACACTTTTTGTCTAAAACGTTTTTTTCTATCTATAATAATAAAGTGGTGAGGGAAGTTCAATTGTTTTATTAAACAAACGGGGATTTCTCCCGTTTCGCTTGACCGATTTGAACGAGCTTGGGCTCATATGAAAGAAAAACTTTTTTGGTTTTGAATTATTGACCTTCGCCGTCGCCGCTAGATGGCGTTAACTGAAATGGTAGCATGTTTTTGAGTTTTTTCCAAAAAAATCAAATGTAATGGTATATTCATTTTTATATATTTTAAAAGGGGATACATTTTCCCGAACATTTTCCTATAAAAAAAAAAACAAAAAATTAATGATTTTTTTTTGTTTTTTTTCATTTATTTTTTCGTTTTTTTTTATTTTTTTCATAGGAAAATGTATCCCCTTTTAAAATATATGAAAATGGATATACCATTACATTTTATTTATTTGGAAAAAACTCAAAAATATGCTACCATTTCAGTTAACGCCATCTAGCGGCGACGGCGAATGTTACAAATTAAAAAGCAATTTATAGCATTTTATAGCGCAGACTATTCTCTTTCATATGAGCCCAAGTTCGTTGAAATCGGTCAAGCGAAACGGGAGAAATCTCAGTTTGTTTAATAAAACAATTGAACTTCCCCCACCACTTTATTATGATAGATACAAAAAAACGTTTTAGACAAAAAGTGTAGGTAAATAGTCAGTAAATCTGAAAATGATATCGATATATTTTCATTGGACAAAATTCCATAAAAATCATATTTTTCTACTTGGTGTTGGTTTTAAACGGAAGCGACCATTTCAGAAACCTTTGTTCTCTTGGCCGTCTTAGTAATAAAATTTGCCGCAAGCCTCCACGATGAATAGTTTACGAGAACTGGCACCCTGTCGCTAAAAATGAATCACCCTGTACAAAATTAAAACAGCTCTTGAAAAGGTGGAGAAAATAAACAATTTATTCTCACATACAATTATTCCCAAAATTTATAATAATGGATTTTTCCATAAGAACTCATGTGTTAGAGAGAGACAAAAAATGTATTTTCAATCGGATCAAAAACAAACACTTTTTTTTAATAAGTGCGAATCAGTGCGATACATCGTTGGTTTAGGAACATAATAGGCTCTTAAAATCCGTAATAAAAAATCAAGGACCGTATTAAAAAAAAACGAAGTTGATGATGGCTGCTCATAGACGAAACTACGGTCCTTTAATTCAATAACGCCATCTTGTAAAGGGCAAAAAGTGGCAATGAAAAAGTAACATTCATTTTAAAATATCTCTTCAAATGTGGTCAGAAAAAAATGAAAACATTTTTGGAAAATGTCGTTTTTTTTCAGATAATTTCGGACGTAGTCGGAATTTCTTGGCTTTCAAAACGTCATTTTGTTAAGCATCAAAATACGCAACTTTGCCTGAGTTTAACTGACCTTGTATATCTTACGGTTTACGGGATCCCCATGCATACACTCAAATTTCTAACACCCTGTATAGTGGACCAGAAGTAATGGGACATACGTTAACAGTAGATTCCACACAGCAAAATATTGATAGATTGTAACTTGTCTATTCCGAAAGTTGGTATTAAGAGAGATACAGGGTGCCAAAGTTGAATTTCAATTTTTGATTTTTTCAAATAACTTTTGAAATAATCAAGTAGTTATTTTGATGAAATTTCGTATAAAGGGGTTGTTTGACATGCAAAATTCATATCTGTCACTTACACATCTTTCCACTCATTCAAATAGTTATAACTTTTTTGTATGCACCAGAAGATTTTTTTTTAATTAAAAAAATGATTTTTCCGTCATTTTTACGTAAAAAAGGTATACTTTGTAAAAGTCGATAGGAGTGACCTTTTTCAAGATATTTGCACTTGAAGTAATCTATGCAATGTTGTTTCGAATGGAAAATATTGAAAATTAACGTAGGGGGCATCGAAAACGCCGTTGTCACGGTAATTTTGACAAATGTCACAATGTTCAATGTTTTTTATGAAAAAAAACAAAATTCAAAAAAAAAAATTATTTTTTTTTGTTCGTTTTCCGCGTATTATCATTTGAATAAAACTAGTTTTGGAACTAAGCCTCTCATAAACACTTTATATCCCAGCTACTCTGTACACTTAGACGTTCATGCTTTCATTAATAAAACAAAATTAGCAGTATTGAACCGGCTTATGTTATCTTCGGATGAACAAAATCTGATTATTTCCAATATACCTACCTATTCTTTCATTCCAGAACAAAATAAAATCACGAAATACAAACAAAGAGTGAGGTTAAGTTGACGAGCAAGAGTGCCGATGTAGTTTTGGCCGGCCATGGATGCCTACAAATTTTTGTATTTCTCATGTAATTCCCCATACATTCTGCAATTCTCTTACAATTTCCCAACTAATTCATTCCCACTAATTCCTCTAATATTTCAGTAATTCTCCTAATACTCCACTAATTCCTCTAATTTCTTACTAATTCCTAGACTGTACACCAAAATTCCCCTGCGAAATACCCCTCGATGCCCTGATTAATATCTCCAAACAAACATGTCGTCGGCTAAGAGTGTTAACCTGCTAACTCACAATCACGCTATTTTACAAGAACGAAAAAAAACCATACACTCTAAACACAGATTGCTGACCGGTACTTAACAAGTCGCAGCAAAACATTGGAGATAGCCGTTTTGCGACTTATCGTGGAGTTTGTCGTTTTACGCACAATCGGTTTTTTAATACTAACCTTTTCATTTTGTTGATGGCAGTATTTCCATGCGATGCAGAATCACCTGCTTATTCGGATTATTGAAAAAGCCCGAATTGGTAAAAAAGTGGAGCTAGCAGGTTAACACTCTTAGCCGACGATGTATTTAATTTGCAAGGTCAACATTTACGGAACTCAAGTTTTTATCGCGAATGCAAAAATGCTGATGATAAAGATATCAAGAAAGATATGCAATTATGTGAGGGCTCCATTTTGTATAGGGGGTTGCAAAACTGAGGAATAACTCAAGAAAAAAGTTTTGATTTTTTTTTCCATCTTATTTTTCATTACAAAATGAAGCTTGGATGAAAAAATCGTAAGAAGAGATCCGTGCCACAAAAGTGGTGGCGTGACAAATGTAAAGGGATACGTTAAACCCAGCGTTAAACAGATTTATAGTGCATCCATCAAATTTGCATAGGTTTTGTAATTTATTGAAACAAATACCTTACGACTCAAAACATCAACAGATTATCAAATGGCTAGTTGTCTTTATCGACTGGCCTAAAACGGTTTTTCATTATTCTAGCATTATATGCATTATTTTCTGCATTCAGTAGCGGCAAAAATGATAGCAACCGCCTAAAATTTGATGAAACTTTAATCCTGCATCGACTAAACATGTTACGTACCATAAACCATTTGCAACGTTTCATAAAAGTTTATACATTAACGTTTATTTTTTAATGTTGATGATACGTAATTCTAACGTGCAATAGATCGAAAGAAAATGTTGTTTTCCGATATCGTTATCCTAGTTGCCGTTATTTATCCGTCAACGATGAAACGTTTCTGACAAGAAACAGAAATACGTAATTTTAAAGTATATCTTGGCAGTCAAGTTTGTAACGTTATACATTTAACATTAAAAGTATGTAACAATCGTAACAGATTTTTCATGTTGTCGATTCAACAGTCCAATAATGCTACTGTAAAGTGAAATCTCAACGTTATTTCAAAATCACCTTATCTTCATTTTTTTCATAATATTCTCATAAAACTACCTCTATAAAAGCTAGCTAGCACGGTGTCCATTTTTAAAGGTCGATTTCAAAAGTTTCTGATCATATTGTGGATCGATCCGATCATAGCAATAAAAAGCGCCTCTGATATACATGATAATATAATTATTATGCTACCATCCACATTGAATTTGTGTTCTAAGTCACGCTTACACAAGGCATTCTACTGCGAGAAATAAGTAGTGATGAAAAATGTTTTCAAATTTTCAAATTTACCGCCGAACGCCAAAAACCGGAACAATACCGTGCACAAGGCGCCTACATCAACTGCATCGGATACCGAATACCGATCGACAACACGACAACGGGCAAGCAAACTCAGCAAACTGACGCCATTGTTCTGTTCAGTTGTTGTGTTGTGTTGTGGTTTTCTCTCATTGATGCTTATTCCAAATCTGTTTTGTGCTTTGTGTTTGTGAGTTGATCCTCACGGCCAGGGGCTCCCCGTCACGTACTCAGTTCACAACTACTACTACAACAGTGAATTAAATGCGGACAAAGAAAATGCATTTAGTGAGTGAATTTGTGAGTATCATATTCAACTTTCAATGGGTATAATCTTAAAAATTAATAATTGTCAATACATCATGTTGCTATCTCGGTAATTCAATCTCGATAATTCTTGACTAGTATGATAGGTTGAATAAATTCAATCACTTGATATTTAATGTATGTATATTTCTGTTTGTTTTTTAGTTTAATAAGCTTTACCTTGTGGGTGGCATGAATTGGAAGAACGAGTGAAGGAAGAAGTTGTTTGATACTTTGACAGCAGTGATGTACCTATAGCATTTATAGCAATGATTTGGCTGCACTCAGCTCAGAGACCGGCCAAAAAAACAACTTTGTGGTTAAACACAGACGTTTAGTAAAAATCTTGAGAGGTGAGCATTGGTCCATCTTCATTGGTTTGGGATATAAGAATTTTTTGAACACCTTGCAGTTTTCCATTTATAATAATTGTGTAGGGTGTACCTACATGAAATTTTGTTGCATATTTTTACTCAAACATTGGTTTTTCGCAATTCTGGGATGAATAGTTTCTGAGATCTGACACCTTGCCATTCTTACTAACCACCCTGTACTAAAAAAGCTTTGCCAATCTTAAATATACAATTTTGATCTGTCACTAATCACCTCGCTAATCACTATAATCCTTATTAAAAAAAATTAACTGTGTATTCAAAATTTACAGTGCTTTTAATTTAATTTGTCACACTTTCAAAAGGCTTTGAAATATTTATTTTTGAGCTAAAAGGTCGAACAAAAAAAAAGGAATTGTAGGGTTTTTCGTGAAGTTTTGTGCGATAGAGTAAAATATTTTCTAAACTGTCAAATGTCAAAATAATGGACATAGGCAAGGACATAGGTAACTTACTTTTTTATGGGACGGAGACCCCATCATCATTATATATTTGGAAAGGCATCTTCTGTTCACGAAAATATAGCACAATTGGTATAAATATGATTAAAATTGTAATTTTCCAGAATGACCTACACGAGTTTATTCATTTGTTTCCAATAATTTTGATGGTTGCACTCGATTTGTCAAATGTTTTACGTGAATACTTACAGTAAAAGTATGTAGATAAAAGTAAATACTTGATTTGAGTAATTGATTAAAATGCTGTATTTACAAACCAGAAAATCTTTCATATCTTAGTGAATACAAGAACGATAACAATTATTGGAAACAAAATATTGTAATATATTTAAGAAATATTATTGGAAAGAAAATACAACACGCCAGGAAATTATAATTTCAATCAGATCTCTATACCAATTGACTCTTAACTATTGAATAGAAAGGACATGTGTGCTATATTTTCGTGATCAGAAAAAAGATACCCTATGATATTACGATGTGCTTTTTAAAAAAATAATAAGTTTTGTCAATAATTTGACAGTTTAGAAAATATTTGACTCTGTAGCACAAAACTTAACGAAAAATACTACAAATCGTTTTTTTGTTCGACCTTTTAGCTCAATAAATGAATGTTTCACAGCCTTTTGAAATTGTGACAAATTAAATTGAAAGCACTGTACACGGTGATTTTTAACTTGATGCACGATACAGAATTCGAGAAAATAAAATCTCCGAAATTGATTCGTTTCCGAAATGGACCTCTCTGTACACTGATGTAAGATTCCCTTATTCATTATTAAACTTACATGAGCTTAACGCAAACAAACGTGCCAGTTAATGTTAATGTTATTGTTCAGATTTTAAATCTGATATTTAATAGATATTTCCATTGTTTACAGATGTCGTCAAAAAAATTCATCCAACTTTCAATGACCGGGACTCTAGTTTTGCAGTTGTCAACGGGTTCGGATCTGCGAATTAGCGCAAAAAAAAGAGTGATCATTTTGTGATTGAAAAGATGTTTTTTCAAGAACTATCCTAGTTTTTAGAAATAATTGCTTTGTTTTTAAGAATGCTATGTTTATTTTGTTATTATTTATGTTGTTGAAAAAATGTACCTTGACTTTATTTTTATATGGAGTTTCTGTTTTTTTCATGTTACTTAATTTTGTGTTTTTTGAACCCACGACATTCATATCTCTAGTCTGACGCTCTCCCAACTGAGCTACCGAGGCATGGAATTCAAACCACCAGTAGTGCCACTGATTCATATCCCCGTATGGTGAAGGTGAGTAGTGTCAAGTAGAAAGCAATGTATCGACGTCACTGGTAGTCTTTTACCTTTCAACTTCGCATCGCGCACGGTTTGTCGGCTTCAGCAGTATCAGGCGGTGACCGACCCTGAACTATCGAGATTTTTTTTTAGCCATATGTAAGCGTGGTGTGGATTATTGTCCTAATAATGGTCAAATGGAAGTAGATTCTTGGCTGGAGGACAAATGTGTGTATATGGGAATATGAAAAAGTGACACCCCAGGTGGGATTTGAACCCACGACATTCATATCTCTAGTCTGACGCTCTCCCAACTGAGCTACCGAGGCATGGAATTCAAACCACCAGTAGTGCCACTGATTCATATCCATATGGATATACAAGCCTTACTCCATTTTTTGGAATCTTTAATTCAAACCTATACACAATGGAAGGGTCGATCTGAGCAACATTTTTAATGACAGTTTCAGATGAAATAGTGGGAAATAAGTGACCTCGGCAATCGAAAAACTGTTTCTGCATATTATACCTATCAATTTAAAAAAAAGTATATTTTACAGAAACACAGCATCTGCACTTACTGATTTTGATCACCGATAAAGAATAATTGAATTCTGGATGAAAAACACAGTAACTGCAAGAAAAGATTCCGAGTTTTTATTAAATGTATTCCCCACACCACTCGTATCAAATTCCTGGGTTTTCTGAATAAATATTCCCTCAAAGATAATACACTACAGGTTGTTCTGGGCTGTGTTATGTTAAAAACATCTCTTAGAATTTCAATATATTCATCTTTTTGTTCGTTGCTCTCTAGACGATAAGTAAACCATGAACATCTCATTTTTTATGGCGGGAAATAGCAGAATTTTATTAAAAAAATAAGTGGGAATTATGAATAACCTTCTCTTATATGAGATTATTTTGGAAACAATCTATCAAGACACATTCCAGAATTGCACCGCTAACTTATTTTATAGTTTTAACGTTTCACATTGAGAGAACAAGATAGTTCTGGTTGCCCTTATATTCCAAAATTGTTCAAAAAATCATAATTACTACTATTTTGTTCCGACGATCTTCAGCGATCTCCAGCAATGAGAAGTCTATTATGCGTTTTGTTCTTCCACTTGAATTCGACGGTAACGATGACATGACGTCCGCCTCTTTTGAATTTTGATCTTGAACTCAATAAGCAAGTCGGCCACTTACTAGGTATCCGCAATGGTGATGATAGTATTTGTGGTGAAAAGTTGAATTTATTTCCCATGCAAAAACAAAGTACAGTCCGTTTCACGAGGGTACATACTCACGTCATCGATGACGTCATTACTTGAAAAAAAACGTATGTCGTAGAGCTAATTCATATAGTTTCAAGAGTGTTCAAATTTTGTATTGAAGCCGAACAAGTATGTTACAAAACGCTCTCCAGAACACGTCCAGATTTGTTTTCCATTTAGATTTTGGATTCAGGCTGGTCATCTATTGGCAACTTACAGCGTGCACTGCTTGTGACTCTACCATTAGACTCAACGCTATTCCAGAGTTCGCTTCTGTTTGTGCATGAAGAAAATCATGTAGAATGAAATTGCAAGATATGTAGTTTTTGAAAAATCCTCACACGGAGGGATTGCAAGCTCGAGAGAGTGAAAAAATACATTCATATATAAGTCCAGTAAAAATATCATTATAAAAAAAAAAAATTGCTGAGGAGCTGATCTTTTTGAGGTTAATCAGGGAAGGTGAAACCGTAGAGATACAATCGCCATAATTGTGTGTTTTTGCAAAGGGTTTTTTTCTATTTATGATAGTTCACAAAACGGACTTCTCTTAGTATACTAATAAGCAATCGTTGCTATATAGACACGTTTAAATAAAAAACTAAGAAAGCACCATTATCGCAAAAAACCACAATAGTCGAGTCTTATTCTTATCAGTGGACGTCCCCCCATCACTGGATGAACATCAACCCACGAGAAATCAGCTAGTCAGCATTTTTTTTATGAATTATTAGGTAAACGAAATTTAATACACCACTTTGGTGGCCAAAAGTAGATTGACAGCCTAAAACTTGATAACACTTTAATCCTGCAACAGTTATCAAAGATGTGATGGTGCATTGAAGAACTTGAATCCATTTGTCAGTTCACTAAACCAGCGATTCTTGTCGATTTTCATAGGGTACACAAATTTTCTCTTTAGGATGGTGCTAACCAATTTTTCCAAAATAATTTTTTTTTTGTAACGTGAAAAAAGGGACCTAAACAATATTTTGAATAAAATCGTCATGACCGATCAAATGACAGATTGTTTGAACCATTTTAATGCACCAATAATTTTTTGATAACTGAAGCAGGATGCATTTGTAAAGCTTATTAGCTTAATAAACGATTATTATCATATTATATCATATTATAATATCAAAGTTTTATCAAATTTTATTGTGCATGTGCTGTTTATCCGACCGTGAGTGTATATATTGATTCTACACAGTGTATTTTTCCAAGTTTTATGATAGTGTCAAAAAGAACAAAGCATCAAACTATTGTGTTTTTTGAAAATGCGGAGTAAAGGATTTTCCTTGTAATTTGCCAACCACCTCAATAGCCGTTATTTTAAGTTATAAAAAAATGATAAATTATCAATAATTTTTTTATACCTCATGAAATAACGGCCATTTGAGGGGGAGTGAAAAATGGAAACATTTTTCAGATCAGTTGTCAACTGCAAGACATCACCTCCTGTCCAATCATAAGGTGATAAATGAGTCACATTCCTTACTATGGGAGAAGAAAATAATAAACGTAATTTTATTACAAACAAGTACCAGCGGAACATAGATGAGGAGACTGAAATCATGAACACGAACTGAATATAAACTAAAATAATGTCAAATTCTGCCTGCCCAAAATATTCATTCAATAACAATACTAGCCCTTTCTTTCTTCTCTCAACAACGCATGACTGCTCCAATAATCCATCTATCTTTCTGATCTCTGGACTGCAATTGACGTGGATGCCTTGAAGTCCTCATCAATTCTGATTCCATGAGAACTGATCTTTTTAAGAGTTGTAATTTCAATTCAAAGGGCATCAGACACTCTGTACAAAAGTTCAGGAGATGGAATAGGAAATGAATAGGTACAAAGAACTAGTTTTATGAAATAACTCACCTCCAAAACTGCCTCAAGTGGTAACAAAGGTTTTTCAGCATCTCCATCCTTTGTAAAGTAGACCACAAGCTTTTTATCGTATTTTGTTCACATTCTGAATACCGACAAGGCATTTTATACAACAAAACTGTGACATTGGACATTGGAGAAGTTAACTGACTTGTGTTTTGACAACAACATTGTTTTGATTAATTACTTGATCACATAACCAAATTTTAGGTTATTATTATTCTGAGATGATAGAAATCAGCTGTTGCTCGGCGGCCATTTTGGATTCTAGTAACGACCGATGTTTATTACGTCATTAATTCTGTTTCAGTCTGTTTAAACCTCTCCATGAGTTAGAAAAGGAGAGACAATCAATGACGTGAGTATAAACATAAACCCTCGTGAAACGGACTATAAGTGTACCCCGGACTGTAGAAACACAGTAACTGTGTTATCACTTACTGTGTTTTTGCATGGGATATTGGAGTTGCTGTGTTTTAGTATGGGAATTTGGAAAATTCAGTGCAGTTACTGGGTACGGGCAACGTGAAATCTCCGGTATTTTCCGGCCGATATCAATTCCAATTATACCAAAATGTGCGCCGGAAACGCAGTAACTCGAATAGTGGAAAATCTCGATTTCGGCGAAAATGTCAGTTACTGTGTTTTCGCATGGGGCAGCCGATGGAACATTGATATACACTGTGGGTGTGGGCCAAATTAAATTAGAACCTAATTTGACGCTTGATACCTTTTTTGTTTGTTAATGGATTTTGATGATTTTTGGATATGATATTGGTCAATATGTTCTGATTATTACCCTAAAATTGAGCTTCCGAATTTTATCCAGGACCGGACTTAAAACGTTTCTATGAAGTGGGTGCATTTGAGCTCGTTGCAAAAACAAACTGCGCTACTCACAGACCCACTGATATATTTTTTGAGAAGGGCATAAGTGGGAAAAGTAATCAAAACATATTGACCAATATCATATCCAAAAATCATCAAAATCCATAAACAAACAAAACAGTCATCATGCGTCAAATTAGGTTCTAATTTAATTTGGCCCACAGTGTATTAAAGTGGCTATAAATATTGAACCATTGAAAATAGACCTCACAAACTATATATATTTGGAATCAGGAGACAATTCTCCACCGAACTGTGATAAAATATACAGGGTGTTCCATTTAAAAAACTCAAGAATCTGTCAAAGTTTCCTATTTCCGATTCGATTTTGGGTTTCTGAATGCTGGTGAGTTTTACTTAAACTTTGATGATTTAAACGTTTCTCTAGGATCAATAATAAGAAAGTAATCCATTGGCTAAAATATAACGGGACAGCCTGTACATATGTAATACCAATTTAGTACTTCTACTTTTACTTGTAACATACACATACACACAATGTACAAATATTTGCAGTTTTGTTTCTTTTCAAAACCATTTTGAGTTTTAAGATTTGACAGCTGTCAAAAGATATTTAAAAAAACAGTTTTCAGCGATTTTTTAAAACGCCCACAGCTCCGCGAACTCGTCATTTTTGACACGACATAAACATATGTTTTTTTTAATGAAAACCATATTAAATTTTATCCTTATTTAATAGAGAATTTTATAGCGATTCTACCGACACATCATATGATGGAGTTATTTTTTAAAATAAAGTTTTTATGGGCATTTTCTGTTTTTTTTCTGATTCATGATTTACCTCAATGTAGTTAATCTAGTTATCTATGAAATACCATTAAATGAAATGAAGAATTAATAATAGTATGATTACCATAGTGACACATAACAATATTGTATTATTTTGAAAATTTCCTACCAGTCATTCTAACCAATCATAGTCTTGCATTTTAACATGTTGCTATGGCAACGACCTAATTTTATCGGAAATCATCCTACTCATAATCACGTGACTGAAAGATTAATAAGTGGGAATCTCCCTGGCTTTGCATCTGAATTTAGCTCCCATATGATTACAGTGTTGCCGTCCCCACTCTCCCTAACAATCCCACACTGTGGTTGGTGCATGGGAGCTACATCCAGCCGCTACTATTAAATCTTCTCAAATAGTTTTGGCATGAAATTTTCATGCCGAATCTCCCGCGAGCTCGAATTAAAATCCGGAAATTTGTTCTCGCGACGCTCCGGGGAGATTATAAGTGAAAATTTTCCTACCAGTCAATTCTAACCAATCATAGGCTTGCATTTTGTTATGTTGCTATGGCAACGACCTAATTTTATCGGAAATTTCCCTGCTCATAATCACGTGACTGAAAAATTAATAAGTGGAAATTTCCCTGGCTTTGGCTTTACGCATCTGGAGCTACATCCAGTACGCTCCCATATAATTACAGTGTTGCCGTCCCCACTCTCCCTAACAATCCCAACCCAACCCAACTTTCACAGACAGAGATAAGGCAAACGGCAACACTGTGGTTGGTGCATGGGAGCTACATCCAGCCGCAAGTTAAAGACAAATATTTTTGATAAATGATTTATTTTCAACTTCCAATGCAAAGTTGCAATGTTATCAATTATGGACAAGATTGGTTATAACTTCCAAATGTTTTATAAAATCCTGATTCCTTCCTCAATGGCGATTAGAGTAAGGAGTCGTTGGTTTCTTCCACTAAATGCGAGGTGAGTCCAGCCGCTACTATTAAATCTTCTCAAATAGCTTTGGCATGAAATTTTCTTGCCGAATCTCCCTAGAGCTCGAATTAATAATCCGGAAATTTGTTCTCGTTGCGAATTTTTCAAAAAAATTCGCAACTCGACAAAATTTCCGGAAATAATTCAAGCTCCGGGGAGATTATAAGTGAAAATTTCCTACCAGTCAATTCTAACCAATTATAGGCTTGCATTTTGTTATGTTGCTATGGCAACGACCTAATTTTATCGGAAATTTCCCTGCTCATAATCACGTGACTGGAAGATTAATAAGTGGAAATTTCCCTGGCTTTGGCTTTACGCTTCAGGATGTAGCTCCCATATGATTACAGTGTTGCCGTCTCCACTCTCCCTAACAATAGACACTTTAAGCACCTCCCAAATTTCAAACGTATCCGTATCCGCATCAATCTGCGCATGCTCAGAAAAGATACGGGGGTTCCGATTCGTTCCGTTGCACGTATCGTTGCGGGCCTTTCATCGTATCCGTATCCGAGAACGCATCTTAACTAATCGAAGAATTATAACAAAAGCTCTTCAAAAACGATAAACGAAAAACACACAAACATCTAAACCAAACCAAAAATATAAACAAAAATCAATATCTGGGTTACAAAACGCGAAGTTTGACAACTTTGACGTTTCACCAATCCGTTTCGTATACGTAGAACCGATCGCTGCTTAAGCGGGTTTTTAATGATTAACGTATGTCGATTCGTTTACGGATCCGGATGCGGATACGTGAAAAAATGTTGGGTTTGCTTAAAGTGTCTAATCCCAACCCAACCCAACTTTCGCAGACAGAGATACGGCAAACGCCAACACTGTGGGTGGTGCATGGGAGCTACATCCAGCCGCGAGTGCTTGACAGCTGTTAAACACAAATATTTTTGATAAATGATTTATTTTCAACTTCCAGTACAAAGTTGCAATGTTATCAATTATGGACAAGATTGGTTATAACTTCCAAATGTTTTATAAAATCCTGATTCCCTTCTTTCTTCCTCAATGTCGAGTAGAGTAAGGAGCCGTTGGTTTCTTCCACTAAATGCGAGGTGAGTCCAGCCGCTACTAGTAAATCTTCTCAAATAGTTCTGGCATGAAATTTTCTTGCCGAATCTCCCTAGAGCTCGAATTAATAATCCGGAAATTTGTTCTCGTTGCGAATTTTTCAAGAAAATTCGCAACTCGACAAAATTTCCGGAAATAATTCGAGCTCCGGGGAGATTATAAGTGAAAATTTCCTACCAGTCAATCCTAACCAATCATAGGCTTGCATTTTGTTATGTTGCTATGGCAACGACCTAATTTTATCGGAAATTTCCCTGCTCATAATCACGTGACTGAAAGATTAATAAGTGGAAATTTCCCTGGCTTTGCGCATCTTGGATGTAGCTCCCATATGATTACAGTGTTGCCGTCCCCACTCTCCCTAACAATCCCAACCCAACCCAACTTTCACAGGCAGAGATAAGGCAAACGGCAACACTGTGGTTGGTGCATGGGAGCTACATCCAGCCGCGAGTGCTTGACAGCTGTTCAAGACAAATATTTTTGATAAATGATTTATTTTCAACTTCCAATACAAAGTTGCAATGTTATCATTTATGGACAAGATTGCTTATGACTTCCAAATGTTTTATAAAATCCTGATTCCCTTCTTTCTTCCTCAATGGCGATTAGAGTAAGGAGCCGTTGGTTTCTTCCACTGAATGCGAGGTGAGTCCAGCCGCTACTATTAAATCTTCTCAAATAGTTTTGGCATGAAATTTTCTTGCCGAATCTCCCTAGAGCTCGAATTATTAATCCGGAAATTTGTTCTCGTTGCGAATTTTTCAAAAAATTCGCAACTCGACAAAATTTCCGGAAATAATTCGAGCTCCGGGGAGATTATAAGTGAAAATTTACTTTTAAAAAGTGTTTTGCTAAATTTGTCAAATTGTCTTGAAAGAATAGCGGACCAACTAGTTTTCGGATCAATATACCAAGCCAAACATTGATACCGAACCTCTTCTGAAAAGCAGTTTCTCTGTGGAATTGTTCAGATTACCGCTAATGAATATTGCGATTGAACCATCCATTATTGCAAAAGTCACTTGGCTTTAGATGCTGTACTTTTCTGCAGCGATAGGGTGTAAATAGATATAGAGATAGCGATGGAGGGATAATTTTAGTGAATTGATACATCAATTTTTTTTCCATTTTCCTCGAAAAAACTTCCCTGTTTTTAATATTTTTGAAATGAACATATCCTGAACAAAATTAAAGGGTAGTAGGACTTATTAAAAATATAATTAAAGCAAAACATACTCAACAAGGTGACCTCGTCCTCTCCCCCTTCCAATGTAACAGTTGATATTCGTTTTGAAGACTTGTTAAAGGATCCATGCTCTCTCAATCTTCTTACTTATCTTGCAAATATTCTGGCACTGGGCATTTTTCTTTTTTGGTATAAGATTTGTCACATTCGAAGTGCTTTAATTAAGGAGGTAATGCTAAGAGTTGGTTGGAAGTAGTTTGGGTTAACTTTCTGGATGGATAAAAAAAAATCTGTTGTCATCGACCAGTGATGTTTGACCTAATCAAAGAAAAAACATGGTTGCATCCACTAAAGAAGAGAATGTTTGTGTTGAGAATACCGGAATCGCGGAATTTATCCATTTCGACGATACAACCCAGTTCAAAAAAAGAGATTTTAACATGTTTGCGTCATTTCTTTAAAACAAATGCAACAGTCGAGCTTCAGTATAATTATAATCTATAATTAAATACAATTATAATTTCCTGCCTCAAAGTTTGAGAAATATAAATATACATGGAGAAACTTCAAGATCCATCTTGAAAAAATATTTATGTAAATAGAGTATACAGTTTTGCTGGATTTCTTTTTTCTTTCACAAATTTTATTTTGAAAGTGTGAGGTGAAAGTCTCCATGTATTTGGTATTTTCTGTATATTATCTGTGCTCGTCTGTGTTCTATTATTTATTGGGAATCTATATTGTGTATTATATTATCTATAATATCTGTTATAATCAAAGGAAGGAAGAATCTTTTTTTTGTTCCTTTTCATTATTCTCATAAATAATTAGATAAAATGTTATTTTTTTTTCAAAGGATGAGTCCATATGGATTATTTGTGTAATCTCTGAATTTTTTACTAAGATTTTTTTAATTAATAGAGCGAGTGTATCTTTCAGGCGCTTGAAGTCAATCACGAACCTTACCTTTGAGAGTATTATTTTAATAGCAATTATTTAGCAAAAAGCAATACAATATACAATTCAAATATAAAAAAAAATAAAAATAAAAATGATCAGCTGAATGAAGGCGTACTAGAATACATTCATGCTTACATATTATAAACAAATAGGTGTAAAAAAACAATAATATTAAAAATGCAAAAAATAGGACGCTATAAACTTAAATGTCAACTACGCTAGAAGGCCCTCTTTCAAAGCTACAAACAGTATCAAAGTTTTTTATATCACAGGGTAGTTTATTGTAAAGGGTTATTTATTCTCTCGTAAACTATTTATCATAGAGAACCAGAAAAAAAATCTGTACAGTAATGTGCCCAAGAGAAAATGCTGTAAATTTATTGCAAGTTTCTAGGAGCGTAACGGTTTCAAGGGAGCGTATAACGGTACTGTGAAAACAAAAAATCGACATATTTTCAGAATGTTCCTTATTGGACTACCGGGGAGCAAAGAGAATATCGTCCCAAATCTGTTTCCATATTCTTTTTTAGTGTTCAATGGGGAAAATTTCGGAAATATGTCGATTTTCTGTTTTCACAGTACCGTTACACCCCCTTGCGGCGATCCTAGAAACTTGAAATATATTTCCAGCATTTTGTCTTGAGTACATTACTCCACAGAATTTTTTTTCCTGACTCTCTATGATGAATAGTTAATGAGAACTGGCACCCTGTCGCTGGAAATTGATCACCCTGTACTCGGTGAAACCCATAAAAAATAAAAATTACATTATTTTGCGTTCTACTGAGTCGAGTTGCGTGTTGTATTCACATAGAAGTCACTAACACTGCGTGTATCATAGTTATGAACTTCACTAACTGGTAGTCTTATTTCGCTAACTCCCTGCATTTAGCAGTTGATGTTAAACTATGCATCTATTCTACTTGCGACGTTTCTTCATTTGTTTCTTGTTTCAGAGTTCATATTTCTTAGTTATATCCATTTTTTACTTTTGTGGTATCCTATAGAACAGTTCTGTACAAAATGATCTACAAAAAATCATATTCTAGTATTTATTGCAATAAAATCTGTGGCATAAAGGGACCTTAGCTGTATTCTATAGTTTTAAACAATTTTGGCTAATCAAAGGAAATGAAAGGAAATCAGTCAAATTTAGGGGAAATCAATGGAAATCAATGCAAAAGAGGCAATCTTGTGTACAAATTTTTGTCAGCGATTTGCCCCTCAGCTTAACATAACATTGTATTCTTCATTGTTATAGATTCAATTCATTCCATATTATGGGTATCAAACACTTATGGGGAATTCTGGAACCTTTCTGCGACCGAAAACCGATGAATGAATTACACGGGAAAAAGGTAGCTATTGATTTGAGCGGCTGGGTATGTGAAGCACAAAATATAGTAGAATACCAAGTCAAAGCTGACATGCATTTGAGGTGAGTGAAATAACAAATTTTCTCAAGAAGCTATGAACATTATGCAGGCAACTATACTTTCGCACCTGTTTTCTTCTGTTGGAGGGTGTACACCCCGTTTTTGTTCTGGAAGGAGATGCTCCAAAATTGAAATTCAACACAATCAAAGCAAGAAACGAAATTCAATTCAAAGGTGCAAAGCCTAAAGTTAAAACTGTTATTGATGATAAACCTAAGAACCTTGGTAAGGTGAGAGGAAGGTAAACGATGATATCGAGATAATATTATTGGATAATCAAAATGTATTTTTGCAGATTTATACACGTTCTCAAGGAGTGTGAAGAGATGCTGAGATGTATGGGGTTGGCGTGTATAACGGCTAAAGGAGAGGCAGAGTGTTTGTGTGCCCATTTGAATGAGAGAGGCGTAAGTATCGTATAGCAAACATTTTGAATGATAGAGACGCAGTATTTCGGACTTCCATCGTCTTTACTTTCATTCAATTAGCAGTTTTTGAAAAACAATTAAAATGTATCGGTTTAAAATGTTTCCAGTTAGTTGATGGTGTCATAAGCCAAGATAGTGACTGTTTTGCATATGGGGCGGAAAAAGTATACAGGAACTTTTCAATTTCTTCCACTGGCACAGGTGGCGTAGGAGTCGATGTTTACGATTTCCAAAAAGTGAAAGACGCAATAGGTTTTTATATTTCTTAAGTAATTGTCACTTTCAAATTCATCATATTTTCCAGATTTCGGGAGAAATAAAGTGATCGCAACTGCAATTATATTAGGTTGCGATTATTCTACAGGCGCCAATGGAGTTGGAAAGTATTCCTTGTTGAAATTATTCGAGCATATTCCAGATTGTGAAATACTTGACAGGTTGAGATCATGGAAAAACGCAACACAAAAATACAAGGAAATGGAAAATATTCTATTAAAGAAGAAAGTTTGTGCCAGTTGCGGACATAACGGTTCCGTTAAGAGTCATGAAGCATCTGGTATATCATGTTATAGCGTATGTACATGTTTTAAAAATAAAATCCAGGTTGCCACAATTGCAAGACAAAAGCTGGTTGCAGCAATGAACGATATATGATGAAAACTGAAATAACCATACGTAGCAAAACCCTGGAAAATCCTGAATTTCCGGAAGAGGAGATTATTGATGAATTTCTCAAAAATAAAGAGGATGCTCATGGATTGAACCTTAGCTGGAAACAACCCAATCTCATCCGATTTATGGTAAATATTGAAAACTTGTGATTTTCTTCTATATTCCCTCAAGAAATTTCGTAGAAAACTTGAATGGGACCAAGAATACGCATTCGAGAAGTTTCTTCCAATATTGACAAGGTGGCAGTGTAAATACCCAGAAACTCTGAAAGCAGAAAAGTTGAAGGGTTTATTAATTCCAACAAAAATCAAAAAAGCTCGATCGCAAAAGGGTTAGCTTCCGAGTATAATATTGGCTCATTTAATTTTCTGTTTTTATAGGAGTTCCTAGTTATGAAATAATTTGGAGTGACCCCCATAACTTCTTCAAAGGATTGATACCTGCAGACAAAATGAATAATGAAACATTTTTGACTAGCAGAGAGCCTCAAGATATTGTTGAAAAAGCTTATCCGCAGTTAGTGGAAGAATTCGCCAATTCTAAAAAGAAACCTTTGAAAGCGCCTACAAGAATTAAAAAAAAGGAAGAGAAGAAGCTTCATATCAATGATAATAATGGTGTTCAGAAATTACCAGTCAATAACAAACAAAAAAATCTTGATTCCTATTTGAAACTAGCTGTTACGAATTCACTCCAGCAACAAAGAGTTTATGAACAATTACATCAATCGAAGACACTGCATTCATCGTTTGATGCAAATATGAGCAATTTTCATGATGAAAGTGAAGAATGTGATCTTTCAGCTATTATTGAAGGCATCATGGATAGAGAGCCTCAACTGTATACGCAGCAGGAAGAAGTCTCCTTCTTCATAAGCAAACCAACATCGATAGATGCCTTTGAAATTACATTCAACAACTCATTGAAAGATTTTGATGATGGTTCGGACATTGAAAATGAATTATGATTGGTTTTGAATATGTTGGTTATGTAGGTAATTAAATAAACTCAAACTTTACCAAATCTATATATCTTCTTCACAACTTTAAACATTCGAACATTATATAATATGTATGTGAATATCATATACAGGGGACAATTACTATCAATGGGCAAGATGCACAAACGCGTAGAGATACAAAAAATCCTTGAAACTCTTTCTTTGATAGGTAGAGGGAACTAAATATATATACTTGATGAACCTCCACCCCCTCTTCTTCCAACCCCAGCCAACCGAACTAAATAATCTTGAATAGCAAACCCCTCTTTGTGATACCTCAAATTAAAAGTCTTCTTGAAATCTGCGTTTCAATGGTACCATCGGAAAGCCTCTTTCAAGAGCTTCCAGATAGGTATCACAAGTAGGGGTTGTCATTCAAGATCATTTACTTGAGGTGAGTGAGGGTCGGGGTAATAATTAAAGGTTATTATATCATTTTGTTTCCTTAATCTCCTCTCGTTTTCGAATTATGTATGCCCATTGATAATTTTTAAATTGTCATCCTGTATAATAATTTTCAGTATTTGGTCCATCCCCCGGTCTATCCTATCCAAAAATGTCTTGGAATGTAGATCTCATGTATCCTACCTCAAAGGTTAGAGCTCTCATGAAATGGATGTACATTCTGAAATATCACTTTTGATTTTTTCATGAAACATCAAGAAACAAACCTTTTTGGAGAAATTCCCAGTGCCGTACAGACAATTTCAAATATAACTTTAGCATGTTTCTTATTCCCTAAAGGCCCAGGAGACATGAGTGTGGCCTGAGCAGCTGGTTCCTCAGTACCTCCCCATGACATGGTTATTCCACTATTGATGGAGACCACGCAGTACTAAATAAACAAAACTCTCTTGATGTTAATACTTGAAGATACTGACCTTCCATATACAGGGTGTCGACGAATAACTCCTAAACAATGAAAGAGGTGATTCTACATAAGAAAACATGTTTTTTTTCCATACGAACATATCGATGGTCTAGTCCACAAATGTTGTAAGTGACAAAAAGCGAGTTTTGAGTTTTCTGAAGTTTGATGTTTAAAATTTCGCCATGATTCACACGCTTGTTTTTGAAGATCGAATATGCTTTATTAAATCAGGCTGTGTATTGCCTTGAGCGTTAAAATGCTCATTTGTGATATTTGATCGATAATGTACCAAACACTTGGAAAATAATCTGAAATGACATTTGCCGCTATGAAATTTTTTGTTCAACACGAATAATTGTACCACATTTTGCGATATAATTGTTGTTTGTTTGAAGAAAAAAAACAACGTCAATTATTTTGAACTTATTTGACATAATTGCACCGGAATTTGAACAAATAATCTTGTTGTAACCTCACTTTTCACTAGGCAAAAATGTGTTCAATACAGTTAACGCAGCTTGATTTAGCAGACAATATCTGTTAAGTAAGAAATAACCACATGTGGAGTATTGTCATTTACCCTAGAACAAGGCCTAGAAGTACTTAACAGTCTTAACACGACTGGAAGATGGCACCTGCGACTACCAATTTGAATATTTCACTTAGCATTTGTGTGCATAAGAAAATATTTGTCTCAAATTATATTATGATAGTGTGATTAACTCGGTTTTGCTGGAAAATGAACTTACAATATGTGTGCGTTAGACCATCGATATGTTCATAGATCCGAAAATGCTTTGGTTCGGAGAATATGGTGTTGCTTAATTGATGTTTCTGAATAAAATCAACGCAAAATGAAATTTTTGCACAAAATTTGTCAAGTGGAGGTTCCTTCCTCATAATTTGGTGTTAATTTGTACGTAGCCGTGAGAGGATGCTACGTACGCTATCCTAATTATCTCACTCAATTTGCCTTAAATTTTTTGACCGCACACTTCTAGGATTTGTTTTCAATTAATCCAATTATTACACCTTTTCTTAGCAAACACCGTATTCTTTCTCAAACACGCTGGAGGCAACCGTTTTCAAGAAATTGACAAATATCCGCATATGTCTGAATTTTTCTTCGGGATGGAGTTCCATTTTAAACATTCAAATATCCGCATCGTTGCAGGTTACAACCCATGCATACAGGAGAAGTCGAAATAACATCACAAGTTCATAAAAGGACTTTTCTCTCAAAGTGCCCACGAATGGAAATAGCGCGGACTCTACAGGGACAAAGTTTACTTGATCATTTGAAAATGGATCACTCCCGTCGGCACTTTGAAAAACCCAGATCACAAGCGTGCCGCTGTCGGCGAGAGTTCCTTGAAGCTGTTTAAACAACGTTACCCGACATTAAAAAACTTCGGTGTCTTTCAAATTGATGAATATAAATGAGATCAAATTTACTTCGAGCTCCACTACGCGATACACTGTGCAGGTCGGTTGGCGCCGTGAACGTTTCACTCGTTCCTGTGAAATGGCAAGGCGGAGTAAGGGTATTGGTGTTTTGACGATTCGCGGGAGTGACCCAACTTCTATTTATCAAGTATTAAGTAAACTTTGAAAGGGGTGACCGGAATTATTTACATGGTGTTTCCAGACCTCTGACAAAATGAAGATAATTTTTGGTCTTCAGGTAATTAGAGACCAATTTAGAAGTTGTTAATATTTGATTTGTTTTTTATTAAAAATTGGCAACAAATTAAAGACATAGCGATGTAGTAAAATATAGTGTCTCTAAAATATTTAAATATTGTCAATGGATTTGAGGCGCCATTGCCTCTTGGCACTGCTTCCATCAATTCTGACAATCCACATCCAATATAAAATCCAACAAGATCAAAAATATTCAAATCGGTTGAACGGTTCAGGATATATTTGAATATTTTGAATCAAACTATTGAAAGATACATCGGCCTTCCCCTTCCTTATTATGACAGGTACGAATACATTCCATAAAGCAAAATGATCCGGTATCACCTATAAGCTATTAAATGGCGTTTTCAAAGTAATAGCTCATCGTGCTTTTTCTCAAGACAGCGTGAATTTCAAGTTTCTTCATAGCCCCCTCGCGGTCGAATTTCGAACTTCAAAATAATTTCCAGCTATTTCTCTTGCAGTCATAGAGACTTTTTCCCCAAACTTCGAAGACTTACTATTACCGAAATACAGCCGCTCCTTACCCGTATCATTCCGAAATAGTTGATTCCGAATAAGTAAGCATACTACTGCATCGCGTATGTATCCTCCCGCACTAATTTGGGATCTAGGTAACCTGCAAATACGTTTCAGAGGAACAGTATCCTAAAAGTAATTATCCTGTACTTTCGGTGTCAAGCAATGGGGTCGTTGCACGTACTTTTTTTTATTGCATATTCTGAAAATATAATCAAAAATATTAGACCCGTATTTTTTTTTTTTTTCGATTTTTAAGGGCATAAACTAGCTTCGAAATTCGTCAACAGTCCTTTTAAGCCTTTTAAATGATGACGCGTTTGTGGCGTCGCTGCTTGGATCCGGAGAAGGAACGGCGCAGCTCTTCCTTGCCGAGATGCTTTTTGCTTGGGTCGAGTGTAAAGCGTGTTTTATTCTCGGGATTTCTCAAGTTCGAATCCGGTCTGGACTCCTTTTCTGTTCAAGTGTCTTGGAATGTTAGACGTGTTTTTAATGAATAAATGTGAATCAAAACCATCACTACCAATTGATAAAAATGGTTGTTTTCCAGATACCTACATCGAGATTTCAAATTCACTATTCATTAATTTCTCACCAAAGAGATGGAAAACTTTGTAAAATTGCGGTGCTACTCGAGCATGTGTTCTACCTACCTCTACCTGAGAGAAGAATTTCACCTGACTTTTACTGGTTCTATAGATGTGAAAATATGTGGATTAGATGACCAATTCAGAGAAAATAATTTTTATTTATCCATGTACCGTAGAACAACCAATGAACAGTTGATACATTTTATAACTCTTTCACGTGTGATAGCCACTATTAAAAATCAAGAAACAAATTTATTTTTTTGAAGGATTAATAAAATACGGAAGATATAGAAACTGATGTCTTATTGAATGAATCCAATTTGTTTTTATTATTCCCTTTTTTTTGTTTGAACAGACATTTTAAAATAAATTTCACTTTGTCATTGCCACTTTTTCTCCTCTACAAGATGGTGGCGTCAAATTCGAAATCTGGCGTTTCGTCTTCGAGCTGCCATCATCAACTTTTTCTTTTAAATACGGACCTGGATTTTTTATTTTATTTTTAGTTATCTTTTGACATGCTTGAGGCATTGAGGTGATTAGATGAGGATGTAGAGCAATGGGTTACCTTAGCAACAACCTCAATATTTTCAATTATTATTCACCTATTATTATTATTTTCAATTATTTGTTAAAATGGCAATATTTTTGAACACTTTCGCAGAAATTGATTCAGTTTTTTATATGTATTCTTTTATTTTCCATGTCATTTGTAGATTTCATTCTATCGTTATTGGATATTATTTCGATTTTGGTTCAGCAATTAGGTTTGTTTAGTTGTGCAGGTTTTCTCATAAGAATAACGTGTCGAATAAAGAAGGATTTATGAACCAATTAACGTACTGTGTTAGGGAGACAAGGGTTGCCTAACTAATTTTCTCTGGTATTATTTTTTAGATGAGTATTTTTTTGACGGTTGCGATACCTCAATGCATAATGGGCGTCAAAAGATAACTAAAAAGAAAATAAAAAATTCAGGTCCGTATTTGAAAAAATGTACTTGAGGCTGGCCGCTCAAAGACGAAACGTCAGATTTTTAATTTGATGATACCACCATATTGCAGAGGAGAAAAAGTGACAATGAGAGGGTGCAATTCATTTTAAAACATCATCTTTTCAAATAAACTCAGGAAATAATAATAACGCTTTTGAGAAATTTTCGGTTTTTTCGAATATCTTCGGAAATAGTGGGAATTCTTTAAATGTCAAAATGACATTTTGTAGAGCATAAAAACTTTGCATCCATTTGATCGACCCTGTATCTCTTATAATAACTGAGATCCCCATGCATGCACTCGAATCTGTGGCACCCTGTTTACGTATTTTCTAACCCTCTCTTTCTCCATAACCACCATGTATACTCATGATACTGAAACACAAAAGATATGATCATTTGCTCGACGAAATTAGAACCAAGCCGCGCATGTCGTCACCGCGAGCCAAAAGTGAGGTTGGATTTAAAACATGAATAACGTTTACTAGTTATCATTTTAACTGGCGCACGCATGACTTCCTCACGCGGGGAAGTCATGCGTGATTGATTATATAGGTTTGAGGTAGGTCACGTGATGACTTCTGATGGGGATGTGCGAGATTTTATCTTGTTTGTTATAGTATCATGATGTATACTGACGTGCATTTTTAGGCACGTTGGTCGGTTGTTATAAAATTATTCTATTTTTCATTTTTCACAGTTTGAACACAAATAGGTTCATATCTACATTTATCAGACGTTTCAATGGTTTTTATTTTTTAACTCATCGGAAAAAATGAAACATGAAACAACAGAAAATCAAAAAATGATTTTCACGTTGTAAGAAACCCTATTACTAACTATTTTGCCTAAAAAAAGTCTATCCAGGACCTGTTCTGGAGAAGTTAAATTCAAACGAATATCTGGAAAAAATACTAAGAACCTCGTATTCTGGAGTTTCAAACAAAATCACTTATGGTGTTCAGATATCTGATCATCCTGTCATAATCTATTAACGATAAAAAAAAAATGCACACTCATTTCGGACTCATATCCTGTATGTGTGGGTGTATTGTACATCCCGTCGTCCACCGTCAAGTTAATTTCCTTGCTTTGAGGTTCAATCAATTTAGGATAATTATAACATTTTTGACTACTTATTAGTAATCAATTAATACTACGCAGCCTACTCAATTTCATTACTCATAGAGAATGCCGCATAAATTTGGACAAGAGAATGTTTTCTGTGTACCCCCTGTCGCGTTGTGGGTATCTCCAATCAAGCGGCGCGTTCGCCACTCGACCAGCACAGTACTGAGGGCATACTGTCCATACTGAGGGCAAAGATTTATATACACATAAATCTTTGCTGAGGGTTAAGAAAGGAGTGAACCCCACCAGTGATGAATAACAATGGACAATCTGCATACATTTTCAAATGACTTGAAATTTTATATCCGTGTTAAAACAATTTTAGAAAGTCATCAGCGAAAAAATTTTTTCAAAATAACCAAAAATATACTAAATAAATAAAAAAGAAAATGCGAATTTCACTGTATGATCGAAAACGGGGCAGAGCCAAATTGCCCCCCCGAGAGAGAAAGAGTCATATCACAGTCAATACGCCAGACGGAGATAGATAATGTATTCTGTGACGTAGTGGATGTTGATTGGCGCTCTTTTATCGGTGATTACTACATTAATAGAGGTCGTAGGTTGATTTTTTAAACATCAATGGCGTCAGTACTGACTATTTCTTATATTTTTCATATTTCAAAAAAATGTGCAAATTGTCCATTGTTGTAATGGAGCGGAAAAATGGTAAAGTGGCACTTTTCGAATTAAAATTCATCCAAAAATTGGAAATGATTACGTAGGCGTGAAAAAATTGATATTTAACACATGTGGAAAAATATCACTTTCCGCGTACTAGTTAGGAAAATACCTATTTTCAGTCCCGTAGATGTAGAAATCAAAAAATGTATATGTGATGAATTCAATAGTTTACCAAATGATCTCAAAAACTGTGATATATCCTTGATGATTTTAAACGTCTTTTATAGAATCATGTATTGCCCACATTTGAATCAATGTCATGCATGTTTGTAAAATTATATTTTGATGTGATTTCTTGGTTTTTATATTTTTATTTGTAAAGTTTTATCTACCTAAGTACCTATACAGGGTGTCCGGAAAGCATTTTCATATCCATCACACGGTATCCCGAATCGGAAGAGCCCGAACTTTACTTGATCGCAGTTCTTATCTATCATATGATTTCGCGCCGCTCTTAACTAGCACATGCAAACGCGAAAATGATTCGATAACTTCTCATGAAACTATTTTTAGTTTTCACATTACAACCTGTCTGCAAGCGTATGTATGCAGCTCGCATCTCTGTGATTGTTGATTATTGTATTGTTATTTTGCCAAAAAAGCTTAAGTTATTTTTTCTTTTAGATAAGTTATGATAGCTATTGTCCAATCCAAGTACTTAGCACTTGGTAATTTCTTTTGATTTTATTAATTTTGTCAAGAACAGAAAAAGCGGGGTAAGCTATTTTCTCATTTTCTAGGAAATAGAAAATTAGCAACAGTTTTTTATTCCAGTATAAACATGAACCTTTCCTTACCTTAAGCTACAGTTATCATCATGACATTCACGTCAAGTTAACGAATAGGTTGAGATTGTTTACTAATGCAAATGTTCTATTTGCTAACAGCGTTACCATGGTGAAATGGTTACGTTAAGTTGACGTATCCGTTCAATCATAGCCCCCATTCACATACCGGCGAGAAGCAAATGGCTTTAATTTTAATTTTTTTTCCAAACGATTAAATAAAATTTAGTTCAATATTTTGAAGAAAGATGAAAAAGTTTCAAATAAAAGTTACTTCTTTATTATGAAGAATAAGATTCTGCACTGAAAAATATAACTTTCCATCTAAAACCTCATTTGACCTTGAAATCATGGTCAAGGTTTGAAAAAATATGTTCGTTGTGTTTTCCCCTTTATACTGAACAACTTTTGTTTGAAACATTTTTTTCTATAGTACATAGTTTTTGAGATAATTCACTGTCTCAAGTTGAATGCCTCACCCTGTATATTGAGCATTGCACTGCACCCATAATTTACTCAGTGACATTAGAAGTGTCACGCCGACTAATTTCCCATGAGACTAAATGTGAACATGACCTAATACAAAGCTTCATATCTCCTTTGAAAAAAAAACATCAAATTTACCAAAAAAACAAAATGTTTGGAATTAATGAAACTTTAATATTTCATCATAGAAGAAATTCCATTTCTACCAGGAAACTCTGTAAAGTGTTTCAAAATTTTGTAGTCCAACTAACAATGCAATTGGCATTGGGTGGGATGTGCTAGAAATTCAAAACACTCTATAGAGTTTTCTGGTAGAAATGGAATTTCTTTTATGCTAAAATATTGAAGTTTTTTTCATTCTGAACATTTTGCTTTTTTGGTTAATTTGATATCCCTTTTTTCAAAGGAGATATGAAGCTTTGTATCAGGTCATGTTTACATTGAGTCTTATGGGAAATTAGTCGGTGTAACACTTCTAATATCACTGAGTATATGTTAGATGTAGTTCTGAAATTGAGTACCAAAACTCCCTGTACGTGGATATAGCGAATTCAATCGAGGTGAACAATAAATAATGTGACATACTTATGCGTATTTTATTTTTTTCATTTTCAAAATGGCTATGATAATGACGGGTAGATGGGTTGTTCTCACAAATTTCTCAAATTTGAAGTATTCGTGTTCTTGATACTTGAGTAACAGAAATTAGATTATTTACATATATGTTTTCAGGGGTGGGAGAAAATTCAAAAAAATAAAATCATAACATTATTTGCTAAAAATCGCTATCTATTTTTTTTTTTTTTTTATGCAAAAATGTCATATCCTCTGGCAGTAACTATTAAGGCTGGCAACTCTTGATGTTGAAAAACAAAACTTTCTGAAATGTTAATTCGAATAACTATTGATTTTCAAAAAAATACAGATTAGAATTTAGATGTCGATCTAGCATAGTTGACCAAATTTTATATATTTTACAAATTACCGATATTTTGGTATTGTTACAAATGATCGCATCATTCCTCTGTCCAATGCTGTTGGTTTTCTAGAATTCTCAAAGATGGTGCTACTTAATCATTCTGTGGTGTAAGTTGCGGTTTCAAGTCAACAGTTTCGTCTCAACCCTCGTTTTGCGACGTTTATGCATTATTTTGAAAAAAATTACAAACCTGGTGTGCAATAAACAATTGTCACACAACCGCAATCTTTCCTCTGGTAAGTGTTGAATCATATTATGAAATTTTCCACGGTATTTGTTTAAAAATCTTAACGAAACAATAACTAGTAGAATTCACTAAAATCTAAAGTGAGGTCATGGAATGTCACGTGATAAATAAACCATGAATATATCAAATCGTCATTTTTCTGGCGTCATTCCTCTGGGTAGTTATAGTTGTATTTCGATGAGAGAATATAAATAAATGTGTTCTTTGCTTTGAACTTGTGTTTCATTGGATAATCACAATTAGCACGTTAATTTGATCATTTTCTGATTAAATTTTAATTTTTCAAATAACGTCAGCCAGAAAATAGGAGTTGGAAAAAACAAACTACCCAGATAAAAAACAAATTAAAATTGAGAACAGATAACTTTTACTAGATTTGTATTGTGAGTGGACATGTATCACCGTATAATATGAAATAAAAGAAAATTTTGCGATTACATGTGCTGGATAACGATGTGTGTTGGACTTAACATGTGATATATATAAGCTGTATTCGGGCTCAATCGATTCGCGATACCGTGTGATAGTTATAAAAATGCGTCCGGAAAGTCAACGATAATACTGAAAGGGGTGATAGACCAACTCATAAGCTTCCAGAAAAACATAATATGACCTCAGTAAAAAATTTATGGTTTTCGAGATATTGCCACTTAAAGTTCAAAATATTCAATAAGAATTTTTCTTTACAGAGAAATAGTTTATAAAACCATAGAGTTTTTACCAAGGTCATATTATGTTTTTCTGGATGCTTATGAGTTGGTCCATCACCACTTTCAGTATTATCGTTGACTTTCCGGACACCCTGTAAACCTGAGTAGATAAACTTGTTTTTTATCATGTACACTTTTATATCTGTTTTCCTTCGTAGCAAAATGCTTAAAAAGAAATATTTATTTATTATTTAATATAATGTTCTAATTGGAAAAATCCAATCGCGGTGATAAGGCCCCCGTGGCTTGCGGCCTCCAAAATGTTCCACAAATGAGGTACAATTAGTACAATTTGTGAACTCCAAAATTTACAAATTATGTCAACATGCATATCGGCTTACCCTAATGCCGAAACGAACATCCTAGGTACAAAGGCAATAAAGTGGAGGAAATACCAAACTTTTTCCTTGCATGAACTGGAGAGTGGAGAAATGGAATTGTTTTGTGGTTATAATATAGACCAAATTCATCATCAAGTTGCATCGGAAAGTTATTGTATGAAAAACTGATCCTCGCCAGATCTAAAATAGAAGTTGGAAAACGTGAACTCACCACACACCAATTCGGGTTTGCTGAAAATTGACTACCTACCTACTGGACTTCCTGGCATAGCTCCTGGTAGCCGGAATACTTGAAGACGTAATGCACGGATTACAAATTAATTAAACAATCATCAGAGCTTTATGTAAAAAACAATGAATAAACTTGATTAAAAACACATACATATTGTGACGAAACATGCCCAGTGGAACAAACTTCCAAGGCGGTCGAGAGCGGACACGACGTTACAACCATTATTGCATCTCTCCATCGAATAGCTCGGCTTTTGTCCCGTTTGTCACAAGCCCAAACCACTGTTGAGTTCTAGAATAGCAAGGTCTATTCGGTTGCCTACACCTAGAATATTGGAGAACTTTCGCCATAAGTTACAAAGGGTCTAAGTGCCAAAAAAAGAATTCCTAGGAAATTGATAAAAACTGATGCGTTTCATGAAAAAAGAATAATGAACTATTGGCAACGGAATTATTTATTTTTCCGTTCTTGACACTTAGACCTTTCAATACAGTATCGGGGTCCACATGTAGGCCCTTTTCATGCTATTAGATAAAAATCGTTGAAAATGGCACTTTGTAACTTATATGGTCTTCAAGTTACAAAAATATCAGCTCATTGGGTTTTTGTGGGTCTTATCATAAACCCAGGTAAACAGTATCACCAGTTCATAGATCCATCGTGGCGCAAAAACAGATTCAAATCAAAGATTGGAACCGAATTATCCCAAACAATGCAACGAAGAGCAGGCGTCCCCCAAGTGTCGTCATTTATATTATTCTTGTCCCCCTACCAGAGACAACCCCCTACTATATAAATTGTATGGATCCGATATATCCACCCAGCTTATTTTTCTGTGCCCACACTACCAACCCCAACCCACTTAATACATGATACTATAACAGTATCATGCCATGCGATACTATAACAGTTTTTTGTAGTGTAATGCCCTTAATATTTTGTGCTACCAACTTCAAAAATATCAATGCCAATGGATGCCGACGACATCCCCTTTTATTTCACGACAAAACACCCAATTATAGTTCGACACCGTTTATATATGCTGACATACTATATCTGATTATTATGATAAATGATGGAAAATCACGATAAACCCAGCAAAACCACTGGTAATATAATTATTATCACACGTAAAAGATACAACACAATACCCACAATAACAATTAATAATCAAGAAATTAATTGGAAAAACGAAGCTTTTCATTTTATAAATAAAAACATTTGTTTTGGAAAATATCATATAGGTAATTAACTAGATCATAGTCAGTATAAATCAAATCAAATTGTGGCGGCGGCCTTCCAAATTTCATTCTTCGTCGCGTCAAAGAATAAATTCTTTGGTCGCGTATCTCGTCCAAAATCAGAGAAACCCATTTGAAAAATCCAATGCACGACTTCGCAACCTAACTTCGTGATGGAACTCAGTCAGGCGCGCCGCGGCGGGATAATAGAAATAGTGCGAACAACCGGCAACCTCTTTCGCACAAACGAACGGTCGGACAAATGTAGGGTTCCCTCATACGAAAGGTGCTTTGGCCAACTGAAGAGAAGGTTTCCAATTTTGCAATATATGGTTAGAGTAAATCTGGATAGAGTTGCATCTGTTATTATTAGTTGTGCGGTACTTCATAATGTATCAACGTATTTAAATGATCCACTTCCTATCGATGAAGAAGATGCCATGAATGATGAACAAGAAGAGGATTAATATTTGGAAAATGAAGATGAAAATGTTAGGAGAAGTGGACTGCAAAGAAGAGAAGAAATAAAAAATTTAATTTTCCAACTACAAATTTAATTATTATAATATATTAATTTGATGTTCAAAAACTATTGAAACAAATAAATATACAACAGTATGTGTAGCTGAAAACATATATTATGTGTCATAATTTATAATATTGTTTATATTTTATTTAAATCTAAACTGTACGTTGAAGTTTCGGGATCTTGGCTTTCGGGACCTTTTGGCTAACAGGATCTGGGCCTTGGGGATCTTGGGTTTCGGGTACACTTTGACGGATGCGTGTACATTTTAATTGTCCAAGAAGAACTGATCTTTCTAGCTCCACTGTGGTTAATGTTGCAGTCCCTTCTGTTTCTTCCACTTGCAGCTAATGTTTTTTGGTTTTGATGGATTAATGCAAGGAGGTGGTGGAGGAGGTCTGACTAAAACATGCCTTGTTTCCGTTGTTTTTTGCATTTCTACAACATTTTCAAGGGCTTCAATCCCGTTGTCGCCGCTCCAGGAATTTTGTGTCATGTTGGATTTTTGCCATATTTACTTATAATATCCAACACATTTTTTTCCCAATCTTTCAAAATAGTTTTTTTATTTCCAGTTGCCTTCATCTCTGTTTTCTTCTTTGATTCGTCTTTCATATTTTGATTTTTTTTTTCTAGTTGTTTCATATTAGTACTTTTTCCATAAATTGTTTGGTATATGATTCTTGCATTTTAATTAAGGAATTTTTTTTTCCAAGTAACTGCGATTTATCAAACAATACTTTGTGATCAGATAAAGCCTCTATGAAGCGTAAATTGCCACTTTGTTCTTCACTGACGTCGGAGTCAGTCACTACTACTTACTTATGTCGTACTCGTCACTCATTTTTATCAAATAATTTTACAAACGTGCGTTGGCTGATGATTGTAATAACGAACTGAAATGAAAAATATGTTGACAAAAATATTCAATACGGCCTGAGAGTTGAAAAAGGATGTTTAAAAAAAAGGACAACAATTGATAAGAACAACAGATGTGTTTACTGCTGTGGGTCTAAACTTAATTTTTTAAGTATAAGCAAAATATTATTCACACATTTTTCAGTATGTACTCAAACTTTATAGCTGAATCTACAAAGATTGTTCTCATGCTGGAACTTAATTCTTAAAGTAAACACTTATTTTTTATTCACACTACCCAATAAGTTGAATATCGAATATGTGGCAAACGATATGTAATTATTTTGTCAAAATTTTAAATATCATGGCAAACTTTTCAAAATATTAAAAAAGACATAACTGTTATTTTTGGTTCGATGACAAAATTCATAATAACCTTTAATGGTGTTAATAGTGCAGACTTGAGTTTGATCAGCATGTAGGATATAATACGGACACGATTCTAATAATTCAAAAACAATAATAATGAATTATTCTGACCTTCCTACATATAATTCTCTTATTTTTGGACGATTGTGTTTGAATTAAAGTAAGTTCTTTTGTTTTTGACTTGAGAGATAGAGGTGAGTGTTCAAAATGATCAATAAATATCACCAATCACCACAATTCATTGACAAGGAATCAAACAATGGTTAAACAAAGAACAAATATCAACTAGTTTTTATTGAATTATCTATAAAATAGCCCATCATTTGAATACTATGAATATTATTAAAAACCCTGGAATAATATTTATTTTTTAATTTGACGGTATATTCAACACGGGCAGGGGGCCTAATCCTATCCTCGAGTTTGGGAGCAATCACTCCCTGGAAGTTAATTAGGCGTGGTTCTCTCGAAAATAATGATGTCTATTCTTGAAAGTGGGACCAAAAATGTTCTCCTGATTTTTAATAGAAGTCTGTTCTATTGACTTGAGTCAGTAGAATTGAGTGGAACTGTCAAATTTCCACTTGGCAAACAGGAATCATATGCTTCCATCCATTTTGTATTTGGAGTGAGCGTGACTTTGGACACAAATACAATGTAGATGCCACCATCCCGTTTGGCAATCGGAAATTTGACAGTTCCACTTAACTATAGCCTCCCACATTTCAAGAATAGCGAAAGTCTGGGAAAGGGAGGGATGCAGAAAATCATGCGATGGGAACTCGTCTGCTCTCTCAAAAATATTCTTCCTTCTATATCAAGTTCGAGGGAGCGATTGTTTCCTAACTCGAGGATCGGGCCCCAGTTCTTCCACCTCATTTCTCTGGTTTCGACCCGCTTATATTGGTAGATATCCAAATTCTAACTGAGGCCCGATCCTCGAGTTAGGGAGCAATCACTTCCTGGGAGTAAATTAGGCGTGGTTCTCTCGAAAATAATGATGCCTTTGGCGTTCCCGCCTCGCCTTAATTCCCCGACTTGTTCCTGACACATTGTAACTGTCATATATGTCATGTCATATGTCTAATTATCATAACTGTCAATCGTTATTTTGTTGTAAAAAATAAAAGCATGTAAAGAAAAAATATTTATTCATCTTAAACCAAGTACAACAAAAAATGAAAACAAAATCGAAAACAACAATCTTAAACATATGGTCCTTCGAGCCGGATGGTATATTGCCTCTGGAATTGCATCGTCCAGCCAGGAAATCGCAGAAATCGTGTCAGCAACCGGCCATCTGTGTGCAATCAAAGGAAAGCGAGCCAGAAGCATCGTTCCTGATCATCCAGATTCATCGTTAAAACCGTAAGTCCGTTTCATTATCCTGTCTTTATTCCCTTGATTCATCTGTCCACACTTATTTTTAGTTGTTTCAACTTAAGCAGATTGCAAACGTTTTTAAAACCGTGAAATAGTGAAAAATGTCTAACGAAGATAAATCGAAAGACCTCCCTGATGGGGAAAACGTCGTTAATCTACGATTAGAGCGTAATCGAATCAAAGCAACACTAAAGCGTTTTCAGAATTTCGTCAATGCGTTTGATGACGAACAAATCGAGAGTCTCGAGCTGAGGTTGAGAACAATTGAGTCAAATATCCTCACGGACTTATCGGGAATTCAAGACAACCTTGAATTATTGGATCCACTTGAAATAGCGTCGGATGAACGTGATAATTTTGAAAATGTCTACTTTTCTACCACCGGTAAAGCTGTTAAAATTATCAGAATTTTTTATGAAACAAGAAATCGCAGTTCTCAACTTTGCTCCATCCAGACAACCCAGCAAGTTCCTAAAACATCGGCAACCGTAAACTCGACTAAAGGGAGTCTCCCAACCGTGGAACTCATAAAGTTTTATGGCGAGTATGAGAAGTGGGGACAATTTAGGGAATTATTCAAAACGTTGGTACATAATGATCAGTCTATTGATAAAATTCGTTAATTTCACTACCTGGTCAGCTCACTGGAAGGTGAGGCAGCGAAAGTGATTGAGTCCATTGAGATCACTGAAGAAAACTACGACGATGCGTGGAAATTTTTGTTGCAAAGATTCGAAAACAAAAATTTAACAACGTGATAACGTTGTTCAATATACCGGCTGTTTCTAAAGATAAATCGTTCACAATTCGTAACCTGCAAACCTGCTGAATGATTTTCAAAAGCGCATTCGGTCCTTAAAAACGCTAGGTTGACAGCTGGTCGACGTTACTTATTTATTTGATAACTTCAAAACTGGACTTTCGTACAAACGCGTTGTGGGAGGAGTATATTATCTCAGCCAAAATCGATAAACCTAAAATTAAAGATTTGGTAGACTTTATTTCAAATCGTTGTGAGTTACTTGAAACTACAAACCCATCAGCATAATCATAAACAGCAAAACAGGTTGACAACCGACATTCTCGAAGGAATTCAAATAGAAATACAAAATGTTCTCATTTGAGTAGTGTGTCAGGAAAATCCGGAACGTGTTCATTCTGCAAAGAAAATCATTTCATATATCATTGCAGCAAGTTTGCCAATTTATCGCTGGATTCACGTATCGAAGAAGTTAAAAAGCATCGATTATGTATGAATTGATTGCGCATCAACCACACATTAAATCAGTGTCTCTCCAGGGGTTGTAAATATTGTTCTGGTCGACATAATTCTTTATTACATGAGCATGCAGCCCTGTCGAAGCAGGGACAAGTGATGCAACTGTCCAACGCAAAATCACCTAATCGAGACAACTCATTTCGGCGCATCCCACTAAATGAGTCATGATGAATCCACTCGTATTTCCAATAGTGATGAACAAGTTCAAGAGCGTGCAGGCGTACTGGTGAATCACTGCACCAAGGATCAAACGGAAATTTTACTATCTACCGTCTCCGTCTCAATCAAAAATCGTGATGGACATTGGCTTGACTGTCGAGCGCTGCTTGACAGCGGCTCACAATCAAACTTCATGACTGAAAAACTATGCGAAACAGCTCAATTTGGAGTTTCATCCCACAAATATTCCGATAGTATGCATAGGAGATTTGGGAAAACAAGTTTTTTATTAAGTTTACACGGAAATAAAGTCCAATCAAAGCTCTTATCTCACTGATTCACAGTTTTCAATTTTAAATCAAATTACTGGAAATTTGCTTGCCCGCACAATCGTACAAGAAATCGTTGATTGACATACCAAAGGATATTATGTTAGCGGACAATAATTTCAACAATTCTAAATGCATTGATTTGTTACTGGGTGTCACGATCTTCTATGAATCACTGTAACCCGGACAAATAAGACTTGGCAAAGCATCACCAATATTACAAGAATCGAAATTGGGGTGGATTATCTCAGGACCGTTACCTAACCACCAATATCAAAATAACGTAGCGTGTCATCTTTCAATGAGGCGAAATAGTGAAATTGAAAAACAATTAGAAGAATTCTGGACTCTTGAGGAGTATCCAAAACAGAATTTTCTCACAGAGAGACTTCAGAACTACTGAGCAATTCTCTTGAATCGGCATTAAAAAGATTGTCATAAATCGAAACCAAGTTTATCAAGAATCCTGAATTTAAGCGGAGATATGTGGACTTCATGCGCGAATATGAGAAATTGGGACACTTGTCTAAAATCGAACCACTTGGAGACGTCAATATTATCAATACTGGAAAAAATATTTATTATCTTACGCACCATGGTGTAATCAACGAAGCCAGCACTACAACGTCACTTCGCGTGGTCTTTGATGGATCATGTTCCACATCTTCCGGGACATCGCCAAATGACATCTTGATGGTGGGACCAAGTGTTCAACAAGAACTATTTTCAATCCTCCTACGTTTCAGACAGCACTCCATTTGTAATAACCGCCGATGTAGCCAAGGCCAAGATGTATCGACAGGTGAAGATTGACTACCCCAACGCGACTTACAGCGAATTGTATGGCGTGAAAATAGCGAAGATGAGATAACTATAGATTAAACACGGTCACTTACGGAACTGCACCCGCATCGTTTCTAGCTACTCGTGCCCTTCAACAAACAGCTCATGACAACCAACAGGAATATCCAGACAGTTCTAGCGTCATTCTTACGGACTTCTATGTGGATGACCTAATAACCTGTAAAGATGACGAATCGAGTGCATCCAAATAAAAGATGAAATTAACGCGATATTGAGTAACTATGGATTTCATCTGAGAAAATGAGTATCGAATATCCCGCACATAATCGAACTAGATCAATTAGGTGCTAATGACTCATATTACCTGCACACAGGATAACATCAAACGGACCTTGGGACTCGTGTGAAATGCGAAATCTGATGTTTTAACTTATACATCCAAATCCATTGATCTGCCTCCAGTTTCAAAGCGGACAATCCTCTACACGATATCCAGTATCTTCGATCCACTCGGACTAGTGGCTCCAATCATTATACGGTGTAAGGTGTTGATGCAGAGAATATGGCAAGCAAATCTCGACTGGGATGAAACTATTCCTCCTGATATTTAATTTGATTGACTCAAAATTGTAGACGACCTACAGCTTATATCGAAAATAGAAGACATGCAGACATGCATTAATACCAAATGCAGAATATACAAAACGTCACCTTTTCTGCGACGCCTCTCAAGCTGCATACGGCGCATGTGCTTATTCACGCTCAATCGACTACACGGACAGGTGCTTCACTCAGCTGCTTTGCTCTAAATCACGAGTTGCCCTGCTTAAAACAGTTTCCATACCGAGACTTGAACTGTGCGGAGCTGTCCTGATGGCAATCAACCTATGTGAAAAAATACAAGAATCACTTATGGTTAAAATTGACAAAATGACAAAGTACTATTTTGGAATGATAGTACAATCGTTCTGGCCTGGCTTGCATTTTCGCCAAGTCAACTAAAAATATTTGTCGCAAATAGAGTTGCTGATGTCCAGTATGGCAGCAAAATATCTCAATGGGGACACGTTTTAGAACGAAGAGTAACCCTGCTGACCTTATCACACGTGGTACTAGTGTTACAAGCCTAGTTTACACCGATAACTCGTTTAGTTGGGTCCGATAGGACCAAGTGGGTGGGGATAGTTCGGTAGGACCAATGCTTGTTTCTCGTCCGTTTACACCGTCTCGCAACGCGTGAACTAAATGAGTACGCCCTCAATTCTTCAAACGTCAAAAACAAGTCGAAATTATTTATCAACACAATTCGTTATAAAAAAAAACATAATTGAGTACGCTGAGATTGCCTTGAGAAACTCAGAACCAACACAATTCACAAAATAACAATCAACATAACCCCATAATTTTGATCCAGATCGAACCAAATTTAGTTCGGTACACCTGCTGGCAAGTACCGAATCAAGAGCGGACCAGCTTCGCAACTGTTTACACCATTCGAACCAAACATTTGGTTCTGATATAGTTCGAATTTAGTACCTGGTCCGCGGACCAAGGTGTCGGTGTAAACTAGGCTTGTTACAGACTTGGAAAGCTCAAATCTATGGTGGATGGTACCAGAGTGGCTTCGAAAAGCAGATAGCTCATTCTGGACACGTGACACAAGTATTCCCGATGTCATACCAGAACTGAAAACTTCCAAAGCTACTTTTGTCATCACTGAATCAAATACATTGGAAATATTCTCATCTCTATTCAAGTTGTTACGAGTCATAGCCTACTGTTACAGATTTTATTCCAACTGCAAAAACAAAGCTACAAGGAATCATGATTCTCTCACCGCTAAGGAAATAGATAATGCTTTAATCAACATTTCGAAGCTAACCCAAAAGGAAATGTTCCCTCGGGAAGTTAACGCAGCTTGCTGATCCAAGACAATCAGCCATAAATCAAAGCTCCTGCCTCTTAGCCCAATCCTAGGAACTGATAACTGATGGATTATTAAGAGTTGGAGGCCGGATAGAGGAAGCACAACTTCCTTACGACAGTAAGCATCAAATAATTTTATCGCCAAATCACAAGCTCACGAAATTAATAATTCTAAACGCACATCATAAAAACTTGCATGCTGGTACCGTTGGTCTATTGTCTAGTTTGAGAGAAACATTCTGGATAATTCACGGCCACCGGGCAATACGTACAATACACTAGGGTTGCTTGACATGTTTTCGAGTCAATCCAAAAAGGCTTATACAAAAAATGGGAGATCTGCCTATTGACCGAGTTACCCAGTACCGTCCATTCTATGTAATTGGCTTGGATTTTGCTGGACTGTTCCTGGTGAAAGACGGAAAGCTACGTAATCGAGTGATGACTAAGTCATACCTTTGTCTTTTTATATGCTTCACAACGAAAGCAGTGCACTTAGAAGCAGTCGGAGATTTCACTTCTCACTGTTTTCTTAACGCATTAACGCGGTTTGTTTGGCGTAGAGGTCTTGTTTGGCGTAGAGGTCTTTGCAAAACAATTTTCAGTGATAACGGAACTAACTTCGCAGGTGCCAACAATGAGTTGAAAGCAGCCATAAAACCAGTTCCAAAGGTTGTTCAATCACCTGCTATTGCCGATTTTTTGATACAAAACGCTATTACGTGCAACTTCATTCCACCGCGAGCGCGCCCCATCACGGAGGACTTTGGGAAGCAGCCGTGAAACGCGCTATATTTTACTTAACCCGAATTCTGGGTAAAAATCACTTTACATTCGAACAAATAACAACTATATTTGCTCAGGTTGAAGCAACAATAAATTCATCCCCCCTTACTCCAATCTCGGAGACTAGACCTATAATGCTTTACCCCTGGTCATTTCCTATAATCGGTTTTCCTCTTTTGAGTATTTCTGAACCCCATATAACGGACTTACCAACAAATCGACTCAACCAATATAAGATGCTGCAACAAATGTACCAAACATTCTGGAAGAGAGATCCAAGGACTACCTTATGAACCTTCAACAGAGAAGCAAATGGCTCCTTCCTGCTCCTACGAACCTCAAAGTGAGATCTATGGTGCTGATTGTAGAAGATGGATGTTGGGACGAATAATCGACCTCATTTCTGGACCGGACGACTTAGTTAGAGTTGTCGTCACAGAATAGGCGAGCAGAAGCGACAAAACGGTTCCCGCCAAAATCTTTAGGATGGGGAAATGTGGGACCACTGTCAAACATCTGACGCTTCGGTCTTTTAGTCCGGTCTCTGATGGTGATTGTTTAGTATCATTTGGAATATTCTTCGTCATTTTGATTTTGTGTGTTTTTTTCTGTCAAAGGAAATCGTTTGATATGGCGAGAGGCAATTCTTGTGCTTTTCGGGGCTGTTGGACCAGAACCGGTCATGGAATATCTATGTTTTCTTTCCCTAAAAACTCTGATCAGTAAGTACTTATGCACCTATATTAGAAAGTCTGTTTACTTCCGTGTTAATGAGAATATTTCCCAATTTTATCGTCGTTTTTACTCAAAAAGTATGTATATCTTCGTTTTTTGTAATGTTTATTTACCTAGAAAAATCTAAAACGATTACCTACCTCAATTCAGTAAACAAAATGTAGGGTTAGATACCTATACCTAACTACTTGAGCCGAGTAGAAGTTTGTTCAAATTGTTTTATATTATAGGTAGGGTGTAGGGTGATCTAGTTATCTATAGTTTTTTTTTTCATTTATTATAGGGCTGAAATATGATTGAAGGCTTGTTATCGAGACGACTTGCTTTCCAAGGCAGGTGCCTTGCAGATTTTATATTAGAATTAGAGGCTATGCAAACTTCATTTCGAAGAAAAAATCATTTCTTGTTCATTTCCAAAGAAAATTGAAGCAAACGCCTATTTCCCAATGCCATACCTTCCATTTTTCCCACATTTGGCATTTTTTCAACCATGCGGCTGGTTGAAAAAATGCCAGAAAAAAGTGCATTGGAAGACAATGAGTTTTCCCATATCCTCGAGACAAGAGAAAAAATCACAATTTTATCAGGTTGGTTATTGTTGATATATTTTGTATTCATTATTTAATAAAGAGTACAAATCATATATACCCACACAGCACAGTATATTTTCGGAAATATTTCAGAAATACTACTTTGTAAGATTACAATATTTCCTTTATATTTTGAAACATATTTGTAATATTGCTGAAACATATATATATGTGAAAATGTCGCATTTTGTGATGTTTCACAGACATTTCGGTGTAATGTTTCATGGACATTTCTGTGTAATGTTTCAGTAGGATTTTCTGGCAATATTTTATTCATATTGCTAATACCAATTATAGGTCGGATTCTTTTGGTTCTGTTATCCTTTGAAAACAGTTTGAATTGATTGAAATTCCAAGTAAATTTCGACCAATGAAAGATTTCCGGATAATGAAACTCCGTAATACATATTATGAGTAATTTATTAATAAATAATATAAATATAAACAGAATTGAATAAAAATAAACCGGGTGTTTGGTGGAGGGGCAGACTCCCACCAAGTTGGGCGTATTGAAAGGCCCAATTAGGGCACAGGTCCATTAATAAAATATCTATCTATACCGAGATCTATTTATACGGTCATCAAGTTGGCTAACCCTTCGCCAAACACCCAATACCTTTAATATAGATAAACCGAGAGATAAATATTTCAAGTCATGAAAAAACTCAGTATTCTGAATAAAATACAGAATAAATCATCACTTATGGAAAACGTAAAAAAACATCTCAACTGAACAATAAAATCATGTATATAATATAAAATAATAGAAATTTCCTTCATAAAAACGTTTTGGATACATACTAAAAAATGTCATGTCTCCATCGTTTTCTGGAAATCAAAATATATAACAGAATAACAGCTAAATTGGTTGTCCTGACATTTCAAATAATAACTTACTGTTCTCGTTCTCTTGAGCTCCAAGGGTGCACTGACACTGACCCAAACCTTTTATAACCTCATTTTTCCTTTCAAAAGCGGATAAACTGTTAGCACACAAATGATAGATAATAGGGGATTTTAACTCATGCTATAGAAAAGGCTCACCTCTTTATTGCCCATCATGGTATCGCTTTCTACAGTATATATTTGATTTTGAGGCACAATCACAGGGCAATGGCGTCCTTTCTCACTAAAGTGTCCTTTTCTTACGAAACACTCAAACGACTCAAACCTCAAACCTCAAACACAGACAGTGACGGAATGATGACAAAAGACAAATGATAGAGAAACAGCAAGCAAAATATTTTTGTGGTTATGGTAGAGGCTTCGATCGATTTACCTGATCCCTTCAGAAAGTATAAAATCACGTGATACGGATCGACGTTGTTTATATATGTATCACGTGATATTTGTTATATTTGCTGAAGTCTGCTTGGAATCTTGGAAAGGAAAGACTCTTTTGACACTTGAGAGTTGGAGAGTCTTGAGACTTGATGCAAGGGCAGCCATAATGCTTTATTTGGAATTGAAATAGGTAGGAATAGGAAATAGCATGCAACCTCGATCTGCCCGATACTCGACACCATGGAGTTCTTGAGTTATGTCGTTGTTTGAGTATAGTAACCTTTACTCATACAACGGTTATGTGTACTCTTGAAGTTCAAAAAAATTGAAGAACGTATTGATTTGTTTGCCTTTTGTATAATAATATTCATTGTACATAAAAAAAATCCAACGTTTCAGAAAGAGTTCTGAAATATTACGCATCAACCTATTTGAAATATAACTTTAGTAATGTTACTGAAATATCGTTTTTAAAATATTGCAGATGATATGTAAGGGAAATGTTTCAGACATCTACCTTTTGTAGTGTAACTTATATGAAAGGTTTGACATATTTCATAAATATTTCTGAACGATATTGTGTTGTGTGGGTATTGTAGTTTTTTTACAATAAATATACATAAGTTATACGTTATTTATATTCGAGTATACAAATATAAGGAGAATAAAATAAACGAAAGCGGATTCTCAAAATAGAATATACAGGATGTTTCAACTAGGCGATAAATGCAAGGTAACAAAAATTGTCAAAATAGACCACCTATATGTGTACGTACTTGAAAAAATTAAACTGGATGGCTCCGAAAAATAGAGATGAAATTCGAAAAGAGAAAGCCAAAAAAAGTAGGTGATTATTTTATCCGCCCAGTTCAACAATGGAAATCTCGAAAAACAATATCGTACAAATATTGAAAAATATTCTGAAGTTATGTGAAGAGAATTGGAAGCGCTTTCAAATTTCAAACAAGGTTCCACTCATCCTTATTTAACCAAATGTCATGAGAATCACCCCCTCATAGGGTGTGCCAGAAAGTGTCGCCTTGAAAACAGAATCTACGCGCGTTCGAATTGGAGTTAAAAATTCGCACAGAAAATACTCAAAAAATACCTCTTCTACCTTACAGTTAAAACACCCTGTATAATAAAATAAAAGAAAGGCCCTTCATCAGTAAAACATATTATACGAACTTGACACTAATTTTTTCACAAGATGGAAACATATCTTTAGAAATCTTCCAAATATTTGTATTGTACCGATTTATATTTTCACTTTTTAATAACTACCTATTGATATTGATACATAATTATGAATGTCTGAAATATCAATTTGCAAGTCTTATATACCTATGTATCTAGGCAACATTTACTCATATATCCATTTATTCATACTTATGTGAGTAATAGAATATGTCTGTGAAGAGAGATTTTTTTTATAACACAAATATAGAGAATAGAACAAAACAAAAAGCGGTTTGTTAGTAATCACCAATATATGATAAATGGTTCAAGTCTCTTTATCATTATGAAACCCTCATGGAGTTTCAGATTACTACCACCTTTTTAAATCAACTGTTCATACAGTGTAGAGCATTAGTATAGTTCTCTCATTGTCTAGTGGGGGAACGTCGTCCCATACTTCAAACGTGACGGCAGAGAATCGTTACCCATTTAATCAATGCAATTTTTGAGGGGAGTCGCGCGCGGTACAGGAGCTCTGCCTTTTACCCATGGAGATGGATACTCAACTCCAGTCTGGGTATGTTGGGGTTCTTGCGCCTGACAAAGGATGAAGAGTTGCCTGCCAGCAGCCGCGAACGGCAACACCGCCTCGCCTTAAATCCCCGACTTGTTCCTGACACATTGTAACTGTCATATCATAAGTCTGATAATCATAACTGTCAATCGTTATTCTAGGTGTGTTGGTTATGCTCCACTAGTGCACACTTTTCTACACTACAACACTCAGTGTGGCTTTGTTTCTGAAATGTTTGTCTGTTTTTCAGCATAGAATATCATTACTAGTTTAGTGAAGATATTCTATCCTGAAAAACAGACAAACATTTCACATACAAAGCCACACTGAGTGTTGTAGTGTAGAAAAGTGTGCACTAGTGGAGCATAACAAACACACCTTCTGTTGTGAAAAATAAAAGCATGTAAAGAAAAAATCTGTATTCTCAGTATTCATCTTAACCCAAGTACAACAAAAAATGAAAACAACATCGAAAACAACGCCTATTCTTGAAAGTGGGATCAAAAAATCCTGACTTTTGATAGAAGTCTGTTCTATTGGCTTGAGTAGTGGAACGATTATGTAGCACGGATAAAAATGAAGTCTTGGGGCTTGCGCGGAATTAAAAACATTTAATACGGCAGAATGATCATTTTAAGGTTAGGGGTTTCGGAATATTTGGATAAAAACAATATACAAACCTGATCCGTCAGGGGCCCAATTTTTGAAAACCGGGGCGTAGAACAGCCGAGAGAAGGTAGGCTAGAACTAGTAGGCTTTCTCTCGGCTGTTCTACACAATCGACTCATTTTATTTAATACACAAAATAATATTCGATCATTGACACTATTATACAGGGTGACAATTTTAAAACTTGAAATTTCCATATCTTGGGAACGAAAAACTGAATCAAAAAACGTTCAAAACATATTCTATAAAACAAAGGGGGAACAAAAAAAGCCTATATGTACCTATACATTGAAATTTGACATTGAAAGACTGTCATGATGGAAAAATGAGTATATTATTATCTTCACTTGAAGAAAGTCATCAGAAGTCTTTGAGTGATTCTTGTATTTGCGTAATGTTTTAGTGAATAAATACTTTTCGTTAATCACAGCTCACTTTAAGTCCAAATTAAAATTAACGCTCTTTGTACAACTTCCAAGAGCTAAAAACCTTGATAAATATTTAGTTAGAATAGTATAGTGATAACTAACATCACAGAAATGTAAAATAAGCATTGGATTCCATATCACAACTGATGATATCAACAATAGAGCAAAATAAACATTCTGATTCATTAATTATCATAAAAACATCTCACTTTCTCGAAACAGTTCAACGTAATATCACATCGCATCACATTCATCACCGAACGTAATTAGGTATAGTTTTAGGTAACTTAGTAAACTCCTTCCACTTGCATCGTTGATGCTGGCTTTCCATTGTGGATGATCCAATATTTTGCAGGATAGTTGATGAAAGTCTTGTTCGAAAACCCCTCTTTGAAACCTGAAAAGAATCACTTGATAAAAAAAAAAAAATACATTGTAGATGTTCTTCAGAATTGATCACTTGAACTTTTCCAAGGACCATTATACTAAATAGGAATATGATTTACACTATATATACACAAAAATAAAATGAAACACCACAAATTATCACAAAATGAAAGTTGCTGCTGTTTGCTATTCCCAAGCTAATTCAGTGTTGCCAACACTTCAACCAAGATATTTGCTAGAGTGACAGTTGAACTATGTACACACAGTCATTCGGCAACACTGCAAAAGGCTGCACATTTTGTGAGATCGTTTCCTTGTACATGTAAACCTGTATATGCAACGTAACACTCCCAGTCATGATTACTATTCATATATATATATCTAATATATATATCTAATAACAACTAGGTAATCCAATTATTAAAAATAAACAAAACCCTGGGGTCTGAACTTTTGTTCGTTGATTTTAGGCATCTAGAAAAATATAGCCGTCATAACGAAATAGTTCTTATATAGAATTTTAAAGACTCACCTTCTAGTTGTTAGGTTTTTCAATTCAAATTTGGTATCAAGCTTAACACAGAACACATAAACACATTAGCGAATAGAAAGTTCTAAATCCAAACTAATTTGACTTGTTCTCAGAGCTTCGTAAGTCACCTTTTTTAGCCAATAGGATTCAAGAATTCAAGCTTCCCGTTCCCACTCTTCCACAGATTAACCTATCGGACAAGAAAGCTATGTTCACTGACCGTCGAAACTCTTTAACTCTTAAGAACGAATATCTGACATATGTCAAATGATAAACGATAGAAAAAAGGTGCGTTTCTTTGATTGTCTCAGGGCAGGAATAACGACCGCTGCTCAGAGCTGCTCTAGAATGTAAGAATGTTAAGTCAATTGATCGCATTTTGAGCACTACTCAGCAGTCATATTGCTATTTGCTAGAGTTTTACCAGACCGCTACCAAATTATGCCAAAAGTAATGCTAGATGATTTTGACTAAAATATTATGCTATGTAATCGAAATATAATAAATTTTGCTAAGTTGGCAACACTGCAAGCTATTTCCATAACATTAGCCTAGTTTACATCGATAACTCGTTTAGTTCGGTCCGATAGGACCAAGCTGGTGGGGATAGTACGGTAGGACCAATGCTTGCGTCCTGCCCGTTTACACCGTCTTGCAACGCGTGAACTAAATGTGTACGCCCGCAATTCGTCAAATGTCAAAAACAAATCGAAATTATTCATCAACACAATTCATAAGCAAAAAATTTGGTACTTGGTCCGCGGACCAAGTTGTCGGTATAAACTAGGCTATTAGATTTTGGGTGTGTTTGTTATACTCCACTAGTGCACACTTTTCTACACTACAACACTCAGTGTGGCTTTGTTTGTGCAATGTTTGCCTGTTTTTTAGGATAGAATAGCTTCACTTAACTGGTAAAGATATTCTATCCTGAAAAACAGACAAACATTTCACAAACAAAGCCACACTGAGTGTTGTGTTGTAGAAAAGTGTGCACTAGTAGAGCATAACAAACACACCTTTTGATATTCCATTGAACTCGATACTACGTAACTGGAAGGGCCCCTGTCGTGTCGACAACTGAGGCAATTTTAGTCGTTTTTTTTTGGCGCATAGGTATATTTTGGTTGGACTCAAAAGGTGTTGCTATCTTTGTCACACTCATTGCACTTATGCGAAGTCGGAGGTTTTCAAATAGTTTGAAGATAAATTGAAAAAGCGGTTGATTTGCTTGGAAAAAATGACTACAATTCTGTGCATACTTACTAGTCTTAATTATCATGATATAATGGATCTATATTTCAGAAAACTATCTGGAAAAATGCTAAATAAGAAACAAATTGGTAAATAATGAAGTATACTTAGATGATCCGTAATTCGATTTAATAGTTAAGAAAATACAGGGTAGGTAGTAGGTGCAGGGTGATTTATATGTTTAACCTGTGTATTGAGTGAAGTAAAGGTATTAAGGTATAAACTTGGAAAACTTTAATAGCTTAAAATAAAAATGAAAATACTTTTATTTTTGAGGTCACATTAAAACTAATAAATATGGTGTTTTATGATAGGGGGCTTGAAGAAAGTCCAAATAGAACTTTTGCATTTCTTGGAGTGTTTACCATCGTCAATTCCTAAAGGGCCCTACTCACACGCCTGCAGCAGGGGCAATCTAGGAGGCAGGGCGATTGGGGCAATTTCTATATCGCCTTCTAAGCAGGGCGGTGAAGGCACCTTCATACCTTCCTAGCATTATCTCAAGCAGGATATGAAAAAACAAACTTTGGAAATAATGATGTTAGTAGTAGAACCAACGAACTCGAACAGGATGTGAAATTGTCACATTTTCAAAACAAAACGTACTTTACAAGGAAGTTTCTCCTGCGGCAGGCCTAGATTGCCCCTGCTGCAGGAGTGTGAGTAGGGCCCTTTTAACTAGGACAATTTCGTGAAGGTATACTTAAGGTGCCATTGTCCTTAATAATTGGAGTTATATCACTTAGCCAAAAAATAAAATCTGCTTTTCTGGAGTGTATTCATTACCACACCCAAATGCACTGCAGAAATTAACCATTTTGTTTGGCACCCAAACTATAGAAAGCTATACATATTGATTGAACATAATATTAGCTGCAACACTCAGTGTGGCTTTCTTTGTGAAATATTTGTCTGGTTTTTAGGATAGAATATCTTTACTAAACGTACTATGGGTCCTATGATTGAACGTTTACGTTAATTTAACATGTCGATTTCACCAAGGTAACGCTGTTAGCAAATGGAACATTTGCATTAGTAAATAACGTGAATGTTCAATCATAAGGCCCATTCTATCCTAAAAAACAGACAAACATTTCACAAACAAAGCCACACTGAGTGTTGCAGTGTGAAAAAGTGTGCACTAGTGGTGCATAACAAACACAGAACACAGCTAATATATTGTCAACAGATATGACAAAGATAGACACCCCTTTCTGTCTCTATCTCTTTCTAGTCGAGAATTTGTCTTCAGTCAACTCGATGTAAACAGCACGGATGGGTCCTTTCCAGGTACGGTAGTATCGAGTTCAATGTGATATTCTTTGAACATAACCTCACTCTTTATTGCTTTAACCTCGGCTTTAACTTTAGGAAGTGACTAGTGCACTGTCTAGACAGATTCCCAATAAAAATTGCTGCACTGTCCAACATGCGCTGTTCGTTGTTGTCATGTTAACTATGAATATTAATATAACCAAAAAAGTTAAATTCTAAATTCGAAAATTCCTGCTTCGGTTCGTTTCCTATTTCCTATAATGATATTCATGTTGTGTAAAGCGAAATAAACTCCAAAATATTAAAATTACCACGATTACCACTGAATAAGTTCCTATTGACAATAAAGTGGGCGATAGATTTCGAGATTTGAAACACTTCGAAAACAATTTGAAGAAGTTATAAATAAAACAAACGCAGATATAGGTATCAGTATTTCTTTCAGTTGGTTTTGTTCAAGGTTTTTTTGAGTAAAATAATTCTATGAAACAGAGGTTTATTTCAGTTTTCTTAGAATATAGGTATCTTTTGTTAGGGTATTCAATAACATTCAAAAAGTATGCCATTCAATGAATTTGATGTTAAGTTAATTCAATTCATATGTAGGTATGCAAAAGTAAGAAAAAAACTTATCAGAACTTCTCCACAAAAACACAAGACTTGATTTTATTTTTTGCTTTTTTTATGTCAAACGATGAGGACAATAAAAATATTCACTCAAAAATCGCTTACAGTGTAGCACAGAAAAGTTAGGACCATTCATATTAAAGTGAAGGTTCGTATGTGGCGCCCTCTACAAAATGCGAAAAAGCGGTGGGCAAATTTGAAATCCTCATCCCGATAAGGCCCCAAAAACGAGATTTCGTCAAAATATTATGAGCGTGGCAAAAGGTATTGCAAAAAAACTGCAAATTTAACACCCTGTAACTCCGTTAATAATCAATTTTCGAAAAAATGTTATAGGCAGAGTTAGCAATTATTTTTGGTCTAGAATGCTCCCCTGATTTTTTTGCTCATCATTTCCGGACACCCTGTATACAGGGTGACCGGAAATTCTAGACCGAAAAGAAATACTCTTTTCCTATAACATTCTTTCGAAAATTAACGGAGTTACAGGGTGTTGAACTTAGATTTCATTTGCATTTTTTTGGCAATACTTTTTGCTACGCTTATAATATTTTGTTGAAGTCTCGTATTTGGAGATTTTTCGAGATGAGGAATTCAAATTTGCCCCCCGTTTTTTTCGCATGTTGTAGAGGGCGACACATACGAACCTATACTTTGATTTGAATGGTCTTAATCTTTTGTGCTACACTGTATGTGACTTTTGACCAAACATTTCTTATTCTCTCGATCTTTTGACATAAGAAAGGTATACTACTTTTGTTTCGATAAATCTAACCGTTTTCGATAAAGCATTTTTTCTGGAATGCTCCATTTTTTTATTACATGACCTTTTGGAACAATTCAAGTTTTATTCGGTAGGTGAGATATCAAACTAGGCAACCCAATATCTATTTTTGAAGAAAAAAAAAACGGCAACAAAAACGGTATCTCAATGGTCAAAAAATACGAAAAATCTACATATTCCGCCTTCTTGTGAGAGACGTTCAATCCGATAAATCAAAGAAATCGATAGTGTATCAACTAAATTGAACCTTGCTGAGATCACTTCTGACAATATCTCCGTTTGATATAATTGAACAGAAATCAGTGATACCTTCCACAAAATCTCATGTAATTCACAATAAATTGCCACCGTCTTCGAACAAAATCTATACCCATCTCTTTTGAGGCGTAATGTTTAATTAGTTTGGTTGCCGGCGTGATAAATACCTACTGTCTGTTTTCATCATGTCAGCCCGCGGCTCGACCGCTCGAGTGCTACTTGCCGCGAAGAAGAGGTCGGGCCGCTTTCTAGAAGCCGGATAAATTGATCGGCATGCATACCGTATTTGTACAATCGGCCTGGTCAGCCGGCCGCGGCGCTACACAAGCGAGCTCGCCGCCGCCGGGCCGCCGTCTAGCCAAAGGACACAAGCGAGATCGCCGCCGCTGGGCCGCTGGGCCGCCGTCCACCCGAAGGCTAACCGGCAACGGTTTGTTCGCTGAATTTGCATCTGGCCGATCGCGGTTAGCGGCCAGTTGATTTGCCTTACCGCAGTATAATAGCCGGATGTTTTGCCGCTGTTTGAAAAAAAGGCAAAACCATTTTGAAAAAACTGAACATGTATTATTAAACATAGCATAACAAAAACATATACATATTATATGAATATACAGGGTTTTTCACTTAAAACTCCGCACGTCAATATCTCGGAAACGAATAGGAATATTTGATTTCTGTAAAAAGTATTCAATGTATGGGGTCGAGTAGTAATTTTTCACAGTTAAAAAAATTCGACGCCTTCCAAGAGTAAAGCGTCGCGACGCATCGAAAATATTAATCGATTGCAGGGACTTTGAAATTACGCGCATGCTAAAGTTCATGTTATTTATAAACTTTTTTGTTATTCAGTCGAACTCATTTATTCTACTCAGTTTTGAGATATCCAGTGTGTTGAAGATAAGGACGTCTATCACGGGGATCTTGGAAACCATGAGAGATACAAGGTCGGTTAAATGGAGGCAAAGTTGCGTATTTTGATGCTTAACAAAATGCCGTTTCAAAAGCCAAGAAATTCCGACTAAGTCCGAAATTATCCGAAAAAAACCGAAATGTTTCAAAAATTTTTTCATTTTTTTCTGACCACCGTTCTAACCGTTCAACTTCCATTTTGTTTTGTGTAGGTATTGGCACAGCTTATTAAGCTGTGGTATTGGTATTATTTACTATTCACTATACTATCACTATTCACTGTCTGTAATGTACAATGTAGAGCATATGTAGAGTGAGAACTGAAGACAAATCTAGATATTTTTTGGTTATAAATACGATCAGATTGCACGTGACAACTACCTTGTTTTGTTACAGCCAGAGTGAGAATGAACTGGCAAAAAAGTACTCCCCACCCGTTTCGCTTACAAAGCTAGGCCGATTAGCCGCTGTCCAGCCGCTTTCTTCTAGATAAGTGGAGATCTGACACATTTCCATTCGGAATATCGTATCCGGTCCGGCGCCTTCTAGAAAGCTTTAACCCGACTTCAGGAGGCGTCGGCAACTAGCATGCGGACCGATGTCGGTAATAATCTGTCCGCATAACGATACCGCCTCTTATCCGCCGGTGCCGGCAGGCGGCCGCCGACGATAGGCCGACGGTTTTGGTTTACTGGGAGTTGCCGTAGAAACTAGTATGTGGCGCCCTCTACAAAATGCGAAAAAACGGTGGGTAAATTTGAATTCCTCATCCTGAAAAAGCCCCAAATACAAGATTTCGCCACAATATTATGAGTGTGGCAAAAGGCATGGCCAAAAAACTGCAAATAAAATTTGAGTTTAACATCCTGTAACTCCGTTAATAACTAATCAATATCAATCGATAGAATGTTATAGAAAAAGGAAGCATATATTTTTGGTCTGGAATGCTGCCCTGATTTTTTTGCTCATCATTTCCGGACACCCGGTATAGCACCAGGTTATAGTTTGGGTTAGGGACATCCAAAGACAGGATAGTGATAACCATCCCAATCAAGAAAAACTTTTTTTTCATTTTAAAATGAATAAATACAAGTTGAGCATTTGCTCTACTTTGAAGATTGAGCTCAAGCAGTGTATCATGAGCATTTGCGTTGTAATAGCTACGAAACATATGTATCTTGACCTGCATGATGTAATCGCAAGTCTCATCCTGGGTCGTAAGTCGTAAACTAGAAAATGTTTCACCTGTCCAAAACACCTCTTAATGATTACCCTTTTTCCTAGTAAGCAAGTTGTTGCAATGCTTGTTGGTCTGTATTACCAGGTCCTTTGAAATGTATTATTGAGCGGGCTTTCCACTTATGCAACTACGAATGCAACCACGCATGCAACATGTCAAGAACAAACGTATGCAACTGTGCTTGCCATTTGCGTCTTGCCTAATGCTGTTTCCATGTATGCCTCTATATTTTTCACACATAACAGGCGTTTTGATTTGATGTTAGTTGTGTTTCCGGTGTTTTCACCAATGTCGAATGAATTAGATTGCCATTGCTGCTGGAGTAGCAATTATTGTAACCACAACTTCTTTTTTTGTAGGCAGATTATATTTATCCGCAAGAAATTGTTGAGCATCACTTCGTTTGAATTTGTCTTTGTAATTATTGTCAGATGCCTTCCGAATGCAAGTAAAATTGAGGTAATCCTCAACGAACTCGATATTCTTTTCATTCGACCACTCAATTTTTCGCCTAGACATACAAAACTGAATTTTGAAGGAAAAACGATATTTTACTGTGAATATTATTCTTCAAAAAAACGTTCGAGAGGCAGATAGATGCACGTGTCTCCCGCTACCAGATCGAAAGACTTGCGTTCACTTGCAACTGCCTCGTGCGTAACTATTTTTGGCATGCCTCTTGCTTGCGTTCACGTGCCTCTACGCATACAACCGTTGCACGGGTCTGTATTGCATGCGTAGCTGCATAAGTGGAAAGCCCGCTTTAGGGAGCAACAGCAAATCGTAAATTATTTAGGAGAAGCGAGCACGAACTTGATTTCTCTTGATAACTGCCCAGCAAACATAACGTTACAAAGACTTTTTGTGATGTTCATTTTTTGTCAACAACAGAACATTCTGATTGTGAGTTCCTGGTTGCATTCAAACGATGATTACTGTTAACGTCTAATGGGCTTCTAAGGTAACATTTTTAAATCCCCACTGAAACAACTATGTTGCAGTATGTAGGCGTTAAATTGCATTCATCCTTTTGAAGTTCTTCTTTTTACATCTCACGAATGTATATTTTATAGAGATAACTTGAACTTTGAACGTTCTTTCGAACTCCTTAACGGGGATGTTTGAGGATGTTCTCTGTCTACTCACTTGACATTTGACTTTGCCCCCACTATCAAGTGAGAATGATTATACAGCGATGCCAGCACTTAATTTCTGACGCAGTATATATCGCCGAAACTTTCACTTTTTACCTAGATGATCTTGAAGTACTATTTTTGTCGAGGAAAAGGTATGATAAGATGTCTTTTCTCTACTCGGAATGACATTATTTATACTAGGTATGCTTTAAGCTCCAGAATGCACATACAGAGTGACCCATTTGTAAGCGGGCCACCCCATAACATTTTTATTTTTGGTCCGATTCTAAAGATCTTTTCTTTTTTTTGAAATGTTAGTGAAAAGGCTTATTTTGAGGCCGGACGGCGTCAAGTTTTTCCAAAATTAAATGCCTACTAAATTATATTTAGAGGCTGAAAAAAAAATCTGCCTTCGCCACTGGATTCGTCACACCCTGAAATGGATGTACGAAATTCCATGAAAAAAATATTCAAAAATTAGCGATTAATTATGCACCAAGAAACATATTTTACCTCGAACCTAACTCTTGCGATGGCAAATCTATCACAACAAGTTTATTAAATAACAACATTTAATAGATATTCTTATGTGAAAATACAATAAAAACAAACAAACGAAATAGACAAAAAAAAAATTACACACAAGAATAATATTTCTGATTTGAATATTTTTTCATGAAATTTGGTACAGATCTATTTCAGGGGATGAAAAATTTAGTGGTGTGGGCGGGTCTTCTCTAAAAAAATAGCTAATATGTTTTCTGGATTTTTCAGCTTCTAAATTTGCTCTAGTAGCCTTGGCTGGGGGTTAACCACTCTGCGAAATACTGTCACATTTTTTGCGAAATCATGCGAAATCACGCGAAATCATGCGAAATCATGAGAAATCTTGGGAAATCGTGCGAAATCACGCGAAATCACACAAAATAATTTATACCAATACTGACAAATACTTATTCTACAGTATGTCCAGCCAAGTTCGCACCATTTGGAAAACTTTTTTATTATCAGATTTACGAAAAAAAGTTATTATATACTTTCTATAAAGTTCTGCATGGTCAGAAACCTGAAAGAAAATTATGTATGCATGTCCGATAACCAAAAAATCAATTTTTACATAGGTATATCATGAGTTCATCGCTTTCGTGAGAATTTTAAAAAATGGTTATTTTGGTGTCAAAAAATGTGTTAATTTGACAAGATATCGGAACATTTAGAGAAACATTAGATGAAGCTATTTCGAGAGCTATTTGGAATCCACCAAGGACTCCACATGCCGATTTTGGAGAAAATCAGATAAAAAAAATAGAACTCATATTTCACCCTTTCCATCAAAATGAATATCGAAAATGAAGTTTTATTCTAAAATGAACTCTATCCTGAACTACATAGGTTTGGTGTTAAATTTGTATTTGTATTTACAACAGTCAAGGGATTTAAATTCAAAAATACCATCTGGTTGTGTCCCTAACTGTACCCGTGTCCGTTTTCTCACATTTTCTGTTGTTCAGAACAATAGTTGACCAATATTCACTGTAGTTCACCTATAGTTGATAAAATCGTATCTTCTGTGGAAAAAAGAACATGGGTACAGTCAGGGACTCAACCAGACGGTATTTTTTAATTTATAGCCCATTTAAGGTATATAAATAAAAAAATACCGTGCTCACTTATTCCATGAGAAATTCGACTCATTTATTATCAAACCGATGTAGTTTTGTTGAATAAAGTCAATTTTGAAATATAATAATCATTTTCGATTGAAGGAGTAAAATAAGAAATTTATTTTTTTTATATTCGTTTTGCTCATGACACCTTTATGGATTCTGAACAACTTTTTCTTATAATATTGTTTGATATCTTGTCAAAATAACCCATGTTTTGACAACAAAATGAACTTCTCCAGGAACTTCTTTTAAAATTCTCATAACATGTATCAAAACCCAGGTCAAAACCGATTTTATCACCGGATTAACTGATTTTATCCCCGGATTAAGTTTCTCGAAAATATGAATAATAGAAAAAATTCCCATATGTATATACCCAACTCTATGGCGGACACTGTAGATATCATATTATAGGTGTATCATTTTGTATCCACTTAATTTTGTACAAGAAAGTGGCCGGGAATACATTTTTGTAATAAGAATAATAAATGCTTTCCATTTAAATCGTGTCTTTACTCATACCAGTTGACTCAGGTAATTGAAAAGCAAACTAGCTTGCGAGGGATATTTGGAGAGATTACAATAACTTGCGTTCAGCCCATCAGCACGTAAGTCCATGTAAAATTATGTTTTTTGATGTAGATCACCTCTTTCATTGTTTACGGGTTTAAATGAGCGAATAAGTCAAAAAAAGTTTCCCAGAGTTCAAAAAATGTGAAACACATCAAATCCTGATTTTCATCGTAGAATATTGTGATTGGATATTTGAAAGAAGTTTTCAATAATTTATTCTGATCAACTTATCTTGACAACAATTTTCGATTTTATCACAAATAAAGGTACTTTACTCTTAAGCAAAACTCATATTTTTTGATAAACCTTGTATATGACTGGGATAACTAAATATATCGGATCATTGCCTTTCAGGTTTCAGACTAGCAGAACTTTCTATAACGAATAACTTTCTTTCGTGAAACTGATAATACAAAAATAGTCCATATTGTGTGAGCATAGACTTCTAGACACACTGTACATACAGGGTGTTACTTAATGGTATGTCATAATTTTAAGAAGAAGTTCCTGGATAAATTTTGAGTCGAAAAGGTCATATAAACTTGGGTCTTGAAATGCTTGGTTTTTAAGATACAGAGGGTGTTAAAGATTTATTTTATTTTCAGTTCTTAATACATTTTCCAAAGACGGTTTGAGATATTGAACTAAATTTTGCCACAGAATATTATGGTATAGGAACACACTTTTTTTATTTTTATTTTTCTATTTTTATTTTATTTTATTTTATTTTATTTAATTTTTTTTATTTATTTTTTTTGACCCAAGTTTATATGACCTTTTCGACTTAAAATTTATCCAGGAACTCCTCCTTAAAATTATGACATACCATTAAGTAACACCCTGTATATGGTAAGGTGGGGTAAATGCTATGTATACATTAGGATAAGAGCTGGGATAAGAGATATTTATACAAAATATGAACAAAATAATGATACGCCAATGCTTTTTTTTTGTCTGTTCATTACTCGGTTATAATGATCTCTTGACTATTTTTGTTCGACGTAGGTACTGTGTCCGAGGAAAAAAAGACTGTGATTTGTGAACAGCCATAATAATAATGACGCGTGTATGGATAATAATGATAAATTTCCTCGGAAACCGTTCGTCCATGAAAAACTGTTGTCATGGACTGTCGTTACCCACCAAACAAAACCCCGAACAAAACATAGACAGCAGTCTCCATGAAACTAGACAAAAACCGATTTTTTAAATTCGCTGTATACTGTATATCGATTGCGGACTCTCATTTATACGAACTTTTTTTCCTTGAAATCGCTTAAGGATTCACACATTTCACCCCCTCAAGGATCAGTATCTCATTAGAGAACACCCTGTATTATTTCATAAATATCTCAATAACTATTGAAAACCTGTGAAATAACTTTTATTTGGTCACAATACGCAATGAATAATAAATATTATACTCAAAAGAATCAATTTAACAAAAAAAGTACATCTTTGTTATAAGTATATGAGAATATTATTTTTTATAAATCACTGTTTTGGCCTCGGTTTTTGCAGTGCGAAGTGAGTATGAAAATACATACTTTGGGTTTGTAGCGTTTGGAGCCTTTTGGTGGTAAGAATAAAGCCTAGAAAAAAGCAAAAAAAAATGCTTCAACCCAGGCTTTAACTATAGTACTATCTTTGTCAGTTGTTCATAAAGTGTATGAGTCTATTTCAAGGCATTTGAGTGAAAATATTTGCCTGTTTTATATTGCTTCCGTCAAGCTCTTTAATAACTTTCAAAGTGTTCTACCGAAGACCTTGAGAAGCACCTCCAATATGTCAAGGAAACCGCAATCGGAATCACAATATTTTATTTAATCATTCACCATTATTATTGGCCACTGGCTCACCTTGCATAAGTGAAACTCGTAGCAGCATTTTTAAAGGCCATTAACCGGAGATACATTTTTCTATTGTCATCAAATCACGCGAAATCATGCGAAAACACGCGAAATCATGCAAAATTCCGCGAAATCATGGAAGTCGTGCGAAATCATGTGATTTGCGAAATACTGCCACACTTTTAGACCTAGTGGTTAACCCCCAGAGCCTTGGTTTTTGAAAAAAAACTTGGCAACGTATGGCCTCAAAATACCTACACCTTTCCCCTCTCTACATTCAAAAAAAAATCGTCAAAATCAATCCATGAATTTGAATGTTACGAGGGTGGCCCTTTTCAAATGGGTCACTCTGTACATATATTAACAAAAATCACGTTTTTTTTCTCATTAATATCCAAAGAAATAGATTCTTATAATAATCAATCTTTTATCATAGTAGGTATATATTACTAGGTATATGTTTAAATCACCTATCACAAAATGGTTCACTTGATGAAAATAAGTTTGGTTGTCTAGCTATTGAAATTGAAATGGAATTTTTGTATCAACTGCAAACCTAGGAAAAACTTTCTCTTTTCTAGGATCATAGAAAAGAATCGACTGGCAACACTGCTCACCCTATGCCAAAACGAAAACATTCACTCACCATTCAAGCTCAAGCCAAGGTAGCAAAAATAAAAAAAAATTGATGCCTTTCCTGATCCTGAAAAGCATCTGAAAAAGTGTAATCATCTTTGAAAGACTGGTTGGTGGGTATATAGGACTTGTGGATGTCGAGCGAACCAATTTTACATATTTTCATCAGCGGTGTTGCCATATCCACATCGAAATCTGAGACACGCGACCGGTTGACGAATGACGATCGAGGATGGAGGACATACGTTTCTTTCACCACAATCCACGATTGTAAACAAAACTCTATCGACTGGAATTTCTTCAAAATATAATAATAATTATTATTATTATTATAAGACAAAAGTCCTTTACATGTCCACTGATACAGGGCCCAAGAGGATAAATTCACTGACAATTTAATTTTTGGACCAAAACTCATTCTTTAATCAAAGTGCAGCTTGTTTTGAGAAGTCTAAAGTAAAATGAGTAGGTACTTTAATTATGAAAATATTACCATGATAGCGCCGTTTTCAAAGCCCCTTATGTTTATTTTCAAAATTTTCCATTAAAAACCACATTGCATGGATTAGTTGATGAAGTTCAAATATCTTGAGGAAGGTAACTCCTAGCCACTTCTATAAAGTATACCTTTTTCATGTAAATAGGTATGATGTAAAAACCAATTTTTTAATTTTGAAAAAGTGCGTAGGTTCAAAAAAATTCTGACTATTTGAATGAGTGAAAATGTGTGTAAGTGGCGTCCCCTACAAGTAAGAGCAATTCCGTGCTCAGATTTGAATTTTGCATGTCAAACCCCCATATACCAGATTTCATCAATATAGGTAGCTTGATTATTTCGAGTTATAAATGAATCAAAAATTAAAATTCAACTTTGACACGCTGTATCTCTGTTAAATCTTCTTTTGGGATAGACAAGTTCGGGGTGATCGCAATATTTGTGTGTGAAGAATCTACTGTTGCCATATGTTTCATTCTTTCTGGGACACCCTGTATAATATATGTTGGTAAGTATTTGGTTCAACAGATTTTGCTCTATTTAAGTTCGGATTCACATTCAATTTATCCAGGAATTTAAGCCAGACTCAAAAATTCTTGTTTTTTGTCACTAAAAGAACAGATTCATTCAAATACAGCGACTGCATGGGAAAATAAGTCGAAAAAAATTCCAATGCCTCCTGGACTAATAGGGTAGAATCAAGAATCCAGGTCAACGACTTGAATAGCACAAAAACGACTGATTCCCACACACGATTAAAATATGAATCCAGGTATGAATCAAACTCGAAACGTAACATAAAACAAAACATAAACCGCAAACAGACACAGTCCATCAACCTCGCCATTACCAAAATATAAATAAATTAATAATTAATAAATAAAATAGAAATTTGACGTAACACTGACAAGACAAATCTATCTACCTCTACGACATCGATGCATCAACGTTGCCATCAGATGTGAAAGATGGAAATGTGTAAATTTTGGTTCGCCACGGATCCATAAGTGGTATATAGGTACCAAGTCCAAAAGTACGTATCATCCAAAGATGTGTTTGGTTCTTATGGAAAAGTACAAATTGTTTAGATTTTAAAATAATTTCTTTTTACACATCATTTCAAAAATAAACATCCATTTATCTAATGTTTGGTTTTTATCCTAACCCTAGGCCTACTTTATATGGTACATATACCTAACATAATAAACCTCTCTTGAAACCATTGACTTTAAATACTAGAAACTCACGAAAAGACTGAATGAATGTATCTCGGAATGTATGTTGTTGCGGAAATTGGGATGTTATTGAGATCTTTAAAGTCCATTACAATCACGTTCTATGAACCTCTCTTCAAAGTTTTATGGACAGACTAAATGTAACCTTCCTAGAAAAGACTGCGAAGGTGAGTGTTGTGCTGGACATTCGGATATTGGTGAGACCTTTCAGGGACCTTCAAAGAACATCACATCCTCCCGGGTCGTATATACTTATAACGTTATTATAACATATTTGTGCTAGCTGGGTGGTTGATTACGGGAATCACGAACCGCATTTCCTCGAACATTTCTGAACTGTTGAAAGTTACAAGTATACATATAGGTATTGAAGGTGAGAATTTTGTTCCGGTTGTTATACACATCCCCATGGACAGCAGGCTTTAAAATGAGAATATAATGGCTATTAATTGCTTCTATTGCACAATTGTTTGATTATTGCCAGGCAGCTGTTTTTCTTTCAAATGTTTGTCAGTATAGAAGAGAAATGGATCCAATAATTAGTTTTTTGTATTATCCCAGAAATCATAATTGACACAGTTGGTTCACGAACTCCTTTAACTTTAGCAACACCCATCTGAAACAGTATCCGCCCCATATTCTTGGAAGAAATTAGAAACGCAGTGGCTCCTCTCTTCCCATCTGAGTTACCCAAGGAATGCTCAATAGACCATCCAACATAGTACATTCTTTCTCTCGAATGGCCGTTGAGACCTAGATTCTAGTCTTCCGGAGTAGCCATTCCTTTTGGAATTTCTTCCCATAGGTAGGTAAGTACAAGGGCTTCGCCAGCCAGTGGGACAGGGGGGGCCATATCGAAGAATTGAAAAAAATCCAAGCTAACCTACTTTAAAAAAAAAAATGTCGTTTTTCTTGGTAATTTGCAAACCACTACACTCATCATCGCAATTTTAACATTATTTTCGAAAGATTTGAACAACAATATTAAACTTCTCATCTCATTTTTTTAGTTTTTTGAATCTCTAGGGGGGGGCAACAGCCCCCCCAGCCCCCCCCAGCCCATGCCTGGTGACGCCCTTGGGTAGGTATATCATATCCATCACGTAAATCGGTCTTTGCTTTGCTCATCGCATGCACTGTATCACAAAATCACAACACATCGTTGGCTCACAAGATTAGGGCCCCACACACGGAGCGACGAGGTCGGTCGAGCTTGGCCGACCCGGTCGGCCGACCAGCAGTGGGACTCTGATGAGTAGACAAGTATTATCGCATGAAAAATGACGTCTCGATCGAAAATTGGCACTCTCATGGAGTTTTCTACCGTAATCCTTTTTTCCTTTATAAACCTGTAAAATAGAAACGAAGCGATTAAACCTACAGTATCTGTCTAATTTTGCATACTTCGACCGCTCGTTAGTGCGGAACGACCGAGGGAACGACGGACCCGGTCGGTGAAATACGTCGTCGCTGAAAGACCTTGTCACTACACTCTACAGTCAAATTTTCATCAACAACTCTTTTTTTGAGAATTCCATTTATTTTTTTATACCAAAGATACATGTTGTCTTAACCTTAATATTATCAACTTCTAATCAGTGCTGGATCGCACTGGTCTCGAGGATTCACGCTTATGATACCAGGATATAATAATATTAATCAATATTATGTACAAAAAGAAAATTCATAATTACAATTCTTTTATATACAACTTTAAGTCCCTTATAAATTTTTTTTCAATTTGTAAATTTATAATATTTTGAGGCAGTTTATTTAAAACAGAGGATGCTTGTGTAATCGGATTACACAAGCCTTTATTTGTTACTACATTCTCCAAATATATTTTATTACGTGATCTAGTATTATATTCATGTACCGTACTGCTAAATACAATCTCCACATTAGTCTTTTGTGTTCCATTTAGAATTCTATACATAAACTTGGCTTGTTCAAACTGCATTAGCTTTCTGAGATCAAATGTCCTCAAGTCGTTGTACAGATGTTCAGTGTGAGTTAACCGATCTAGATTAAACAATGTTTTCAAGATTTTGTTTTGTAAAATTTGCATATTGCTAAAGGCAGTAACATCACATGTACCATGTACCCCATATAGGGTTTAGGTATCTAAAATGCGCTAGACAGAATGCTGAAAACTAACGTAAAGACCAAGCTCGTTGTTTGATCGAGATTCAAATTTTGTTCATGTGGGGCTCGAAGTATGCAAAATTAGACAGACACTGTCCGCTGCATACCAAGTCGCTCAAAATGTCGCTCCGTGTGTGGGGCCCTATAGAATTTGTTCACACCCAGATAAGTCTTGATTCATTTTCAAGATCTTGTATTATTGTCGGTTTTGCACTATCTTGGTTCGTCTGTTAGGATCTTATTATCAGGGGTAAACATTAGAAATATTAATTCTAATTTAAGACACATAAAAAAAGGATATTATAAAAAAAGGTTGGGAGGGGAGGACGGGACCGAACAGAACATTGGCCAAATTTAAGACATATCATCTGTCAATAATGTCAGGATCTAGTCTACATTAGACGCTTCTACCTAAATTAACCCGTCCATCGAGTGCGACTGCGAGGGATCAGTAAACGGCATAACGGGCGACGGCAAGGCAAACAGCCGAGTCGACATTACTTTACTTTATTTGGTTATCAAGTTTAATGCTTTATTAGCTTATAATTATATTAGAAAATTGTGATTCAGTTAAGTCTAGTCTTTTTTTCCAGTACGGAATTATACATTTATCTGGAATCGTTCTAAACCATGATTGTAGAAGAATTGGATGTTTTTCGCAGTTGGTTGACAGCTGTGCTAAAACCGATGTGAGTTGACCTCAAATTTGCTATATCAAGTTTACTTCTCAATTGAAAGATTTAGGGCTAATTGGGGTTGAAGCTTCATAAAATATTATAGACGCTGTTACACGTTCTCAACTTGACTGCGATCGGGTCACACATAACCTGATTTTTTATTTCTAGCTGTGAGGCAGATCCATCTGCCCTGGCTAAATATGTATTGGCTCTTTTGAAAAAAGACCACCCCGAAGAGGAATTGAAAAATATTCTGCATGGACAGTTGGAAGTTTTTCTTGAAGACCGTAAGTCTATCATAAATAAGTAGTCATCTATTTTTAAACTGCCTCCCACTTGAGAATACCATACCTAATGTGATTTGTAAACATCTTGTGCATTGTGGTATTTACACTTTTGTTATTGACATTATCTCATCTTTGATAAGACAGAGAACTGAATTCTTAGAGTGGTAACCACTCATATATTAGGCGGATTTTGGCGTTAACCAGGTTACGAATGTTACGATGTGGTATCGAGATTCATAACCTAACTTTCTATCGCGATAGTGAGGTGACCAACTTTCGAAAACCGAAATACGGGACAACATAGCCGAAATGGTCATTTTCCATGATTTATAGCTATTCTATTAGTATCATTTTTTTTTTGTAATGTAAATGACAAAATAATGGAAAATGCAGGTACAATTTTGGGTTAGTCAGAGACTTGAGGTAGGTATTTTACGTTTTACATGGTGTTTAATAAATGATAGTGATTGAGATTGTCTTACCAAGTGTTGCCAACTATATAGAGCAGTCCTCCGTCAAACGTGCTTATGAAAATCGCTAGATTTCTCAGAATTATCAATCTTGCAGTCAATTGCTAGTTCTTCAAGCTTTTGTGATTTATTTATATATGTAGAAATGGGTTGAAAAGTTGAACGATATAATATAGATGAATGTTGTTGAGATGGTGTGTAAAATGACATGGATTTTCACAACGAAATGACCACACAAAACTGTACCTAGATCAATTATGTTTTTGATAGCTTCGTTCGCAGGCGAAATCCTGAACATGTTCGGGATTGAAATGCATGCGCATTTGAATTTTGTCGTTCGCGGGACACAAACATCCTCGTTCAGAGGTAAAAATCCGACGTTCGTGGAACAAGGATATTGTGTTCAGAACTAATTCCGAACACCTTCGATCGATCCTAGAGTCTGAGCAAGACGATATTATCCTGCAAACGGACTTGATTCTGTTTTACAGTGATTAACATTTATCAAACTACAGAAACGATTGTTCATGATGAGTTAAATGCATTGATACATTTTAATTCAACTATTTAGTGATTTCAATGAATGTTACATCAAATTAAACAATATTTTGTTTGATTAAATGTTCAGATTTGATTTTTGGAATGATGATGCATACTTTAGTCTCCAACGTTGAGAATTTAGAAGAATTGATAGCAAATCATGAGGTATCGAAAGTACACAATAACTTTAAGGATACTCTGTTCCTGAAACGCGTTCGCGGGTCACTTCGATCTCAAATTAGTTCGCAATGCAGTAGTATGCTTACTAATTCAGAACGTATTCCGAATGAGTTCAGGATTTGTCCCGCGAACAAAGCTGATGTCCAGTGTCCCAAAACATTCAAAACAATGAACACTCTACTTTTCAGACAAGAAAATATACTTGGTTATAATATAAGGTCGACATTCTACTGAACCGGAATTTTGATTCAACCAGGTTCACACTACTGCCTACTGCTCTGTATAGCGGGACATACATGGACGTAGATGTGGTAAAATAATCAACGCGCAAACAAGAACGTGGTGCATCAACGTGGACATATCATTTTAACTTGTATCTACGGATAGCACGGAAACTAATGAGCCGAACCAATTAATGCGAAGCAGCGAATTTGGGGCTAGGTTTTCTCCGTTTGACGTTTTGATCCAAAAATGTAGATTTAGAACGTGGAAAACTGCAAGTTTTTAAGTCAAATCAAAAAATTACGCTGTGTTATTCTGTGAAATCTCGTGTGCAATGGAGTGCGGTGACTGCAAAAAACAGTATGTGAGATATAGTAGCCTAGTTTACACCGACAACTTGGTCCGCGGACCAAGTACTAAATTCGAACTTTATCAGAACCAAATATTTGGTTCGAATGGTGTAAACAGTTGTGAACTAAGCTGGTGCGCTCTTGGTTCGGTACTTGCCAGCAGGTGTACCGAACTAAATTTGGTTCGATCTGGATCAAAATTATGGGGTTATGTTGATTGTTATTATTGTGAATTGTGTTGGTTCTGAGTTTCTCAAGGCAATCTGAGCGTACTCACCTACAGTGTGACCCATTTGTTTTGGGAACACCCTGATAAAAAGTTTATTTCTTAACCGATTTGGTTCGTTTTTTTTTTGGATTGTAGAGCTCGAAAAATTGTATATTCTTGGCAAAAAGTGACCTTCGCCATTTTGACTTCAAGGCCTACTATGTTAGTTTTTAAGAGCAAAATTTCAGGAAACCATATTAGCGATTTTTTTAGAAAAAATCTGTGTGCGCCACTGGATTCAGCATCCTTTAAAACGGGTCTATACAAATTTTCAACCGAAAATATCAAGTTGAAAAAAATTAAAAAATCGCACTTTAACAATCTTTGATTCTATCAAAAGAAATGATAAATGCATTGAAGTTGATGGTGGTTTGGTAGAAGTTACAAATTTTTAGTTTTATGTCATTTTTATTTGTTTTGATAGAATCAAAGATTGTTAAAGTGCGAATTTTTAATTTTTTTCAACTTGATATTTTCGGTTGAAAATTTGTATAGACCCGTTTTAAAGGATGCTGAATCCAGTGGCGCACACAGATTTTTTCTAAAAAAATCGCTAATATGGTTTCCTGAAATTTTGCTCTTAAAAACTAACATAGTAGGCCTTGAAGTCTAAATGGCGAAGGTCACTTTTTGCCAAGAATATACAATTTTTCGAGCTCTACAATCCAAAAAAAAAACGAACCAAATCGGTTAAGAAATAAACTCTTTATCAGGGTGTTCCCAAAACAAATGGGTCACACTGTATGTTTCTTTTGATTGCGAATTGTGTTGATAAATAATTTCGACTTGTTTTTGACGTTTGACGAATTGCGCGCGTACTCATTTAGTTCACGCGTTGCAAGACGGTGTAAACGGACGAGAAGCAAGCATTGGTCCTACCGAACTATCCCCACCCACTTGGTCCTATCGGACCGAACTAAACGAGTTATCGGTGTAAACTAGGCTAGTGATCTTAGAAGACACATTAAAACCCGTAGGTATTCTCCGTTCATACTTGAACGCGTTCAAGATTTGACGGTGTTTAAATACAATATTTCGTATGCAAAATCTGGTATTTAAACGCCGTCAAACCTTGAACGAGTTTAAGTTGAACGGAGAATACGGGCCTAAAAGATTTCACAGCAATGCACTTGAGCAACTAGCTCCATTGAAATGATCAGTGAAATCGTATGATTCCAAATGTGAATGTGGAAAAACTTTTCTTACAAAAAAAACTCTGATGCACATTCCAGATTGTGTATCAAACAATATTTTTGAAATATTTGGAAGAGGCTCTGTGTACTTTGATATTGGAAGTGAATGCTGTCAATTTTTCACTCCTCAGTTCCTTATTATTGTTTGTTACTGAGAAATCTTTAAATCTTATTTAAGAAAATCAATGAGATTTGTCATTTTTTAAATAAAATGACAAATATTTGAGAAACTATTATCATTAGACATAAAACTTGTTCTATACAAATTCGGTACAGAATTCAAAAATCGGATAATATACAGGGTGTCTCATTAAAAATAAGAAAGTTACTATAGGAAAAACTAGTGTGACCGGCAACGCTGTAATCACCAAAATATTTTTAAAAGAGGCATTACCCTTGCATATCGACTCATACCTAAATTCAAAAGATTTGAAAAAGCCGTTCCGGAAATACTTTGTAACAGATCACCTATATACGTGAATAAGTACTATATGGTTGCCAATGAAAGCTTGAGTCATAACGGTGAAAAAATCCACTCTCCTTATTTATGCCAAGAATGTTTTCTTATTCTATTAGTTTCTACCTCTTGAAGTTTAATTCAACGATAGATTTTATTGGGAGAAAATGTTGAAAATTCGGACATTTTACAAAAGTTGGAAATTATGTATTGTCAATAATAATATTATTGTATCTGTGTCTCATTATGCTTTATTCATTTTCTGCTCCATCTAATTCTATGTTCTGTATCTTTTTAACGCATCCATTGATATATTTTTTTACCTACTTTTTGGGTTACTCTCGGTTAGTTACGATCAACGCCAATACCCAAACTAATCCAAAAACATAAATATCAAGTCCAAGTTATAATTATTGCGTCTTATAAAGTAGGCAGATAGGTATTATTATTAAATACCTACATCCTACATGTGAATGAATTAAATATTTGACACCCTCATGAAAATAATCCACAAGAAAACTAAAACCGGAACCAGTTCACAACGCATCATACTTTGGCATCACCTTCAACAACTGTCAGGAATAGAATAAATTATCATAATAATATGAATTCAAGAAAATAATCACCACCATAAAAGTATATTATAGTAGAAATAGACAATATGATCACTTTTTGCAAAAATAAAGTAATGTATTACTCTCTATGTATAAGTCTGGCGCGAAAATTTGAATCACTGTGAAGAGAGAGAACTGTCTGAATTATCGCTATTGGTCGTGCTCATTAGTTTCCGCGCTGTCCGTAGACGCAAGTATTATTTTAAGCACAGACGGTGAGGAATGTTTGAAGACATGATTGCACTGACTGCAGTTTTTGTATGGCAGTGCGCAACACGGTCGCACAAACTTCACGCGAACACTGCAGTACCCCTACCTGACTGTACTTTTTCACGACATGGATGTTTCAATGCACACTCATTAACGCACGTTAATGTATTCAGTTTGTGACGGAATACAAGTACAACGTACTTTTTGTATGCAAACACAGGTACGTGATCAAAAAATGACCCTAAACGGACGAAGGGGGGCTACACGGACGCAGGTGACTTGATACGTCCATTCATCAGCGCGCATCCAAAAACGTTCATTTATGGTCATTTTTTGATCACTTACAGATATGAGCAAACGAAAAGTAGGTCGTACTTGTATTCCGTCAGAACCTGAATACATCAACGTGCGTTCATGAGTGTGCGTTGAAACATCCATGTCGTGAAAAAGTACAGTCAGATAGGGGTTTTGAAGTGTTCGAGTCAATTTATTGCGACCTGCCATACAAAAACTGAAATCAGTGTAATCATGTCTTCAAACATTCCTCACCGTCTGTGCTTAAAATAATATGTCCACGTTGATGCACCACGTTTTTGTTTGCGCGTTGATGTGTTGGCACATCTACGTCCGTGTATGCCCCGCTCTCAACGCAATGAATTGCTGGTTGCTCATTGCGTTTTTCAGATCCGTGCTCTGCTCATTTAATAAATGAATCAACCTATCTACAATTCAAGACGTCCCAGTTTTAGGCTTCTCTAAGACCGATAACAGTACTAATATAAATTTGAAAACGATACGATCGAAAACGCTAGAATTTCTGCTAGCCGCTAAGTTGAAAAAAAACGCAATTGGAGGCCCTGGGGCAACAAGTGGATAAGTGCATAATTCTGAAGAAGTGAGATATTTGCTTTTATGGGTTCAAAAAGCTGCTCCTCTTACCTGGTGCAAGTATGGTATACGTCCGGGTAGCGTATTTGCCAACCCTTACCCATAACAGTGCAAATCAATTCCGATTTCGGCCGAGCGACAAATTCACAAACCATATCCCGACACAATGCGCCTGCACTGCACACGTATAGGGTTTGTAATGTGCGCGTTTGCGTGCATTGAATTTTAAGTACGAAATTTCCCCAAACTCAAAACTCATAACTAATTACATACACATATTTTTGTTGAAGTAGTTGCAAGTTTTGTTTGTAACTATGATGGAAGTTCTTTTAAATTGAAAATTTCAAAGTCACTGTTCGAACTATTAACGCACAAATTCATACCCGAAAAAGGCAAATTTGATCGTTTTACGCAAGTGGAGGTAAAGCAAAGTCGAATTGATTGAACCAATTCGTTAGGTACCTGTAATTTCCTTACCAGAACTAGAAACTTTGGTAAACGAGATCAAAAAATATGTTGATGGTATTAAAAAGAAATCAGGCAGTGTTTGCCGATCTTGGCATATAAACGGCTATTCACGAAAATGATAATGGGTCAGTTGTAGCCATTAGTAACATAAAAAATGTCACAAAATGGATTTCTCACAAGATTAAAGTATTTCTAGATACCAGTGGTTCTCACATCCAGGCCGATAGTGCGGTAACGTTAATATTTGGCGTTTCCAAAATTAGAGGGATTCCATTGGGTTGTCTGACGCGGTCTCACTCGTATAAACAATGGTCTTTGATTAGTTCAAAAGTACGCGTGACGTCATTTGATCCGCGCATCAAATATTTGGTCATTGCCGTATACAGTGTGTCCCAGATTCGTTTCTCTATACAGGGATCTTGGCTCCTATTATACCTACATCAAAGGTTTGATGGAGAAAGTTTTAGAGGGAACTTAGTGCATTCGATATCCGGTTTTAGATTTGCGATCGGTGAATTGGTTTTGAAAATATCGGCGAAAAACCGAAAATGGCGGATCTTGTTCTTTGCCAGTAAATCCGAAACGGCTAATTTGACAGCTATGAAAATGTAACATTATCTGGACACCTTTTAAAGACGAATAATATGGCGTGTATGACATGTCTCAATCGTCTTTTGTTTCTCCGCAACCCGCCTCAACTTTCATTTTTCTTATGGCCGCCATATTGGATTTTTCGATTTTTGGAAAGAGCGTAAAATTTCCAGACTAGTGATGTCCCACAAGTGCATGAAAGAATTTAGTATCATCGCAATATCCATTTCCGTAGTTAGGTTAGGACTCAATCTTTTCTAAGGAGGCCATGATTTATTTGTCAGAAAACTGGTTTATAAGCAAATTCTAGGAGGCTCTGATCTGTCGTTCAATGATTTTGCCGAAAGAGGGCGTTGTGGTCTATAAAACCCCGCAAATAATAACTCAGTATGAAAGTTGTGTTTACGTAAATAGTAGTACGCTTCTCTGTCATTAAAGTCATAAATCTGACAAACAAATTCTCAAAACCTATTAAAAAAGCCCGGTATTCCTCATTCGAATGAAGAAAAGTTGGATATGTTAGCGCTGTACTTGCAGTCACATAGAAATGCGAGACGTCTACAGACCAGATTTGGGTTTAACGTTTGGTGTGGGGTCATTGGTAATTTAATCTAACTTACCTTTCTCAATTGGGCAACTCTCAATCAACAATTTCAGGAAATCGACTCATAGGACCATTTTAATTTGACTACAGCCTAAACGGACAGAGGTACCTAGAGCTTTTGCGAAATCGAAGATGAGTTCAGAAGATCCTGGTTTCAACAGGATGGATGTCCAGCTCACAACACCATTCAAGTCAGGAACTTGTTGATAGAGCAGTTTGAGGAAAGGATCATTTCATTAAATGGTACAATACCCTGGCCTCCTAGATCCCCCGACCTTTCGCCCTTGGATTTTTATCTATGAGGTCTTACAAAGAATGAGGTCTATGAATTTGATCCTCCTGCGACTATAGAAATCCTGAGACAAAGAGTTCTCGACACATTCACAAATATCAACAGAAACATAAAACATACTTTCGAGGTTTGTACGAAAAACAGTCACTAATTGTCAAAAATGCCTCAATGCAAATGGACGTCATTTTGCAAACTTGTAAATCAATACCGAGGCAGTTGAGAACTTGATTAGATTTCACAGTTATTTTCACATTACAGTATTTTCTTTTTTAATATTTTTGTATCTACCTGTAAGTTATTCAGATTAAGTGTTGATTGAATAAACAACGATTTTTCTGACTCTTTATTCAATACACTCATGGACTCGTTGAGAAGTCATTATTTACGTCCATGTTCTATTGAAAATTCAATGCGTTGAAGATTAACACGTTCGCTGCACACCAAATAGGGTGACCTTAGGTTGATACAGTACCTATTAATGATGTTTTGCGACAACTACGAAGAGTGATACTTAGATCTTTTATGCACTTGTGGGACATCACTAGACTGGAAATTTTACTCTCTTTCCAAAAATTGAAAAATCCAATATGGCGGCCATAAGAAAAATGAAAGTTGAGGCGGGTTGTGGAAACACAAAAGACGATTGAGACATGTCATACACGCCATTTCATTCGTCTTAGAAAAGTGTACCAATAATGTCACATCTTCATAGCTGTCCAATCAGCCGTTTCGGATTTACTGGCAAAAAACAAAATCCGCCATTTTCGCTTTTTCGCCGATATTTCCAAAACCAATTAACCGATCGCAAATCTGGAACCGGATATCGAATGCACTAAGTTTCCTCTAAAACTTTCCCCATTTAACTTTTGATGTAGGTATAATAGGAGCGAAGATCCCTGTATAGATAAACGAATTTGGGACACACTTTATATAGATAGTCTTTATTTATTCACAACAAGCCACATCGGCGTAAAACAATGTCAAAAATTTACAGCAAACTTATTTATTATAATAGACATATTTATCATTATCCTAACGTCTCATTTGTCCATTTGGTACATCAGTTCCCTATCGGACTCAAAAAACTCACTCAATGTATAAAAAGCATTTCTGCAAAGAAACGCCTTCAATAGCCTTTTAAGTCTTCCACGTGGAAGGTCTCTAACTCTCTGAGGAATAGCATTGAACATTTTACCAGCACAATACTCAACATTTCATTGCAGTAACGAGAAATTACATTTTTGTAGACAGATCTAAGTTATGTCTAGTTTCATACAGATGCTCAGCTAACAAGTACCTGTTGTCAATCACAAACATGACACAGTCTAAGATGTATAAGCTGACAACTGTCAAAATATTGTTTTCAATAAATACCTGTCTACAAGAGTCTCGCGGTTTTTTCTTAAAAATACTTCTAATACATTTTTTCTGCAACACTAGTATCCTACGTACATTACCCGAATTTCCCCAATATATAATCCCATACTTAATTCGAGAGCTTACAAACGCATAATAAGACGATAATGCTGCATTCACTCCCACCTCGTTTGAAATTATCCTGAGTGCATAACAGAAACGTGCTATATTAGAGGCAGTCTGCTCAATGTGCACTCCCCAATCCAGCCTTTTATCAATTCTGACTCCCAAAAAGGACACACTTTCAACCGATGATAGTTGCTCATTACCAACAACGAATGAGAATTTCTTATCCAATCGATTACTTAACATGATAACTTGAGTCTTCTGCATATTCAATTGTAAGTTGTTGGCAAGGAAGTATCCACCAAGATTATCCATCGTAGAAGTCACATTATGAGCTAAGCTATCCGTATCTCTCCCACTAAATATAACAGTTGTGTCATCCGCATATTGGACCACACTTTCTTTACAAATATTTGGAAGTTCGTTTGTGTACAATATGTACAGTAGAGGTCCTAGAATTGATCCCTGAGGTACCCCTCTGTTGATATCTATTTTCCTCGACTTCAACAATCTTCCTTGCATGTCAAACTCCACCACTTGTTGAGTTCTATCAGACAGATGAGATTTCACCAAATCAAGAGCTACTCCTCGAATGCCATACTTTGAGAGTCTATCAAGCAGTATCCCATGGTCCACATTATCAAATGCCTTAGACAGATCCAAGCACACCGCCAATATTTCTTTTTTGTTATTCAAAGAATCACATATTTCCTTCAGTCCTTGGTATATCGCTCTTATAGTTGACTTCTGCTTTCTAAAATCATTTTGCCTGTCACTTATGATAGAATGAGACTCAAAGAATGTGACAAGTCTATCATTGATTATGTTTTCAAATATTTTACTGATATTAGGTAGTATCGAAATGGGTCGATATTTTGCTTCTTTATCTGTTTCCTTTCTTTTGTCCTGCCTTAATATGGGCATTTTTCAATCTAGTTGGAAACTGAACTAGGATAATGCAGAGATTAATTATGTATGTCAAGGGCTCCGATATAATGTTAGCTGACTTTTTAAGAATACATATTGGTATTTCATCATCACCTACAGCTTTTTTATTACTCAGCATTTTTATTGTACTAATTACTTCATTTTGATCAGTCGGACCCAAGAATATAGAAGATTGTACTTTGTATTTGACATCCAAATACATTTCTTGGATATCCATAGGCTGCGTTATATCTTCATTAACATTTGCCGATTTAACAAAAAAATTATTCAACAAGTTCAGTGTTTCAGTACCGTCACTTGTTCTCTTCGAAAACCCCTCCAGAACCGTGAATCCTTCATGTCTCTGTTTAGTAATCTCTCCAACCAACTGCCAGGTGGCTTTCACTTTGTTTTCAGCATTTTCAATAAAGCTTTGATATGACATTTGCTTGGCTTTCCTGATAACGTTTTTTAGAATTGAACAATAATTTTTGAAAGTCTGAACTGACACTGATCCCTGAATTTTTTGAAAATAAAGTTTTTTTTTCACTTTGCACGATTTCTTTATACCCTCAGTGATCAATGACCTATTCCGCCCCTTAGTTGTTATTGTTCTCACTGTAAATATTCTATTGAAAACGTTGGAAAATATATTGATAAACTTAGAATAAGCTCCGTCCACCAAATTTTCAGAATACACAGATGACCAATCAATGTCTGTAAGCTCTCGCAAAAAGCAATCCATCCTATTTTTTGAGTAGCCTCTACTTAATATGAACCTATCTTTAGAAGAAAACTCATCCACACATATATTTATGATTTGACCCATATGGTCGGAGAGTCCAGTATTTGAGACATATCCACTTTCCGTTTCACTAGAATTATGAAAGATATTGTCGATAAGTGTGGAAGAGTGTCGACTTATTCGGGTTGCCTGATAAATACTCTGTCTGAGACCATAAGAATTCATTACATCTAAAAAAGTTCTGACGGTTTCATATTTGTCCAACATGTTGATATTGAAATCTCCACCTATTACAATCTTAAAGGTAGCAAATTCTTGACATATATAATTTAGAGTCTCCAACCTTTCTACAAAAATATCTATGGGGGCAATCCCCCTCCGATACACACAAACCACTAACATTTTAAGTTGTTTTTCAATAGCACACGATATCTCGATAACACCCTCAACACTCATACTCACTACAGTCCGCTCTTCCTTGAAAACCAGGTTCTCAGTCACATAGATGCAAGTACCACTATGCTCGAGTGTTGTACGACAATAAGAGGAAACCATTTTATATCCTTGAATTTTCATCCATGTTGTTTCTTCTTCCTTCATCCAGTGTTCACTAAAGAGCAGAATGTGAGGTTTCTCTGGTAAAGTTTAAAGGAAACACTCAACCTCCAGCTTCTTGCCTCTGATGGACTGCATATTTTGATGTAGTATTATGTAGTTGAAGTTTTCTCGTGCCTGTGACTCCCTACTTTTGTTTTGTGATTGCTGTTTTTGTTTTGTGTTCCGGACAATTTTAATACATTCATCACAGAACCATATAGCATTTGAATGATCCGCGAGAGATTATACATATTCATTTACATACTAATTTAAGTAATTTTTGTAGTAGTCCTGAAGAAGAGACCAAATAAATCTCGAAAGCTTGACATAACCTCAAAGGGTTTTTTTTTCTTTTACCTCATGGCCACTTCGTAAAGAAGAAGAATCTACTAGACTGCATCCCCACTAACCTCTAGTTCTCTCTATATATATATATATATATATATATATATATATATATATATA